>CM022299.1:11864355-13064355 GCA_011799875.1 Thinopyrum elongatum
AATAAAAATAAAAAATAAAAAAAAATGATTTTTTACTAAGAAAAAAGATATTATTGGCATTGTTACTACCCTTTCAAAAGAATCAAACTAAAAATATTAAAAATATTTTTTTATGGAATGTTGAATTAGTGCGCATCATCTTACCCATAAGAAAAATAAAATGATATAAAAAATCAAAATTAAAATAATGAAGTTTTATTAGAAAGAATTATTAATGGCATTGGTTTACCCTTTAAGGAGAAAGAAATTAAAAAAATTAAAAAATTGGCAAACAATTTACAGCGGAATTATGCTTTTCAATATGCAAGATAATAATATTATAGTGGATTTTTAAAAAGGGGATGTTTCCAAGGAAGATATGTATTTTTTGAAGTTTGTATTATTACTAAGAAAGAAAGGAAATAAAAATAAAACTAAAATAAGTCAAAATACTAAATTTTAAAGGAAGAATGAATTTGTGACATTGGTATTACCTTTAAAATCAAAATAATGAATTTTCTAAGGAAGAATAAATTAAGGGAATTGTATTACCCTTCAGCGGAGAAACAAACAATGACAAAATTTGAACACAGTATTCACAAAATGAGAATTACATATAATAACTAAAATTTGAACAAAGTATCTTAAAACAACAATTTCTAAGGAATGAATTAGTGGCATTGGTTTTACCCTTGAAAAGAAAGAAAATGAAAATAATAACAAAAATAAAAATAATGAACATTGAATTAGCTGCATTAGTATTACTGTTAAATGAAATAACGGAAAAAGTTAGAAACAGTTGCATAGAACTTTGCCCTAAAATTGCACTTTTTTAGTATGCAAACAATAATCATATAATAGTGTAATGTTCGCACATATTGCATAGTATATATGTGTATACATTTATTCACCCAACCCCCAAAATATGCACAGAAGAAAAATAAATCCAACTAACAAAGAGAAAAAAGCAAAACACTTGAAACATGAAAAATACAAAAAAAACAAAGGAGGGAGAGAGAGAGAGAGAGAAGAGAGAGAAGAAGAGGAGAGAGGAGAGGAGGAGGAGGATCGTACAGGTAATGGGCTTGAGGGCAAAAAAAGAACACAAATCTCAGAGCAAAATCATGTTCAGAAATCAACTAATAAGTTTTCAAAATTCAGCTAACTGACATATAACTAAGGTTTCATAATAAACTGATCACCGAACCTTCCAGGGAACTAAGAACTTTAGATTTAAACATGCCTTAGAAATTAGACCCTGATAAGTACCAACATCATGTACGGCACATGCAATTTCGAACATTTTCGACGGCAGTTGAGTGACGCAAGGATGGCAACTTTAGTTGTCAAACATGACAACTTTCGTGCTCCAATTTATTTTTCACAGAAACTTGCCATGTGTCACAGAAAATGTCATCCTTGCGTGACTGAAATTGCCATTGAATAACATCACGGCCGGTGTCACACCACCTGACATGTGACAATTTTCTGGCATAAGATTGGTAACACATCACGGCCGAAAAACATGAACGTGTAAATTCAACAAGCATTTGTAAATACTATATAGTTTATTTACAAATGCTTGTTGAATTATAAAAATGTGAAGCATTGTCGGAAGAAATTGAGACCTTGCATCGGGTAAATATTTGACCACGTGAACGTGTGGTTAAATTGTCAAAGTGCCAAACAGAAGTTTTGACATACATCGGTTTGGAACCGACAGGCCGGATATCTCGCTAGCTACCATGATACAAAGGGCGGAGGAGGGGGGGGGGGGGGGGGGGGGGGGGGGGGGGGGAGTTTCCGTTGTTTTGAATGACATGGTGGTGGTTTATTTCTTTGCTAATCATTTTTTTGGTTTTATACAGGTTGCTAACCTATTTTGTAGGAAATTAGTACTTTTGTGCTTACCAGCTTTTGGCTCATACGAATGCTGCTAGTAGGTACTCTTGCAGCGTTTCAGTGCCTCCATGGACGCTGCTAGTATGTATTCAATTTATGAAAATAAATCATAAATCCAAACATTCACGTGCGGTAAATGAAAACCATAATATATGTTTATTTTGAAATGCTTTTGAATCATGAAAAAGTTAAAACCCATGCATATCTTTTGAATTGTAAACAATGAAAAATAAGTTGAAACCCATCCAACTAGAAAATCATAAGTTGTCGCTCGAAGCGTTGACAAACATTTCAGAAAGAATTACCATACTATGATCCCTACATTCAAGAGTGACTCCCAAAAAAGAACATTGTCACCTACGTGCATATATAGCTCGTAGGGAATGAGGATGAGTACGTATGCGTCCCCAGCCCAATGCATTCAAATACAAGAGGACTTAATATGGTGGTGGTGGGGGGGGGGGGGGGGGGGTGATTAACTATGCACAATATACTACCTCCGTCCTGGTTTATAGGCCCCCTTTGTAGTTTGTGCCAAATTTTGACTAAAGATTTAACTAACAAAATGTTAATGCATGTCACAAAAATTATATCGTTAGATTCGTATTTGAACATAGTTTTCAATGATTAATTTTCGGTGACATGCATGAACATGTTGTTAGTTTAATCTATAGTTAAATGTGGCACGAAACAATGGGGACCAATAACCAGGACTAGGTAGTACTTTATTAATTTATTGCACGCGGTAAAATCTTAGCTACCATTAAAGAAGAAAGTGAGGTGGGGGGGGGTGGGGGGGGGGGGGGGGGGGGGGGGGGGGGGGGGGGGGGGGGGGGGGGGGGGGGGGGGGGGGGGGGGGGGGGGTGGGGGGGGGGGGGGGAGGGCACGCCCAGGATGGGGCCACTGCCTTACATATTAGAGGCTTGTGCCAGATCTAAACGCTGCTAAATGCAGAATTACTTGCAGCGTGTAGACAGCTCGAACGCTGCCAAAACTAGGGCCCGAGTGCCGTCCAATCGACTAAACTCCGGCAATGTGGGTGGGCCATAAACGCTGCTACACTCATGTTATCTGTGATGTTTTCCTAGGGACAGAATGCGGCAAATAATTTCAGACGGGAATCATATGGGCACCGAATAGTAGCAGCCGTTCGGTGGTGGCGAACGCTGCATGTACTAAACTATTAGCAGGGTCCTGCTTTTCTGCGGCCGCTACTACAACTTTGCCAAAATAGTTGCGGCGTTTGGTTTTGCTTGCACACTGCTGTTACCAAAATCCTATAGGGGGGTTTTCCTACTAGTGTAATAACGTTCTGGAGAACATGACACGTTCAGAACAGAATTGTTTATCAAAAGCTCCACCTCCAACTGAAGTATTCCGCATGTTCTTGCACAGCTACATCTCATCGCTTCTTTGCATTAAACAACACCCCCTGGAGAATGTAGTAAAGGGAAAGAGTGCTGCTCCACGATCCATCATACCTCGCTCCACCCTTCGCTATTTCGGGCAGAGAGCCAGCACGGGAGCGACGACGGAGTCATGGAAGACACCACCTGAGGGCTGGTTAAAAATGAACATAGACGGTGCGTTTTCAGAACATCAGGCAATAGTGGCACTCCGATGGTGCTGCGGGACTGCAACGGCATGATCATCTTTAGCTCCTGCAGACACTTTTTTTACATGTGATAACGCCTTGCTGAACTGGAGGCATGCCGTCAGGAATTCAGTTAGCAGTCAAGTGGAGTTCGCAGCCTTTCGTAGTGGAGATGGATTGCGCGGTTGCCGTAACAATGATATGCACACTTCAATACACGGTCCTGTGATGCTTCTTAGTCCAGGAGATACAAAATTGCTAAATAGTTAACGGAAGATTGAGATGGGAGCTACTAGGCGTGAGGTCAACAGAGTTAGTCATGAACTAGCTGCAGTAGGGACGTACGGAAGAAAAACTGTAGGTAAACTATGTGTTGGATCTCTTTGATACAATTTGATTAATAGGTAAACTTCCCCCCCCCCCCCCCCCCCCCCCCGCCCCGGCCGAAAAAGAGGATTCGTATCGACAAGCCCGATAACCTCCTAGTGTGCGTGTTAAATTTCAGCTTTGTTTGACAATTTCCTTTCACAAAACTCGATGAAGCCCTTTATCTGGTGCTTGTTTCCTCCATAATGATCCCAACATTGTTCATGCCATACTGCTAGTCGATGGGAGTTCCAATTAAATGACCTAAACACAAATAAAAGAAGAAAACTATAAAAAACTAAAGACTATGCAACGCTCATGTTTATTAATGCAAACTGAAAATCATGCATGAATTGTAATAACTGTCAAAGGCATATACACCAGGCCTGAAATTCTCAATGATGGATTGCAAACCAAAGACCGCCGATGGAAAGTTTACTTTCCGTATTTTGTGATCGAACCTCGTAATAGTTAACCTTAAATCTAATTGTGTATCATAAAAGGTAATATTTTCACTACTTGATGCTAGAAGCTATCTTATGTTTATCATGCTACTGTTCTGGCAAGGACAAAATAAAATAAAATAGGCTCATAATTTGCTTCTCTTCCGAAGAGAACTCATTTTTTTACATCATTTTTGACTTCAAACTTCTTCTATGTTTCATACCACCATTAGAAGTACCATACACTCAAATTTGGCCATTTTTTAGTTGATTTCCTATTTTTCAAGCAATAACTGATTTTCCTACCACCCAAGAGGTTAAAACGCTCTTCGGTCCCAAATAACATGCAAACGAGCTTGGAAAGGGATGAAACTTGGCATGGTGTATTCATAGGACACCTGTAGAACGTGGTAAAACTTTTAGACCGTTGCAAGCAAAAATATGATGCACTTCGTGTACAAACTGAACACTCTCCGGAGAATTATCAGAGTTTTGAACGAAAATATTGTCTTCCATAGTCAACTCAATTTTTTTACGCCATTTCAACTTCAAACTTTTCTATGTTTAATACACACCATTGTAAGTCAGATCCTCAAATTTGGCCATTCTTTGATTGGGTTTCCTATTTTTCAAGGATTAAATTATTTCTTGGCAAGCATGCAAACGAGCTCGAAAATGGATGAAACTTGGCATGTTTGTCTTCATGGGACACCTGTGGATGTGGTAAAACTTTGAGACCGTTTGGCAAAAACTTGATGCACTTCGTGTATAAAATGAACACCTTCACAAACGAAAACAGTCGCCTTTCCAGATATAACTTTTTTTTACAACATTTCTCCTTTAAACTTTTTCTCTGTAGAATATACACCGTTGAAAGCGCCATGCTCAGTTTGGACAATCTGTGTTAATAAACACGATTTGTTCAATCATTTTCCTTACTTACAATAACTGTGGCGGCAGCTAGCGGATACCCACCACAACTAAATTTGGAAAAGTTTGAAAAGTTCGGGCACAGTTAGCAAAATATTTTAGTGGGGCGGGTATTCTTACTCCCCACTGATACATCAAGACATAGTGGCGGGTGCGCACGCCATCCACCACTACTGATTTTATCCCATAGCTAATTTTGTGCAATCATAGGAGTGGTGAGTGGTCTCTAGGGCCCCATCACTGCTGAAGCATTTAGCAAACGGTCGGCTCTTTTTTCTACCCACCCACTTGAACTTTACCAAATTATGTTGTAGCAGGCTCCCTAGTTTTGTGTCCTCCACTAATGTGAGCCAACCTATAAGCCTTTTCCCAGTATTGATTGAGAAAGAGAGAAGGGCAGCAGTTTGTAGACTAAGAGCGAGTTGTAATGCCGTCTCCAAGAGACTTTCTGAGATTAGGTGGGTCAAGTTTTAATAAAGTGATATATTTATAACTAACCATTATACATGCTCGCTATTATGTCGCTATAGATGACATGGCAATAAGATATAGTGAAAAGTTGGGAAAATTCGTTTATGAGCCCAGGCTCATCTACCCCAATCGGGGGAGATGATTCCCGATGTTCCACTGGCCTATTCATTGACAAGAGTTTTGATTTTGGCCAAAAACTCCATTTTTGGCAGAAAAACTCCAATTTCGGCCATCTCGGCCTGGGGCAAAAATGTCCCTTTCGGCCAAATAATTTCGGCCCCATCAAATTTTGTTCAAATTCATCATAGTTTTTGCCAATTTCATTCGAAATTTAAATTTGGTTTTGCAATTTCGTCTAAGATTTTGCCAAAATTTTTGAAATGACTGAAATTCGGCCATCTCGGACTGGGCCGAAAAGAAAAACCAACTCAGCGACGGCCACCCTTGGCCGTCGCCGGTCTGGGCCAAGGCTCGGGCATAAAGTCGGCAACCTGTTCCACGGGTCAGAATCTGACCCAGATGGAGCGGTCACCCTGTCGTTCGAAACCCCGGTCCCCCTCGTCACACAAACCGGACCCACGGCAGACAACTGTTCATATGTGGATACAGCCAGTATTCGATTTGCCCGCAGTCGTACCTGTCTCATCTCCACATTTCACGCATCTCAAAGGGCATCAAGGACAGGATTTCGGAAGCATATTGCCGGGCACCAAACAACCCTGCCGAAATGTTTGGCTCTACTATTATCTTTGCTGCTGTCCTTACTCATGCTCGGGGGAGACCATGATTTTATGTTGTTGGTGGTACAGAAGTTATAATGCGTCGGGATTATCCAAAACTATCGTTAGGTGAGCCAAGGAGTATAGTAGTAGTACGGAACACCCAATTGCTTGGTCTTCGTCCTTTCCTGCTCCAAGCAGACAAACACAAACGTACAATGGAGATTGAGCCCAGAGACAAGGAATATGTTTGTTCTTAATGGACATGCTGATTAGCTACTCCCTATAAATTAGATTACTGAGCTGTACGTGGTTAGTGAGCCGTTGGACGTTACGAAGCTTGCAACTCTGTTATAGTTACCACCAATTGGTTGGCCCTTTCCTGCTCCATGCAGAAACACCACCAACGTACAAGAAAGAGATGGAAGCCGGAGACAAGTACAAAAGATGTATTATTATGTTGTTCTTACCTCATGGACATTTTGATTAGCTACTCCGGGTAAATTACATTACTAGCCGTGGTTAGGTGAATCGTTGTCAAAAGCTTGCAACTAGCTATAGTTATCACCCAATTGCTTAGTCCGCTTCTTCCGCCATTTGTCTCTTTACGAGAAAAAATCACAAGGAAATGACAGGGTGCAAAGACAATGAAATGTTGATTTTGTTATCATGTGGAGCACTTGTTATTGTATTTTTATTTGGTGTTATGAATGTGCTACTGGAATTATTATCACTAGTCATTAAACCCGTGCACTGGCACGGGCTAGAATAAAAAAAAACATATTAATCATATTTTTCTTAATAAATTTTACTACTGAAAAGGTAATATCAATTTCACTAATTCATTCTTCCTTAGAAAACTTCCTTTTTTTTCTTCCTTATTTAAGGGTAATATCAAGGCCACTAATTCATTACTTCTTAGAATACTTTTTTTTGCATAGAATCGACTATTATATTGATGGAAATATGCCCTAGAGGCAATAATAAAGTTGTTATTATTATATTTCCTTATTCATGATAAAGGTTTATTATTCATGCTAGAATTGTGTTGACCGGAAACTTAGATACATGTGTGGATACATAAACAAATACCGTGCCCCTAGTGAGCCTCTACTAGACTAGCTCGTTGATCAAAAGATGGTTAAGGTTTCCTAACCACAGACATGAGTTGTCATTTGATAACGGGATAACATCATTAGGAGAATGATGTGATGGACAAGACCCATCCAATAGCTTACCATTTGATCGTTCAGTTTATTGCTACTGCTTTCTTAATGTCAAATACATGTTCCTTCGACCACGAGATCATGCAACTCCCGGATACCGGAGGAATTCCTTGTGTGCTATCAAACGTCACAACGTAACTGGGTGATTATAAAGATGCTCTCCAGGTATCTCCGAAGGTATCTGTTGAGTTGGCATTCATCAAGATTGGGATTTGTCACTCCGTGTATCGGAGAGGTATCTCTGGGCCCTCTCGGTAATACACATCATAAGAAGCATGCAAGCAAAGTGACTAAGGAGTTAGTTACAAGATGATGTATTACGGAACGAGTAAACAGACTTGCCGGTAACGAGATTGAACTAGGTATAGAGATACCGACGATCGAATCGCGGGCAAGTAACATAACGACAGACAAAGGGAATTACGTATGTTGTCATAACGGTTCGACCGACAAAGATCTTTGTAGAATATGTAGGAACCAATATGGGCATCCAGGTCCCGCTATTGGTTATTGAACGGAGAGTCATCTCGGTCATGTCTACAGCATTCTCGAACCCTTAGGGTCCGCCCGCTTAACGTTCGTTGATGATATAGTATTTCATGAGTTATGTGCTTTGGTGACCGAATATTGTTCGGAGTCCAGGATGAGATCACGAACATGACAAGGAGCTCCGGAATGGTCCGGAGGTAAAGATTGATATATAGGACGATGCTATTTGGTCACTGGAAAGGTTTCGGAGTGAACCGGGTATTCATCGGATCACCGGAAGGGGTTCCGGGAGGCCCCGGGAGGTCTATGGGCCTAATGGGCCAATGGGAGGCACACACTGATTGCGGCTAGAACTACGTCGGTATTTCCCCAAAGAGGAAGGGATGATGCAGTACAGCTACAGTAGGTATTTCCCTCAGTGATGAGACCAAGGTTATCGAACCAGTAGGAGAACCAAGCAACACTATGTGAACGGTACCTGCACACAAAGAACAAATACTTGCAGCCCGATGTGTTAAAGGGGTTGTCAATCCCTTTCGGGTAATGGTGCCAGAAATTGTCGAGTTGATGGGAAATAAATTATGATAGATTGAATAAATAGATCTCAAATAAAATAAAGTGCAGCAAGGTATTTTTGGGTTTTTGGAAATATAGATCTGAAAATCAAAGATGCAAACAAATAAAAAAGCAAATAGCAATATAGATCTGAAAGTATATGATGGGAAAATAGACCCGGGAGCCGTAGATTTCACTAGTGGCTTCTCTCGAGAAAAATAGCATACGGTGGGCAAACAAATTACTGTTGGGCAATTGATAGAACTTCAAATAATCATGATGATATCCAGGCAATGATCATTATATAGGCATCACGTCCATGACTAGTAGACCGACTCCTGCCTGCATCTACTACTATTACTCCACACATCGACCGCTATCCAGCATGCATCTAGTGTATTAAGTTCATGGAGAAACGGAGTAATGCAATAAGAACAATGACATGATGTAGACAAGATCTATTAATGTAGGAATTGGAGCCCATCTTGTTATCCTTAATGGCAACGATACATACGTGTCATTTCCCCTTCTGTCACTGGGATTGAGCACCGTAAGATCGAACCCATCACAAAGTACCTCTTTCCATGGCAAGAAAAATTGATCTAGTCGGCCTAACTAAACCAAAGATTCGAAGAAGAAATACGAGGCTATAAGTAATCATGCATATAAGAGATCAAAAGACTCAAATAACTTTCATGGATAAAAAGATAGATCTGATCATAAACTCAAAGTTCATCGGATCCCAACAAACACACGGCAAAAAAAAAGAGTTACATCAAATAGATCTCCAAGAGAGCATTGTATTGAGAATTAAAAGAGAGAGAGGAAGCCATCTAGCTACTAACTACTGACCCGAAGGTCTACAATGAACTACTCACACATCATCGGAGAGGCACCAATGAGGATGATGAACCCCTCCGTGATGGTGTCTAGATTGGATCTGTGATTTCTGGAACTTGCGGCCGCTGGAATTGTTTTTCGTCGACTCCCTTAGGGTTTTTGGACATTCAGGGTATTTATAGAGCAAAGAGGCGGTGCGGGAGGTGGCCGAGGTGGGCACAAACCAACCTGGGCGCGCTTGGGCCCCCAGGCGAGCCCTGGTGGGTTGTGCTCCCCTCGAAGCCCCCCTCAGGTACATTCTTGGCCCATCGTGTGTCTTCTGGTCTAGAAAAAATCACCAAAAAGTTTCGCTGTGTTTGGACTCCGTTTGGTATTGATTTTCTGCGAAGTAAAAAACAAACAAAAAACAGCAACTGGCACCTGGCACTATGTCAATAGGTTAGTCCCAAAAAATGATATAAAGTTGCTATAAAATGATTGTAAAACATCCAAGAATGATAATATAACAGCATGGAACAGTCAAAAATTATAGATACGTTGGAGACGTATCATCCAGCAAGACGGCGAGGTAGTGGATGAGTTCCGGCAGCACGACGGCGTGGTGACGGTGATGGTGAAGTTATCTCCGCAGGGCTTCGCCTAAGCACTACGAAAATATGACCGGGGGTGTAAACGGTGGAGGGGGACGCCGCACACGGCTAAGACAATGTTCTCATGTGCTAGGCGCCCCCGCCCTCCCACATATATATAGGTGGGGGGGCGGAGAAGGGACCAGCCAAGAGGGCGCCCCAAGTAGGCCAAATCCTACTTGGGGTCCCTTCCCAAGTGGCGCCCCCTGCCATGTATAGGTGCGGGGGAAAGGCAGGGGAGGGAGCCCCCCCCCCCCCCTTTTCCTTTCTCCCATGAGAGGGAAAGCCAGGAGAGGCTAGCCCTCCCGCCTTTCCTTCCCTAGGGCTGGCCGGCCCGGGAAAGGGGTGCACCAGTCCCCTGTGGGCTGGTCTGTCCCTCCCTTGGCCCATTAAGCCCATATTCCTACTGGGGGGTGTCCAAAACCTCTTCCGGTGACCCGATGGCCACCCGGTGCATCCCGAAACCCTTCCAGTGTCCGAATACCATCGTCCTATATATCAATCTTTACCTCTCGACCATTTAGAGACTCCTCGTCATGTCCGTGATCTCATCCGGGACTCCGAACAACATCCAGTCACCAAATCATATAACTCATATAACACTATATCGTCAACGAACGTTAAGCGTGTGGACCCTACGGGTTCGAGAACAATGTAGACATGACCGAGACACCTCTCCAGTCAATAACCAATAGCGGAACCTGGATGCCCATATTGGCTTCTACATATTCTACGGAGATCTTTATCGGTCGAACCGTCATGACAACATACGTAATTCCCTTTGTCAGTCGGTATGTTACTTGCCCGAGATTCGATCGTCGGTATCTTCATACCTAGTTCAATCTTGTTATCGGCAAGTCTCTTCACTCGTTCCGTAATACATCACCTCGTAACTAACTCCTTAGTTATTTGCTTGCAAGCTTGTGATGTGTATTACCGAGAGGGCCCAGAGATACCTCTCCGATACTCAGAGTGACAAATCCTAATCTCGATCTATGCCAACTCAAGAAACACATTTGGAGATACCTGTAGAGCATATTTATGATCACTCAGTTACGTTGTGATGTTTGATAGCACACAAGGCATTCCTCAAGTATCCGGGAGTTGCATAATCTCATAGTCGAAGGAATATGTATTTGACATAAAGAAAGCAATAGCAATAAACTGAACGATCAATATGCTAAGCTAACAGATGGGTCTTGTCCATCACATCATTCTCCTAATGATGTGATCCCGTTATCAAATGACAACACATGTCTATGATTAGGAAACCTTAACCATCTTTGATCAACGAGCTAGTCTAGTAGAGGCATACTAGGGACACGGTATTTGTTTATCTATTCACACATGTATTTAAGTTTCTAATCAATACAATTCTAGCATGAATAATAAACCTTTATCATGAATAAGGAAATATAAAATAACAACTTTATTATTGCCTCTAGGGCATATTTTCTTCATTTCTCAGTCGTAGTGATGCTAAAGTGTGTCCGAATCATGTTAGCAGTTGCCGCATTTTTTGATTATGAAATCTGGCAAATGGACGTCAAAACTGCATTCCTTAATGGATTTCTTAAAGAAGAGTTGTATATGATGCAACCAGAAGGTTTTGTCGATCCTAAAGGTGCTAACAAAGTGTGGAAGCTCCAGCGATCCATCTATGGACTGGTGCAAGCATCTCGGAGTTGGAATATACGCTTTGATGAGGTGATCAAAGCATATGGTTTTATACAGACTTACGGTGATGCCTGTATTTACAAGAAAGTGAGTGGGAGCTCTGTAGCATTTCTGATATTATATGTGGATGACAAATTGTTGATTGGAAATGATATAGAATTTCTGGATAGCATAAAAGGATACTTGAATAAGAATTTTTCAATGAAAGACCTCGGTGAAGCTGCTTATATATTAGGCATCAAGATCTATAGGGATAGATCAAGACGCTTAATAGGACTTTCACAAAGCACATACCTTGACAAAGTTCTGAAGAAGTTCAAAAAGGACCAGTCAAAGAAATGGTTCTTGCCTGTGTTGCAAGGTGTGAAGTTGAGTCAGACTCAAAGCCCGACCATGGTAGAAGATAGAGAGAAAATGAAAGTCATTCCCTATGCCTCAGCCATAGGTTCTATGATGTATGCTATGCTGTGTACCAGACCTGATGTGTGCCTTGCCATAAGTTTGGCAGGGAGGTACCAAAGTAATGCAGGAGTGGATCACTGGACAGCAGTCAAGAAATCCTGAAGTACCTGAAAAGGACCAAGGATATGTTTCTCGTTTATGGAGGTGACGAAGAGCTCGTCGTAAATGGTTACGTCGATGCTAGCTTCAACACTGATCCGGATGACCCTAAGTCACAAACCGGATATGTTATTATATTGAATAGTGGAGCTGTCAGTTGGTGCAGTTCCAAGCAGAGCGTCATGGCGGGATCTACGTGTGAAGTGGAGTACATAGCTGCTTTGAAAGCAGCGCATGAAGGTCTCTGGATGAAGGAGTTCATATCCGATCTGGGTGATACCCAGTGCATCGGGTCCAATGAAAATCTTTTGTGACAACACTGGAGCAATTGCCTTGGCAAAGGAATCCAGGTTTCACAAGAGAACCAAACACATCAAGAGACGCTTCAACTCCATTCATGAAAAGGTCAAGGATGGAGACCTAAAAATTTGCAAAATACATACGTATCTGAATGTAGCAGACCCATTGACTAAACCTCTTCCGCGGGCAAAACATTATCAGCACCAAGACTCCATGGGTGTTAGATTCATTACTATGTAATCTAGATTATAGACTCTAGTGCAAGTGGGAGACTGATGGCAATATGCTCTAGAGGCAATAATAAAGTTGTTATTATTATATTTCCTTATTCATGATAAAGGTTTATTATTCATGCTAGAATTGTATTGACCGGAAACTTAGATACATGTGTGGATAGATAAACAAATACCGTGTCCCTAGTGAGCCTCTACTAGACTAGCTCGTTGATCAAAAGATGGTTAAGCTTTCCTAACCATGGACATGAGTTGTCATTTGATAACGGGATCACATCATTAGTAGAATGATGTGATGGACAAGACCCATCCATTAGCTTAGCATTTGATCGTTTAGTTTATTGCTACTGCTTTCTTAATGTCAAATACATGTCCCTTTGACCATGAGATCATGCAACTCCCGGATACCAGAGGAATGACTTATGTGCTATCAAACATCACAACGTAACTGGGTGATTATAAAGATGCTCTACAGATATCTCCGAAGGTATCTGTTGAGTTGGCATTGATCAAGATTGGGATTTCTCACGCCGTGTATCAGAGAGGTATCTCTGGGCCCTCTCGGTAATACACATCATAAGAAGCTTGCAAGCAAAGTGACTAACGAGTTAGTTACGAGATGATGTATTACGGAACGAGTAAAGAGACTTGCCGGTAACCAAATTGAACTAGGTATAGAAATACCGGCGATCGAATCTCGGGCAAGTAACATACCGACAGACAAAAGGAATTATGTATGTTGTCATAACGGTTCGACCGATAAAGATCTTCGTAGAATATCTAGGAACCAATATGGGCATCCAGGTCCCGCTATTGGTTATTGACCGGAGAGTCGTCTCGGTCATGTCTACATCATTCTCGAACCCGTAGGGTCCGCACGCTTAACGTTCGTTGACGATATAGTATTATATGAGTTATGTGACTTGGTGACCGAATGTTGTTCGGAGTCCCGGATGAGATCACGGACATGACGAGGATCTCCGGAATGGTCCGAAGGTAAAGATTGATATATAGGACGATGCTATTTGGTCACCAGAATGGTTTCAGAGTGAACCGGGTATGCATCGGATCACCGGAAGGGGTTCCGGGAGGCCCCGAGAGGTCTATGGGCCTAATGGGCCAAGGGGAGGCACACACTAGCCCACAAGGGGGCTGGCGCGCCCTATCCCTGGCCGCCGGCTGTAGGGAAGGAAAGGGGGAGGGCTAGCCCCTCCTTCCTTCCCTCCATGTAAGAGAAAGGAAAGGGGGGGGGGGGGGCGCCACCCCCTCCTGCCTTCCCCCTGGCACCAAACAAGGAAAGGGGGCGCCATCGGGCAGGAGCCCATGGGGGCCGGCCGGCCACCTTGGGGCGCCCCTTGGCTGCCTCCCCTCCCCCCACCTATATATATGAGAGGGAGGGGGCGCCACACAACCCACGACAATCTCTTAGTCGTGTGCGGCGCCCCTCTCCACAGTTTAGTCATCCGTCCAGTTTTTTCGCAGTGCACGGCGAAGCCTTGCGGAAACAAGTTCACCATCACCGTCACCACGCCGTCGTGCTGCCGGAACTCATCTACTACTTCGCCCGTCTTGCAGGATCAAGAAGGCGAGGATTTCATCGAGCTGAACGTGTACTGAACGCGGAGGTGCCGTAAGTTCGGTACTAGATCGGTTGGATCGTGATCGGATCGCGAAGAGTACGACTACATCAACCGCATGATAAACGCTTCTGCTTAACGGTCTACGAGGGTACGTAGACACACTCTCCCCTCTCGTAGCTATGCATCTCCATGGATAGATCTTGCGTGTGCATAGAAAACATTTTGTTTTCCATGCAACGTTTCCCAACATATATGCTTATATTTGCATATTATAAAAATGCCCGGTTTCTGTGTAAATTGTGTGCAAATGTTGTCATTTTTTTCTTTCTTCTTAATTCATTCCTTTTTAGAAAATTCATTATTTTGACTTTGATTTAGTATTTTTTTTAAGTAATACACTATCAGTATTTCATTCCTTCATAGGAATCTCTACTTTTCCGTAAAAATTCCACTATTGTATGCTTATTCTTGCGTATTATAAAAATATGCCATTCCTGTGTAAATTTTGTCAATATTTATTTCAATATTTAGTTTTATTCTTTTCTTTCTTCTTAAAGTGTAATATCAATGGCACTAATTCATTCTTTCTTAGAAAAAATTATTATGATTTGTACATGGGAGAAGCACCATAAAAAATACAGACAACCATGTATGTGTACATAATTACTTGTTGGGCCATTCGGTTGTTCGGTTCGCCCCCAAGTAATTAGACAACCATGCATGTGTGGTGACAACACGCGTGTATGTGTGCGATAGAAACGGATGGTTGAGAACGCATGGGGTCACCGAAGAACTGCATGTTGGACGTAAAGTGAAAAAAGTAACGCTACGTACCGGCACATCCATAGCCGCTCATTGCATTCTGAGATTGGTGCGACACTGGTTTGTATAAAAAGCAAGTGATTTTGTTTAGAGAATACACAGCCATACAAAAAGATGAGGGTCCAGAACAACAGATTTTGTCAGGTGAGAGAGTGAGAGAGGAGAGAGACGTACTGTATGCCCAGAGCATTGCATGTCGAACTAAAGACCTACGTTTAATTTTTCTCATATCATTTTGATTGGCCCATATCTTTTGAACAAATATTCCGATTTCAAAAAAATGTATATATTTGAACTCATGTCGCAAATACCTTCAAAACAAGACCCATTTTGATACATTTTAAACGACTTTAAAATTCATGAAACATATTTCACATACATCACTCTCTTGAAATCTTTTGAATAAAATGATTTCAATCAGTTTCACATACTTTTTTCCAATATCAGAAGCAACATTTCACTTTATACTAGCTTATTTCATGAAAATTACATCTATTTCAACTCCATATTTTTGAAAATATCATATTTCACTCATTTGAAATAAATGGTTACACATTTTCAAATAATCAGTTTCACATGTTGACATTACGTTTCACTTTTCACTGACTGGTTTCATAAAAATCACATCTATTTCAATTGCACAATTTTGTAAAAAAAATATTTTACTCTTCAGAAATAAACTATTACAAATTTTTTTATACCAGTTTCACATGTTGACATTGCATTTCACTTTCCACTGGCTTGTCTCACAAAAATCACATCTATTTCAATTGCAAAATTTGGAAATAACATATTTCACTCTTTTGAAATAAAATGCTGCACATTACCAAATAATGAGTTTCACATGTTGACATTACATTTCACTTTTCATTGGCTAGTTTCACGAAAATTACACCTATTTCAATTGCACATTTTTTATAAAAACACATTTCACTCTTTTGAAATAAACTGTTACACATTTCCAAAAAATCAATTTCATATGTTGACATTATATTTCACTTTTCACAAGCTTGTTTTAAAAAAGACACAACTATTTCAATTGCACATTTTTAAAATAATATATCTCACTCTTTTGAAATAAACTGTTACACATTTCCAAAAATTAGTTTCACAAATTGACATTTCAGAAATAACATATTTCACTTTTTCAAACTAGTCAAAATTTATTCAAGATTGATCTTGTTCTAAAGGTCTTTGTGCCAGAATTTCAAATATATAAAAAGTTTCAAAAACAATGTATAGTTTAGACGATATATGTGATTTAAATTGTCTAAGATAAAAGAAAGTCTAGGAGAGAGAAGTGATGTCCCATGTATACTACACTGACAAAAACTACTACTACTTTGGACCCATCCAACTGACAGACTAGAAAGGATTACCACAAAATGAGAAACCAATACGAAGAATATACATAAGTGTGGGCCATAGCTAGCACGCATCACAGAAAAATTCAAGTGGTGTGACATGTACCGGCAGGTATCGTTAACGCGCAAAGTGACTTTCTGATGCTCGATGTGCATGTCAATCGTTCGGAGGCGCATGGCCGGGATTCCGAGAATGGACAACGTGATGCAGTGTCAAGGCTAGGCTCGACTGAAACAAATTTGGGTCAATTGACTTACCCAAATTATGATTTCAGTTGATTAACATGTAGCCGCGGTTATCATGAAAATGCTCGGGTTATTCTCCGTGATGACAGCATTTATCAGTTTGAATGGGCTAGTTTCTTCCATAATTTTGATGATGTGAAAGTATTATGCATGTGGAGATAATTAGAAGTAGTGGGGATTATCCTCTTAAGTACTTACTCATATTAGAAAGTTGAGTCACTTATTTTAGAACGGAGGGAGTAGTATATAGGATAAGATGGGATTCATGATGTCTAAGGGCATTTCTAACCAATCCCGGTGTTAGTGGAGGATAATTTTGATTTACTCCCTTAAGCCGTACTGAGATGATCCCCTAAAAACATATAGAGAAGAATAATTTATCCTCCAGCACTTATCCCATCCCTAAATACACTCCCTCTGCAGGCAGCCGAGAATAACTTTTCTTCACGTAGAGGCCTT
This sequence comes from Thinopyrum elongatum, assembly GCA_011799875.1. Classification (NCBI taxonomy): domain Eukaryota; kingdom Viridiplantae; phylum Streptophyta; class Magnoliopsida; order Poales; family Poaceae; genus Thinopyrum; species Thinopyrum elongatum. The sequence goes on from CM022299.1 coordinate 11,881,741, forward strand.
CTTGTGGCCGGCCGGCGACTCGCGTGAAGCTCCCTTATCGATTGCGGCCACCCCCGGCCTCGCTGGCGCACCTCGCCGGCCATTTCGCAGCTTCAGTCCGGCCATAGGAAGGGGCTCGCGATGACGGTGATATGCGCGCTCAGGCGCGGGCGTGCTGGCGGTCAGGGCCGGCCCTGGGGATGGCCAGGGACGGCCGCCCCGGGCCCCCACAATCAAGGGGGCCCCTCCAAGTACGTACGCAGGTTGCGATAGGCCAGGTCCAGGAGGCAAGCGACACAGCAGGTTAGAGCATCTCTAGATAACCCCGTATAATGCCGACCCACAAAACGTGTTTACAGTTCGCTGCAGATCTGATTTGCAGGGTGAATTCGTGCGCTGCAGATCAGACCCTGTATATGAAACTGTAAAATTTTAAAAAGCATTCGTGGGAGAAACTTGCAACGACACTGATCATACATAGTTCATCATCATACTACATTGATCATACGTAGTTCATCATTATACTACATTCTACTACTAGGGGGGAATCTGCAGGCCATGCAAGCGTACCTGAGCCTACGCTACAAAAATCGACGAGCTCGCGGCGGCGACGATGCGGCGTAGGAGCCGGAGGAGCTCAGTCCTCGTCGGAGTCGAGGTCGATCCAGACCTTGTCCTGCTCGGCCTTCATGAGGCGCAGGTCCGCCTCCTTGGACACGTGCGCCTGCAACGCCCTGCTCGAGGAAGATCTGCTCGGTCTCAAGCTCGCGGCGGCGGTGCGTGTCGGCCTCCTCCTCCTCTCTCGTCGAGCACTCCATGATGGCGCGCTCTAGGTGCTCCTCCTTCCCCGGGGGGACGTAGTCCTCGGGGCCGATTACTCCTCGACGCGGTGGCGCATCGGCCTCGAGCTTGACGGCGAGCGGCTCGAGCTCCTCCGGCTCTCTCTTGACCGGAGTAAGACGCGAGCTCGAGGCGCTTGCGGATGAGCTCCCCGCAGCAGAGGAGCCAGAGGAGGCGTGGCGGCGGACCGCGAGCTCGTGCTCGTACTCGTCGAGCTCGCGGCGTTCGTACGCCGGTAGCGGCTGGCTCCCGTGGTTGAGCCTCCTCCGTGCCCCCCGCTTGCGTGCGGCGGCGGATCTGCAGTGGCGGCGGCGCTCCGCGTCATCCCCACCGCTTCTGTAGCCATCCATAGGTCGCTAGGCCTTTTTTAGGCTCGCCGGCGGCGAGAAATTGGGGCAGAGGAGGAGGGGAATTGCGGCGGAGGCGGATAGGGTTTGACCCGTATCTGAGTGGTGAAACCGCATATATAGCGCTGGAGAGGGACTTTTTCCGGGCCACGGTAAATTTTTTACGGGCCGGGCCCGAGATACGGTGTCTATTCTGACCAAAAAACAGACCGAATCTGTATATTCGCTGGAATTATTCGGGTTTGGCTTTTTTACGTGGTCTGCTAGAGATGCTCTTAGCCAGCGAGATGAGACAACGAGCAGAAGTAGGTATGTATTTTTGTTTCTTGCTGTCACACAACAGGGCCCCCTAGAGAGCAGCGAGAGATACTGGGCGTGGCCTGCAGTCGGGCGACCTGAGGATTGTTAGGGAAGCCCTCCAGCGTAGAACGAGATCAACTAGTTAACGAGCGCTTCTTCTGAAGCCTCACAATGATCAACGTCACTTGGCGCGCTTTCAACCCGCCTGTCATGTGTCGTGCTCTGGGCGCTCTCTCCGGATTTTGTTTTTTTCTTTTCGCACGCGTTTTCGGCTTTTTAAACAGTTTTTTTTATTTTTTTTCGACGTTTCGGTTTTCCAACTGTCTTCCTTAACTTTCGGACCAAATTTCTTATTTCGAAAAAAAGATCTTTTTCGGGCGAAAAAACACGTTTTTTCGCGCGAGTCATGATTTTGCTTTCGCGAGGGGCACGGTTTTCTTTCGCGAGAGTCACGGCCATAGCTCTCGGAAACGAAAAAATGCTTTTTCTGTTTTTTTCCCTTCCGCGAGAGGCACGGTTGTGTTTTCGCAAGAGGCACGGCCGTGCCACTCCAAAACGAAAAAAAAACGCGTTTTTGGTTTTTTTCTTCCAAGAGAGGCATGGTTTTGCTTCCGCGAGAGGCACGGTTGTGCTTTCGCGAGAGGCACGGCCGTGCCTCTCAGAAATGGAAAAGAAACATGTTTTCTGTTTTTTTTTCTTTCGCAAGAGGCACGATTTTGCTTCCACGAGAGGCATGGTTGTGCTTTTGCGAGAGGCACGGCCGTGCCTCCTCGGAAACGAAAAAAAACGCATTATGTTTTCTTTTTTTCCTTCCGCGAGAGGCACGATTTTGCTTCCGCGAGAGGCACGGTTGTGATTACACGAGAGGCACGGGCGTGCCTCTTTTGGAAAGGGAAAAAACCGTACTCCCGGTTCGGTTTTTTCTTCCGGTTTTTTTGTGAAAAAAAAGTTCGTTAAAACCTATCAACATGGGATCTAGTTTTGAAGATCTCGACGTGAGGAATACAACGGTGAAAACAGTTCGAGATTTGGACGCACGATTTACGAGATAAAACGTTTTGAATAAACAGATCTACGAAAAAAGGGAAAACTCCCAGGTTGCGCGCCACTTGTTGCAACCTGAGAAGGTGCAAGTGATCTTTGCAGTGAGTATTTCTCAATTAGTGATTTTGACGTAGAACGCCCACTTATTTCCCTATCTTTGCCTAACAAAAATTATCCCCCAATCGCCGCAGCCGCCAGTGCCGCAGGGCAGCGACGGAGGAGGAGCACGCCAGTAGGCTTGTCTTCAAGTTCTGGTAAGGGTTGTTTTGGTTCTTGATCGAATCCTCTAGGGCTTTTGAGATTTACACTCGTCTTTGCTACCGGTGGAAAAGCTGGAGTCACTATAAACAGGATCCAAGCTTTGCATCCGAAAAATAGGAGCCATAATGTTGTTGTTTGATTACAAAAATTAGGAGCATGTCATGATGTCTACTGAGGTGATATTAACCGCTAAGTTGTGTCGAATTCTGTTTGAACTCGTTTGTTTAACTGGACTAGTCAATGTGTATGTGCAATGCACGTTAATTTGGAAGTATATTAAGTGCATGCGGATATTATTTGCGTGTTATTATGTGATTAGCACTATATTTGGCATGAAATTAATTGTATTATTTTACGTGTTATTATGTGATTACCACTATATTTGGCATGAAATTAACTGCACGCTAAATGTGTTGAGATCTCGACATTGAAGCAGTCTAGATCGTTGGATTGACATGATTTTGTGACGACCCCGGCTTAATCGTACACTAACCATACACGTAAATGCACACGATCAAGTCTAAAGACTCACTTGAAGATACCACAACACAACTCTAAAACATAAATAAATTCATACAAACTTTATATTACAAGCCAGGGCCTCGAGGGCTCGAATACATAGCTCGATGTCATACAAGTGTCAGCGTAAGCATCAGATATCTGGGTACAGATATATTACAGAAATAGAGATAAGCCTTTATGAAGGCGGGGCAAAATAAAAACATTTCGATCGAAAGGCGTAGGCCTTCTGCCTAGGACCCTCTGAATCCTACTCCTGGTCGTCTGTCGGCTCCTGGTAGTAGTACTCGCCGGGAGGGTAGTAGTAGTAGCCGTAGTCGTCGACGGGGGCTGCTAACTCAGGGGGCTCCGTCATCTGGCGACGTCAAATGGATATGGGGAGAAAAAGAAAATAAAGCAAACATGAGTACTCATCCGAAGTACTCAGCAAGCAAGGATCTACACTACAGATGCATCATTTTCAAAGGGGGCTGTTTATATGAACTGGGCTGCAGAAATGCCAGAATAGAGGTGGAAAGTCTTGTCCTATCAAAGACTAGCATCTTCAATCATCTTCATCGGTCTTGCAGCATTAGAAGAGTGCAGATTAACATAATGTAAAGTAGTAGTAATGTTATCAACCTCGCCCAGAGATTCTTCCTCGACTCTCTGCGAGAAAGCAATCCCAGAGCCATACTATCCATTTCATCTCAAGTTCTAGTTGTACCGATCGGGATACAACTCCGAGTGTCTGTTACCGTAGGACAGGCTATCGATAGATGTTTTCTTCCCTGCAGGGGTGCATCAAGTTACCCACCACGCTCGCTTAACTCCGGCCGGACACACTCTTCTGGGTCATGCCCGGCCTCGGCCAAACGATAAGCCGCAACCCGACCAAATACTTAACAGAGAGGTCAGCACGCCGGACTAAACCTTTGCCCCCAGGAGTCTTGGGCCATCGCCCCGGGAACTCCTGCAAGTTGCGAGGGCGGCCGAGAGCAGACCTAGCAATCCCTTAATACAAGCGCAGTTGCGTAACCAGTCCAACTCGGCACGCGCCGCTCAGTCACTGACGTCCATTAAGCTTCGGCTGAAGTATACGACGCAGAACGCCCATACTATGAGCACGTGATGGTTAGTGCTATCAGGCCAGAGGCCCCTCGGATCAAATATCCAAACCGTTAGTGTGTTGGAAGTGCGAAAACGAGCAGAGACTCACGAAAGATGTGACCCCGTCGCCCCGTCTCGAGGACTTGCGGCAAGGACTAGGAATGCCCGGCCACGCCTCGTGTTCAACCCTCGGGCACCATCCAGGTCCACCCGATCCCACATCACTCGCTATTAAGCTCGCGCGGGTACCCCTCAGGGCCGACCCGTCTTTATCTAGTATGAATAGTAATGTCAGTAATGTAAGTCATCCGTGTGGCTACCGCACCAAGAAGGAATCCAAGGCATCACCCTCATTGGATCCCCACCTGACATAAACGTTAAGGTGAACGTAAGAGGAATCACCCTCGAGGTCCACTCTTGAGGAGTTGCACGACAGTGTCGGTTTCGGGGGTGGTGTAGGAGGAATCACCCTCACTGACCACGACCGATTAACTAACCTACAAGGTTATCATCAGAAGTGCTGACGAGGTATCACCCTCGCCACTTGATAGTAACCCAGTAGTGTCGAGCAAGTAAGGGAAGTGACGTGCGGTGCCGGGGTCTGATCTTCGATCCCGTTGCTCGGGTCTTCTGATAATCCAGCGGGGCAGTCGGGATAAGTGAGGTCTCTAATGGTCTCTACCCAACCTATTCTAAACAATTTAGGATAACAGATAAGTATCAACAGCAGGTTATAAGTAAACAGGCTATGCAGCAGATATAGGATACAGTAACAGCAGCAGATTCTAATGCAAGCATAACAGAGAAGAGAATGGGCGATATCGGAATGCTCAAAAAGGGGGTGCTTGCCTGGATGCTTTGAGGCAAATACGGAACTTCAGCAAAGTAGACGATCACCAGCTCATCCGCGGTTCCGGGGTCTATCAGACAGAAGAGGGGGAAGAAACAGTAAATACAAGCTAACGATGCAACACAGAACATGTCATGACTAGGATGCAGTGCAGGGTTGCCTGAAGTATGTCTAAGTCATTTTAGTTATCATAGGATCAAGGTGGGATTTATTTACCGGTGATTATGCACTATTCATCTATCCGAATCAGATTCGGAGTTACGAGTTCTCCTATGTAGGGGGTTCCGATAATGGAACAGACGACATGATCAGATTCGTCTCGTCGTTCTGAGCAACCTTCATGTATTAAGTTTTTCGATCTGAGCTACGGTTTAAAAGTTATTAATTTTCAAAGATTAATTGATTTTCTGGGATTATTTTTATTTACAGAAAATGATATATCACGTCAGCATGATGTCACTTGTGACATCAGCTGTCAGCAGCGGCTGACCAGAGTCAAACCTGACATGTGGGTCTAAATAGATTTTAGTTAAAACTAATCAGAGGGTTAATTAGCAGCTGGCCCCACCTGTCAGTGACTCATTAACTAAACTAATTAACTTTTAATTATAAAAATGTTTTTAATTAATTAAAATGCGGTGGGGCCCGCATGTCAGTAGCTGGGCTGCCCAGTCAGCACAGTTGACTGGGTTAACCCAGTCAACTGGGGCCCCAGGGCCCACGGTCAGTGGCTCAGGGGTGGGACCCGCCCATGCCACATCAGCGGCGACGCCGGAGAAAGCTCCGGCGAGCCTTCCTCGGCGGCGAACTCGCCGGAGATCGCCGGAAAGCGCTTACAGAGGGCCGTTTTGCGCGCGCCCGGGCACATTCGAACGGCCACTGGGAGCCGCGTCTGTTGGTGGTGGCTACGACAGCTGTAGTGGTCGGAATCTCGCCTGCATTGAGCCGCTGCGGCGAGGAGCCTCGGGCGATATCGAGCGCGTGGCTACGGTGAGTTCTAGCGCGTGCTTTCGGTCGCTTACGAGCCAGCGCGAGGGGCGGCGTCGAACCGAGCTAAAGTGCGGCCCCGGAGACGGCCGGACGGCGAGGTACCGCGGCGACCGGAGCGCGGCTAGGCATCGAGCTGGCTATCGAGGAGCTCGGCGGCTCGGGAGAGAAGAGGAGGGGAGAGGAGGCTCACCGTGCGGTTAAGGAAAACCCACGACAGATTAGTAGCAGCAGAGGACGGCGCCGGAGACGAAGACAGTCCGCGGCGGCTGGAGATGTGGGCGAGAGGGATCCGGCTCTTCGGTGTCCCCCGCTCCAACTGAGGCCACCGATCGACGGAGTAGGCGATGGCGGAGCTCCTCGACAAGTTGGCGTAGCGAGGTGGCAGCTGTGGCCGCGGTGATGGGCGAGGCACGGCAGCGACCGCGTCGGACGCCGTCGGGAAAAAGGAGGAGAGAGCGAGGGGAAAGGAAAGAAGTGAGCGAGGAGGACCAGGGGGATGGACGGCTTCGGCCTTCTCCCCCTAGCGCGTCGGTGGGTGTCGCGGTGTCGCCGTTTCGCCGGCGCTCGCCGGCGCGGCCATGCGCGTGCTGACACGCACAGGAGAGAGACGAGGGAGGTAGGGAAAAGGCCTTGGTGGGCTGGGCCTCCAGGCACTATGCACTTAGGTCTGTGTACAGTGGCCTTTTCCTATTTATCTTTTTCTGTTTTCTTTTTCTTTTCTGTTAGGTAATTGTTAGGCCACTTGTGCATTTTTATAAAATGTGAGACTTGGCCCAAGTATTACAATGTAATATTACCTGTCACCAAAAATTGGTTTGGTTGAATTTGAATTTCATTTGAATTTGAAATGGATTTAATTGGATTAAATAATTTTGTTTTGGTGCTGTTTCCATGTTGTTGGAGTCATTTAACTAATCCAAGTAGCATTAGTTATAATTTTAAGAGTGCTTCTGGAATATTTGCTATTTAGTGAACATTTTTCCAACAGGGTTTGAGCAAATTTATTTTGCCCTTTGAATTTGAGGTGATTTCTAGAGAAATATTTGAATTGTTTGGATTAACCACTATGACTAAGCACTGCAAATGATATGACTTGGCATTATTAGCAGTTGATCACAGTGACTATTACACAGGGGTGTTACAAGTTCTCCTCCTCTAAAAGAAATTCTCGTCCCGAGAATTTAGGAGGTAGAAGGAAAGAGGTCGGGATATTCTTCCCGAAGATGATCCTCGCGTTCCCAAGTGGCTTCATCTTCAGTGTGATTCGACCACTGTACTTTCAAGAACTTGGTCGTCTTCTGACGAGTTCGACGTTCAGCTTCTTCAAGGATGCGGATCGGATGCTCCTTATAAGAAATATCATCTTGCAACTGGAGCATCTCGCGATCCACTGCGCGGTGAGGAGATTCCTTGAAGGATTTACGGAGTTGTGACACATGGAAGACATCATGGATATGGGAGAATTATGGTGGCAACTTCAATTTATATGCCACCTGTCCACATCTAGCCATGATGCGGAAAGGACCAATATAGCGAGGAGCTAGCTTGCCCTTGATTCCGAATCGACGGGTGCCCTTCATAGGAGTGACACGAAGATAAGCTTGATCACCTGGTTGATAAGTCAGACCCCATCGCTTGCGATCATAATTGCTCTTCTGGCGGTCCTGAGCCGCCTTGAGATTTTCTCGGACAATTCTGACTTGTTCTTCAGCGTGTTGGATAATATCTGGTCCAACGAGAGGTCGTTCCCCAGTCTCTGACCAATTCAGAGGGGTTCAACACTTACGTCGGTATAACACTTCGAATGGAGCCATCTTCAAGCTGGCTTGATAACTGTTATTATAAGAGAATTCGGCATACGGAAGAGATTCCTCCCACTTCTTTCCGAATGATATTACACAATCACGAAGCATATCTTCAAGCACTTGTTTTACTCGTTCGACTTGGCCTTGGGATTGAGGATGATAAGCTGAACTCCATGTAATGTGAGTCCCCATAGCTTCTTGGAAACCTTCCCAGAACTTGGACGTGAAAAGACCGCCACGGTCCGAACTGATCTCTTTCGGAATACCGTGGAGTGAAACAATTCTGGAGATGTAAAGTTCTGCTAACTAGCTAGCAGTGATAGTCTCCTTGACAGGTAGAAAATGAGCAACCTTGGAAAGTTGGTCGACGACGACAACAATAGCGTCGTGACCTTTCTGAGACTTGGGAAGACCAGTAATGAAATCCATTTGCACTTTAACCCATTTCCACAAAGGAACAGGGAGTGGTTGAAGAATTCCAGCAGGCTTCTGATGTTCTGCTTTCACGCGACGACATACGTCACATTCAGCGACATAACGAGCAATGTCCTACTTCATTTTAGACCACCAGTACCTTTGACGAAGATCACGATACATCTTGGTGCTACAAGGATGGATAGACAGAGGTGTATCATGAGCCTCGTTCATGACCTTGTCTGTCATAAGCTCGAATCGAGGTACCACGATGCGGTCTCTGAAATACAAGGTTCCGTCTTCTGCAATCGAGAAATCCCTGTACTTGTCAAGATGAAGCTCTTTCTTCATCAGATTGATTTCAGCATCTTTGGCTTGCGCTTCTTTAACAGCTTTCTCAAGGTCTGGCTGTACCACAAGGTTATTAAGAGAACCCTGCGGAATGATACAGATGTTCAACTTGCGCAATTCTTCATATAGTTGGGGTTGAGCTTGCTTAACCATGAGGTTATTGCAATAGGACTTGCGGCTCAAGGCATCAGCCATCACATTAGCCTTGCCAGGAGTATAATAAATACCACAGTCATAGTCCGTAATTGTTTCCAACCATCGCTGTTGACGAAGATTAAGATTCGGTTGGGTGAACAAGTACTTCAGACTTTGATGGTCAGTATAAATTTCACACCAATTACCAAGAAGGTAATGTCGCCACTGTTTCAAAGCATAGATCACAGCAGCGAGTTCGAGATCATGCACAGGATAATTTTCTTCATACGGACGCAACTGTCGCGAGGCATATGCAATTACTTTACGCTCTTGCATTAGGACACAGCCTAATCCTTGCCGAGAGGCATCACAATATATCACAAAATCCTTGCGAGAATCGGGAGGAGCAAGCACTGGAGCAGAAGTAAGCTTGTCCTTAAGGGTCTGGAAACTTTCTTGACACTTGTCTGTCCACTCAAACTTAACGCCTTTGTGGAGCAGATTAGTCAGGGGCTTGGCAATCTTGGAAAAGTTCTCGACGAATCGACGGCAATAACTTGCAAGGCCGAGAAAACTTCGAACTTGCTTGGCATTCTTCGGAGGGGTCCAGTCAAGGATAGCCTGAACTCGCTCCGGGTTAACAGCGATACCGTCCTTGGAAATCACATGTCCAAGGTAGGTCACTTCACTAAGCCAGAATTCGCATTTGGAGTACTTGGCATGCAACTTGTGTTCTCGAAGTCTTTCTAGAACAAGGCGAAGATGTTCGGCATGTTCTTCCTTATTCTTCGAATATACCAGAGTATCATCCAGATATACCACGACAAACTTGTCGAGGTAATCCATGAATATATAATTCATCAGGCGGGAGAACGTAGCGGGAGCATTCGTTAGGCCAAATGACATGACGGTGTATTCATAGGAGCCATAACGAGTGACGAATGCAGTCTTGGGAATATCCTCTTCACGGACACGGATCTGGTGATAACCCAACCTCAATTCGAGTTTAGAGCACACCGATGATCCAGCAAGTTGATCATATAAGTCATTGATTCGGGGAAGCGGATATTTATTCTGAATGGTTGCCTGGTTGATAGGACGGTAATCTTGAACCAACCTATTCTTACCATCTTTCTTCTTGACAAAGAGAGACGGTGCTCCCCAGGCAGAGGAACTAGGACGGATGAAGCCCATCTTAGGTGATTTGTCGATTTCTTCCTTAAGCTCAAGTAGGTGGTGCGGAGGCATCTTGTAAGGATGCTTCGCAATAGGAGTGGTGCCAGGCTTCAAGTCAATGACAAACTCGACAGCTCTAGCAGGGGGTATTCCTGGAAGTTCTTCTGGAAAAACATCCTGGAATTCGCAGACAACTGGAACGTTTTCTATCCCCTCAAGTGGAGAAGCGTTCAACGCATTCAAGGCATAAATCTGGGCCTCGGCGTTCTGAGTGATGTGAGCATGGTAATTCACTAACTCATTTGATGGATGTAGGAGGTGTACAACTTTAGTGGCATAATTTATTGAAGCAATGTGAGCTTTCAACCAATCCATTCCGAGTATGAGGTCTATGGTGGAAGACTTCAAGACGATGGGTGAGGCAAGGAATTCCAACCCTTTAATTTTGACGGTAACGTCAGGTGCTATCACTCCAGCATGTCAATGAGAAGTATAATACAACTCCGAGAGAAAGGTTAAACAAAACAATGGAAAGGAAAATGATTATCAGACTAATCAGATCAATGACAAAGAAATCGCACAGATATCCAGCTCTCCGGGTGGATGGGATTTACGAGATCCTAAGTGTCGGTGTTAGTAAATTAATCAAACCCGAATAGAAGAGAGATCAGAGTCCCAGAGTAAAGATTGAGGAGTAAAAGATCCTAATACCACCCAATTGGCGACGTGGGCCCGTAAGCCACACAGCCATGTTAGTAAAACTGTTTTGGACCACTAGACTCAACTTCGGCCAAGGAATTGGATAGGGGGATTCCTAGAGGCAGTCGGCTCTGATACCAACCTGTGACGACTCCGGCTTAATCGTGCACTAACCATACACGCAAATGCACACGATCAAGCCTAAGGACTCACTTGAAGATATCACAACACAAGTCTAAAACATAAATAAATTCATACAAGCTTTATATTACAAGCCAGGGCCTCGAGGGCTCGAATACATAGCTCGATGGCATACAAGTGTCAGCGGAAGCATCAGATATCTGGGTACAGATATATTACAGAAATAGAGATAAGCCTTTATGAAGGCGGGGCAAAATAAAAACACTTCGATCGAAAGGCGTAGGCCTCCTGCCTAGGACCCTCCGAATCCTACTCCTGGTCGTCTGTCGGCTCCTCGTAGTAGTACTCGCCGGGAGGGTAGTAGTAGTAGCCGTAGTCGTCGACAGGGGCTGCTAACTCAGGGGGCTCCGTCATCTGGCGGCGTCAAATGGATATGGGGAGAAAAAGAAAATAAAGCAAACGTGAGTACTCATCCGAAGTACTCAGCAAGCAAGGATCTGCACTACAGTTGCATCATTTTCAAAGGGGGCTGTTTATGTGGACTGGGCTGCAGAAATGCCAGAATAGAGAGGGAAAGCCTAGTCCTATCAAAGACTAGCATCTTCAATCATCTTCATCGGTCTTGCAGCATTAGAAGAGTGCAGATTAACGTAATGTAAAGTAGTAGTAATGTTATCAACCTCGCCCAGAGATTCTTCCTCGACTCCCTGCAAGAAAGCAATCCCAGAGCCATACTATCCATTTCATCTCAAGTTCTAGTTGTACCGATCGGGATACAACTCCGAGTGTCCATTACCGTAGGACAGGCTATCGATAGATGTTTTCTTCCCTGCAGGGGTGCACCAAGTTACCCACCACGCTCGCTTAACTCCGGCCGGACACACTTTTCTGGGTCATGCCCGGCCTCGGCCAAACGATACGCCGCAACCCGACCAAATACTTAACAGAGAGGTCAGCACGCCGGACTAAACCTATGCCCCCAGGGGTCTTGGGCCATCGCCCCGGTAACTCCTGCACATTGCGAGAGTGGCCGAGAGCAGACCTAGCAACCCCTTAATACAAGTGCAGTTGCGTAACCAGTCCAACTCGGCGCGCGCCGCTCAGTCGCTGATGTCCATTAAGCTTTGGCTGAAGTATACGACGCAGAACGCCCATACTATGCCCACGTGATGGTTAGTGCTATCAGGCCAGAGGCCCCTCGGATCAAATATCCAAACCGTTAGTGTGTTGGAAGTGCGGAAACGAGCAGAGACTCTCGAAAGATGTGACGCCGTCGCCTCGTCTCGAGGACTTGTGGCAAGGGCTAGGAATGCCCGGCCACGCCTCGTGTTCAACCCTCGGGCACCATCCAGGTCCACCCGATCCCACATCACTCGCTATTAAGCTCGCGCGGGTACCCCTCAGGGCCGACCCGTCTTTATCCAGTATGAACAGTAATATCAGTAATGTAAGTCATCCGTGTGGCTACCGCACCAAGAAGAAATCCGAGGCATCACCCTCATTGGATCCCCACCTGACATAAACGTCAAGGTGAACGTAAGAGGAATCACCCTTGAGGTCCACTCTTGAGGAGTTGCACGACAGTGTCGGTTTCGGGGGTGGTGTAGGAGGAATCACCCTCACTGATCACGACCGATTAACTAACCTACAAGGTTATCATCAGAAGTGCTGACGAGCTATCACCCTCGGCACTTGATAGTAACCCAGTAGTGTCGAGCAAGTAAGGTAAGTGACGTGCGGTGCCGGGCTCTGATCTTCGATCCCGTTGCTCGGGTCTTCTGATAATCCAGCGGGGCAGTCGGGATAAGTGGGGTCTCTGATGGTCTCTACCCAACCTATTCTAAACAGTTTAGGATAAAAGATAAGTATCAACAGCAGGTTACAAGTAAACAGGCTATGCAGCAGATATAGGATACAGTAACAGCAGCAGATTCTACTGCAAGCATAAGAGAGAAGAGAATGGGCGATATCGGAATGCTAAAAAAGGGGGTGCTTGCCTGGAAGCTTTGAGGCAAATACGGAACTTCAGCGAAGTAGACGATCACCAGCTCATCCGCGGTTCCGGGGTCTATCGGAGAGAAGAGGGGGAAGAAACAGTAAATACAAGCTAACGATGCAACACAGAACATGTCATGACTAGGATGCAGTGCAGGGTTGCCTGAAGTATGTCTAAGTCATTTTAGTTATCATAGGATCAAGGTGGGATTTATTTACCGGTGATTATGCACTATTCATCTATCCGAATCGGGTTCGGAGTTACGAGTTCTCCTACGTAGGGGGTTCCGACAATGGAACAGACGACACTATTAGATTCGTCTCGTCGTTCTAAGCAACTTTCATGTTTTAAGTTTTTCGATCTGAGCTACAGTTTAAAAGTTATTAATTTTCAAAGATTAATTGATTTTTTGGGATTATTTTTATTTACAGAAAATGATATATGACATCAGCATGATGTCACTTGTGACGTCAGCAGTCAACAGCGGCTGACCAGAGTCAAACCTGACATGTGGGTCCAGTGGGACCCACATGTCAGTCTCTGAGACTAAATAGATTTTAGTTAAAACTAATCAGAGGGTTAATTAGCAGCTGGCCCCACCTGTCAGTGACTCATTAACTAAACTAATTAACTTTTAATTATAAAAATGTTTTTAATTAATTAAAATTCGGTGGGGCCCGCATGTCAGTGGCTGGGCTGCCCAGTCAGCACAGTTGACTGGGTGGGGCCCCAGGGCCCACGGTCAGTGGCTCAGGGGTGGGACCCGCCCATGCCACGTTAGCGGCGACGCCGGAGAGAGCTTCGGCGAGCCTTCCGCGGCGGCGAACTCGCCGGAGATCGCCGGAAAGCAGTTACAGAGGGCCGTTTCGCGCGCGCCCGGGCTCATTCGAACGGCCACTCGGAGCCGCGTCTGTTGGTGGTGGCTACGACAGCTGTAGTGGCCGGAATCTCGCCGGCGTTGAGCCGCTGCGGCGAGGAGCCTCGGGCGATATCGAGCGCGTGGCTACGGTGAGTTCTAGTGCGTGCTTTCGGTCGCTTAGGAACCAGCGCGAGGTGCGGCATCGAACTGAGCTAAAGCGCGGCCCCGGAGACGGCCGGAAGTGGCCGGACGGCGAGGTACCGCGGCGGCCGGAGCGCGGCTAGGCATCGAGCTCGCTATCGAGGAGCTCGGCGGCTCGGGAGAGAAGAGGAGGGGAGAGGAGGCTCACCGTGCGGTTAAGGAAAACCCGCGACAGATTAGTAGCAGCAGTGGATGGCGCCGGAGACGAAGACGGTCCGCGGCGGCTGGAGATGTGGACGAGAGGGATCCGGCTCTTCGGTGCTCCCCCGCTCCAACTGAGGCCACCGATCGACGGAGTAGGTGATGGCGGAGCTCCTCGACAAGTTGGCATAGCGAGGTGGCAGCTGTGGCCGCGGTGATGGGCGAGGCACGGCGGCGACCGCGTCAGACGCCGACGGGAAAAAGGAGGAGAGAGTGAGGGGAAAGGAAAGAAGTGAGCGAGGAGGACCAAGGGGGATGGACGGCTTCGGCCTTATCCCCCTAGCGAGTCGGTGGGTGCCGCGGCGTCGCCGTTCCGCCGGCGCTCGCCGGCGCGGCCATGCGCGTGCTCACACGCACAAGAGAGAGACGAGGGAGGTTGGGAAAAGGCCTCGGTGGGCTGGGCCTCCAGGCACTGTGCACTTAGGCCTGTGCACAGTAGCCTTCTCCTATTTATCTTTTTCTGTTTTCTTTTTCTTTTCTATTAGGTAATTGTTAGGCCACTTGTACATTTTTATAAAATGTGAGACTTGGCCCAAGTATTACAATGTAATATTACCTGTCACCAAAAATTGGTTTGGTTGAATTTGAATTTGAAATGGATTTAATTGGATTAAATAATTCTGTTTTGGTGATGTTTCCATGTTGTTGGAGTCATTTAACTAATCCAAGTAGCATTAGTTATAATTTTAAGAGTGCTTCTGGAATATTTGCTATTTAGTGAACATTTTTCCAGCAGGATTTGAGCAAATTTATTTTGCCCTTTGAATTTGAGGTGATTTCCAGAGAAATATTTGAATTGTTTGGATTAACCACTATGACTAAGCACTGCAAATGATATGACTTGGCATTATTAGCAGTTGATCACAGTGACTATTACGCAGGGGTGTTACAGATTTGATGGCCGAGATTAATTAGATCTGCCCCTTTGGGTCTTTTTATATTGGTATAGATAATCAATTTTTTGGTTTTGTAGTGATGCTCCGAAAGCATTATCTCAAAGCCATTCGTATGGTGTTCTTCTCAGTAGAAAAATCAACTTAGATCTTGAGGATAGAAGTGGACATGATGTTTTTGGATCTCCATATGATAACAAGTAATATAGTGAATTTATGGAATATTCTATTCAATGATTTCCTCAAAGAGTTAATGAAATTTGACTCACTGTCCTGATTATATATACGAGATGGTTCATCAAAAAGCAAAAAAATAAATTACGAAGAACATGTATAAGGAGGCACAAGGCATGCGTTGATGATGGCCGAGGTATGCATTACTGCCTTATTTAACTGTTTTTGTCATACTACAACAAGCATATAAGATACGATCTTACTTCAACAGGATCTGTTCTATAGGCTCGTACTGCTGCATCCTACCAATGAGGAGGCAAGCACTTTAGTATGGTTGATGTATTCTGACCACTGGGCCAGAGCGTGATTAACAGTGAGGATCCATCTGATGGATAAATCCGACGGCCGTAGAGGATCGTTCCTGTCTGGCTCACACCTGTGCAGAGTGGCCCAGTGGTTGTCTGACAGACACACAAAAAAACAAGCATATAAGATATCTGCATATTTGTGTAAACCGATGTGAGAGGCCTATAAATTATCCCAAGAGACGTTTATATGAAGGGGCCCCGGGCCACCGAAATCTCTGGACCGGCCCTGCTGAGTGCTGACGGTGGGCTCTCTCAGGGGTGCGTCCATGAAGCCCTCGCGGTTGTTCGGGCCGACGGTTGTCAGCGGCGACTTCAAGAACCGGAGCCGCTGCCGGACTAGTCGCACCTCGGGAGCGTGGAGACAGTGATGGTGTGATTTGTGACCTTTGCACGAACCAGCGCCGTTGTCCACGAGGCCCCTACAAGGACGTCCGCTTCGGTCCAGCTCCAAGGAAAACTACGTGAGTGCATGCTGCTGCTCCTCCTTGCTGGTGCATGCTGCTGCTGCTGCTCGCCGCTGCTCCTCTCCGGTACATGATGCTGCTACTGCTGCTCACCGCCGCTGGTTCACGGGTGGCTCTACAGCGACCCCAACACCGCCCTCCATCCTCGCCGAGCACGAGCATGACTGCGGACGCCAGAGTTTCTGGCATGGTCACCATCATCACATACGCGCATGGCAGATGTTCGATGAAATGCATAATAAACAAAAAGTAACTTTACTCCGCTAAATTTGTGGGGTCGGCAAGAACCGACCAAAACTTAATGAAGTAAATATACTTTCAAAAGATTTACTTGGCCGTATCCTCCTTTAACTTTTATTAGGAATCGGTTAGAAATGCCGTAACAAGCCCGCAACACTTTATCGGAAGGGAAAAAAACAAGCCTGCAATAATACAAGTCCAGGGATTATGGCTGCTGCTGATAGTAGGGCAACACGGTATAGACTGTCTGCACGATGGTCAAGACGAGGAGGAGGACGGCGGCCAGGAGCGAGACGATGGCCCAGGGATTGCTGGCGTGGTTCTGGATGAGGCTAGCTCGCCATTGGTTCCAGCTCTTCTCACAGTATGTGTTGACTTGGCCTTGCACGGCGCGGAGCGGGCTCCACTTGTCGAGCTCGGCCTCGTTGGCCAGCCGGTTGAACATCCTGGCAACCTCCTTGTCGCTGCCGAGCCCATTGCAGATGATCCCCTTGGAACAGACGAGCTTGGCGTCCGCGGCCGACTTGATGATGTTGTCCATGAAGAAGACGTAGGCCGTCACCTCGTTGGCGCCGACGCGGGAGTGCAGGCGCTCGAAGGCCATCAGGCTGAAGAGCTTGTGCTCGGTGTAGTCGTCCACGGTGAGCTCCGGGATGTGGAGCACGCCGTGGAGGAAGCTGATGTCGTGGAGGCTGCGCGTGGAGCTCCTCGTGAACCGGATGCCAGCCTGGTCCAGCTCCGCCGCGGAGGGGACGAACTCCTCCTTCCGACCCTTCAAGACCTCGTGCGGCAGGCCGTAGAGCAGGCTCCGGTGGCAGACGTCGATCGGGTGGAGCGCCAGGCTGCCGTCACACATCACCGGCGGATCAGGCGTCAGCGACACGAACTTGAGTACCATGTTGTTAATCGCGTCGTGCGTCTTTCTCCAGCCAATTGAGTAGTAAAATCACATCATCAATCCTTCAGTTCTGGATGGTTAAGTTGTATGCATGTGGTTTGGTGAGAGATGCGTACCGCGGCATCGGGGCCGGACACGACGGCGACGAGCCTCTGGAGCACCAGCAGCGGCAGCTGGTTCTCCATCATCAGCATGTCGCGCCGGATGTAAGGGAACATGTACAGCTCGCCGTGCCGGCTGAAGACAGGGTCGCCGGGCGCGTAGTCGCTGCCGCCGTCCTCGGCCGCCGCCCTCATCACCTCCAGCAGGAAGCAGCCGTCCATCACCATGACTCGCAGGAACTCGTCGGTGTCGCGCCGCCACCTGTCGTCCAGGTCCATGTACGCCTCCTCCAGCTGGTCCACCACTTGCTCCACCGCCTCCACGAGGTCCCGCGCCGACCTCCCGGTGCGCCGGAGCAGGTGAAGGAGCGCCCTCTGCTTGTGCTCCTCTAGCGGCTCCAGCTCCGGCCTGCCGTGGCTGAAGGGGCCCAAGGACACCAGCTGCGGCTCATACGGCGTGACGTACCTGCTGTTCTTCACATGCGCCGGCACCCGATAGATGGAGTGCTTCCGCCACCGCGCCGCCTCCACCGAGGGGTCTACGCTGCCGTGCCGCCTCACAAGCTCCTCCATGTCCACAATCCACCGAGGGGTCTACGCGACCTTTTGCTTTTTACATATCATTTGGGTTTATTTATGAGCTGAGTTGCCGTGTCAGTTACGTTGGACCGCTTCGATGCTTACGAAGTCAGTACGTATATGCAACTCATTGGCATTAAACATATAGGTAAGACAACCTTGCACGACCCAATTGACAAGGGAATAAGAAGCGTTGTTTTTTAGCCATGTACAATGGTTGATAAGATAGTCTTATATTAAGTCTTACATGTAATTTAGAGATGACAAAAAAATAGATCATATCTTAGCCTTATCTTCAATAACTAGCTATTTCTAAAAACTTGGTGAGACATATTATGCTAAGAGATCATCTCTTCTCTTCTCTTAAATAAGAGAAAACATGTCTTTTCTTATGAGTTATCTCTTCTCCACCTCATCATTTATCCTACGTGGCATTCCTAAGATGTGTACCTGCCCTTACTCATAACACTAGTAGAAAAAGGCCCATTTGTCCCAGTTCATAAGGCCCATTTGTCCCGGTTCGGGAACCGGGACTAAAGGGTCGGGACTAAAGCCCAACACCTTTAGTCCCGGTTCTTATACGAACCGGGACAGATGGGGCTCCACGTGGCCGCTGCGGCGAGCCCAGGCAGGAGGGCCTTTAGTCCCGGTTGGTAACACCAACCGGGACCAAAGATCATCCACGTATCAGCAGCTCAGGAGTTGGGGTTTTTGTTTTTTTTGAAGGGGTGGGGGGGGGGGTTGGGGGTTTTGTAGGGTTAATTTAGGGGTTTCATATATTGTGTTAGCTAGCTAATAGCTAGAGAGAAGTGTCCTCTCTTATCTCCGTGCTTGGTCGACGCTACGTACTATACGTATAGAGAGGACTCGACACGCTAGCTAGTAAGCAAATGAAGGAAACTATTAAGTACACAAAAAATCGTCATGAACATATACAGAGAGAAGTGATCGACCTCCTCCTTCTCCGAGAGATTGCTCGAACAACAAATTTTCGTATATCTATCCAACGCTACTAGCTACATATATACAATGTAAGATCTCTTACAATCCCTAACATTTGATGTCAAGTTCCACATGGTATTCTCCGGCTGGATTGATGACGTGGTCAAGAAAGAATCCCGCCAATTCCTCTTGAATTGCTTTTATGCGATCTTGTGGTAGGAGTTCATCCCACATCTGCCAAATCTAATTTGAAGAAGGGGGTCAATATATATTTATGAATGAAACTCAACACAAATGATGGTAATAATACAAAATTGTGAATATTATTGCTTACGCTTCATATTGTTTTTCAGAGTAGCCCCGCTTAGAGGTCGTCGCGTTGTAGATGTACTCGCAAATGTAGTATCCACAAAAATTATTCCCGCCTTCCTGCCACAACCACTTTACGAGAAATAAAGGTCAATCAAACTGATAATCAAGCATTATAAATGGTATTGATGAAACTAGCTAGAATCAATGGGAGATGCGCGGAACTATCTAGTAGTACTTACTTTCGGGTGTGTAAATCGCAGCTCCCCCGGCAGCCCCAGAGCTTCTGTGGTGAACACTTTTCAAACCCTGCGAGACAAAGAAAATAATTACTTGATATCAGGAAATGACCAAAGTTGCCGATATGGTGCGATAATGATCGATTGAACTTACTTCTGGAGCATTTCAGTCATGGCCGCATACCCTTGGGATCTTTTCGTCTTGAGTCTAAGACGGTTACTAGTCCCTGCTCAAGCTTAATCTCTAGGAGAATAAAGTGGAAGCTGCGCACGCATGCATAACTCATCAATTACATTACTATAACCTCGAGTAATAAGGGAAACCGAATATGCAGAAGACAGTAACACTCACTTGAAATTGTAAGGAAAGAGTATTTTATCTTTGTTTTGATTTTTAAGCAACGATTGTAGCAAGTTGGCCTCGGTTTCTTTCGCATTATATGTAACCGTCCATTCATCTATGAGATTTGTGTTAATGAACCCAATATCATAGATTTGTGCATTTCTGCATTCGACGATCTTCAATCTGCATAATATAGTGAGGATAATTATATATACATGCAATGAAAGAGCTGAGCTATATATAGAGACTTAATTACAGAAGTATAGTACTTACAGACAGTAGCAAGTGATGATTATTTTATCGAGGTCCTTTTGATTGAAAAACTGGAAGAACTCCTCAAATGGAACAGACAACAGATCAATTCCAACAAGGTCGTGCTCCTCTTTAACTCTCAGCGTCAAAATATCCATCCCAGACTTGCAGGTGTCCATGTACCAATTATGGAATCTTCGCATCATCGTTGTTAGAGGAGGATCACCAGGTCTGACAAGAGGCTTCCCGTACTGGTATTTGTGTTCGTTCACCTCCATTGTATCAAAATGTGCATCGTCGGGCAGGTAATCACCAGGATTAGTACCGGGCACCATCCCCGGCAGATTTGCGACGATATCGCTAGACACCTTGAGCGGGGGGCACGATTGGTTTGCCTGTTTGCCGAGCTGGGGAATTTTGTTCCCACTTCTTCGTTCTTGTAACCTTTTGTCACTTGAAGTAGTTCCCGACCGGCGTGCTCCTTCCACTGCCTTTTTAAGAGTGCGGACATGGTTGTCATCCGGCGGAGGCGGTGGTGGTCGCTTCAGGTTCTGCAAAGTGCGCTTCAATTTCACCGGTTCCATCTTCTCCTCCGGAGGTGGATTTTTCTTTGCAAAAAAGTCCTTCACTTGGGCTTGACTGATATCCTCGTTTTCCTCCTCGGTCATCTCGTATGGCAACTTCTCTTGAGGCTTGAGAGATGGACCGAATATGTATTGCCTCCCGCCTCTGGCTGTACTGCTAGACGCCGGAGCAGCCGGAGTGGCTGCGGCTGTCTTCCTTCGTTGCTTACGAGGCGGAGAAGGTGGCGGAGTGCTACAACGCGCCGGAGCAGCCGGAGCGGCGGCGGCTGTCTTCCGCTGTTGCTGACGAGGCGGAGAAGGAGGCGGGCTGCTCGGACGCGCCGGCGCAGGCGGAGAAGGAGGCGGAGTGCCGCCACGCGCCGGAGCAGCCGGAGAAGGAGGCAGACTGCCCTGATCACTCGCCGGAGAAGGAGGAGGCGGAGTGCCCTGACTCGCCGGAGGAGGAGGAGGAGGAGGCGTCCAGTTCGGAAGGTTGATGAGCTCCTTCCACCATAGACATGGAGTCTTCAGAGCAAGACCCAGCCGAGTCTCCCCTTCACCGGTAGGGTGGTCAAGCTCGAGCTCCTCAAATCCCTCCGTTATTTCATCGACCATCACAACAGTATAGCCTTGTGGAATCAGAAGGCAGTGAAAAGTTGCGCCGGGTTGAGGAGGTGCAACAGAGCCGACAGCCGCCTTGACTTTGAGGTGCTGCCATTGCGTCATAAGGTGGCAATCTTGAGCCTCCGTGATAGCATCCACGGGGTAGCTGGGAGCCGTGAAGTCAGGCTACTGAAGGAGCTCGGTGGAAGCCACGCTGCTTCTCCGCTGAGATGGTGGGGTAGCTCCGGCAGGTCGCTGGCTCTGAACTAGTAGTGCCTGTTCCTCTAGCGCTCGTACCCTTGCATTCAGCTTCTGCAGTTCGGTCTGTTCCACTATCCTCCTCCTCTCCCGGGTTTTGTAACCGCCTGCGCTGGGAAACCCAACCTTCCACGCAACAGAGCCTGCCGTGCCTCGTGTTCGTCCTGGGTGCTCAGGATTCCCGAGGGCCTGTGTGAGCTCATCGTTCTCTCTGTCGGGAACGAACGTCCCTTCCTACGCTGCGGCGATATACTTCTGAAGCTTCTTGACGGGTATTTCAAGTTGCTCCTTCGTCCAATGGCACTTCCCTGTTTCAGGGTCCAAGGTTCCCCCAACCCTGAAGAACCAAGTCCTTGAACGGTCTGGCCAGTTCAATGTCTCTGGTTCGACCCCTTTATCAAGCAGGTCCTTCTCAGCCTTGTCCCACAACGGCCGGGCTTTGAGGTAGCCACCTGACCCCGTGCGATGGTGATGCTCCTTCTTTGCAGCATTTAACTTGTTTGTCGCTGACATCTTCTTACTCTTCTCCGATGTCTTGTGGGCCACAAATGCAGGCCAGTGATCTCTTATCTTCTCAAATCGGGCGGTGAATTCTGGAGTCTTCCCTTTGTCGACAAACGTTGATTTCAACTCATTCTTCCACCTGCTGAATAGATCTGCCATCTTCTTAAGAGCATGAGCCTTGACCAATGGCTCTATAACTGGCTTATCCGGATCCTCCTCTGGCGGTAGGGTGAAATTTGCCTTCAGCGCGGTCCAAAGATCATCTTTCTGTCTATCGTTGACAAAAGACACTTGAGGGTCTTCGCTCTTAGGCTAATTCCATTGGTGGATGCTGATCGGGATCATGTCCCTAACAAGAACCCCACACTGAGCAGAAAATGCTTCCTTGGTCCGGCTGGGTTCAATCGGTTGGCCATCGCCCTTGATTGCTGTGATCGTGCACCTTTCATCCTGGCGCAACCTTTTCTTCGGGCCTCGTCTCGTTACCGAAGTTTGGCTCGATCCGGAGGGCTAGAAAAGAAGAAAGAGGAGAGTTAATATGTGTACATACCAAAACAATTAATGCATGAATTAGCTAGTCAGCACAGGCTTAATTAATATATATACCTCGCCGGACTTTGCAACATCTCCTTCCTCCATTCGCTCACCGGAGCAGTCATCACGGTCTCCTTCTTCCACCGGCATTCCGTCACCGGAGCCATCATAATCATGTCCTTCCACCTCCATTGTTCGATCACCGGAGCCTGCTTCACCCTCTCCTTCCAGACCATCGGTGTCGTTGAGAAACGACAAGACATCACCTCCGCCGAGGATTATGTCCCCCAACAACTGTTCTACTTCGATGTCTCGGTGCTCCATAGTTTCTGCAAATATTACAACATGGCAATTAATATACAAACATGACAGATGGATATATTAGTGCAAACATAGACCTAGCTAGCTCGACGCTTCTACGGTTTGAGGTGGCCTTGATAACGCTTCTAGGGTTTGGGATGGCCTAGGCAACGCTTCTAGGGTTTGGGGTGGCCTCGACAACGCTTCTAGGGTTTGGGTCGGACCGCCTCTCTCATGAATGTCCGACGTCCGGACCGACAAGGGATTTAACAAAATGCCGCCATTCTGGATGTGCAGAAAATGGTCCATATTTTTCTTGATCTCATCTACCCTTCTATATGTCACGTTGTCTAGTGTCAAAGAATTCAAGAAAACCATGACTTCATCATTAGCCGGAAATGACAGGCGTATAATGGTACGAAGCTCTTCAAAGTTGTTTTGGAACGGAGTTCCCGATAGAATAATTTGCTTTTTGGTACAAAGTTCAGCAAGAGCCTTCCAAATATCGCTATTTGGAAGGCCTTTGCTGAAATTCATACCAAAAAGCGAATTATTCTATCCGGAACTCCGTTCCAAAACAACTTTGAAGAGCTTCGTAGCATCATACGCCTGTTACTTCCGGCTAATGATGAAGCCATGGATTTCTTCAATACTTTGACAGACAACGTGACATATAGAAGAATATATATATAGATGAGATCAGAAAAAAATTGGATCAACTTGTGCACATCCATAATGGGGGCATTCTTGATAAATCTGGACCCTCGACCCCTGGACGACCCTCGACCCCTCGGCGACCCTCGACCCTCTACCCTAGTTCACGACCCTCGACCGCTCGGCGATCCACGACCCTTTACCCTAGTTCCCGACCCTCGACCCCTCGGCGTTCCTCAACCCTCGACCCCTCGGCGTCTGCGACCCTCTACCCTAGTTTTCCCGACCCTCGACCCTCGAGTTCCTCGCCCCTCGACCCTCGGCTTTCCTCGACCCTCTACCCTAGTTCCCGACCCTCGACCGCTCGGTGATCCTCGACACCCTCGTTCCCGATAAAAATTAAGAAGAGGAAGAAGATGAGAAAACAAAAGAGGAAGAAAAACATATATGTGGGGGCCACGCGGCCACTCCACGGCGGCGGAGGCGGCGGGGGGGGGGGGGGCAGGGGCGCGGTGGCTCACTGGGGGTCGGCGTCGGCGACGGCGAGGTCGGGGCCGGCTGAGGCAGAGGCGGCGCCGCGGGCAGGCAGGGGCCGGCGCGGGGACGCGACGGCGAGGTCGGGAGCTGTCGGCGACGGCGAGGTCACGGAGGGGAGTTGGCGACGGGACGGCGACGAGGCGTGGGCGGCGGACGCGTCGGTGTGGGCTCGGGGCGGGGCACGGGCACGGGCACGGCGACAGCGTCGGGCAGCCTGGCGGCGTCGGGAGGTCGGGGCCGTTGGAGGGGAACTGCGATGAAACTGAAAATTTTCACAAGTCTTGCTTATATCACGAACATTGGTCCTGTTCGTCACCAACCGGAACCAATGCGCCCCTTTAGTCCCGGTTGGTGCAACCAACCGGGACCAAAGGTCTCTTTTCACAGCGCCCAAAGGGCGGGAAATAGAGACCTTTGGTCCCGGTTGGTGGCACCAACCGGGACTAAAGGGGGCATTGGTACCGTTTGGTGCCACCAACCAGGTCCAAAGCCCACCTTATATCCCGATTTGGTGCACCAACCGGGACCAAAGGCCTTGTGCTGCCCACGGCCAAAAGTTTAGTCCCCACCTCGCTAGTTGAGAGGGGCGCGGAGTGTTTATAAACCCCACTGCCGCTGCCCTCTCGACTCCTCTCAAATGCAGGCTTACGGGCCTACCTAACTCTCCTCTGCCTGTGGGCCTACTGGGCCTTCTGCGGGCCTGAATCCTGGCCCGTGGTTGGGTTTCTAGTCGTATTCAGGCCGTGGTGGCCAAGTAGTGGCATTTTTTTCTATTTTTTTCCAGTTTTTCTGTTTTGTTTTTTGCTTTATTTTATTTTTTTAATTCTTTTTGCTTTTAGGTAATAAATATTATAAACATTCTGTTATTGCCTTATTAG
Source organism: Thinopyrum elongatum (assembly GCA_011799875.1). NCBI lineage: Eukaryota > Viridiplantae > Streptophyta > Magnoliopsida > Poales > Poaceae > Thinopyrum > Thinopyrum elongatum. Next base: position 11,906,571 of record CM022299.1, read on the forward strand.
TTTCCAATTCAAATAGTTTAAATTTGAATTCTTTGAAATATGTGTGAATCGCTATTTTGTGATTAACTTTACTATAAAAATAGATTTTTGAGTGATTCTTTTACAGCTATTTAATATTACTGTGTTTTATCATTATATTCAAAAACAGTTTTGTTTTTTTAGTTTCTAACAAAAAAAATCTTTTTGCTTTTTGTATTTTTTAGTGATTCCACAAAAAAAAATCTATTTTTTTTTCAGTTTTTCTGTTTTGTTTTTTGCTTTATTTATTTTTCTTTTGTTTTTTGCTTTATTTTTTAATTCTTTTTGCTTTGGATAATAAATTTAGAACTTTCTGTTAGTGCCATTAGTTTTCCAATTCGAATAGTTTAAATTTGAATTATTTGAAATTTGTGTGAATCACTAGTTTGTGATTAACTTTACTATAAAAACAGATTTTTGAGTGATTTTTTTACTGCTATTTAATATTACTGTGTTTTATCATTATATTCAAAAACAGTTTTTTTTATTTTAGTTTCTAACAAAAAAATCTTTATGATAATTCTTTTTGCTATTAAAGTTTCTAACAAAAAAGTTCTTTTTGAAAATTCTTTTTGCTTTCAATGTTTTGAACAGAAAATACTTTGCTAATTTTAGTTGTATAAATTTTAATTGATTCCTTTTGCTATTAGAGTTTCATTAAAGTTTTCTAGTTCATTCTTTTTTCTATTAGAGTTTCATTAAAGTTTTCTAGTTCATTCTTTTAGTTTATTATTTTTGCTATTAGAGTTTCATAAAAGTTGAGAGGGTTACGGCAAAAACTGGATGCACTTCGTGTACAAAATGGACAATCTCTTTCGAAGTATCAGGGTTTCGGACGAAAACTCATCTGTTACAAAGCGATTTCATTTTTTTGAACTTATTTGAACTCCACACTTTTTCTGTGCTCAAAATGAACCATTCAAAGCAACATCATCATTTTTCAACCCTTTCTGAGTTCATCTGTTATTTTGCATGCATTTACTGATTTTTTTTAGCTAAATGACCCTGAAATTGAAAAGCACTTCAAATGAACTCTGAAGAGGTTGAAAATTGGCATGATATCATCATTTCACCCTCATAGCATGTGCTAAAAAGTTGAGAGGGTTACGGCAAAAACTGGATGCACTTCGTGTACAAAATGGACAATCTCTTTCGAAGTATCAGGGTTTCGGACAAAAACTTATCTGTTACAATGGGATTTCATTTTTTTGAACTTATTTGAACTCCAGACTTTTTGTGTGCTCAAAATGAACCATTCAAAGCCACATCATCAATTTTCAACCCTTTCTGACTTCATCTGTCTTCACTTTTTCTTCGTTTGTGTCCTTTGCTTATTTTGCCGTAACCATGGATATTCTTCATCGCTTAACAGGGTGCTTGGGTCAGCCTTGACTTTGAAGGGAGGAATTTCATGAAACTTTTCATAATCTTCAGACATGTCTGTCTTACCCTCCAATCCCACGATGTCTCTTTTTCCTGAAAGAACTATGTGGCGCTTTGGCTCATCGTATGATGTATTCGCTTCCTTATCTTTTCTTTTTCTCAGTTTGGTAGACATGTCCTTCACATAGAAAACCTGCGCCACATCATTGGCTAGGACGAATAGTTCATCTGTGTACCCAAGATTGTTCAGATCCACTGTTGTCATACCATAATGTGGGTCTACCTATACCCCGCCTCCTGACAGATTGACCCATTTGCACTTAAACAGAGGGACCTTAAAATCATGCCCGTAGTCAAGTTCCCATATGTCCACTATGTAACCATAATATGTGTCCTTTCCCCTCTTGGTTGCTGCATCAAAGCGAACACCGCTGTTTTGGTTGGTGCTCTTTTGATCTTGGGCGATCATGTAAAATGTAGTCCCATTTATCTCGTATCCTTTGTAAGTCAATACAGTCGAAGATGGTTCCCTGGACAACGAGTACAGCTCATCAGAAACAGTGTTGTCACCTCTGAGACGTGTTTCCAACCAACTGCCGAAAGTCCTGATGTGTTCACATGTAATCCAGTAGTCACACTGCTCCGGGTGTTTGGAGCGCAGAATGTTCTTGTGTTCATCGACATATGGGGTCATCAAGGTAGAGTTCTGTAGAACTGTGTACTGTGGTTGAGACCAAGAATGCCCGTCCCTGCATATTATTGAGTCCCCTCCTAGCGTGCCTTTTCCAGTCAGTCTCCCCTCATATCGCGATTGAGGGAGACCAATCTTCTTAAGTTTAGGAATGAAGTCAACACAAAACCCAATGACATCCTCTGTTTGATGGCCCATGGAGATGCTTCCTTCTGGCCTAGCGTGGTTACGGACATATTTCTTTAGGACTCCCATGAACCTCTCAAAGGGGAACATATTGTGTAGAAATACGGGGCCCAGAACGACAATCTCGTCAACTAGATGAACTAGGACGTGCGTCATGATATTGAAGAAGGATGGTGGGAACACCAGCTCGAAACTGACAAGACATTGCGCCACATCACTCCTTAGCCTTGGTATGATTTCTGGATCGATCACCTTCTGAGAGATTGCATTGAGGAATGCACATAGCTTCACAATGGCTAATCGAACGTTTTCCGGTAGAAGCCCCCTCAATGCAACCGGAAGCAGTTGCGTCATAATCACGCGGCAGTCATGAGACTTTAGGTTCTGGAACTTTTTCTCTGCCATATTTATTATTCCCTTTATATTCGACGAGAAGCCAGATGGGACCTCATACTAAGCAGGCATTCAAAGAAGTTTTCCTTCCCTTCTTTGGTAAGAGCGTAGCTGGCAGGACCTTAATACTGCTTTGGAGGCATGCCGTCTTTTTCGTGCCAACGTTGCAGGTCCTCCCGTGCCTCCGGTATATCTTTTGTCTTTCCATACACGCCCAAGAAGCCTAGCAGGTTCACGCAAAGGTTCTTTGTCACGTGCATCACGTCGATTGAAGAGCGGACCTCTAGGTCTTTCCAGTAGGGTAGGTCCCAAAATATAGATTTCTTCTTCCACATGGGAGCGCGTCCCTCAGCGTCATTCGGAACAGATAGTCCGCCGGGACCCTTTCCAAAGATTACGTGTAAATCATTGACCATAGCAAGTACGTGATCACCAGTACGCATGGCGGGCTTCTTCTGGTGATCTGCCTCGCCTTTGAAATGCTTGCCTTTCTTTCGACATTGATGGTTGGTCGGAAGAAATCGACGATGCCCTAGGTACACATTCTTCCTGCATTTGTCCAGGTATATACTTTTGGTGTCAGCTAAACAGTGCGTGCATGCGTGGTATCCCTTGTTTGTCTGTCCTGAAAGGTTACTGAGAGCAGGCCAATCATTGATGGTTACAAACAGCAACGCATGCAGGTCAAATTCCTCCTGTCTGTGCTCATCCCACACACATACATCGTTTCCATTCCACAGCTGTAAAAGTTCTTCAACTAATGGCCTTAGGTACACATCAATGTCGTTGCCGGGTTGCTTAAGGCCTTGGATGAGTACTGGCATCATAATGAACTTCCGCTTCATGCACAGCCATGGAGGAAGGTTATAGATACATAGAGTCACGGGCCAGGTGCTGTGATTGCTGCTCTGCTCCCCGAAAGGATTAATGCCATCCGCGCTTAAACCAAACCATACGTTCCTTGGGTCACCTGCAAACTCAGCCCGGTACTTTCTCTCGATTTTTCTCCACTGCGACCCGTCAGCGGGTGCTCTCAACTTCCTGTCTTTCTTACGGTCCTCTCTGTGCCATCGCATCAACTTGGCATGTTCTTTGTTTCTGAACAGACGTTTCAACCATGGTATTATAGGAGCATACCACATCACCTTGGCAGGAAACCTCTTCCTGGGGGGCTCGCCGTCAACATCACCAGGGTCATCTCGTCTGATCTTATACCGCAATGCACCGCATACCGGGCATGCGTTCAAATCCTCGTACGCACCGTGGTACAGGATGCAGTCATTAGGGCATGCATGTATCTTCTGCACCTCCAATCCTAGAGGGCATACGACCTTTTTTGCTGCGTACGTACTGTCGGACAATTCGTTATCCTTTGGAAACTTCTTCTTCAATATTTTCAGTAGCTTCTCAAATCCTTTGTCAGGCACAGCATTCTCTGCCTTCCACTGCAGCAATTCCAGTACGGTACCGAGCTTTGTGTTGCCATCTTCGCAATTGGGGTACAACCCTTTTTGGTGATCCTCTAACATGCGATCAAATTTCAGCTTCTCCTTTTCACTTTCGCACTGTCTCCTTGCATCAACAATGACCCGGCGGAGATCATCATCGGGCACATCGTCTGGTTCCTCTTGATCTTCAGCTTCCCCCGTTGTAGCATCACCGTATTCAGGGGGCACATAGTTGTCATCGTCCTCTTCTTCTTCGCTATCTTCCATCATAACCCCTATTTCTCCGTGCCTGGTCCAAACATTATAGTGTGGCATGAAACCCTTCTCAAGCAGGTGGGTGTGAAGGATTTTCCGGTCAGAGTAAGATTTCGTATTCCCACATATAGGGCATGGACAACACATAAAACCATTCTGCTTGTTTGCCTCAGCCACTTCGAGAAAATTATGTACGCCCTTAATGTACTCGGAGGTGCGTCTGTCACCGTACATCCATTGCCGGTTCATCTGCGTGCATTATATATAATTAAGTGTGTAAAAAACCATTACAAAACATCATGAATAGATAAGTGACCAAATTAATAGAAGTTCATCATCACATTAAACAAAGTACATACATAGTTCTCATTGAATAACATATAGCTCTCCAGAGCATCTAACTAAACCATACATTGAAACTATGTAAAACATTTCAATGCAACAACAAATGCGATCATAATCGCAACCAAGGTAACAATTGATCCAACGGCATAATGATACCAAGCCTCGGTATGAATGACATATTTTCTATACTTTCTAATCTTGAAGCGCATTGCATCCATCTTGATCTTGTGATCATCGACGACATCCGCAACATGCAACTCCAATATCATCTTCTCCTCCTCAATTTTTTTCAATTTTTCCTTCAAGTAATTGTTTTCTTCTTCAACTAAATTTAACCTCTCGACAATAGGGTCGGTTGGAATTTCCGGTTCACATACCTCCTAGATAAAAAAATCTATGTCACGTTGGTCGGCATAATTGTCATAAACAATAAATGAACCAAATAGTTATAAAATATAATATATACCACATCCGAATCATAGACAGGACGAGGGCCGACGGGGGCGGATACCAAAACCATCGCACTATATAATAACAAACAATAATAAAAGTAAGAAAATTAGACAAGTATCTATCTAAATCATACAAGTAAGTATTTTTTTCTTTTAGAAAGAAGATAAGAACAAGAGGCTCACCACGGTTATGCCGGCGACGAGATCGGCGCGGGCGATCGACGGCGGTGAAGACGGGGACGGGACGTGACGGGCCGCTAAACCTAGACAAATCTTGAGGAAAATGGAGCTTGAAGGTCGAGTTTGGAGAGGAGAAAGCTTAAGTAGTGTTGCTCAGGCATTTCATCGAACACCTCATGTGCATAGGAGGTGAGCTAGAGCACCACAAACCCCTCCCCTCATCGGCCAGAAAAAAACAGAGTAGTGGAGTGCTCTGCTCGCGGGCGAGGGGTATATATAGGCACAACATTGGTCCCGGTTCGTGGTTGGAACCGGGACTAAAGGCCACCCTTTGGTCCCGGTTCGTGTCTGGAACCGGGACCAAAGGGTCCAGACGAACCGGGACCAATGCCCCACGAGCCCCGACCGGCCCCCTGGGCGCACGAACCGGGACGTATGCCCCCATGTGTCCCGGTTCCTGACTGAACCGGGACTAATGGGCTGGGCTGGCTTGGACCAAAGCCCTGTTTTCTACTAGTGTAATGAGACAATCAGACACCTCTTTTTCCAATGCAACTTTGCATATCTACCTGGTCAGTCATCCAAATAGCGTCAAGTTTATATCCGCTCACAATTGTTGCCAATATTTTTGGCCACTGGTTGGACGGTATTTCAAATAGGTTCAAAACGCTATTGAGGGCGGGAGTGTATGCCTTACTATGGTCGCTTTGGCTATGTATAAATGATTTTGTTTTTAATGACAAAAATGCTCCTTCTCCACAGGTTATTTTTCCTTGCATCCACTCGCTTCGTACGTGGTCTATGCTACACGAGCGGAGCTCCAACCACTGTTCAAGACGGTGTGTACGCGGTTGGAGCAGGTGGCTACGGAGGTTTTTATCCAACATGGGTGACAGCATAACCTCCGGATTGATCACCTCACCTTTCGACGTAGGCTTAGTGTCGGTCTACGGGACTCTACTTTTGCCGATTTGTCGGTTTTTTTTCTTCTGGTTGTCAGACTTTTGGTGTTCGGTTGTGCGCATCCTAATCATGGAGAGGCCGGGTGTTGCTTAGAATGCGGTGTATCCACTTGATGCTACATTTTGAGTTAATAAAATCGCCCTTTATCGAAAAATCAAGTTCTTTCGTCTTTGTCGAGTGCCGACACACGGGATCACGGTAAAAGCTATGTAAGCCAAGTACGGATCTCGGCAAACAGTAAGGACACGGCACACGTCATACGTTACCAAGCGCCCGGCCAAATATACTTGGCAAACATCTGGTTCACATTCACAGATGACATGGCTCATGGTGCACGCAGCCAATGACAACAATAATACGATAGACAATGTCTATAAGGTTGGCGACATCTAAATGAATTGATGGTTGGGAGTAATTGAGCAGGACCTGCGCCGTATGCGCCGTTGTCACGGGGTTATTTTGAAAAGCATGCACTTCGACCTATGCCCACTTCAACATATTTATAAAACATTAACAAGCCGGAGGGGTTATTTTGAAAAGCACGCGCTTCGACCTATGCCCACTTCAAGATATTTATAAAACTTTAACAAGCCGGAGGCGAGTAGGAGCCGCGCCTTAAGTGCTGTTGTCAGGAGTTTATTGCAACAAACATATTGTACAATCAACACACTATACGACCAACACGCACTTCAACCTATGCCCCCCCTCAAGATGTTTATGAAAAATTAACGAGTCGGGGGCGAGCAAGATCCTCTCCGTTGGCACCGCTGTCGTGAGGTTATTATGAAAAACACATTGTACTACCAACACGATTTATGACCAACACGCGCTTCGACCTATGCCCCCATTCAAAATGTTAACGAAAATTTAACAAGACAGAGGTGAGCAGGAGCTGCGCCGTCGGTGCCATTGTCACGAGGTTATTATGACAAACACGTTTTACGACCAACACGTGCTTCGACCTATGCCCCCCCTCCCAAGATGTTTATGAAAATTTAACAAGCCAAAGGAAAGCGGGAGCCACGCTGTAGGCGCCGTTGTCACAAGGTTATTATGACAAACACATTGTATGACCAACACCTGTACCACCAACACCCGCTTCGATCTATGCCCCCTTGAAGATGTTTATTAGAATCTAACGAGTAGGAGGCAAGAAGGAGCCGCTATGGAGATGCCGTTGTCACAAGGTTATTACGACAAAGACATTGTACGACCAACATGCACTACGACCTATGCCCCGCTTCAAAATGTTTATGAAATTTTAACGAGCCGGAGGTGAGCAGGAGAGGCGCCGTTGTCATGAGGTTATTAGGACAAACACGTTGTACGACCAACAAGCGCTTGGACCTATGCCCCCTTCTAGATGTTTCAGAACTTGTAATGAGATGGAGGCGAGCAGGCCGAACCGTAGGCGTTGTAATGTTGCTAGAAACTTCATTTTGCCCCTAATTTTGACACCATCCCGCAATTGGGGGCCACCAAGCTCCGTGCTACGTCCCTATACCCGTTGTTACACCTCCGGGAGTGCTTTGGGACACTCGCGGTCGTGGTCACTTTTTCGTGATTTTCGGCAGAAAATTTCACCGTCGTGCCAAAATACCTACGGTGTGTTATTGTTCACCATTGCCACGGCGTCTCCCCGACAAAGCAATACAAAAAAATACAAAAGGGAGGGAGCGAAATAGGAAGAACGGGCGCGAGAGGACGTTTCGATCAGGAGATGAAACTTTGGGCGGGAAACGAAATTTCACCACGTACCGGACGTGATTAGTCGGATTGGCACGGAGATCGAGATCCGTCGAACACGAGCTGCCCGTGAGGTCCTTACGGCAAAAACGGGCGTGCCTCCCCCGTGCGGACTACGCTTTGGCTCCACGCGACCTTCACGGTACCGGAGACATGATCGCACGAATTCGACCGGAGCCAGTGGATGCGAAAATAGAGTGTGCTATTGTCCATCATTGTGTTGCGTCTCTCCAACAAAAAAGGAAGAGAAAACGTTGCGGAGAGAGAGGGAGGGAGGGAGAGAGAGATGGATTATGAGCTGGAGAGGGAGGTCTCACAAGGTCCTCCGTGTCCACAACCCACGACTTCCCCTTGAGCCGGCCGCCGCCTGCCATTTGGAAGTTGGAACCACCATTTGCGTGGTTGGGAATGAGTGGGACCTTTTGCTTTTTTACTTATCATTTGGGTTTATTTATGAGCAGAGTTGCCGTGTCAGTTACGTTGGACCGCTTCGATGCTTACGAAGTCAGATACGACTTTCAGATTATAGTATGTATATGCATTCGTCAAATCAAACTCATCGGCATTAAGCATATATATAGAAAATTTGGTAGTTATCAAGTTCTTTCGTGCTTGCCGAGTGCCGACGCACAGGATCACGGCAAAAACTATGTAAACCGAGTATGGATCTCGGCAAACAATAAGAACACAGCACACGTCATACGTTACCGAGCGCCCGACCAAATATGCTCGGCAAACAAAGCAAACTCAGTTTATGGTACGTATGTCGAGACCGTCTTGGCACTCGACAAATAGGTGCGACATGCCACAACCGTTTGCAGTTGACGGATCCGTGACGACGAGCAATGTTTGCCGATATGCCACAATCTTTGTACTGTTTAAGGGATAATTGGTTTTATATCCTTAGTTGTGTCCCCCTCGTTAGAATTGTCCCTAGTTTTTGAAAACACGTGGTCTTGCCCAACCCACTTTGGCGTCTTGTGCTTTTGCTCTTTGACCGTCACTTTGAAAACTTCATAACTAATTCATACTAAATCAGAAAAATGCAAATAAGATACCACAATCTTCGGAAAAACACCACATGTATGTCAATGTCACTTGCATTCATGATAAAAATGCTGGTAAGTGCCCATCCGAGTTTTAGCTCTTATCATACCACCATCAACAGTAAATCTAAAAAAAATTCAAAATTCAAAAAAAAACTTGGTGGAAAAGAATGACAAATGTTTTAAGTGCTTGTCAAGTTTCGTTAGGGAATGCCATTCGTGGAAGTCGTGGCAAAAAAAAAAATTGCCACGACTTTCACGAATGTCATTCCCCGATGAAACTTGGCAAGCACTTAAAACATTTGTCATTCTCTGCCACCAACTTTTGTTTTGAATTTTTTGATTTTTTTTTAATTTTACTGTTCATGATGGTATGATAAGAGCTAAAACTCGGATGGGCGCTTACCAACAGTTTTGTCATGAATGCAAGTGACATTGACATACAAGTGATGTTTTTCCGAACATTTCGGTATCTTATTTGCATTTTTTTGATTTAGTATGAATTAGTTACGAAGTTTTCAAAGTGACGGTCAAAGGGCAAAAGCACAAGACGCCAAAGTGGATTGGGCAAGACCACGTTTTTTCAGAAACTAGGGGCAATCCTGACGAGGGGGACACAACTAAGGGTCTAAAACCAATTATCCCACTGTTTAAACCCCACGCATGCGTGTTTCATCCAACCCTAGCCCGCCAACACAAAATCCTATGGCCGCCACCGCTCATCCCAGCAGGATTCCGGCGCCGCCGCCGGGCCTCCACATCGGCATTCTGTCGTGGAAGTACCTGGATCCGCCGCCGCCCGAGGCCGTGAGACACCTTCCTCCCCAATCAGTCACGCCTTGCCGTGCGTTTTCCCAAGCTTGCCGCGGGCCACCCCCACCACCTTGACGACGGCATCCCCAACAACCCCGAGGTGAGCTATGGCCGCTCGGTTTTTTTCTTTGCTCTTGATTCACAATTTTTTACATGGAGAATCAACATAATATTTATGGAATCACACACACACACACACACACACACAAACACATAGGATACTGGTATATGTATATATGTGAATACTATCAAAAATATAGGTATACGTAGGTCAATTCATGTGTAGTTAGCTATAAGTTTTATATAAATACCAGCACATATGCCCGTGTGTTGTAATGTGAGAGAAAAATATTGTGCTTTGTTGCGATGTAAAAATAGATTCTCATTAAGGAAGTTTGTTGGGTAGTAGATAAGTTTGATGATGACATAAATGATGAATCAATTGACAACCAGATTATTTATATTATTTCTTTATATATCAGGCATGCATTCGTGCCTGTTAATTGCTCTATAAAGTTTGATAAGTGCATCAAGAAGCAATCTGGCAACGGAGTAAATCGAAGAACATGATAATTATATTTTCTAGAACATGATAGCCATATCAAAAAAATCTCGTAGATTGTTTTTTCTTTTTGAATAACATGGTAAGATAAAAGAGGCGCTAGGGTACAATCAGCAACACATGCTCATTAGTCAACATGCAAGCTAGTTGCCAAACGATGATGAAAAAGGAGGTAGCAGAATTTAAATTGGTTGAACAAGCTAATGTTAACAATCGACATTCAGTTCACATGACGGGGAGATAGCATTAAAGAGCGGATTAACTTGCGGCTCACTAATACAAATACTTAAGATGAGGCTAGCTAAGTGACACGGAAAGTTTGCATCGAAATGTCATTCCCATGACCACGTTGATGTGATGACGGGGTTTGCAACAGTTGGTTCACATTCACGGATGACATGGCGCGTGGTGCACGGGTCCAATGACAACAATAGGACGATAGTCAATGTCTAAATGAATTGATGGGTGGGAGTAATTGAGTAGGACTTGCGCCGTAGGCGCCGTTGTCGCAGGGTTATTACGAAAAAGACGCTATATGACCAACACGCGCTTCGACCTATGCCCTCTTCAAGATGTTTGTGAAACTTTAGCAAGCCGGAGGAGAGGAGTAGCTGTGCCGTAGGTGCTGTTGTCACGAGTTTATTACGACAAACATGTTGTACGACCAACACGTACTTCGACCTATGCCCCCTTCAAGATGTTTATGAAAAATTAACCCGGGGCGAGCAGGAGCCGCTCCGTAGGCACCGTTGTCACGAGGTTATTATGAAAAACACATTGTACGACCAACACGCGCTTCGACCTATGCACCAATTGAAGGTGTTTATGAAAATTTAACGAGACAAAGTCTAGCAGGAGTTGCGCCGTAGGCACCATTGTCACCAGGTTATTATGGCAAACATGTTGTACGACAAACACGTGCTTCGACCTACGCCCCCTCCCCCTTCCCCCCTCAAGATGTTTATGAAAATTTAACAAGTCAAAGAAGAGCAGGAGCCGCGCTGTAGGCACCGTTGTCACAAGGTTATTCTGACAAACACGGGCTTCGACCTATGCCCCTATCAAGATGTTTATGGAAATCTAACGAGTCAGGGGCAAGCAGGAGTCGCTCTGTGGACGCCGTTGTCACGAGGTTATGATGGCAAAGACATTGTACGAACAACACGCACTTCGACCTACGCCCCGCTTCAAGATGTTTATGAAAAATTAACGATCCGGAGGTGAGCAGGAGCTGCGCGCCGTAGTGCCGTTGTCATGAGGTTATTACAACAAACATGTTGTACGGCCAACAAGCGCTTTGACCTATGCCCCCCTTCAAGATGTTTATAAAATTTTAACGAGACGGAGCCGAGCAAGTCACACCGTAGGCGCTGTAATATTACTAGAAACTTCATTTTTCTTAGTTCAAAGCTGACAATTGATAGTGTTTAAAGCCCTCACCCGTAATTACCCCATAAAACTCCATTATCCAGACATATAATGGGAAAAACAAAGGGAAAGGAGGGGAAAATTCGTACCTACCGACCAAATTTTCAGCCTAGGTCGCGCGAGAAAGGTAAAAGCGGAAAATCTAGAAAGTAGGAGGGTGTAACACGCCTGGTGATTAGCAACAGTAATCACTTTTGATAATGACATGTCAGCGAGGTAAACACTGCATAATCATCATTAGCATCATATTGCATTTCAACTCCTAAGTCAAATTCAAATTTAAATGAAAGTGAAATATGAAAGTTGTCCAACATAAAAACTAAAATGTTCGATAAATAACAAATATTGCAGAGGCTAGTCTAAAATTGAAACCAACAAATAATAAAATAATTAGGTGGCTCTAACATAATTAAAACAGTGAGGATTAATGCATATTAAATATTATAAAATTGTGGGAGCTCCAATTGTCTCCAAACTAATTTTTGGTAGTGCTAGGTAATACCTAGTATTTGTTAGAGCAATTGTTATGTTTTACAAAAACCATTAGGAGGCCTGACTATTTACTAAACTGAGAAAAGAGAATAAAGAAAAAGATAAAAAAAACGAAACAGAAAAAGAAAACCCTCCCTCCCCAACTGGGCCCAGCCCAGCTGGCTCGGCCGGCCCACCCCGCCTCCCTTATCCCCTGGGAGACCCCCAGAAACCCTAGCCACTACCCACTCCCCTCGCCCCCCCCCCCCCTCCTCCCCCGATCCCCTCCTGGATCGGGATCGAGCCGCGGGCTCGCCTCGCCCTCGCTCGACGCGCCCCGCCGCCTCGACGCTGACGCCGCCGCTCGCCGACCTCCTCGTCCTTCTCCCCACCGGTCTGCCTCCTCCTCGGCCCGTCGTCTCCGTCCTCCTCCTCACGCACCGCTGCCCCGTCCCTGCGAATCCCGGTGAGGCCCGGCCCCGGCCTCTCCCCTCTCTCGCCTCGCTCGCCGCGCTCCAGCCGCGTCCGCGCCGGCCTTCGCTCGCCCGGGCCGTCGCCCTGCTTTGCCTCGCCCGTGTATCCCCGTGCGCGCGCCCACACGCCCGCGCTGCGTTTGCGCCGCGTCGGCCTCGCCTCGCCTCGCCCTCTGCTGCTCGCCGCCCGTGGCCCCCTCCCGCTCGCCCTTCCTCCGAGCCCTGCTGCTCTGCTTGCTGTCGCCGCCCGCCGCTGCTTGCCCGTCGCTGCTCGCCCGCAGCGACCGCGCCTGCGCCTGCGCCTCCCCGCGCCCGCGCATCGCCGCGCGCGCACGCGCTCGCCCTGCGCCGACCCGCTCCGGCCCCCGCCTCGCCTCCGCGCGCCCTGCACCGCGCACGCGCCGCGCTGCGCCCGCTCGGGCCGCGCACGCACCCGCGCCGTTCGCCCGCGAGGCCTCTGTGCCACTGACCGTGGGGCCGAAGCCCCCCCCCCCTGAGACGCTGACGAACGGGCCCCGCCCGAAAAACGTTTAGTAAAAATAAAAATAAAAGTAAAAATAATTAAAATAATTAATTAATTAGTGAATTAATTAATTTAATTAATCCTGGTTAGGTTAATCTAATTAACTAATTAGTGTTAATTAAACAGTAATTAGTAGTTAACTTAATTAACCGCTGACATCAGCATGATGTCATGCTGATGTCATCATCAGCACTGTTTCGGATAATGTTGAATTAAATAATTAATTAAATTCCAGAAATTAATAAAAACTTTAGAAAATCATATTAAATAATCCGTAACTCCGATGAAAATATTTTATACATGAAACGTGCTCAGAACGACGATACGAACCCGAATACGCCCTCCGTATTCTCGTCAGACACCCGCAGCTATAAGAACATTGAACTTTTAGACCGATTTCAGTAAATGAATAGTGCCCAACTTTAATTAAATAAATCCGAACAAATTCCTAAATTAACTAAATCATTTAGTTAGGCAGTAGAACACCCCGGCATATCATTTAGACATGTCATACATGTTGTTTGCATTATTGCCGGATGAATTTATTGTTTCTCTCCCCTCCTTCTCTCCTCGATAGACGCTGAGGACCGACGGCGTTGCACCTGGATACGACTACACTACCGACGAGTAGCCGGTTGACGACCTTCCCCTCTTGCCAGAGCAACCAGGCAAGCCCCCCCCCCCCCCCCCCCCCCCCCCCCCTTGAGCATTCCAGATATCGCCCATTCTTTTCTCCTGCTTGCATAGATTTTGCTACTGTTAAGTATGCTCCTATTCTGATGCATGCCTGCTGTTGTAACCTGTTCATTGCTACCTTACCTGCCTATGATAAACTGTTTAGTATTGGTTGGTGATGAACCATCAGTGACCCCCACCACTTTTCCCTTGTTGCCCCTGCTTGATCATCGATGATCCGATCAACGTGATCGTCGACCAGAGACCGACACCTCACTTCACACCCCTTTAGTTGTACGACTCTGCATAATTATTATCGAGTGCCGAGGGTGATACCTCGTAACGCACTCACGATGAATACTCTGCAGTATAGCTGTTCGGTCGTGGTCATCGAGGGTGATTCCTCCTTCTCCACTTCCGATACGACTCTGTCGTGCAACCCTCAGTGTGAACCTCGAGGGTGATACCTCATACGTTCGCCCTGATGATTTCGTCGAGTGGAATCCGCCGAGGGTGATTCCTCGGGTTTCTCCCTTGATGTTATGACCACACGATTACTTGACCTCTGTTACAGGCGGGTCCACCCTGGTGGGTACCCGCTGGGGATCTATGATTTCGGGTGTGCCGGAAGGGCACTCGAGTGTGACATTGTGGCGGAGCATCAGAGACTCTGATTGTCTCCGCTTGATACTAATTGAGCCTATTGGATTTGGGTGTGTGATCTGAGTGGGTCGACGTGCCCTATACGCACTACCACCACGCGGGATAATGGTTATGGGACCCTCTGCAAAGTACGTTTCTCCCGAAAGCTCGTCTGACGTCACGATTCACCGTGCGGGCTGATTGTCGGGATTGGGCTGGATACTTCACTGACGAGTTCAGTGTCGCGCCTGCACCCCGGCCAGTCTCGCAACGCGCAGGGTGCCCAGGGCGATGGCCCGAGACCTCTGGGTGCATAGGTTAGTCCGGCGTGCTGACCTCTCTGCCGAGCCTAGGTAGGGCGCTGCTTTGTGTTGATCTTCCGAGGACGGGCATTACCCAGCAAGTGTGTCCGGCCAGAGTTGATCGAGCGTGTTGGGTAACAGTAGTGCACCCCTGCAGGGATGAATCTTCTATCGATAGCCGGTCCTACGGTAAAGGACGCTCAGTTTGTATATCCCGATCTACTACTTAAACTGGATACTTGTTACTCAATTGAAGCTTCGGGATCGCTTTCTCGCTTGGGAGTCGAGGAAGGATCTTTAAGCTGTACTACAACATGTTTGTTAAATAAAATGCTATTCTACTCTCTTCTACTGCTGCAAGATGATGGCCTTGTGAAGATGTTTGAAGATGCTAGTCTTCGATAGGACTAGGCCTTCTCTCTATTCTGGCATTTCTGCAGCCCAGTCCACATATACAGCCTTTCTCCATTGATATTGTTGCATATGTAGTATAGATCCTTACTTGCTGAGTACTTTGGATGAGTACTCACGGTTGCTTTACTTTCTCTTTTCCCCATATACCCCACATTGATGATACAAACAGACGATGGAGTCCAGGAGTCAGATGCCATCACCGGAGCCTACTACCAGGAGGGTCCAGAGGGTACTTACTACTGGATCGAGCCAGATGACCAGGAGTAGGATCGGAGGCTCCCAGGCAGGAGGCCAACGCCTTTCGATCTAGTGTCGCTGTTTGTGCTAGCCTTCTTAAGGCAAAACTTGTCTAACTATGTATGTACTCAGATAATACTTGTATGACTGACTTATGTATTCGGATCTTCGGATCCCTGGTTTGTAATATTGTGGACCTCCGTTTAAATTGTGTTAGAGTTGTGTTGTGATATCTTCCCATGAGTCCCTGTGCTTGATCGTACACGTTTGCGTGTATGATTAGTGTACGATTGAGTCGGGGGCGCCACAGAGAGTCAAACTACAAAAGGAAGAAAATCAGAAATCAGAAATGGAAAACCGAGAATAAAACAGCTTCGCACGTGGGAGCGCTTCACGCATGCCACTTGTCATGCGTGGAGCGCCGTCGAGATGTCCGTTTGTTCCCTTTTGTTTGGGAAACCCCTTTGACTAGTTGCTCTCAAACAACACAAGAGAAGCCAAAAAAAAAAACAAGTGGGTCGGCCCACCACCAAAACATGCCACACAAGGAAACAACGATCGTGAATCTTGAAGCTAAAAATGATCAAAGGTCAAGTACATGATTTGGTTAAAACTTCGTGGACTGACTGACTGAGTTTCAGTTGTCCCGATCGTGAATCTCTAACAGATCTTGTAAAAGGAGCCATTCGGAATAATAACCGCCGATTTAGCAGACGAGGACGTTTTGTCCGTCCCGAACAGATCCTGTCATCCTGTAAATCTTTTGCGGGGTGCTGCATATTCCGGGCCTCGTCCCATAGATAACCACGATTGGAGCCTTCTTTTTTTACAGGGACTTGCAAAACAAAAAGTGGTTGGCGGAAGGGAAATTTCAGCTCCCGCCATGGTCTTCCACCGCTGTCGCCGTGAGCGGCCATTGCCGTAGGACACCACTTCCGTCGGCCGTCGGGGTCCGCCAACGCGCATGGAGCCGATGGGCTGAGCGCCGGAGGCCGGGTCGGGGCTGCCGTGTGCTGTGTCGCACCGGGCCGCATTGGCACAGGTAGCCGCGCGCGTGTGCGGCCGAAGCCACATCGCTGCGTAGCCGGCGGTCGTGTCGTGCTTGCTACGCATCAAAGCCGCAGTCCCGCCGTCATCCAGTGCTGCATATGACACATCCACGTGCGCCATCTACGCCGCGTGAGCCGAGGGTCGCCGTTGCGCAGGTTTTCCCTCAGCCCGATTAAAACATAGGGCCGGCCATCGCCGCGCGCACGAGGCATCTCCTCTGTCTGGCTGCTGCCCAGGTCGCGCGGCTCATGACGCGGGCGCGGCAACAAAGAAATCGGCCAGCGTGGGCGCGGCCGGAATCGACTGCTCGCGCCACTGGCCTGGACATGGGACCCAAAGGACCTAATTGTAATTTAAATTACACTTTTAGGTTGGTTTATGCAATTTTGCCGGGAGCATGCTTTTTTTTTACAGAATCTGTAATGGCCGAATAAAAGTCATACCGTAAAAACGTGAATATACATTTTGCGGTATTCTTTAAACAGATTTTACGGCATGAGATTTTAAGGGATCTGCTGGAGATGCTAGCTCTAACCACCTCGCAAAAGCATTGCAGCCATATGGAGGTGCATCACTAGCTACCTCGCCATGTGCATGCATATTCCATCCATCCACACTATCTATACAAGCCTGCACTATTCCATCTACCTACCTAGCCTAGCCAGTCGTGCTAGCATCTGCAACCAGTCCTCCTAGCTAGATCCGGAGCCGCCGAGGAGGTCATGGCGGCGACAGCGTGGCTGTGGGCGGGGGTGCCGGTGCGGGTGGACTGGGCGGCCGTGGCCGCGCAATGCGCGTGGGCCGGGGAGCAAGCGCGGGCGTTCCTGGTGGTGCCGGCCGTGCGGCTGCTGGTGCTCCTGTCGCTGGCCATGACCGTGATGATCCTGCTCGAGAAGCTCTTCGTCGCGGCCGTGTGCTACGCCGCCAAGGCCTTCGGGCACAGGCCCGAGCGCCGGTACCGGTGGCGGCCGATCGCCGCGTCAGCTTGCAAAACTGCCGGTGACGATGAGGAGGCCGGCATTGTCGTCGTCGGCAGCGGCAGCGCGGCCTTCCCCGTGGTGCTGGTGCAGATCCCCATGTACAACGAGCGCGAGGTGAGCTCAATAGGAAAGGTGTTGGTCGATTTTGTTTTGACCGGCGGGAAGCTGGTGCTGTGGTGGTTTTGTTTACTGATCAATTTGTTGTCTCGTTTGGTTGGATTGGATCGACGATGTAATGAATGAAGGTGTACAAGGTGTCAATCGGAGCGGCGTGCGCGCTGGAGTGGCCGTCGGACCGCATGGTGATCCAGGTGCTTGACGACTCCACCGACCCCGTTGTAAAGGTAATGAATCAATCAGTCAATTAACCAGGCGCAGTCATCTACTCCCTTCGTTTTTAGAGATTTCAATATGGATTTCAATATGAGTCAATCTATACTCTAAAATATGCTTATATACATCCGTGTGTAGTCTGTATTGAAATCCCCAAAAGGTCATATATTTAGAAACGGAGGGAGTAGCTGGCTGCAAAAGCCATAATCCTTGGTTTACTTCGTCGTACATGCACAATTTCCACCTAGTGTGGACTACTAGTTTCTTGCCGTCCGTGATAAGTGGAGATGAAGTCCTGCATGCACATAGACGTCGATCGATCGTAGGCAAGCAGTGGCCAACAACATGCATGTGCAGTGCACACAAACACGATCAATCTGGGATCCATGACAATAGCCGGCGTCGCCAGAACATGTTCTCAAATTCTTTGGCATATTATAACTAAGCAGAATACCTGGCGGTCATGTGACCAACAAGGAACGTGAGGAGACGTGACAGTGGGTTAGGTGGCTGGATCTACCTTGATCGGCCTCCTAGTCAACGCTTCACTTATCTTTTCGAGCCTCACAGAAAAGTAAAAAAGAAAGAAAAAAACTACTCCTTTCGGTTCTAAAATAATTCAAGTTCTGGATTTATCGAAAATCAAGCTTGTTTAAGCTGGACTATTAAGTTGATAGAAAAAAGATTATTAACATCTAGGGCATCAAATTAGTCTCATGTGATTCTTTATGAAATTTATTTTCCTACAATGCACAATTACTGTTATTCTACATCTTAGCATATTTTTCTATAGATTTAGACAAAGTTAAGCAAGTTTGACTTAGGACAAACCTAGAACTTCAATTATTTTGAAACGAAGAGGGTACTACATTGGAGGACTCGTTCCCGAATATATCAATCACGAGCACTGCACTCTTGATGCTGGCGTTGACATGGTCAGTTTCATCATCAAGACTAGCCCGGTTTACGATGAAAATTAGTCAAAACAATTCTTAAGATCTTCATGTAAATTCAAATAGTGCAGGAGTTATATGAGACTTGGTTAATTCTGAGAGCTAGTTACACCCTTGTTTTTTTTACAGAGAAGATGCTATTATTTGAGACAAATTGTCAGTGGTAGATGCAGTTTCGAAAGGGCATGCTCCGTGTTCCTGCTGCAGAGTTTTGGACAAATAGATTACCCAACAGCACAATGCCAGATAAAAACCGATTGTACTTTCTGTTTCATTTTTATCAGGACTTGGTGAAGATCGAGTGCCAAAGATGGAAGAGCAAGGGCGTGAACATCAGGTACGAGGTCAGAGAGAACCGCAAGGGGTACAAGGCCGGCGCGCTCAAGCAAGGGCTGATGCGCGACTACGTGCGGGAGTGCGAGTTCATCGCCATGTTCGATGCCGACTTCCAGCCCGAGTCCGACTTCCTCCTGCGGACTGTCCCCTTCCTGATGCACAACCCCGACATCGCCCTCGTCCAGACCCGCTGGAAATTCGGTCAGCCAGCCCTCGTGGCTCGTGCACTATGTTCTAATACTACTGTTTATGACTTTATAAGGAGGATCTAAGGCTAGTTTTGTACTGTTTGTTGTGCAGTTAATTCGGACGAGTGTTTATTGACAAGATTCCAGGAGATGTCACTGGACTACCATTTCAAGTTTGAGCAGGAGGCTGGGTCCATAGTGTACTCGTTTTTTGGCTTCAATGGTATGTAAAGCCGGTTTCATCATCATCATTGGGATTTGTGATGCACCTCAGGCCTCTGCATCATTGTGATGCAGACAACTATTTATAGCTCAAGCATCCAAATGAGCACGTTGAGTGAGTGGTTTGTTGGGGATTTTTGCATCTTCCAGGGACAGCCGGTGTTTGGAGGATCTCGGCGATCAATGCTGCCGGGGGGTGGCAGGACCGGACGACTGTGGAGGACATGGACCTGGCTGTTCGCACGGCGCTGCTGGGCTTGAAGTTCGTGTATGTTGGCGCCGTCAAAGTAAGCCAAAAATAATGCTCTTTTATTTAGTTGCTTCTCTGTCAGAAATAATCAAACCCATCGAGAAACAAACCTAACGATGCTCGGACTTGTGTCTGGTTAGGTCAGGAGTGAGCTGCCAAGCACATTCAAGGCATACCGATTTCAGCAGCACAGGTGGTCATGTGGACCAGCAAACCTGTTCAAGAAAATCTTGACAGAGATTCTAGAGAACCAGGTCTATATTTATTTGATATGGGAGGATGCATCACCACACACACCATCTTGTTGCCTGAAATTTAATTTCCTCTGTGCAGAGAGTGTCATTTTGGAGCAAACTCCACCTGTTGTATGACTTTTTCTTCGTTGGGAAGATCGCTGCTCATACAGTTACATTCATCTACTATTGCTTTGTGATCCCGGTGTCCGTTTTCTTCCCTGAGATTCAGATACCTCTCTGGGGCGTGGTCTACGTTCCAACTGTTATCACCCTCTGCAAGGCTCTTGGATCACCAAGGTAACACGCACCCCAAGATCGGATGAGAGTTGTAATGTTTATTACATTCAGTTAACACCAGAAAGCCACTATTTCAGTTCATTTCATCTGGTGATCCTCTGGGTCCTCTTTGAGAATGTGATGTCGTTGCACCGGATAAGGGCCACAATAACTGGTCTTCTCGACGCTAGACGAGTCAATGAGTGGGTGGTCACTGAGAAATTGGGAGATGCCAACAAGACAGAGCCAGCCATGGAAGGATTAGATGATGTGCAAGTGATAGATGTCGAGCTAACGACGCCCCTAGTACCAAAGCTCGAGAAGAGGCGAACACGATTATGGGACAAGTAAGCAAAGTCTATTGTCTCGAACCTAATACATTCTGATATATACTACTTTGGTTTACTGTATATAAACTACTGATTTGAAAGTTTTCTAGTTTTGTCAAATAATGCCTGATTTGTGTGTTCTTTTATCAGGTACAACTGCTCAGAGATTTTTGTTGGAACCTGCATAATTATATGTGGTTGCTACGACGTGCTTTACGCAAACAAAGGGTACTACATCTACCTCTTCATTCAAGGCCTAACATTCCTCGTCGTCGGTTTTGAGTACATCGGCACATGCCCTCCCAGCACCGAATAAGCTACCATGCCATTCATGGAGCTGATACGCATGGTTACGACAAACCGTGTGCAAGTAAAGCCCATCTTCTGCCCATATCGATCTCAGAACATAACGATATAAAGAATCTATACTCGGCCCTGGTCAGATCTGATCCAATCTTCAATTCTTTGCTGCCAAGAAGGCTATCAAAATTGCATGGTAGCTCATCTGATAATAACATACAGTATTTACTGAAGCATCATGACAGAAAGATGCATTCAACACCTGGAGGAATAACAGAAGTTGTAAATGAAATAACATGCTCTGTCAATTACTTACATTAGATTCTCTAAAAAAAATATGTGCCAATGTACTTACTGATGTAGCTTATTCAGAATAGAGGATGATCAGCACTTTGTGCGGTTGTGTTGTGTAGTCGGCCAAAACATGTAAATGTACATTTGCTCAACACCATTTATAACTATGTTGAATTCGGACAGACCTTAGAATGCAGTAACAAAAATTCAGACAAACGTTGGAATGCAGTCAAATTCAGACATGTAGCTTAGCAAGCGAAGGAATATTTGTGGTTTAACTTTTTCGACGTGAGGCGGAGGAGGGAGATGTGCGCCCATGCTTATATGTGTGGGGTAGACAAAAGGTCAGTGCTTTGCTGAGTTCGGAACTCGGCATAGGAATCCCAACCGTCCAATAGCCATTGCCACGTCTCCCGTGGGCCCACCTGCCAGGTCTTTGCCGAGTTTTTTTCCACGGGAGCTCGGCATCGATGTGACCCCTGAAATTCTGTAGTAAAAAATAAAAAGGAAAAAAGATTGCTGTTTTTTTGTTAGTGCAAACCCAGTAAACATAGACCGTCATCACATCTCCGTCGCCTAGTCGTTGGTGGGGCCCACCTGTTAGGGCACTGCCCAGTTTCTGGCGTGCGAAACTCGGTCAATGTGCGCCATCGTCGAGTTTCTCCTTGTCATCAAGTCCCTTTTTACGGGCACTGGACACACATTGATATTTGCCGAGTTTTGTGGCACTACAGAGTTCAATTCCCTGGAAACTCGGCAGCCACCTTACACTGCCGAGCTCCCGATAAAAGGAACTCGGGGAACCTTGGAAACTCGACATCTGCGGCGTTCCAGCACTGATTTGATTTTAATTGTAAAGATTTGTAAAACTTACATAGGTTCACAGTAGGTGTAGGATTTTTTTTGCGTTTATCTTGGTAGCGTGACACCCTTCCACGGTGCCAGTGGTGTAGTCAGAACTTTTGTGAAGGCTGGGCAAACAAGAGGCTAAGTGCCTAATCTTGAAATCGGAATAGGGTGTTTGAATGGACGCGGAGTATCTAGCCCGAGCTCATATGCTCCCTAATGAACATCAAAATTGAAAAAAAAAATAGTAAAAAAATTTCACAAAATTCTGAAAAATAATTGGTGCAAACTTTGACAAATGTTCTCAGTGCTTGCAAGTTTTCATTCCGAAATAACATTCATGGAAGTCATGGTAAAAAAACAAAATCAATACTCCAAAAAATGCTATTTTCAAAAGCATTTTGGAGTGTTGTTTTTCTTTCTTTTTTCTTTTTGCTGTGACTTCCACGAATGTTATTTCGGGATAAAAATTTGCAAGCACCGAGAACATTTGTCAATGTTTGCACCAAAAAAATCAGATTTTGTTTTTAATTCGGAATTTACTGTTCATCCCAAGCTCAACTCGGGAGTAGAAGGGGACTTTCGTGTTCGAATACGCAACATATAAAATAGCCTTAAATTTCTAAACAATAATCCAATTAATAATGAAGTGAAATATATAAACATCATACACATGTATGAACTAATAATAATATATCGGTATCCAGCTTCATAGACCAAAATAAAGTTGTGAGCACAACAAAAGTCATGGAACCAAGCCGTGCATAGAACCAAACTTCATGTTGCAAGCAAAAGTATAGTAATCCAAATTAATCACCATAAAAATATAGCTCTGCTTCTGTTTCCGGTTGCACATCATTCACATTTTTTTGTTGAATTTGCATTTTCACTGCTTGCTCTATTAATCGAAAACCTCTTCATCTATGACACTTGATAATTCAAAATTTGAAGTTAACATATAATTATCTAAAACAAATCCCTAAAAAAAAGACTAGTTCCATGAAGTCATGATCTGTCCCAATAGGTAATTGCACACGCCCTGACCATAAAATATTAACCCTAAATCTATCAATGTTTTTCAATCATTACCAAGCTAGCACGTGAGAATACGTGGTTACTTGAAAAACTATGTTTAAGTGGCTGGTTAGAGCATCTACAGCGGGGCACCCCAAACCCTCCTCAAACACCCTGGCAGCCCGCCCTATCACGAAATTTTGACCCAGTCGGCGCCTCAAACTGGTCTCAAACAGCCAGACTGACCGGCACCCCTCATATCCAGCCCAAATATAGGACGGTTATGAGGGCACCAGGGCGCGCCCGGACACGCCCGTCACGTCGGACCCGGCACACGCTGGCCCACCCGACCCCCACATATATTCCTCGCCATCCGCTCGCCGGACCAAACCCTAGCCAATTCACTCCACTCCCCTCCGCCACCCAAGCTCGTCTCCGGCGCCGTCCAGCCGTCTCCGGCATGGCGGGCAGCGGATCCGAATCCTTCACCTCCAGATCCGTCGACCCCGAGCTCATCCCACATGGCCCCGAGGAGGAGATGGTCGTCCGGCTTGCGCTCCGCCGCTCCCGGGAGGAGGCCCGTGCACGGCAGCGCTCGGACTCCATCTGTCGGGAATCCATTGCGTCCGCCCAAATGGTGCATAAATCTGGCGCTAGGGTAGCCGTCGCTGCCTTACCGGAGGCAGTGCGGTCCGTCTGGCGTCCGAACGCGGTGGCGAACACGCAACCCCTCCGTCGGCGCGCTGAGGTCATGGACGCATCATGGGCGTCGTCCGACGCAACCATGGCGTGGCGTGCCTAACGTGCGGGGCAGTCAACGCGGGAGGCGGTGGCAGCGCTTGCGGCAGTGGACGTCGGTGAGGCGGAGTCGCATTCTCCGGTGCCCCGTATGGTGCACTACTAGGGAACGTTGCATGGGAAACAAAAAATTTCCTACGCTCACCAAGATCCAATCTAGGGGATGACCATCTACGAGAGGAGAGATTGGATCTACATACCCTTGTAGATCGCTAAGCGGAAGTGTTAAGAAACGCGGTTGATGTAGTCGAACGTCTTCGCGATCCAATCACGATCCGTCCCGCGAACTCCCGATCCAAATGCCGAACGGACGGCACCTCCGCGTTCAACACACGTACGGCTTGATGACGCCTTCACCTCCTCGATCCAGCGAGCGATGGTGAAGTAGTAGCTCGAGTCCTCCGTGTAGGAGATATGCCCTAGAGGCAATAATAAATGTTATTATTTATCTCCGTGTTCATAATTAGGTTTATGTTCCATGCTATAACTGCTGTGGTTCCCGAGCCCGTATATCCATAAAGGCTCTGGGGAAAACCCATGTGCACGTGTGGAATAATAAACGGTAAAATGTATTCCTAGTCATGCCTCTAAGACTAGCTCAAGTGTTGCATGATGATTATGTTTTCCCAATCATAGGCATGTCTATGCCAGCAACTTTGAGGGCACAATGTCAGGAAGGACATTTGTGTTGAATCGACCCGAATTGATGTTATGCTATGAGATACATTCGTCATGAGTTAATGGTTAATAACACAGAGATAGTTAACGTTTGCATGATTCCTCAGACCATGAGAGTATCGAGTTTCTTCATGCTTGATTCATGAACTTTGGGGTTTGTTAAACGTCATCCGTAAATGGATGGCTATTACGGCGGCTTACGGGTTCATGGGAAAGTATGTCAAGTAACTTGATAGCTCAAGATTGGGATTTGCTCCTCCGACGATGGAGAGATATATCTGGGCCCTCTCGGTGTTACGGTATCCATCATCGTCTGGCCAGACACTTTGTGATTTGATCACGAGGATGCCGGAACACGGTAACGAGAAAAGAGAACAATACCGGTAACGAGGTAACTAGCATAGTGGACAAGTTGTTGATCCACGGGAATGCCAACATGTCTCACCTCGGGTATTTGTAACATATCGCGAAGCAACAGGAATAGCACACGGCAACTGGAGGTTCACTCGAATATTCATTCGTGTGGGTATAGGTGTCAATATGGGTGTCCACGGCTCCGATGTTGATCATTGATCGGAAGGGGTTCCAGGTCATGTCTATACTTCACCGAACCTATAGGGTCACACGCTTAAGGGTCATCTATCTGCTGAATACTAGACAGGGAGTCTGAGAGAAAATCACCGAAAAAGTTTCGGACACCGAAAAGTTTCGGACAGCGGAAAAGTTCCGCAGAGAGAGGTCACCGGATGAGTTCCGGTGAAACTGAAAAGTTGTTTCAGGGGATACCATTAAGTCAAAATGGTTTCGGCACATGCCTGATAATTACTGGAGGATGCCAGAATCATTCTGGAAACTTCTGGGAATTTTCTGGAAGAAAAACCGGAAATGTTCCGGGGCTGCCGGAACCGCTTCAGATGCTTTTCGCAGATGAAATCACTAAACTGGAATTGTTCCAGAACGCGTTGAAAATTATTTTAATGGGTACTGAAAATGTTCTAAGCCCACATAAATATTTTCAGTTCGAACGGACGCTGAAAAATGTCGTCATGAATAGTGAAAGTGCTTTTTGGAATTTTTTGGAAAGCCACCTTTTAGGGCTTTTGCTAAAGGCTTCTAGAAGGTGATGTGGATGGATGAGGGCTCCCATGGGGGGGCCCCTCCTAGGTGTGGCTGGCCACATGGGGACTCCTCCTTGGAGCCCCCTCTTGTGCCTTGATTTCACATTTGGGTCCTTGTGGAAGGACTTCATCCATGTGCTTTTTGGGTTTTCTTGTAAAACCACCCTACCCCTTGGGATTTCCTATAAATAGAGGTGGAGGGGCAGCCCTCCACACTCATCCCTTGCTCTCATACACATGCCAAGATGTTATCTGGCTTCTCTCTCCCTCCCACGAAAAGAGTTTCGTAGAGCCGAAAGGCTGTCTGGGTTCCGGCAGGAACTAGTTCTGGACGGCGAAGCCCTGCCGGATAGGTGACACCGTATGTGTGCAACTCTGTAGAGAGGTCGTAGTTTCGATATTTGTGCCCGAGGGGCTGTTTGAGAGTGCCTCCCGAAGGGCTGTCCAAGTGACGGTCCGAGTTCTGTGAGTCCTCCCGAAGGGCTGTCCGAGTGACCGTCCGAGTTTCGAAGGTCCTCCCGAAGGGCTGTCCGCGACACCGTCCGGGGGACTGTTCGACCGCCTCCCGGAGGGCTGTCCGAGGGGCAGATGAGGGAGTACATCCTCGCGGTTGGGAGGTTGTAAATCCTAGCTGCGGGGATCTGCACCGCCGATCGTCATCGACTCTACTTCCGCTGCGCTACGAGTCGGTAACGAAAATGATCAAACCTTGTATGCAGTCTCCATAGTGGTCCTGGGCTGGTGCGTAGGTCGAAAAAAATTTGTTTTCTGCTGCGTTACCCTATAGTGGCATCATGAGCCGTGCTATGCGTAGATGCAGGTTGCGATCTAGAATACATAGAGATGTATGGGTATTGCACAATATAATTAGGTAGTAGATGAGTTCTATTACTGAAAATTATTTGTGCGGGTAGCAGATGAAATCTGTTACCCGATGTTCTTGTTGCTTCCCTTGAATTTGCGTAGTCCTGATCTTGACAGCATTGTGGAATCTCACAAAGTTCTGGCAATCCGCGATCCTTTCATGCTGCTCCTGAGTATACTGATTGACAGATCAACGAAGTGCTAACAGTTCTTTGGGTTCCACTTTAGTTAAAGAAAGATGGATGTTTCGCAGACGAAAGGGCAATGCAGATATGATCTGCACGGGGGTCATGCGTATGACGAAGTTCAGTATGGGGCTCGAGATTTTATTATCTCGTGGTTCATACACCCCGCATTGTTAATCTAGCGACTTGGATTATCATACTTGATGATGGACGTTGGTAGCTTCGGTTTGTTTCGAAACCTTAGACGCCACGAAAAACAAGTTTTTGCATGAACCGATTAGAGGCGTCTAACTTGGTTTTGCAGGAGGGTTTGCATGTGCATTTGATGTGGTATAGCAGTGCTCATAATAATTTGATTATGTATGAGATGACTATATGATGTAAATTAATTAGCATGACCTGCGTGTCATGATTCGGCATGATGGCTGGAGCCATATGATTGCACTTTAAATGACCTGCGTGTCAAACTTGTGTAATGCACTTATTTTATTAGCTATAGAGATAGAAATATTATCTGGTGCATCGACAAGGTGGTGGCAATCTTCGCAAAGGTGAACACCGACGCGAATGCCGAAGACGAAGAAATACAAGACTTCTTCGTCAGAAAGGGCTATACCATATCATGCTATTATGAATTGCCTGAGATGTTTATCCCTTATGTTGCACCCTTCTTGATTGCGCGGTAGTCGCTTTTATTAGGGTGATCTCTCACAAAAATATCAAGTAGTTAGTGTTCTCCCAAGTGTAGCACCGTCACGGCACCTAACTTTTCGGGGTGCGCCGTGTCACACGGGTACGAACGATTGGGGAAGTGTGAGGCGGGTGAGTTGAGACCTCGCAGCGAGATCACTTGGTTGTCTTGACGTTCAGGCATGACCGTCATGAGCTCGGAACACATGCATCGAAAGATGAACAAGAGTCACATAGAGATGTGATTGGCACGTTGGCCTACCGGTTGAGATTTTCGTCATCAGTGGTGTTACACCAATGGCGAACAATTGAAATGCGGATCTTGAATCACTCAAAATCAATTATGAGAGATATTGATTTGAGTGGGAGCGCACTGTAGAATTAATTCTTTTAATTCTCAGTGCAATTAATTTTGAACACTGTCTAAGTGTTATTTGCATAATAGTTGTAGAATAGTGGCTCGCGTTTCCACCTTCCCTATTAAATTTGAATAGCTGTTAAATATCTGGTTAAATCTTTACGGTTGGTAACGTAAAGTGAGGATTGTCCTCAAGAGTGCCGAGAAGGACTTTGTCCTATCGCATACTTTCGGTATTCTTTCGCTTATGCTATGGATCATGTGACTCTCGTCCTTCGATCCAAAAGCTAGAATTCCGTTTCAGTCAAGTGCAATACATTTGCTTCCATGAGACCCGAACTTCGAAAGTTTGGATAGTTATGTGATATTCATGGAATCTGAAAATCATTTTCAGAGACAGACAAAGGCTAAAAGATATGAGATATCCAAAGCAATGTTTGTTTGCAAACTATTAGTAAAAGAGTTTACTATGCATTAGACTGATAAGAGAGGGATCCAGTAGAACGCCTGTCATATGATGAAAGGTGAATAAAACAACAACTTAAAGAGAAAGGAAGCGTCCGAAGGGTGTTAGTGTGACTTACACACCTAGGAAGTGCGGGGCTAACGCCACTATTAAGTTGAGTGCTTCTTCTGAGAGTAGGAGAAATACTGAAAGTTAAACTGTTAGAAGTATAAAGGCAAAAAGAAAGAAGACTGGAATATCCAGCTCATGTATGAATGTCATACAAGTTTTTGATGTATAGAAGGCTGGTCAAAGATATAGTTCTTGGGAATTATGATTAAATTGTTAATCACTAATTCTTGGGTATTGTGAGTTAATCACAAAGATACCCACTCGATTGCTTTTTGTTGCAACTCGATGTAAGAACTACTACGGCCTGAAAGACTAGCCAGGAATGAGGTTGAGATACACACATGGAACATAGTAAATGTTACTATACCTTCCATCGGTGTATTACCTATGTATTTACTTTCATAATTCATTTTAGAGTTTTACACTCTAGGCCTTTGCATAAGGTATCTTGCAAGAAGGTTGTTCATAAGAGAACTTTTTATGTTCGATGTTATGAATAACATAAGGACCATACTTTCATTGAGAATGAGATGTATGTTATGAATAATGATATTAATATATTACCTCTGGATTTACTTTCATAATTCATTTTAGAGTTTTACACTCTAGCCCCTTGCACAATGTTGTTGCAAAAGGGTTGTTCATAAAAGAACAATTGTTGTTCAGTGTTATGAATAACATGAAGAGCCATGCTTCCATCTCGATGGGACGTATGTTATGAATATTGATGGTAATATGATACATCCAT
Source organism: Thinopyrum elongatum (assembly GCA_011799875.1). Classification (NCBI taxonomy): domain Eukaryota; kingdom Viridiplantae; phylum Streptophyta; class Magnoliopsida; order Poales; family Poaceae; genus Thinopyrum; species Thinopyrum elongatum. Next base: position 11,935,840 of record CM022299.1, read on the forward strand.
AACACTGACGCTAAATGTCATAAGACTAAAAGAATACCACACAAGTGTGGCACTGCATTTGGTCACATTGGAGAAACCCGCATGGAAAATTCCATTATGATGGATTTTTGAAGTCGTTTGATTTTGAATCACCTGACACTTGCAACTTTCCTCCGAAAAGTGAAGTGACTGAAATACCGTTCACAGGCCATAAGGAACGAGCAAAGAACTTATTGGTGATCATACATTTTGATGTATGTAGTCCGATAAATGTTGTTGCAAGTAGTGGATTTATCTATCTTCAGAAATGACTCAAGTAGATATATGGATATTTACTTGATGAGACGTAAGTCTGGATCTTTTGAAATCATTTGAAAGGTTTTCAAAATGAAGTAGAAGTTATTGTAATAAGAAAATTATGTTTCTACAATTCGATTGCAGAAAGAAATATTTGAGTTACGAGTTTAGCGAATGTCTGATGAGTTGTGAAAAGAGTTTCATAACTTACACCTCCCGAAACACCACTGTGAGTGGAAAGCCCGTGAAGATGTAATCGAACCATTTATGACATGGTAAGATCAAAGATGACATAAATAAATTTTCCATTATACCTTTTAAAGAGTGATGCTTTAGAGACTGCGGCTTTTACACTGAAAAGAGCTTCATCAGGTCTGTTGAAATGACGCAATGGTATGGTACGCCCAACCATGTTATATCTTTTCTTAACATTTGGAATATGGGGCTTGTGTAAAAGGTTACAAACCTATTCCAAATCAGACAAGTGCTACTTTGTAGGTTATCCCAAGTCATTGGGTATTCCTCCCTCACTATACCGAGGCAAATAGGTTTGCCACAAAGAACGGTATGTTTTTTGAAGAAAATGGTTCTTTCAAAAAGGTGAGTGGGAGAATAATGCAACTCGATGAGATAACCAGTATCTCCGTCATCAGGTCAAAGGAAAGAGACCTTGGAAGTAATTCCAGAGTTTCCTACTGCGACTGATACGGAAGTCTCTACAATAAAATGTATGGACTTCGGTCGAACTTGCAGCTGAACCATGTAGGCAAGGCTCGTGCAAACCTCTCAGGTGCGCAAACGAGATACTGTTGTTAGACAACAGTATACCTACGATACACAAGGAAGCGTTGATGGGCCCTGACTCCGGAATTGGCTAAATGCCAATACAATCCGAGATAGTTTCCATATAAGTGATTCAAGATTAAAACCTTGATACACCTTTCGGAAGACTTAGAGTCTGAAGAATATTTATGGAACTATAACTGATACGAATAAAAATGTTTTATCCATAAAGCTCGACTTGTTGCAATATACAAGTTCAAGGAGTTGACTACGATGAGGTTGCTTCACCGTAGCGATGCTTAAAGTCGGTTCGGGTTGAACTAGCAATTAATACATATTTCAATCATGAGATATGAAACAAGGATGACGAAAGGATTTCCATCTGATGGAAATAAAACCAAGGACTTGCATGTGATACAATCCAAGGTATTTTGTCAGTCCAAAGGATGCTAGTAAGTATGCAAACTTCAGAGTTCCAGCGATGAACAGAAGAGAGCAAAATGGAGTTGGAATCTTCGTGTTTTGATGAAATGGTCAAAAGGGTTTGACTTCATCAATGGGTAACGAAGATGCTTGTGATTCAAGAAAGTAAGTGGGAGCATAATAAAATTTCTTAAAACCTTGTGTGCTTGACACATTGTTAATTGGAATTAAAATTCTTGACACGAATTAGGACTTTATTTGAAAATAGTTTTTCAATGAAGTGCTTGGGCTAAATAGCCTTTATATTAGGCATGATGATCTATGGAGATAGATTTACCTAATGGGGCTAAGCAATAAATACATATTGACAAGATGCTAAAACTTTTTAGCATTTAAAACGTCAAGGAGTGATTCTTGCCGAAGTCACATGGAAAGAGTTTTTGCAAGACTCGGTGTCCCAAAACACTGATGAGCAAAATACATGATGGAGACTCCACACACTCTTGTGTTTGGATTAATCATGTATTCCATGGTATGTAAAAACAACCAGATATGTCCAATACTCCCAAAGTTGTTGCGAGTATAGATACCAAAGTGATCAAAAGTACTGATCATAGGACAACAGTGAAAAAGGGTCATTGAGTACTATAGTAGCACTGATGACATGTTTTCTCGCAAGCAGAGATCATGAAGAGTTCGTTGTAAAAGGTTACATCGATACAGTCTTCATCCATGCTCCAAGCGATTTTCGATTTAAGTTAAGGGTTTTGTGCAATACACTATATGGTGGCACGGTAGTTGGAAATTGTTCCAAACAAGTTACTGTGGCGAATTCTATAACAGAGGCGAAGTATGTTGCCGCTTTTAAAAGAGACAAAGAAGATGTTGAATCATATAGTTCATTCATGAACTTAGTATGGTTCCAAGATGGCTTTTGTCAATGGGACGCTACTGCAGGTAGTTGCTCCATAACTCAGTCTGAGGAATCCAGGTTCGACCTGTGATTCACATACATACAAAGCCAAGTCCACACAAAATATGAATTTTGTGAAAGCGTGAAAACGTGAGGATATGCAAAGATACACACGAATCTGAAGTCGTCAGATCCGTTGGACATCAGGCTATACCACAAGCGAAGCATATTTACACCGGTGTGCCACAGGTGTAAAGTGCATTAGCATTAACTAGATTATTGACTCTAGTGCAAGTGGGAGTCTGTAGGAGATATGCCCTAGAGGCAATAATAAATGTTATTATTTATCTCCGTGTTCATAATTAGGTTTATGTTCCATGCTATAACTGCTGTGGTTCCCGAGCCCGTATATCCATAAAGGCTCTGGGGAAAACCCATGTGCACGTGTGGAATAATAAATGGTAAAATGTATTCCTAGTCATGCCTCTAAGACTAGCTCAAGTGTTGCATGATGATTATGTTTTCCCAATCATGGGCATGTCTATGCCATCAACTTTGAGGGCACAATGTTAGAAGAACATTTGTGTTGAATCGACCCGATTGGTGTTATGCTATGAGATTCATTCGTCACAAGTTAATGGTTAATAACACAGAGATGGTTAACGTTTGCATGATTCCTCAGACCATGAGAGTATCGAGTTTCTTCATGCTTGCTTCATGAACTTTGGGGTTTGTTAAACGTCATCCGTAAATGGGTGGCTATTACGGCGGCTTACGGGTTCATGGGAAAGTATGTCAAGTAACTTGATAGCTCAAGATTGGGATTTGCTCCTCCGACGATGGAGAGATATCTCTGGGCCCTCTCGGTGTTACGGTATCCATCATCGTCTGGCCAGACACTTTGTGATTTGATCATGGGGATGCCGGAACACGGTAACGAGAAAAGAGAACAATACCGGTAACGAGGTAACTAGCATAGTGGACAAGTTGTTGATCCACGGGAATGCCAACATGTCTCACCTCGGGTATTTGTAACATATCGCGAAGCAACAGGAATAGCACACGGCAACTGGAGGTTCACTCGAATATTCATTCGTGTGGGTATAGGTGTCAATATGGGTGTCCACGGCTCCGATGTTGATCATTGATCGGAAGGGGTTCCAGGTCATGTCTATACTTCACCGAACCTATAGGGTCACACGCTTAAGGGTCATCTATCTGCTGAATACTAGACAGGGAGTCTGAGAGAAAATCACCGAAAAAGTTTCGGACACCGAAAAGTTTCGGACAGCGGAAAAGTTCCGCAGAGAGAGGTCACCGGATGAGTTCCGGTGAAACTGAAAAGTTGTTTCAGGGGATACCATTAAGTCAAAATGGTTTCGGCACATGCCTGATAATTACTGGAGGATGCCAGAATCATTCTGGAAACTTCTGGGAATTTTCTGGAAGAAAAACCGGAAATGTTCCGGGGCTGCCGGAACCGCTTCAGATGCTTTTCGCAGATGAAATCACTAAACTGGAATTGTTCCAGAACGCGTTGAAAATTATTTTAGTGGGTACTGAAAATGTTCTAAGCCCACATAAATATTTTCAGTTCGAACGGACGCTGAAAAATGTCGTCATGAATAGTGAAAGTGCTTTTTGGAATTTTTTGGAAAGCCACCTTTTAGGGCTTTTGCTAAAGGCTTCTAGAAGGTGATGTGGATGGATGAGGGCTCCCATGGGGGGGCCCCTCCTAGGTGTGGCTGGCCACATGGGGACTCCTCCTTGGAGCCCCCTCTTGTGCCTTGATTTCACATTTGGGTCCTTGTGGAAGGACTTCATCCATGTGCTTTTTGGGTTTTCTTGTAAAACCACCCTACCCCTTGGGATTTCCTATAAATAGAGGTGGAGGGGCAGCCCTCCACACTCATCCCTTGCTCTCATACACATGCCAAGATGTTATCTGGCTTCTCTCTCCCTCCCACGAAAAGAGTTTCGTAGAGCCGAAAGGCTGTCTGGGTTCCGGCAGGAACTAGTTCTGGACGGCGAAGCCCTGCCGGATAGGTGACACCGTATGTGTGCAACTCTGTAGAGAGGTCGTAGTTTCGATATTTGTGCCCGAGGGGCTGTTTGAGAGTGCCTCCCGAAGGGCTGTCCAAGTGACGGTCCGAGTTCTGTGAGTCCTCCCGAAGGGCTGTCCGAGTGACCGTCCGAGTTTCGAAGGTCCTCCCGAAGGGCTGTCCGCGACACCGTCCGGGGGACTGTTCGACCGCCTCCCGGAGGGCTGTCCGAGGGGCAGATGAGGGAGTACATCCTCGCGGTTGGGAGGTTGTAAATCCTAGCTGCGGGGATCTGCACCGCCGATCGTCATCGACTCTACTTCCGCTGCGCTACGAGTCGGTAACGAAAATGATCAAACCTTGTATGCAGTCTCCATAGTGGTCCTGGGCTGGTGCGTAGGTCGGAAAATTTTTGTTTTCTGCTGCGTTACCCTACACTCCGGCAGCACGACGGCGTGGTGGCGATGGTGGTGGAGAAATCTCGGCAGAGCTTCACTGAGCACTACGGAGAAGAAGAGAGATGCGAGGGAGAGGAGAGGCAGCACCGTGGCGTGGAGATGTGTTCAAGGGGTGCGGCTGCCCTCTCTCTACCTCTCTATATATAGGGGAAGGGAGGAGGGGGTGGCGCCCCTAGGGTTTCCCCTAGGGGGGCGGCGGCCAGGGCAGATGGGATCTCCCCTAGGGTAACTTGCCCCCCAAGCCGGGTGGAGGGAAACCCTAGAGGGGGGCGCCCCACCTCTCCTGGTCACGTGGGAAAGGGTGAGGGGGGCGCACAGCCCCTTAGTGGGCTGGTTTGCCCCCTCCCCTTGGCCCATGGGGCCCCCCAACAATGGCCGGGGCCCCCCGAAACCCCTTTCGGTCATGCTGGTCATCACCCGGTACCCCTGGAACACTTCCGGACTCCAATACCCTTCGTCCAATATATCAATCTTCACCTCTGGACCCTTCCGGAGTTCCTCGTCATGTCCGGGATCTCATCCGGGACTCCGAACAACCTTCGGTAACCACCATAACAACTCAACTATACTTATATCGTCACCAAACGTTAAGTGTGTAAACCCTGCGGGTTCGAGAACTATGTAGACATGACCGAGACACCTCTACGGTCAATAACCAATAGCGGGACCTGGATGCCCATATTGGTTCCTACATATTCTACGAAGATCTTATCGGTCGAACCTCGATGTCAAGGATTCAGCTAATCCTGTATGCACTTTCCTTTGTCTATCGGTATGTTACTTGCCCGAGATTCGATCATCGGTATCTCCATACCTAGGTCAATCCCGTTACCGGCAAGTCTCTTTACTTGTTCCGTAATACAAGATCCCGTGACTAACTCATTGGTCACATTGCTTGCAAGCTTATTGTGATGTTGTATTACCGAGTGGGCCCTGAGATACCTCTCCGTCATACGGAGTGACGAATGCCAGTCTTGATCCATGCCAACTCAACAGACACCCTCGGAGATACCTGTAGAGCACCTTTATAGTCACCCAGTTACGTTGCGACGTTTGGTACACACAAGGTACTCCTCCGGTGTCAGTGAGTTGCATGATCTCATGGTCATAGGAACATATACTTGACATGCAGAAAACAATAGCAATAAACTTGACACGATCATATGCTATGTTCATAGTTTGGGTCTTGTCCATCACATCATTCTCCTAATGATGTGATCCCGTTATCAAATGACAACTCATGTCCATGGCTAGGAAACCATAGCCATCTTTGATCAACGAGCTAGTCCGGTACAGGCTCACTAGGGACATGTTGTTGTCTATGTATCCACACATGTATTTGAGTTTCCGATCAATACAATTCTAGCATGGATAATAAACGATTATGATGAACAAGGAAATATAATAATAACCATTTTATTATTGCCTCTAGGGCATATTTCCAACAGTCTCCCACTTGCACTAGAGTCAATAATCTAGCATTACATGGTAATGAATCTAACACCCATAGTGTTTTGGTGTTGATCGTGCTTTGCCCGTGGAAGAGGTTTAGTCAACAGATCTGCAACATTCAGGTCCGTATGCACTTTGCAAATGTTTATGTCTTCCTCCTTGATGTAATCACGGATGGAATTGAAGCGTCGCTTTATGTGTCTGGTCCTCTTGTGAAACTTTGGTTCCTTAGCTAGAGCAATGGCACCAATGTTGTCACAGAACAGAGTCATCGGGTCCATTGCACTGGGCACAACTCCAAGATCTGTCATGAACTGCTTCATCCAGACACCTTCCTTTGTTGCCTCTGAGGCAGCTATGTACTCCGCTTCGCATGTAGAATCAACTACCACGCTTTGCTTGGAACTGCACCAGCTTACCGCTCCCCCATTTAGAATATATACGTATCCGGTTTGAGACTTAGAGTCATCCGGATCAGTGTCAAAACTTGCATCGATGTAACCCTTTACGACGAGCTCTTGATCACCTCCATAAATGAGAAACATTTCCTTAGTCCTTTTCAGGTACTTAAGGATATTCTTCACCGCTGTCCAGTGATCCACTCCTGGATTACTTTGAAACCTTCCGGCCATACTTATGGCAAGGCTGACATCCGGTCTTGTGCACAGCATCGCATACATGATAGAGCCTATGGCAGAGGCATAGGGGATGACACTCATCTTTTCTCTATCCTCTGTAGTCGCTGGGCATTGAGTCTGACTCAACTTCACACCTTGCAAAACAGGCAAGAACCCCTTCTTGGACTGATCCATTTTGAACTTCTTCAAAATCTTAACAAGGTATGTACTTTGTGAAAGTCCTATCAAGCGTCTTGATCTATCTCTATAGATCTTGATGCCTAATATGAAAGCAGCTTCTCCTAGGTCCTTCATTGAAAAACTCTTGTTCAAATATTCCTTCATGTTTTCCAAAAGTTCTATATTGTTTTCAATCAGCAATATGTCATCCACATATAATATTAGAAACGCTATAGAGCTCCCACTCACTTTCTTGTAAATACAAGCTTCTCCGTAAACTTGTATAAACCCAAACGCTTTGATCACCTCATCAAAGCGAAGATTCCAACTCCGAGATGCTTGCACCAGTCCATAAATGGATCGCTGGAGTTTGCACACTTTGTCAGTATTCTCTGGATCGACAAAACCTTCTGGTTGCATCATATACAACTCTTCCTTAAGGAAACCTTTAAGGAACGTTGTTTTGACATCCATCTGCCAGATTTCATAATCGAAAAATGCAGCTGTTGCCAACATGATTCTGACGGACTTAAGCATCGCTACGGGTGAGAAAGTCTCATCGTAGTCAACTCCTTGAACTTGTGAAAACCCCTTTGCCACAAGTCGAGCTTTATAGACGGTGACATTACCGTCCGCGTCCGTCTTCTTCCTAAAGATCCATTTATTCTGAATGGCCTTTCGCCCTTCAGGTAATAATTCCAAAGTCCATACTTTGTTTTCATACATGGATACCATCTCGGATTTCATGGCCTCTAACCATTTGTCGGAATCCGGGCCCACCATCGCTTCTCCATAGCTCGTAGGTTCATCGTTGTCCAACAACATGACCTCTAAGACAGGGTTTCCGTACCATTCAGGAGCTGTACGTACCCTTGTCGACCTACGAGGTTCGATAGTAACTTGATCCGAAACTTCATGATCACTATCATCAGCTTCCTCTTCAACTGACGTAGGTGTCACAGAAACATCTTTCTGCGCTGCACTACTCACTGGTTGAAGTAGAGGTTCAACAACCTCATCAAGTTCTATCCTCCTCCCACTCAATTCTTTCGAGAGAAACTCTTTATCGAGAAAGGACCCGTTCTTAGCGACAAACACTTTGCCTTCGGATCTAAGATAGAAGGTATACCCAACCGTCTCTTTTGGGTACCCTATGAAGACGCATTTGTCCGCTTTGGGTTCGAGCTTTTCTGGCTGAAGCCTTTTGACATAAGCATCGCAGCCGCAAACCTTAAGAAACGACAACTTAGGTTTCTTGTCAAACCATAGTTCATACGGCGTCATCTCCACGGACTTAGATGGTGCCCTATTTAAAGTGAATGCAGCTGTCTCTAACGCATAACCCCAAAACGATAGTGGCAGATCGGCAAGAGACATCATAGAACGCACCATATCAAATAAGGTACGATTACGATGTTCAGACACACCATTACGTTGTGGTGTTCCAGGTGGCGTCAACTATGAAACGATTCCACATTGTCTTAAGTGATTGCCAAACTCATAACTCAGATATTCTCCCCCTCGATCGGATCGTAGGAATTTAATCTTCTTTTTACGATGACTCTCAACTTCACTCTAAAATTGCTTGAACTTTTCAAACGTTTCAGACTTATGCTTCATTAAGTAAATATACCCATATCTACTCAAGTCATCGGTGAAGGTGAGAAAGTAACGATATCCACCGCGCGCGTCAACGCTCATCGGACCGCACACATCAGTATGTATAATTTCCAACAAGTCACTTGCCCGTTCCATTGTTCCGGAAAACGGGGTCTTAGTCATCTTGCCCATGAGGCATGGTTCGCATGTGTCAAGTGATTCAAAATCAATTGACTCCAAAAGTCCATCAGCATGGAGTTTCTTCATGCGCTTTACACCAATATGACCTAAGCGGCAGTGCCACAAGAAAGTGGTACTATCATTATCAACTCTACATCTTTTGGCATCAATGTTATGAACATGTGTATCATCACTATCGAGATTCAATAAGTATAAACCCCTCACAATGGGTGCATGACCATAAAAGATATTACCCTTATAAATAGAACAACCATTATTCTCTGATTTAAATAAGTAACCGTCTCGCATTAAACAAGATCCAGATATAATGTTCGTGCTCAACGCAGGCACTAAGTAACAATTATTCAGGTTCATCACTAATCCCGATGGTAATCGAAGAGCGAGCGTGCCGACGGCGATCACATCAACCTTGGAACCATTTCCCACGCACATCGTCACTTCGTCCTTCGCAAGCCTCCGTCTATTCTGTAGTTCCTGCTTTGAGTTGCAAATGTGAGCAACCGAACCGATATCAAATACCCAGGCACTACAACGAGAGTTGGTAAGGTACACATCAATTACATGTATATCATATATACCTTTGTTGACGTTGGCCCCCTTCTTGTCAGCCAGATACTTGGGGCAGCTCTGCTTCCAGTGGCCAGTTCCCTTGCAATAGAAGCACTCAGTTTCCGGCTTGGGTCCAGCCTTGGGTTTCTTCACGGGAGGAGCAACTGCTTTTCCACCTTTCTTGAAGTTTCCCTTCTTTCCCTTGCCTTTCTTGAAACTAGTAGTTTTATTCACCATCAACACTTGATGCTCCTTCTGGATGTCTGACTCAGCGACTTTTAGCATCGCGAACAGCTCGGCGACTAACTTGTTCATCCCTTACATGTTATAGTTCAACACAAAGCTCTTGTAGCTAGGTGGTAGCGATTGAAGAACTCTGTCAGTGACAACCTCTGGCGGGAGCTCAACTCCCAACTCAGCCAGACAGTTGTAGTATCCAGACATTCTGAGTATGTGCTCACTGACAGACCCGTTCTCCTCCATCTTGCAGGCATAGAACTTATCGGAGGTCTCATACCTCTCAATCCGGGCATTCTTCTCAAAGATAAACTTCAACTCCTGGAACATCTCATATGCTCCATGATGTTCAAAACGCCTTTGAAGTCCCGGCTCTAAGCCATACAGCATGGCGCACTGAACTATTGAGTAGTCATCAACACGCGACTGCCAGGCGTTCACAACCTCCACGGTCGCTGGAGGGGGTGGCGCACCAAGCGGTGCATCAAGGACATAAGACTTATGGGAAGCCGTGAGGATAATCCTCAGATTACGGGCCCAGTCTACAAAGTTACTTCCATCATCTTTCAGTGTAGCTTTCTCTAGGAACGCATTGAAATTCAGGGGAGCTACTGCGCGAGCCATTGATCTACAACATAAATTTGCAAAGGCAACTTTAGACTATTGTTCATGATAGTGAGTTCAATTAATCATATTACCTAAGAACTCCCACTCAAATCAACATCCCTCCGGTTGTCCGAGTGCAACATGATCCAAATTCACCAACCCAAGTCCGATCATCACGTGAGATGAGGTGGTTTCAATGGTGAACATCTTCATGTTGATCATATCTACTATATGACTCATGTTCGACCTTTCGGTCTCTTGTGTTCCGAGGCCATGTCTGTACATGCTAGGCTCGTCAAGTTTAACCCAAGTGTTCCGCATGTGCAAAACTGGCTTGCACCCGTTGTATGTTAACGTAGAGTCTATCACACCCGATCATCACGTGGTGCTTCGAAACGATGAACTTTCGCAACGATGCACACTTGGGGAGAACACAATTTTATCTTGAAATTTTAGTGAGGGATCACCTTATAATGCTACCGTCGTCCTAAGCAAAATAAGATGCATAAAAGGATTAACATCACATGCAAATCATAAGTGACATGATATGGCCATCAACTTGTGCTTTTGATCTCCATCTCCAAAGCACCGGCATGATATCCATCGTCACCGGCATGGCACCATGATCTACATCATCATGATCTCCATCATCGTGTCGCCATCGGGGTTGTCACGCCAACCATGCTTCTACTACTATTGCTACCGCTTAGCGATAAAGTAAATCATTACATAGCGCTTAATGATTGACACGCAGGTCATACAATAATTAAAGACAACCCTATTGCTCCTGCCGGTTGCCATATGCATCGATATGCAAGTTGATATAAACTATTACAAACATGATCATCTCATACATCAAATATATCTCATCATGTCTTTGGCCATATCATATCACAACATACCCTGCAAAAACAAGTTAGACATCCTCTAATTGTTGTTGCATGTTTTACGTGGCTGCTATGGATATCTAGCAAGAACGATTCTTACCTACGCAAAGCCACAACGGTGATATGCAAGTTGCTATTTAACCTTCTATAAGGACCGCCTTTGTCGAATCCGATTCAACTAAGGTGGGAGAGACAGACACCCTCCAGCCATCTTTATGCAACAAAGTCACATGTCTGTCGATGGAACCGGTCTCATGTACATGGACATGTAAAGTTGCTCCGGGCCGCTTCATCCCACAATACCGCCGAATCAAGAAAAGACCAAGGAAGGAAGCAATCTGAATATCAACGCCCACAAACTCCTTTGTGTTCTACTCGCGATGTCATCTACGCATAGACCTAGCTCATGATGCCACTATTGGGGAACGTTGCATGGGAAACAAAAAATTTCCTACGCTCACCAAGATCCAATCTAGGGGATGACCATCTACAAGAGGAGAGATTGGATCTACATACCCTTGTAGATCGCTAAGCGGAAGCGTTAAGAAACGCGGTTGATGTAGTCGAACGTCTTCGCGATCCAATCACGATCCGTCCCGCGAACTCCCGATCCAAGTGCCGAACGGACGGCACCTCCGCGTTCAACACACGTACGTCTTGATGACGCCTTCACCTCCTCGATCCAGCGAGCGATGGTGAAGTAGTAGCTCGAGTCCTCCGGCAGCACGATGGTGTGGTGGTGGTGGTGGTGGAGAAATCTCGGCAGAGCTTCGCGAAGCACTACGGAGAAGACGAGAGATGCGAGGGTGAGGAGAGGCAGCACCGTGGCGTGGAGACGTGTTCAAGGGGTGTGGCTGCCCTCTCTCTACCTCTCTATATATAGGGGAAGGGAGGAGGGGGTGGCGCCCCTAGGGTTTCCCCTAGGGGGGGCGACGGCCAGGGCAGATGGGATCTCCCCTAGGGTAACTTGCCCCCCAAGCCGGGTGGAGGGAAACCCTAGAGGGGGGCGCCCCACCTCTCCTGGTCACGTGGGAAAGGGTGAGGGGGGCGTACAGCCCCTTAGTGGGCTGGTTTGCCCCCTCCCCTTGGCCCATGGGGCCCCCCAACACTTGTCGGTGCCCCCCGAAACCCCTTTCGGTCATGCTGGTCATCACCCGGTACCCCCGGAACACTTCCGGACTCCAATATCCTTCGTCCAATATATCAATCTTCACCTCCGGATCCTTCCGGAGTTCCTCGTCATTCCCGGGATCTCATCCGGGACTCCGAACAACCTTCGGTAACCACCATAACAACCCAACTATACTTATATCGTCACCAAACGTTAAGTGTGTAGACCCTGTGGGTTCGAGAACTATGCAGACATGACCGAGACACCTCTACGGTCAATAACCAATAGCGGGACCTAGATGCCCATATTGGTTCCTACATATTCTATGAAGATCTTATCGGTCGAACTTCGATGTCAAGGATTCAGCTAATCCCGTATGCAGTTCCCTTTAATTTGTCTATCGATATGTTACTTGCCCGAGATTCAATCGCCGGTATCTCCATACCTAGTTCAGTCCCGTTACCGCGGCAAGTCTCTTTACTCGTTCCGTAATACAAGATCCCATGACTAACTCATTGGTCACATTGCTTGCAAGCTCATTATGATGTTGTATTACCGAGTGGGCCCTGAGATACCTCTCCGTCATACGGAGTGACGAATCCCAGTCTTGATCCATGCCAACTCAACAGACACCCTCAGAGATACCTGTAGAGCACCTTTATAGTCACCCAGTTACGTTGCGACGTTTGGTACACACAAGATACTCCTCCGGTATCAGTGAGTTGCATGATCTCATGGTTATAGGAATATATACTTGACATGCAGAAAACAATAGCAATAAACTTGACACGATCATATGCTACATTCATAGTTTGGGTCTTGTCCATCACATCATTCTCCTAATAATGTGATCCCGTTATCAAATGACAACTCATGTCCATGGCTAGAAAACCATAGCCATCTTTGATCAACGAGCTAGTCCGGTAGAGGCTCACTAGGGACATGTTGTTGTCTATGTATTCACACATGTATTTGAGTTTCCGATCAATACAATTCTAGCATGGATAATAAACGATTATCATGAACAAGGAAATATAATAATAACCACTTTATTATTGCCTCTAGGGCATATTTCCAACATGCACCACTCCGAGATCCGCAACCGCGTTGTGGTGGATGTCGCTGGCTTGTCCCAGAACGGATCCATCATCGATCTGACATCCACCGGCATCCAACGGGTTCCGGGATCCGACGAGAAAGAGTAGGGCATGGGAGACGGCGGCGCCTTGAGTCCCGTGAGTCGGCTCGTGTCCCATGCCCTACTCTACCTTGCCGGCGTCCGGACCAACACTCTGGGGAGCACAGCCGACCGCCGGATATGGCCACAGCGACCGGACGAGCTCCGCTTAAAGATCGCTACGTTGCATGTAATAATATGGATTTGAGGTTTCTAATTGGGAATCGTTTGGTGCCAGTGCGCCAGCCGAACGGCGCGCCGGTTGCGTTGCCACGCAGGCGTTCGCCAAACGTCATGAGTTAGCCACGTACACGCTTGCAACTCCATCGTATCCATGTCCCTTCGTCTCCAGAGAGCCCGACCACATGTTTCTTCCTCCTCTGCCTCAGATCGAAAATCTCCACAGCCCCGCACACAACAGCGCACCAATCGGACCGCCGCGCGCTGCAGGGGCAGTGCGGCCACTGATGCTGCAAGGTGTGAAGCCAAGGGCCGCTCTCCGCATGGCCGCGTGCCCACCTTCACCTTCTCTCCCCCATGATGGTTGTGGCGTTGGAGCTGTGAGCTGGAGCGCGCACAGCTGCCACCGGCAACACGCGGTGCAGTAACCGGGCATGTCCACTGCCGAGAAGGAGCACGGTGCTGCAACGGCGAGCTTCGACCAATACCGGAACTAGACGCCGCCGAGAACTACTGGGACCGGCAATAAATTTTGCTGGAACCGGTAGAAATTTTTGCTGTGCACAGGCAAGGTTGTTTTTTGCTGGTGATCGCACGCCAAGATGCTGGAACCAACCCATTTTTTTGTTACCATAGTGCGTTTTTGCTGGAACTTGTGTACCACTTTGCTACTACCATGTTCGATTTTTGCTGGAACCAGCCCTGGCTTTTTGCTACCACCGTATTTGCTTTTTGCTGGAACCAGCCTCTTTTTTGCTACTATACCATCTTTTGATTTTGCTGGAACCAGCCAGAATTTTTGCTACCACCCACATTTGTTTTTTGCTAAAACCAATCCCGATTTTGGCTACTACCTTCATTTGATTTTGCAGGAACCAGCCAGAATTTTTGCTACCACTGTATTTGATTTTTGCTGGAACCAGCCCCGAAATTTTGCTACTACCTTCTCTTTGATTTTGCTGGAACCAGCCAAAATTTTTGCTACCACCGTATTTGATGTTTGCTGGAACCATTTTTTTTTTATTGCTACCACAGTCTTTTACTTTTGTTGGAACCAACATTTTTGTTTTTCTACCCCGACTTTTCGGCTGCGAGCAACACTATTGACGCCACCGGCGCCATTTGATGCTGCAACCTGGGGTGGGGCTGCTCCGGCAAGGAATGGCATCATGGTTGGCGCTGAGGAGCCACCATATTTGCAACAGGAGCGCGAGAAAAAAGTTGCAACGGGGTCTGCTGCTTTTCTTTTTTGCAACTTGATGATGACGAGCGTCGACGGCGAGGGCCGCGACGGCAGGTCCGGCCACCTAGCATGAAGTTGAGGAACGGGCACTGCGTGGGGAAAGGAGGGTGGGCCGCCAGTATTTTCTGCGCTTTGTGTTTTTGAGATGCGAACGGGGGATAAAAAAGGCGATGGGGAACGCATCTGACGGCCAGGGGCGCGGGGATCCGATGGCTCGCGCGTGACCAGCCCAAATTTGGGCCGGCGCGCCGGCTAATTTAAGATATCCGGATGTGGTTTGCATTATTTGTCCATCGCGGCTGTAGATGCTTTTAGATTCCCACTTTTCATCTGTATCTTACATTCTCCATCTTATGCCAATTGCTGGAAGTTTTTAGATTTTCACCGAATGGTCATTTTCACTAGATGATACTCCTACGTAGGTGGTATACACAAAGCTTTCTTTTCTAACAGGACACTGTTGTTTCTAAGATAACAATATCCGTAAAAAAATATTTGCTGTACGGAAACGTAGAATAGGGATGACGGTCAGAGGTTTTGCTCCTAGCGGGGCTCGAACCCGCGACCTTCGGCTCATAAGACCAAAGCTCTAACCAACTGAGCTACGGGAGCTGAGCGTGTAAAAAAATTGGTTCCCTCTTTTTATATAGTTACTAATCTGTACATGAAGTTGACCGGGAAAACTGCGTGTATATAGGAAGCTAAATGTTACTCGTTCGTTCGTTGCTATCGAAAAAAGTTTAAAACAAAAAGGCATCTTTTTATAAACAGAATACACTAATATCAGGGGATATTAGTTTATTAATCACATCAGCTCAGCATCAACACGATGCAAAAGCTAGTGGATGAGAATACACACAATTAAAAAAGGCAATCCCAAGGACAACTTCAACGAACAATAACACCATTTTCATTTTTTGCAAGGGTGTTTTGGTAAGCATGCGTGCTACTTAATAAATGGATGTTAGCCTTTTGGGAAAATATAATAATATGTGATGGCAACCCAGAGTAAAAGGCAGGGCCGAGCCGGCAAAATCGGAGGCCCGGTGCCAAACTCTAAAAAGGGCCCTACCTCACTCAAAAAACTACTATATAAACATAACTACAATAATGTAAAAATCATGTGTCTTACATAGCAATGTAAAATATCAAGAATCATACCAATGTTGTGTAGTCTTCACTTAAACAACATCATTCTCTTAGTGTTCTTTGAAATAAAATTTCGATCAAGCGATTGATTATTGGTGGACACTTGTGATTTTTTTCATAACAAACTTATCCATATCTCCTTTCTTAGACAGAGTTTAATCCTTTACTTTTTTGTTTCTTCAAACGCTTTTGGTAACCGAATTCATGTTTTCCTAAATGAAGACATGATTTGAATCTTGGAATACTAAACGCCTAATAGGTGAAAAGAAAAAAAATACCTACTGCACAAGATTTAGGAGAACTAAATATCGGGCGGAAATTGGAACTCAAAATCAAGGGGAAAAGGGCTCACCGGATCGATGGATGCAAGGACGCCTAAGAAATCGCAGTTGACTCGAACTTTTTGAACTTCCCCTGCCTTACCGTGGTCCAGCCGGCTGCCATTTCTCATCCTACCCTTGGCCCTCTCCTTAGGCCTGATGAATCGATTGATTGATTTGATTTGTATCATTGGGGTCCTGGGACGCTGCACGCTGGCCGCCAGACGAAGAAAGGAACTAACGAAGCCACGAAGGGAAGGGCCGCCGTGATTCGCTCGCTCCTCTCGATCGGCGGTTGGACGGTGGGGGCGAGGAGCCGAGGAGACGCTGGTTTGAGGCCTGCTTCAGGCGCCAGCGCTGTGGCGGCCTAAAGGGCAGAGGCCCATATACAAAGGACAAAGCCTAGTGCATGGCAAATCTGAGGCCCCTAAAACCTGAGGGCCCTGTGCGCACGCACAGGTTGCACCCCCCCAGGCTCGGGCCTGGTAAAAGGGTATGTGCTCCAACAATGACGTTTCTAGGAAAGGGAACGACATGTGAGCATCACTGTCAGTGGACCCTACACTAAAGATAGATCATAAATTTTCACCCCAAATAGAAACTATATGGAATGCCTTCAATAAAGAACACAACATGAACGGCGACATTCTCCAGCTCGACCAATGAGCTCGTACCTGGAGTTTTCACCCTTGGAACTCATGACCCAGCACTCAAAGAGCACCCACATAGTTGGAGTGCCCTGTGATGCCACTACCTACTGGTTCATCATCGCATAGTCGCACACACGCATAGTCATGATGTGGACCTAGCCATGCAACTAGAACAATTCCCGCGCAACACATGTCGATGAGCAACTCATAGGGATGCCCACCATCACCACTGGTCCTATGTTGCCAGGAGTCCAGACCGCCCACACATAGCCAATTTCGGCTGGTCATGTGCAGCACCTCGGGCAAGGGACGAACCTACACATCAAGCATAAGTTGACTCACCAGATCTGTAGTCGCAAGCACCTTCTTGGTCCAAGTCAAGCACTCCAACCCGGCCCCCACACCGAACAGGGGGTGCCAATTACCAAATCGTGTTACCATCAAAATACAATATGAAGGTCGAAACCCTTGTAGCTCGTAGGGGCGGTTAGCAGCTTAGGTTCACGTCGTCGAGAGAAAAATTGCCGACGCGCATGGGACCATATAAGTCTACAAATCACTTCCTTTTAGTGACCAGGAAGATGCGTCGTCGTCATAGTCGCTGCAAAATGGGAATACGATTTGGTAATTGGCACCGCCCCGTTCGGCGTAGGGGTTGGAGTGCTTGACTTGGACCAAGAAGGTGCTTGCAAAATACAACACAAAGGCCAAAACCCTTGCAGCTTGTAGGGGCGGGTAGCAGCTTAGGTTTCACATCGCCGAGAGAAAAGTTGCCGACGCGTATGGGACCACATAAGTCTACAAATCACTTTCTTTTAGTGGCCAGGAAGATGCATCATCATCGTCGTAGTCGCTGCAAAATGGGAACCAGGAAGATGCACCATTACTATGAATCAGGGAATGGGAAGCCTCCACCGCAAATCACCATAGTCAACGCCATGACCGGTTGTTGATGAATGGAATTTTCCCTTCATTTTTACACATGTTTAAACCGGATTTTCACAACCAATTTTGAGATATCACTTCGAATTGTCTACTAATGACTAATAAATAAAATAATTACAAATCTCCTTGTTTATTTATGTTCTTGCAGATATGGGCATCAATGCCAATCAATTGGACACGCGTGCAGCTGTCTCCAGAGGAGAAAAGGGCATGCTACCATGTGGCGCCACCACCGAGACGTTATATTTGACAACTTCTGTGAAGGGAAGGGATGATTCGCATCAGAGACGCCCTGAAACCCAATTCCGTCCATCTGCACTATATAAGGAGAAGAAAATCCTTTGGAAAGAAGAGTTCTAGAGTTTTGCCAAGTTCACCCTACCAGCTACTGGCACCATTCCCATGTATAGTTGCCGCCATCTCTATAGCCATCATCATCCCCACCACCATTACCTCCATCTCCATTAGTCATATTACTTGTAATCGAGAGTAAATCACAATTAGAGGCATTGTAAGACTTTAATCATTCATCTTAAGACATCTTCGTCTACAATGTCTTTTGTTTGTGATCTATTCACGATGTGTGAGTAGCCCCCTTGGGCTAAGGGCAGCGACGTAGCCTTGCAGCCCCATGTACGTGCATAAAGGGGTTGTTGCTTACTTTAAGAGAATGTTATTACTATGTTTGTGCAACGATTTGGTCTCTTGTCTCTACTCGATCCTAGGGCTCGTGGGTACACCCGAGATGCAAAAGATCAAAACAAACAAATCTGGAAGAGAGGAGTGGAAGACTATGCCTAGTACATTAGCTAGAATCGAGTTTATGGGGGTACATACTGAAGGAAATATGCCCTAGAGGCAATAATAAAGTTGTTATTTTATATTTTCTTATTCATGATAAAGGTTTATTATTCATGCTAGAATTGTATTGATCGGAAACCTAAATACATGTGTGAATACATAGACAAAACACCGTGTCCCTAGTGAGCCTCTACTTGACTAGTTCGTTGATCAAAGATGGTTATGGTTTCCTAACTATGGACATGTGTTGTCATTTGATAACGGGATCACATCATTAGGAGAATGATGTGATGGACAAGACCCACCCGTTAGCTTAGCATAATGATCGTTCAGTTTTATTGCTATTGCTTTCTTCATGTCAAATACATATTCCTTCGACTATGAGATTATGCAACTCCCGGATACCAGAGGAATGCCTTGTGTGCTATCAAACGTCACAACGTAACTGGGTGATTATAAAGATGCTCTACAGGTATCTCTGAAGGTTTTTGTTGAGTTGGCATAGATCGAGATTAGGATTTGTCACTCCGAGTTCGGAGAGGTATCTCTGGGCCCTCTCGGTAATACACATCATAAGCTTGCAAGCAAACGACTAAGGAGCTGGTCACGAGGTGATGTATTACGGAACGAGTAAAGAGACTTGCCGGTAACGAGATTGAACTAGGTATGAAGATACCGACGATAGAACCTCGGGCAAGTAACATACCGATGGACAAAGGGAATTATGTATGTTGTCATAACGGTCCGACCGATAAAGATATTCATAGAATATGTAGGAGCCAATATGAGCATCCAGGTTCTGCTATTGGTTATTGACCGGAGAGGTGTCTCGGTCATGTCTACATAGTTCTCGAACCCGTAGGATCCGCACGCTTAACATTCGTTGACGATATAGTATTATATGAGTGATGTGATTTGGTTACCGAATATTGTTCGGAGTCCCGGATGAGATCACGGACATGATGAGGAGTCTCGAAATGGTTGAGAGGTAAAGATTGATATATAGGACGATGGTATTCGGACACCGGAAGTGTTTCGGGGGTCACCGGGTACTTATTGGGTCACCGGAAGGGGTTCTGGACACCCCCGACAAAAGATATGGGCCTTATGAGCGAAGAGGGGAAACACACCAGCCACAAGGGGCTGGTGCGCCTTCCATATGGCCCGGCCAAGGTCGAGAAGGAAAGGGGAAGGAGGAAAGGAAAGAAAGGGAATAGGATTCCCCCTTCCTTCCACCTCTCCCCCCCTTTCCTTCCCCCTCCGTCAAATATGGCAAGGGGGGCGCAAGGCAAGGAAGCCCTAAGGCGGCCGGCGGCCAGCCCTTGGGCGCCTCCTGGCCTCTCCCCTCCCCCTCCCACCTATATATATGTGGGGAAGGGGGCTGCTAGAACACACAACATCAATTGTTAGCCGTGTGCCCCCCCCCCCCCCCCCCACTATTGGAATCAGGATCTTTGCCATCAGCCGTCTCTTTGCCGTCTGCTAGCTGATGGCAAAGATGGTCTTTGCCATCAGCTTACAGAAAACTGACGGCAAAGAAGGAGCGGACGGCAAAGATCATGTTTGCCGTCGGCCGTCCCTTTGCCGTCTGCTAGCGGACGGCATAGAAGCTTTGCCGTCAGCTAGCGGACGGCAAAGAGGGTGGGTGGCCCACTAACGAGTACCACCTAACGGCCACTTTCTTTGCCGTCCGCTAGCTAACGGCAAAGATTCTGTGCCGTCCGCTAGCGGACGGTAAAGAAAGTGCCCAACTAACGTCCGTTAGCTAGGCTCTTTACCGTCTGCTAGCAGACGGCAAAGAGCTGTGACCTAAAGTAAAAAGCGGCCAGCCCCACCCCTCTCTCTCCCCTCTCTCCCTCCCCTCATCACACCCGCGCCGCCGCCCCCGTGCCCGAGCCGCCCCCGCCGCCCCGCCCCGCCGCGCCGTCCCGGCCCGGCCGCCTCGGCCGCCCCTCTCCTCCACCCCCGCGGCCACCCCGCCCCGGCGCCCCACTCCTCCACCCTCGCGGCCGCCCCGCCACTCCGGCGCCCCTCCTCCATCCCAGGCACCCCCTGCCGCGCCTGAAGGTGAGACATCCCTCTTCTTCTTCTTTTTTTTTCTGTTTTTTTTAGTTTTAGTTTAATTAGGTTTAGTTTAATTTAGGCTTGGTTTAGTTTAGGTTTAGTTTCTGTTTTTTAGGTTTAGATTTAGTTTAGTTTAGGTTAAGAAGAAAGAAGAAAGATGAAAAAAAATAAGAAGAAGAAGAGGAGGAAGAAGAAGAGGAGGAGGAGGAGGAAGAAGAAGATTAGGGGTGCATCACTGACGAAACCGGGTCGAGGATCGGGGTCGACCGTGCGTCGCCATACCTGAGGGCACCCGGGGACGAGCAGGTTAGGGGGTTCCTCGGTGTCGATGGAACCCTAAATAGCAAGTATCGTCGGTGCGAGATACATGTGGCCGTCGGTGTCGAACACTACATCCACGTCCCACAAGTGATGCCGGCGTCCGGCGTCCCGCAGCAACAGTTCTGGTGGCCGATGGCGGTCGAACACCATTGCGAATTTGTCTTGCAGCCTCTGCGATGACGATTAAAAGCCAAGTGTTGAAACTTGAAACACCCAAACTGACTCAAATCGGTTTGGTTGTTTGAACTTTCAAAACTTGGCTTTATCTTCTTTATCTTCTTCTTCTTCTTCTAGCTAGTCTTCTTCTTCTAGTCTTCTTCTTCTTCTTCTTCTTCTTCTTCTTCTTCTTCTTCTAACTTTCTTCTTTCCGAATTTGCAGATTTGCTTTCGATGAGGAAGGTTGCGTTGATGGAGTCTACTCTTCTTGTGCTTCCTTTTTGTTTTGATTTTGTAGGATGAACAATGTGAAACTTGTTACCTATATATGTATGTATGGATGAAACCATTGTATGCTTGTTGTTGGATATGTTGGCTAGCTATATATGTTGCATATGGACTTTTGATTGGTATATATATGTGTTGTTATGCTTGTTGAAAGTATTTTCAAATGTATATATATATATATATATATATGTGAAATTCTGTGAAATTGAATGAATTTAACAAAAAACAAAAAAAACAGGGGCTCTACAGGGTCTTTGCCGTCTGCTGGCAGACGGCAAAGGTCTTTGCCGTCTGCCAGCTGCCACGTGGCAGCTACCTGTTCAACCTGGGGTGCACTGGGCTGGCCTATTTGTGCACTTTACCGTCTGCTGGCAGACGGCAAAGATGCAAAGGTCTTTGCCGTCTGCCAGCGGACGGCAAAGCACGCCGTTAACCCACTAACGGCCTTTAGCTGACACGTGTGTCGTCCAGGCTCTTTGCCGTCTGCTGGCAGACGGCAAAGACCATTTCATCTTTGCCGTCCGCCAGCAGACGGCAAAGAGCCCTTTGCCGTAGCTCGTTCAGCCGGACCTGTTGCCGTCTGCTGGCGGACGGCAAAGGCCTTTGCCGTCCGCCGGGCATGCCTTTACCGTCCGCCATGGCAGACGGCAAAGTTCCTGATTCCTGTAGTGCCCCCTCCACAGTTTACGCCTCCAGTCATATCTTCGTAGTGCTTAGGCGAAGCCCTGCGCGGATCACTTCACCATCACTGTCACCACGTCGTCGTGCTGACGAAACTCATCTACTTCCTCGACACGTTGCTGGATCAAGAGGACGAGGGACGTCATCGAGCTGAACGTGTGCAGAACTCGGAGGTGCCGTACGTTCGGTACTTGATCGGTCGGAGCTAGAAGAAGTTCGACTACATCAACCGCGTTGTCAAACGCTTCTGCTTTCGGTCTACGAGGGTACGTAGACACACTCTCCCCCCTCGTTGCTATGCATCTCCTAGATAGATCTTGCGTGAGCGTAGGAAATTTTTTGAAATTGCATACTACGTTTCCCAACACATACGGTGCAATCATTAAATACCCAATGCATTAGGACAATATATATACTTAATAACTAAGGTAACCCCATGAGTCGGAAGGGTCTTGGTTGGACAATAGAACCTTGATGCAGCTAGTAGTCGGTCGTGGATTATCTGGACGCATCTTCCACAACTATTTGTTGACAAGGTATATGTAATAGTGTTCACAAGTGCCATGTTGATTATCTAGATAAAATCCCGTCTTTACCTTCTTCTTCTTCTTCTTCTTCTTCTTCTTGATAGCATGAAGGTTCTCGTACACAACTAGAACATTATCTGTAATCAAACACTTTGGGACAAAGGCACTCTAGGTAGGGCTAATAATCATTGTAAGTACAACCTTAAGTCTTGTGGAAAGCATCTTGAAGATAACTCTTAAGTCTGAACTGGGTTACCCTCTCAGGGGAGTTTACTTTGGGAATCAAAACGATAGTGCTATCGTTCCAACCTTGTGGCACCACCCTGGTATATATTCTCTCCAAAACCTCCTGGATAAGATCATCACCAAGCATCGGCCAGAATCTTTTATAAAAAATAGCATGCAACCCATCGAGCCTGGAGCTTTGAAATCTCTAATTGCAAACAACTATTTTCTTACTTCATCTTCTAAATGTTGGGCCATGAGGGCATTATTCATCGCATTGGACACTCGGTGGTGAACTTTAGATAGAACATTAACATTCAACACTTGTACTTGCAACATAAACAAATCCACAAAATACCCCATGATTAAACCATTCAGTTCGTTTGTTCCTTGTCTCCAAGACACTCATGTCATCCAAGAGTTTCTTAATATGGTTGCTGACGTGGCATTATGGAAGAAGGGTGTATACTGTCGCCATGAAGCAACCAGTTAGCTCGGTCTCTCTGAAGGCACACCAAACACCAGCTCTTTCTGATCTAGCAAAGTTTCGATAATTGTTCGTAATTCTTTCATCCTTGCACCTTGCACGAGTATCTCCGGTTAAAGGACCCCCTCCTTAATTTTCCTAGTTCTTTCTTCAACTTGGCTATCCTTTTCTGCTGACTCTTCAATAAGGTAATTTCTAAACGACGGCCATTGCACCCCCCCCCCCCCCCAAGCTGGGCCAGCCCATTTAGATTTTTTTTGTTAAAACTGCACAAACAATTGCTTGCTACATAGGTTCGCGGTGACTCAAACCAGCAATCTCCCTGTACTAGATAAACTGGAGTAACCACCCGGGCGACCTCTCCTAATGTGATTACTTCTCCCTTTTTTGTTTTCTTCTTCCTTTTCTTATTTTCCTGTTCTCTTCTTTTTCTTTTTTCCTTCTCTCCTTTTCTTAATTTCTTCAACCATTTCAAAATCCGTGGCTTTGTTTTAAATTGATGATTTGTTTCAAAATTGATGAACTTATTTTCAAATTTGTGAACTATTTTTGAAAATCGATGAATTTTTGTGAAAATCGATGACCTTTTTGAAAAATCAATGTTTCAAATCAACTATTTTACAAAATCGATGAACTTTTTTGAATTCGTGATTTTTTTTAATTGATGAACTTTTTTTAAAATTTGAAACTCGATGAACTTTTTCAAATGTGTGAACTTTTTTGAAACACGATGAACTTTTTTTAAAAGCAATGAACTTTTTTCTAATTCGTGGGTTTTTTTAAAATTTTGTTCACATTTTTTCCAAAAAAATCACGTTTTTTCTAAAATGTATGTGCAGGAAATAGCGCGGCTACGTTTTAAACTTTCCGCGCTGCAATCATTCACTAGCTCCTAGTCGCTCTAGTGGTTAGGCAACGTGCACTATATCTAAACGACGTGAGCTCGAATCCTCACGGGAGCAAAAATTTTGGGAGGTCTTTCGCACTACAAATACACTACCACTGCGTTTGGATGTTTGTATTGGGCTCTCTGTATTGGATTTGGTATTGGGCTGCCCCAATTCAGGTGTTTGGATGTACTCTGAAACAGCAGACCGAATTGGTAACGAATACGCAGCAGTTTTCGCTCGCACGCGCTCACTCCTCGCGGAATTCGGAGGGCCGCACCTCCGATTTCAGCCGAATTGGCTCAAGCCCGCAAAAGAAAACGGTTCGGGCCTCTCTGTCGTCCCTTCGTTCCTCCACCACGAGACAGAGGACGGCGGCGCCCAGGCAGCTCGAAGACGGCGGCGCCCAGGCAGCTCGAAGACGGCGGCGCCCCGCAGATCGACGCCCTCCCTTCCCCATTTTCCTCCGCCGCCGATCCTTCCTCTCCTCCGGCCCCCCTTCCCGTTGTCTCCGGCCATGCTCGCCGCGGCCAGATCCCATCTGACCTCCGATGGCTGCGGCTGCAGTGCCCGTCGGCGCCGGCCCTTCCCTTCGTCCCCGGCGCTGCGATGACCCACCGCCGGAGCCCATCTCCTCTCCCTCGGGCCTCCTCAGCCAAGACACGGCTCCCCTTCTTCCTGGTCCTCCTCTGCGCAGGTAGCCACCGCCGGATCCCAAGACGGCTCCCCTTCTTCCTCCAACATTCTAGAATATTTGATAATTTTTTATGTTGCTATATAATCATCCAATTGTAGTCACACATTATACAACTTCTGTTTTGATGCATATACTAATGTTGCTATGCAATTCCATAGTTTGACATCCAAACATGATTCCGTATTGAAACCTCAGTAGGATTCCGTGAGCCAATTCAGTTAACATCCAAACAACTGAATTCGTATTCATATTCATTACAGTTTCCTGGCTGAAATGGAATTAAAACTAATACAATACAGAGGTCTCCAATACAGACATTCAAACACAGCGTACGTGTTCCTGGGGCGGCCCACCATGTGCGGCAATGGGCGCCAGTTGCCTGAACCGGCGCTTTATACCTCCCGATATCACTGATGAATATCCCAAAAAAAAAAAAGATATCACTGATGAAGAGTCATAGTTGGGCTTCCGGGTGAGATGGGTCGGGCTACCCTGCAAAAAAGAGTGGCGTTCGAAAATTGATGGGCCATGGGTAACAATACGAATGGATCGATGGGCGGTTCTCCCGCCTCTCGGCGGCACTCGTGCACCGCGTGAGAAAACTGCAGGCCGCCCGGCCACCGTGCCTACTATGCGTTTTCAAAATTTATTTACCCCAAACTATTCACTTCAAACATGTCCAAAAAAAACACGTCCATGTGATGCTCGGGGCCATTTTTCAAACTGTGCAGAGATAATGGAAAAGATTTGTCTCTTCATCGCAGAGAACGACATTTTGCATCAAGTGATTTTATAATTTTTTGCACGGTTCAAAAAAAATGCTCCTATCATTTTATGAAAACTTTCATAGACAAATCGCAATATTTTTTTTATCTTTTGAGAAAATTGTTGTCTTTTATCTACATGCGGGATCTATTTCGCGTTTTTTTTCTCATAAGTGATAGGAGATTTTACCCAGATTTGTTTTTTGAACCGGGTTAATCCCCTTTCCATTAAAGATATAACGGAAATACAGCCAAACCCAGGTTTAAGAAACGGTTTATATATGTACTAAACTTCTAAAAATCCTCTCTAGTTTTCTGCCCCATTTGGATGCTGCAGACTGTCAACATAGCAACATGATGCACCAGCAAGAGCGTGTTCATCTTTCTTTCCCGTATGCAATGTGACAGACCAAGAGTGCAATACAAACAAACGATCATTGGTTCAATTATAGCAAATTTCAGTGAACTTTCACATACTAGACTGTATAATATTAGCCGCTCAGGGGGAGCCTCACTAGTAGAAAAACTACTTTACGTGAGACACATTAGTCCCGGTTTGTAAATGAACTGGCACTAATGGTACCATTAGTCCCGGTTCGAATGGCTATCCATTAGTCCCGGTTCATTTGTGACCTATAGTACCGGTTGGTGGCTTCAACCGGTACTAAAGGGGTCATGGCCTTTAGTACGGGTTGGTGGCTCCAACCGGTACTAAAGGGGGGTGGCACCCCCCTTTAGTACCGGTTGGAGCCACCAACCCGTACTAAAGGTGGTGCGCTGTCATCCGCAGTGCACAATGTTTAGTCCCACCTCGCTAGTTGAGAGGAGCTCGCACCGGGTTATAAGCCCCGCCGCGGCTACCGTGTCGAGCTCCTCTCTAAGCAGGCCTTTGTGGGCCTATTGCAAGTCTTCTGCCCTGTGGGGCCTACTGGGCCGTACGGGTCTGCATCCTGGTCCAACTAGAGGTTGGGTTTCTAGTCGTATGCAGGCCGTGCCGGCCTAGTAGGCGGGCTGTTTTTGCTTTATATCAAAAAAAAAATATATCCTTTAGTCCTGGTTGGTGTTATCAACCGGGACTAAAGGTCCCCCAGACCACGGCGCGCTTCGTGCCACGTGGTGGGCCTTTGGTCCCGGTTCGTGTTGAACCGGGCCCACACCCCTTAGTGCCGGTTTCCAGAACCGGTACTAAAAGTCGTTTTTCTACTAGGCCTCAAGCAACCAAACTGCTGATGACAGAATGCTGCAGCCAAAAACATCAGTACGTAGCCCAACCTAAGCATGTCTACCCCTTGTACTTCGCAAAAATGTAGTCATTAGGCTAAGGCTACCAGAGTGTAGACAAACCACCGTGCACCTGAGTCATCACAGGTACTTCGTGTATGGCCGGCAGAGGATACTTGAGAAACCCTCGGTCTAACCTAGGGGATTTATAACTTTTATTACAAGGTGGTAACCGGAGCTCGGGCTATTTTGATACTCCCTTCGTTGTTTATTATAGTGCGCATAGACTGTGGCTCTCATGCCAACGAATGTGCTGGCCATTGTACTTTGGACGAGAAAGCCCGGCCTTTACCGCATGTGACCCACCACCCCACGTGCATGTTGCTGCGGGAGTAACTCCTCCAGCGATTTGAGTGGAGGTTAGTTTGGTCCAAAATTGCAAACGCGCACTACAATTTGGAATTTTAGCAAAAAAGGTATACGCACTATAATAAGGAACGGAGGGAGTAACAACAATCTTCGGGTTTACGCTAACATCCAACAATGTAACTATGTATGTCTCCATGGTTCACTCACTCATTTATTCTTTTTTCTTTGATTATTTCTTTTTTGTGAAAAATATTCTGTCTGTTTGATTTTTTTGAGCAATTCTTTTTCTTTGATTTGAGAGTAATAAATGGTTCATTCGCTGGAGGGCCCAATAAATACCACTTGCACTTGGTGGATCGGGCCGGTCAGGGCCCAACTCAATGCTGCAACATGAGCATGAGCCACCTCCACCCCGGCGAGGGTGCCGCCGGAGCCGACATGAGCCACCTCCACCCCGGCGAGGGTGCCGCCGGAGCGCGCGCTTACGTTCTCAGTTCCACCCGGGCGACGAGGGCGCCGGGCCGGCCCGCCCCCGTCCCCAGATCAACGCCACTGGGCACGGCGCCGGAGCGGCTGGCCACCGCCGCGGCTCGCGGCGGGGCACCCAGATCCACGCGATTGAGGAGGGCGCCGGAGTGGCTCGCAAGCGCCTCCGTCCCCAGACCCGCGCGAGCGACGGCACATCGCCGGAGCCGCCCGCCTCCGTCCCGGACAGCAAAGACATGCTCCGCGAGATTCTCCTCCGCCTACCCCTGGACCTTTGCTCGCTCCCCCGCGCCTCCGCCGTCTGCAAGCGCTGGCGAGGCATCCTCGTCGACCCCAAGTTCCTCCGCCGGTTCTACGCGCGCCACCGCAAGCCGCCCCTCCTCGGGGTCTATGAGAAGTGCCCCTTCCCCAAGGCGGATATCGTGTTCACCCCCACCCCCACCCTCGCCAGTACTCCCAACCGCATCCCCCCGGGGCTCTTCTCCCTTGTACAACGTTACTGCCGCTCCGAGGTGCTCGATTGCCGCCACGGCCTCCTCCTCGTCCTTCACCGGGCAGAGTTCCTTGTGTGCGACCCCATTTCCAAGAAAAAAGTCCATTTTACTCCCCTGAAGAAAGTGGGTTGTTCGCATAACCCTCTCATCTTTCTTTTGGTTCACTTAACCCCCTAATCTAACCAATACCGTTCAAAAATCGTTGTTGGTGGGTTTCTCAGGTGGTTTGCTGACGTGGACTGGGTCAAAGATGTTTGTTGACCAGTGGGGGGGGGGGGGGGACGATGCAATTTCTTCCGGCCCGCTGCAAGAGAATGAGAGAAGAAAGGGGAAGATGGGGTCTTGGTCTGCCGCCTTCGTGACCGACCGCCGCTGCTGCTCTCGTGAACCGCCGCCGCCATTTCTTGCCTCCTTGACCCACCACCGTCGCTGCTGCCTCTGAAACTCTCTCTCTCTCTCTCTCTCTCTCTTTCTCTCTCTCTCTCTCTCTCTCTCTCTGCCGGCGCTCGTCGTGCACGCAACAAACAGGAACCTCTGCTGGCCCTCAAGTCCGTCCTGGATGCATCGGCTCCCGGCAGCCTCCTCTGTCCACGTCGGAGGCATAGCCGAGGTGGGGCGAGTCTCGGGAAGGTGCTCGCCCGGATACAGGTTAGGAGGCGCAGCTGGGTGCAAGAGATTTGGCCAGAGATGGAGCAGGAGGGCGGCGACGGCTGGTGGCGCGAGGCGATGGGGAGCCTGGGCTGCTCGCTAGCAGGCTGCATCTCTCCTGTAACGACCTGGCCACTGTATCCAGTTCGCACAGCCGCTAGCGCGCTGCTGGGATCCGGAGCAGGCAGTGAAGAACCAGGACAAGGTGTGGTGGTGCTTGGCCAGCCGTGCAATTCCGGTTGAGTGGAGGTCAGGCCAGAGGCTCGTGGATCCGGAGCATGGTGGCCAATCCGCCGTGCTGGGAGGTTAGGCTGGACACGGTCCGGGCCGGTCCGGTCCTTGACCGAGCCAGGACCGGCCGTCGGCGGACCGAGATGGACCGGACCGACCAGTCTGGCGGTCCTATTTCCAGGGAACGGACCGGCGACCGAGAGCACCGGCCATGGAGAGGTCGTGGTGACCACGACATCGGCAACAACAGTAAGAGACGGATGTGGTGACCATGGCGGCAGCGTCGGGACGTGGAGGTGGTGGTCATCAGCTTCTGCGTGGCGACCATGGACGCCGGAAGGCACGAGAGCGAGCCATCGCGGCCACGAACGGCACACCGGTGTCAGCAGCAATGCACACTTCAGAGCCCTTCAGCGTGTCGCCGGCGAAGTGCTGGTGCACTAACAGCAACGCGCACGAACCGTGGTCCTCCAGGAGGAAGAATCCAACGACGCGGGCTATGTGTCCGGTGCCATGCCAGACCTTGTTAGCATATCCTGTGCACATGTGGTAAGCAATCCAAACTACTCAAAAAGCATATCCTGTGCACGTCTTTGTTGTTTTTCCTTAGCGTTTTCTCAGCCGCATGCAAATAAGGTAGGACGTGCATGAGCCAACAAATTTATGTGTGCTACTTCTCCGTGATTAGTGGATCAGACCTGACGTGCAGCTGAGTCCTAGTCGTGGGCGTTGTGGACGCAGAAGCCTGATCAATTTCGTTGGTTGGATGTGAAAGGAAAGGGAAACGACTGTATCGGATCGAGCCCGTCTTTCTTGTTCTTTCTGGTTCTGCTGCGATGAATGAAAGAAGAGGAGCACGCTGTGCAGCCAGGCATCACTAACGTGCACACCGGAGGAAGGAAAAAGGAGGCCGTGATTTCTGCCCACCATGGCGATCTTTCGTTACGGTTGAGGTCGGCGTCGGAGCACTCCTTATTCAGCCCTAGCCGGCGTACAGGTCGCCGCCGCCGGCCCCTGGCTCCCCGCACATGTCGCTGCCGGTGGCCATGCTGTGTGCATCGCCTGCCAAAGAGGCCCAAGGCTGCACAAGGAAGGAGGTGACTCCACGGTGAACAAAACAGCCTTGACCGAGTCAACTCAGCAAAACCACCCGGCAAATCCACTTTGGGTGAGTATTGAACGGTATTGGTTTTATTAAGGGGTTAAGTGAACCATTTTAGACTTCGGGGGGTTATGTGAACCATCGACTTTGTTGAGGGGAGTAAAATGGACCTTTTCCCATTTCCAACAAGGTGCGCCGCGTGGTGCCTCCGGAGGCTCCGCTTCCCATTACCCCTTACCAGCTATGGGGGCGGTGCTCTGTGCTGCCGGCGGCGGCGAACATGGCCATGTGCACGGCGCCTGCCACTCCAGCCCCTTCAAAGTGGTCTTGGTGACCTTTGATTTTTATTTTGATGATGGACGACTCCTCACCGGCGTTTACTCCTCGGAGACTGGCACATGGGGTCGTCTAATCTCTATACGTGCTCCGCATTTTCCTTGCTCTCGTCCTAGCACCCTTGTTGGTAATGCCCTTTACTGGCCGTCAAGGATGTCTTTAATCAGCGACATACTTCGGTTTGATTTGGACACACAGAAACTTACAGTGATCAACGGGCCTCCTGGTGCGTGTAATTCGAATGAACTTCAGATCATCCAGGCAGAGAACGACACTATTGGTGTTGCCATCTTGCATTACAATAACCTTCAAATGTGGCAGAGAAAAGTCAACTCTGAGGGAGTTGCCATATGGTTTCGGGGCAAGACTGTTGCATTGCGTAACATTCTTAAGATCCCTCCTCGGACTGGCAGGAGCATGGAGTCTCTCAAATTTGTGGGGTATGATGAGGATGCTGATGTAATCCTTTTAGCTAGACACGACGGTGTCTATATGGTTCAAACCAAGTCAATGCAATCCAGAAAACTTGATGGAACCGCGTCTCCATATTATTGTCATCCTTTCAGAAGTTTCTACCCACCAGGTGATTGCTCATCCTTGGTCTTCATACTTTAGGAAATAGCCCAATCTTGTTATGTCTTCATATATTAGGAAATAGCCCAATCCTGTGATAAAACTTACTCCCTCCGTCCCAAAATTCTTGTCTTAGATTAGTTTAGATACGGATGTATCTAATACTAAAACATGACTTGATACATCCGTATTTAGACAAATCTAAGACAAGAATTTTGGGACGGAGGGAGTAGTTAGCAATTATATTTTTGCTGGATGGACGTATTTATAGCTGTATTACTTTATTACTCCCTCTGTAAAGAAATATAAGAGCGTTTAGATTAAAAGCTCTTAGATTTCTTTACAGAGGGAGTATATGTTATCTTTCAATGTGCTTGTTTTAGGTATTTGAAAATATGAATTGAAATGTCGAATGATAAGTTTTTAAGGTAGTATCAAGAATTACTTTTGTATATTGCTTTGTAGGAATGTTCCTTGCATCTTACATTCTTAAGAAGTTGGTCCCAATTTTCTCCACATGCAAAGTGTCCACCTCAAAGTCTCACTAAGCAATGCATTTAACTCATGCACACACATGCAGCCATCCCACCTAAGCAACATACATGCCACATCATCGATTATTTTTATTTTTCTATATCCTATAGACCTAAAATGATCCCACTATTTTGATTTATGTTAACAGAGCCCTCCAGCTCAGCATTCTCTATCACAGCAGCAACTTTTTTCATATGTGCATGCAACGATAGTGGATTCCGTTACCACGTACACAACCGACCAGAAACTTAAATGTGCACGACGGAAGACATTCCCTAATATACGGTAGAAAAAGGGAATCGATCGAGCACCTCTGGCATTCGCCCTCCTCGCTAAGAAAAAGAGCACCCATCTTTTCCCCTGGCGCTACAGTAGTGCAGCGGCTGGAACCGATCTATACATCAGGGCTCTTCTCCGGCACGACCGCCGCTCCAGCTTGCCTACGTAGCTCTCCGGATTTCCCTCGAGCTATGTTTCCGTCACCGATGTGGTGCTCTCCGTCATGGAGACAACGCCGCGATGCCCTGATAGGTCCGCTTTGTTCCGGCCAAGGTAGGTCCGCCATGGCTGGTACCTAGGGAGGGCGATCCTCCCACACGACAACCAGCCACCGGTCTGCCTACCTCCGAGGCCTCACTTTTGTCGGGATGCGGGCCGGGTAGTGGTTCCCTTGAAAGCGCATCCCAATCGCCCTATGGGCGTCGTTCCTCTACCCAGACCTCCTCCGGCATCTCGCCCCAATTGGCCCACATGTTACATTGCTATTTCTCCTCTAATACTTCCTTCAACAAAAAACTAGGATCAGATATATGATGACCAGGTATTTTGCCTTGGTAGGTATTTGTAGACATGTCAATTTTGAGCTGAAACAAACAAATTCAAATTACATAGATATGAAATCTATCATATTATTAATTCAAATTGTCATCTTTGCTATGTCGATGTTACTATGATAATCCACAACAAATTCCCGCAGCAACGCACGGGGCATCATCTAGTTTTACAAGATATGTGGTTTTGTTTATGTATTGCTAGTATCGAAAGTGACTTTTAACACATTTATAAAAATAAGTTATACAAGTGAATTATTTTGCTTGAGTTATATTTGCCACCTCATCTTTATAACGGTCTCATCTTGCCTTCTCTTATCCATTTGTTTTTTGTTGTGGAACTGTTGTTAATTGTCGTAATTCTTATGCTTCTAGGCACAGCCATTGCTGGTGGAACTAATGGAGCTGGAATGCTAGGATGATTTGATCTGGGGACTGTTTGATTTTCTCTTTGGAGGATATATGTGGTGGCCAATGTGGGTAGCATGCACCCTCAAACAACTGTCCACGTGGAAGAGATTTAGATTCACACATGCTAGTAACACAGAGAAACCATTAAAATGGTGTTGGATCATAAATGATATGCAGATGATCCACATGTTGTTATCCCTTGCTTTTGTTGTTTCATAATCTGTAAGCTGAAAGCAATATGTCAGTAGCCCATTTTGCTATTGCAAACATCAGTCACCTTATTCTTTTTTGTTGAAAGCATTATATCAGTAACTCTCTCGTGTTGCCTCCATTAGCTTAAAAATTTGTGTGAGAAGGCTAAAGGATTTATTTTGTTGTCATACATAGCTCGAAATATGATATAGCTCTACTTTATGTTAGCTGAGCTGATCATGAGTTTGTACGCACCCCTTGTTCGTACACTGTTACATACTACTGTTAGGTTCGCCTTGTTCCTACACTATTACATGCTCCTAGGTGCCACTATTAGGTTTTGTCGTTATCTGCATGAGGTTACTAACATTTCAACGCTTTTGTTTTCTCCAGCCGAAGAAGGGATGATGCAGTTGTTAGTTCTCACTGACTTTGTTGGCGGTGTTTGTATGTTATCTGCAAAAACTTATCGTGCCTTAGTCTAGCCAAGTACTCCCTCCGTCCGCGAATAAGTGTACATCTAGGTTTTGTTCTAAGTCAAAAATTTAAAATTTTGACCAACTTTATAGAAAATAATAGTAACGTATATGACATCAAATTGGTATATTATGAAAGTACATTTCAAAACGAATCTAGTGATACTAATTTAGTGCCATAAATGCTGCTACTTTTTTCTAGAAAGTTGGTCAAAATTTTAAAATTTTGACTCAAGACAAAAACTAGAAGTACACTTGTTCGGGGACGGAGGGAGTAGCATGTAATGTAGCAAGATGCTTCTGAATACCTGATCCGGGGAGAATTTCAGCTTAACTATCCTAGTATTATTTCAAGTCGGATTTGATCCTGTCTTTGCCTTTTCTACATGCGTGTGCTTGGCAGCTCTTGTCTTCAGCCAGGAGGGTTTCTACCCCATGTATTTGTATGCTTGTGTGTGTGTGCTCCTCAGCCTTCGTTTGACAAAAAAGGGTCGTAACTATGAACGTGGATGCCAGGGAGTTGCTCCAGAATTTATGCAGATAAATGATCTGTTGCATGCCAGTGTTAGATCAAATCAAATGTGCATTCATGCATGCTGTAGCCGTGCTCTCGGCTACTCTTGCACCGCCCGCTCGGTGGAGAAAAATCTGAAACTGCATGCAGCGCTGTCAAATTGTACTCCCCTCCGTCCGGAAATACTTGTCGGAGAAATGAATAAAAATGAATGTATCTAGAACTAAAATACGTCTAGATACATCAATTTCCCCGACAAGTATTTTCGGACGGAGGGAGTAGTTAGATGGACGCAACTATTCAAGCATGTCCATTTAAAGTTTTAGACCATTTGCAAAGTGGTCTAAAAACTTCATTCCTGAAC
This sequence comes from Thinopyrum elongatum, assembly GCA_011799875.1. Taxonomy (NCBI): domain Eukaryota; kingdom Viridiplantae; phylum Streptophyta; class Magnoliopsida; order Poales; family Poaceae; genus Thinopyrum; species Thinopyrum elongatum. Next base: position 11,970,517 of record CM022299.1, read on the forward strand.
AAAGTTTCCATAATCTATACTACTCCCTCTGTCCAAACATAAGAGTGTTTTTGACACTAGAGGGGCCTCAAGCAACCAAACTGCCAATGACAGAATGCTGCAAGCAAAAACATCAGTAGCCCATCCTAAGCATGCCTACCCCTTGGTACTTCGCAAAAATGTAGCCATCAGGCTAAGGCTACCAGAGCATAGACAAACCACCGTGCACCTGCTATATATCAACCAGCGAAGCGCGAAACAAAAGAAGGAACTTCGTCGAAACAAAGTATCCATAAACTATGTGCTGCAAGTACTTCCTGTGCTTTTAACCTGCACCAAAAGAGTGCCGCGCCAACGAAACCATGCTTGATAACATCGCCCTTCAGCATACCCCATGCGGCGGAGGCGGGTACTGGTGGTAGCCGCTGGGAGGAACCAGCAACGTGCTGGTGACGCTGCCATCGGAGCCGGTGATCGGAGAGCTCGTCTGCGGGCTTCCGGCGGTGTGCAGCCCCGACAGCAGCACGCTCCTCCCGGCCTGCATTGGAGGCAGGTTGTTGATCTGCACCTGCCTGCCGAAATCCTGGAAACCCCACCGGTACGTCCTGCCGTCGTGCTGCTGCGGGGGAGGAGCCTGCTGCCACTGGCCATAGCTGCCTGCACCCATGCTCGTAGTCGTAAGGTATCTCTCGCTGGACCCTCCTGGTATATCGTGTCTGCTTTGGGGGTAGTAGTGGTGCTGGTGCTGATCCGTTGAGCACGCCCCGCCTGAGAATGACGGCCGCCTCTGGTCTTGTTGGAAGACTCTGCTGTTGTACTGCTGCTCAAGTGGGTAACCAGGGTTCGAGAAGTGGGATGCGTCGACGTTTGCCGACGTTGGGTGTTGCTGCTCTGGCTGTACCCATCGCTGCTGGCTTCCTTGGTGCACAGCATTTGCACTATTATGATCATCTGGCAGCCACCATTGCTGTTTCCCTTGACGCGGAGGATTTACATGAGCATCTGGCATCCCCCATTGCCGCTGGCTCCCTTGGCGCCGAACATTTGCGTGTGCATATGTTTGCCCCCACTGCTGATTACCCCCTTGCTTCGGAACATTTGCGTGTGCGTATGGCTGCCCCCACTGCTGGTAACTCCCTTGCTGTGGAACATCTGCGTGTGCGTATGGTTGCCACCACTGCTGGTTACTCCCTTGCTGCGGAACATTTGCATGTGCATATGGTTGCCCCCACTGCTGGTTACTCCTGTGCTGAGGAACATTTGTGTGTGCATATGGTTGCCCCCATTGCTGGTTACCCCCTTGCTGTGGAACATTTGTGTGTGCATATGACTGCCCCCACTGTTGAGTACTCCCTTGCTGCATGGCATTTCTGTGTGCACCTGGCATCCCCCACTGCTGACTTCCTTCGTGCTGGGCATTTGCATGCACATCTGGCAGGCCCCACTGCCGACTCCCTTGATACAGAACATTGGCATGTACATCTGGCAGTCCCCACTGCTGGCTCCCTTGCTGCCGAGCATTGGCATGTACATCTGGGAGCCTCTTCTCCGAGGCAAAACCTGTATCCTTGCATTCATTAATCACAACGCTTTTCGCAACAGAAGGCGAGAACCCCTGGTATTGTGGATGTTCTCCAGTCAGATAGCCGGGCTGAGATACATCTGCGGATTGCTGAAAAATGATGGCGCATTCGAGTAAGTGATGCAAAAGGCGGCGTGTCGATATGGGAAAATATCTGGGAAATCTTAATGTGCGAGAAGAGAGTGCTACTGAAAATGCGAGTATTAAAAGGAATCCTCATCTGACCTGTGTGAGTTCAGAGAATCCATTACAGACCGTAGAATTGCATAGTGTGTAGCCATCCCGTTTCATCTGCATATACAACCCAAAACTCAGAAATCGACCTGAAATATTATTTCAGTATACAAAGAAGACAGTTCCTAAAAAATAAATCATCCAGGGCAGCAACTAGTTTAATATGCCAATGGGTAAACAATAAAAAATACTGATATTTAAACATATATCAACAGCTTGTCAGTGCCTAGCGGCAAGTGGCCACAGACAGAATGTATTTTTTTAACCAGACAGAGACAGAAAGGTTCAATTTCTTTATTGTCAAAACAATGAATGCCTTGGAAGTCAATGCTTACTTACCAGAAGAATGAATTGATCCACAAACTTCTTTGCTTGATCCTGAAGCATACCATGGAGGAGACAGAGATGAAGAGGTATTACAGTATTATTCTTGCATTTTAAAACTGAATTAAAATAGTACTCACAGAAGTGGGAAGAGTAGCGATGTGAAAACGCTCATCTCCCGATATCATTTCAACAGCTATTTGATGGTCATCCGGTGATTCAGACTCAAGAAGGCAAAGTATGAAATGAGATTGATCAACTATACCTGCCATGTGTGATGCTTTAGAACAAGAGTAGAACTAAATGCAAAATAAGACTATGCGTGCACAAGCAGAAATAAACCCACCTCTACAGAAATACTGTACGCGGTGAAAAACAAGGCTTCTAATATTTCGAGTATGTTTCGTTCTCCTAGTTGGACAGCATGAAATGGTCTCTTCCCGCGTGTATGGACTTCCCTCAGCACCCTCATACCGAACGAAACAAGATGGTGAGCAGGAATTCACTGGCGTCAATGTTTCAAGACCATCAATTTTAGCAGCATTCCCATCTGGTGCATGCCTACATAAAGAATAATGAACAATGTAAAGAACTTCTATAATTCTGGCACCAGTTGTACTGAAAAAATCCAGCTTAAAATGAGAAGTACAGAGTGAAGTTGTACAACACCTTTGGGTGGTCAGGATGACCTCTGATAGAATCCTTTCTATGTTAGGTTCAATGTTATATAAAGGGTGTCCAATGTACACCTCAATATCTGGAGAAATACCAAATTGACTGCTAGCACCATCAGTAACACCTGGCTCTATTGAGCTTCTGTCCTCACACGAACGCCTAACCAGAATATCAGCTTGTTTCTGCCCGTTCCCTTCGAAATTGATTTGCTCGTTCAGAGAACTGGTAGAAGTTCCTGATACTTTTATGTTTGAAGTAGTAGGTTGGGGCTCCGTAGAAGCTTTATCCTCGTGAGGTTTGGCATCTGCATTTCTTGAACTTGCATTGCAGGAGGTTACAGAGGTCACTGAACTGTCTTTTAGCTCTCCTCCGTGATTGTCCACATCTACAAATGAGACCAGATGACTTTCTCTCATCCTTGTATCCGAACAGTAAACCTTTTCAGGGATTTTTTCTACATGCAGACTATTTCTGTTCAAGGAAGAGTGTGGAAGACTGGTTGGGAGTATTGACAGGGGCTCATTTTCCTGTCCTCTGCCAATTGTCTGTTCTAATTTGACCTCAACCAGCAGCTCCTTTTGAGATCCCAGCTTAACCTTCTCAGGGAACTGTTCTAAAGATGGATCATTTCTGTTGAAGGAAGGAAGTGGGTGATTTGTTGGGATAACTGAGGACTTCTGTTCCTGTAATCTCATGTCCTTTTTGTCCATGGTCTGATCAACCATAACCTCAACTGGCAGTTCTTTCCGAGATCCCTGCTTAACCTTTTCGGCGAATTTTTCTGAACATGGATCCTTTATGTTCAAGGAAGGAGTTGAGAAGGACTTCTGTTGATGTACTTCCATGTCCTGGTTGCCTATTGCTTGATCTACCTTGTCCTCAACCGACGGGTCTTTTGGAGATCCTAGCATAAGACCTTCTTTGTTTGAAGCCACCGCTGACTTTTGAAACTGGTCATCGGAACTTTGGGAGCTCAACCTTGCACTTTTGTCTGAAAACAGCCTTTCATGTTGAAGATTCGAGCACTCCTTTCTCTTTTGTGGTAGAACTGTCTCTGTTAGCAATCGTCCCTTTTTATGATCAACCTTCATGATATCTAAGTCCACCTGATGATGATCATGATTCTGAAGAAAATTATCAAAAGTAGGAGTACTTGATGCACTTTGTTCTCTGTCACAGAAGGCGGAACTGTTGATAATGGAAGAAGCGCATTGCGTAGTATCTTCGGGATCAGACACTACAGTTGATTTGGCACTGTTAACTTGGGGAGGTGATGGACAGTTCACTGGTGAGCAGCTCAGTATTCCGCTTGGCAAGACTTCTAGAGCTGAATTCTCAATGCATACTGCTGCACCTTCACAGGCGTCACATTCCTTGGGCTTGCATTGTTCAGGAGGGCCAGGAGAAGTATTGAGAAGAGATGTCTCTTTCATTCGTTGTCTTCCCTTATATAGACCTAAATCGATCTATTTGCATACAATTTGGCACAAAAGCACAAGCTAAGTTGCAGTACTTTCTAAAGTTAACAAAAAGAATTGAGTAGGATCCAGGAACTGAAAGCTGGGGTACCTTCTTAACAGAGTTGCAAAGCTTCTCAAGGCATGGCTTAGGATCCAAATTAAGCCTGGGTTGCAAGGAATTAATGATGGTCGACTCGGCAATCTGAAATATGCATAAGAAAAATAAATCAGGTGGGATTTCGGAAGTAGTAGATGACAGTTAAACCTTGGCTTTCCAGGTTTACAGAAGTGCTGACCAATTGCTCATGATAAGTCCACGAAGCATCCGCAATCAAAGATAGATCATTGACAACACATTCAGTGCCCAATCTAAGAGCAATTCTGTTCATTATGGGGAAGTCGTATTCTGAAGAATCATCCCCATTCGACAGGAAGGACCTGTAGTCCCGCACCTGCGTACATTACAATGTAAAAAAGAAAGCCCACATAAGCAGAGTTATACAGACACTGAAGCTGGAAGATACGACTTGAGCTAACCTCACAAACAACAGTTCCATTTTGGAATTTGCAAGGGATACCGTGCAATATATCTTTAGGCAAGCAGCCATACTCAATATCCTGTAAGAACACATTTATAAAAGTATAAAATCCACAGATGATGCACTACAAGAAACTGTAACAGAAATAAGAAGGCCATCCGGAGTCAGGACAACATAATTTGTTAAGGATGCTCTGAATGGAAATATTCCTTTCTGGGAATAAATATGCAACCAAAGCTATCTGGTGGTTCCCCCACAGAAAGAATATACCATAAAAGAAATAAAATGTACAATCCCAAAAATATGAAATGTTCAGCGGCTCTATGAAATGTATGCACAATAATACTTTACTCTGATCTCATCAGCAAAAGAGAATAGTGTGGACAACAAACTGCGGCAGTTAAAATGCCCATAGTCTGCAGTCTGGTGTGTTTGCGCCCATAATTATTTTGCACAGGAATGGACTGCAAAGTCTAGCACCCAACTCCGCAGTGCAAGTGCTTACTCCTTTTTTTTTACCTTCTTGCTGTTAACTCTGTAACTCGAAAACCGACTCATGATTAATCACCCCCCACCCCACCCTCTCCCCCCCTGACATTGTGGAAACAAGCACCATACTCACAGAAAGCAAAGCTCTGGACGCCCTGGTGTAGGGCTTCCTCTCTGGATCATCACCAATCAGAAACACAAGCATCCCCTGCACCGAAACCAACAGATTCGGCCATGAGCAACAGAGCATCAAGTAACAAACAAAAAACATGTAGCAGCGGTCATCGCATACAGACCTTGTCGAGCCCACCGACCGAGTACCCATCCAGGAACAGATTCAGCGCGAACGACGGCTCGAGGCCTGCATCGTCAGAGTTTTCAGCATCACCAGCTTGTCGTTGAGCAACATTTGAGCGAGTACGGAATAACAGATTAACTGAACAAATCGGGGCCTCACCGAAATCGGCAGGATCGGCTCCGTCTCCGCCGTGCGCGGACGATCGGGCGGCGACGCCGTTGCCACCACCGAGCCCCGGCCCCGCCTGCAGGGTCTTTTCAGATGCTGAGTGTCCGTACGCTGGTGCTCACGGCGAAATCTCGCGATACGAAGGAGAGAGAGGAGGTGCTTATCGTGGACGGAGACGGGGAGGGGGGAGGCGCGGCGAGGGTGCTCACCTCCCACGGCGGCGGCTTGGGCGACCCGTCCGGGGCGTCGGCGGAGGCCGGAGGCGGCGGGTAGAAGCGGCGGCCGCGGCGGGAGAGCTTGAAAGAGACGACCATCGCGCGGCCGCGGCGGGGCCGCGGTGGTGGCGGTGTGGGGTAGGGTTTTGCCCGGCGGTGGGTGGTTGGTCGGGGGTTTTTGGTCGGGGCTTCTGGACGGAGAGGTGGCGCCAGGCGGGGCGGCGAGGACGGAGCAGACAGAGTGGGGGAGGGACGCCGGATGGCCCACTGGCAGTGTCAGCGGGGCGGGGAGGACGCCGCACGCGCGCGGTGTGGCGTGCCGTTGCAGGCGTGTGGCGGGCCCGCATGTCAGACGGGGTGGCGTGCTGTGGCGGTGCCCGCGGCAGAGGCCGTATCTTAGCGAGGAAGATACGTATTTTTCCATTTTTCAGCCACTCCGTCTGTTTCAAATTATAAATAAAGTTTTAGGTGTGTGCATAGTTTAACAAAACCAAACCGGTGGTTGAACAGGTAAGGCCTTGGTTCAGGTTTTTACTGATCGGACCGTCAGTTCACTGGTTCGATTGCTGGTTTTCTATAATCAAAAGATATATTTAGAGTAATAATCCTCTATAACACCAAGCTCACTAGTTTTAAAAGAGCCACGTTCAATTGAGGTCTCCAATTGGAATCGGGTCAAAGCTTTTTCATTCAATTCTGTTATACTATACACTATGCTTCCTAATTTTGTAAGGCCTTACAGTTAACTAAGGTTTTTGATTTAGAATTGCGTCGCCTGATTTTAATCGGGTCAACAGATTTCTCAAGGAGCTCTTCCATTCAATTCTTTTAATTCCCTATTTTCCTTAATTTTGAAACTTTTTCATTCAATTGAGGTATTCAATTTTTCATTTGCTTTACGATTTTGACCGGGCTAACAATTTTTCAAATTAACCAGCAGCACCCGGCTATAAAAACATATCAATACCGCACACCCTCCTACCACATAGAAATAAGAAGCGCCACCATGTGATACTGTAGCACTAATATAGTACATGTTACCATCAACGCAGACATTTCCCCACATAAATATATGTTGGTTAACGGATAACACAGATATAATCACACCATAAAAGGCTCATCAAATCACCACATTATAAATAATCCAAAAGTTCCAACATAAAAGGGGTATTAGTTTTTTTAACTTTGACCAAGTTCACAGCAAAATATATCAAATTCTTTAACTTTGACCAAGTTCACAGCAAAAAATATCGAATTCTTTAACTTTGACCAAGTTCACAGCAAAAAATATCGACATCCACAATACTAAACAAAAGTAGCATGGAAACTCATTTCACGATGAATCTAATCGTACGGATTTGATATTATTGATTTTGATATAGTTCTCTATAAATTTGATCAAACTTAACAGGTTTGACTTTTCAGAAAAGTAATACACCTTATTATATTTTAAAACAGAGCGAGTAATTGTTTTAAAGAAACCCAACAATACCAACGGTGCAGCAAAGCGCACCCAACTCTTCAGTAACAATACTAAAGCGGGGAGGCTTTGATTTTCTCCTTTTTTTCTATTTTTCTTTCTACGTTTTCTGTTCAATTTATGTAGCCACATTGAGCAGTGGAAGGCTTTGCTTTTTTTATTACTTTTACTGCTCAATTTACATGACCACAGTGAACAGCGTCCCATGTATGAGCAGTGATCGTGCATAAACAGTACCCCCCCCCCCCCCCCCCCCCCCCGGCGCGTGTAACAGTGTTTCCTTAGAAAAAAATAGACAGAGTGTTCTCGTGCGGAGCAGTGACCGTGCATAAACAGTACCCACCAGATGATGTAAATGTGTGTCATTCCTTCTCCTTCCCACAATCCCCTCCGGTAGGTTTGTACACACAAAGATCCCACAAATCGTGTAGCTGCATTTGTACCCTCTCACCCACTAAAAATCATTATACGCACTCTTTCCTTCTCCTTCCACAATCGCCACCCACCCGCTACCGCTAGGGTTCCTCGTTCCCTTCCCCGCCGCTACTGGCCACCGGCCCCTTGGGCCGTCGCCGGTCACCGACCGCTCGCACCCGACCTACACCAAGGTAAGCTTGCTCCTTCTCTCCCCACTTCCTCCAACCCACCCTTCCCCTTTTTATTTTCCATCTCATGGATGGCTAGATCTAATCTCCAATGCAGATGATTACGGATTCGCTCAACCGTGCATAAACTGGAAGTCATCGACCTGTTGAGGTCTCAATAGGGAAAGATAACATGTTCGCATGAGGACACGCTCGATCGGGTTGAGGACTCGATCGAAAAAAAAGATTTGATCACGAGAGGAGATCGGGGCAGATGACTCAATCGGGATAAGGACGCGCAGGCGAAGGAATCGGTGGAAAAAGACCCTAACCGCGAGTTAGGGGAATTAATGTTGCGTCTACTCTTGCATGTGTGAACACTCTCTTGTTTATTTAGACTAAACTTTTTAACTTTTCAACATGTGATATTAACTAGTACAATTTATATTATACTTAATAATGGTACAACTAAGTATTAAGATACAATGTGTTTATTATATATATTTAATATTTAGTTTGGAAATAAAATTTAACTAAATTTGAATCATATATCACATGAGTTTGACCGAGTTATTTCCTACTTGAAATATCACTATTTTATTTTATTTTGGTTTAACCAAATCTTCTAGATTAGAGAACAATAGAGAAAAAATGGCATAAATCTTCTTCTTTTTTGCAGGAAATGCCATATATCTTCAATGCTTAACTTGTGTAGATTGGAGAACATTAGAAAAGAAAAAAAAATAGTGTATATCATCAATGATTAAATTGTACCACTTAGATGGATTAAAAGCGTATGTTGGCATCCATATCTATTATAGTTTCGTGAAATATCATAATAGATAGAGATATAAAGTTGACTGAGGTTTCCAGAATGCATGTTTGTATATTTTGTGAGTAGTGAATAAAAGGATTAGTTATGTACATACTATATAGGAATGATATTTTTGCATGGTAGTACGTGTCTTATTTATATCAGAAAGACCAGCCAAGAAGTAAAATTACAAACAAGGCTCAAGAATGCTTTGAGCTTGACATCGTGTTCCCTCACCTGCCTCTAGCACCACCACAGCAGCCACCAAAGGAAAAAAATGACGGATCACCTTCACATCCGAGCTCGACGCGGCTTCATCACTGATATGCAGTTTTCGGGACCTCCAATGTGGCTCACCAAAGACAAAACCATTACTGTTGAACGAATTAGACCGAGGCAACACACCAGACACGCCATCAAACTCTAGATCTGGCACCCCCACGCGACTAAGACGCTAAATTGTGTCTACCATAGCTTGCTGCAGAAATAGTTATCTGAGCCACATCCAAGCGCTCTGTGATTCGTGCATGGAGCAAAGGAGGATAAATGTTGAGGGATTTGATGGAAATTCTGTGGCTCGCGTGCCAGGGAAAGTACTGAATACTAGAAGCAATGGCGCGCGCGTTGCCGCGCCATTTTTGTCCTTTGTCATTGTTTATAAAGTTCCTTCTCTTTGCTATATCTATTGCATTAATTATCTTCTAAGAAATCCTATAGGTCAACGACATAAAAATACATTGTAGAGTGTACCAATAACTTTGTTTTCTAAGACGAACGTGTCTGTCATAAACCGTAATTCTTATTAGAGGTGGCAAAGTCACTTATACAACTTGAAGGGCATAGCTAAATATTATAAAGTGATAGGAAGACACCCTGATAGCTTTAGAGCGAAGAAACTTGCAACATCACATGTACAACAGGAGCATCATCAACAATGGACATCACAAACACTCAACCGCTCAAAAAATGATTCTGCACATAGAAGCTACAGTGTACCATGCTACATGCACATAGAAACCAGTAGTCTCTGTAGAGAAAATAAACACCTCAAAGTCCTAACTAAGCACATTAGCATATGTGCTATCAAATCCAAATAAATTAATATGGGAGTTTTTAATGGCAGAAAATGTAATGGCAAATAAAAAAACAAATCACAAAAAGGTTTGCACATCGTTTGTACTGTTCATGGCCATGGTCAGCTATTACGCGGCCTATACTCTTCCTCCATCACCTGCTACTCTTCCTCAGAGGCAGCCAAAACCCTCCTCCTCCTCCTCATCCAATGTCAGCTCATCATTATAAGAATCCTCTAGATCCCATCCCTCCCATCCACCGCCCCCCGCGCGGGCGGCCGAGGGGCCCCAACCTTAGCCGCCGGTCACTCCCCATCCCATCCCTCCCCCCCCCGCCGCCGCTAGAGGAAGCCACCGGGCTAAGCCCGGGCGGCTGACGGCGGTGGCGGAGGAGCCTCTCCTTCTCGTGCGCGAGGGTGGCGCGGGCCACCCGGGCGAGCGGAAGTGCGCCCCCAGACCCGAGCCTCCGCGGCGGTGGCTCGCTACCGGCGGCGGATGACTAGTGGTGGAGCTCCTGCATCTGGCCGCGGCGCTACGGCACCTTGGATCGGCGACGGCGTGAAGGGCTGGTCAGCTGCGGGCGTGGTTGGCTGTCCGGTCAGATCTGATCTGGACAGAGTGGTTTCCTCGCTCCGCAGCGGCGGAGATCGATGGTGGTCCATGCGCACGATACGAGACGAAGGTTCGTCGAGCGGATCCGGGTGAAAACCTAGTTCTCGGCTTGTTGCCAAGACCGGCGATGGCGGAACTCTTTTGTGTCGTTACCTTCTTGAAGGCATCGCCGTGGAGAAGCTACAGACCTCTATCCGCTACCTCCGGGGAAACCCTAGATCAGTAGATCGGACGATGGCGGCGCTCTGGTGTCATTTCCTCCTTGGGGGCGTCATTCTTGGAGGTGTACATGGGCTCGAGGGACCAGTGGACGGCTTCTTAATTTGGTGGAGCGGTGCTACATCTTACTCAGTGATGGCGGCGGATCTCGGTGGCGTGGCGCAGTGGAGACTCGGTGTCCGATGCATGGAGATGGACTCGCGCAGGAGGAGGATGTTGTCTGGCGTCATGGTGGCGTCGATGGAAGAGAGGCCTGGCAAGGTTGGTGTGTTAATTTCTGCTCTGAAGATGGATTGGTGGAAGGCGGCGGTGATGACACATGAGATGCGTCAGACGGTTTGTACCCCAAACCCAGTATGTGGCTCGGTTGGGGCCTCCGGCTTTAGATGTTAGGCTTTGGTGCGATGTCTGTTTGGTATTAGGCTCGGACTATCGGCACCCCTTCATCAAGTGGTTAGAAGTAGCGATAGTTGTTGCTAAGATGGTGGCTTCGGACAAACTGGTGTACTACTTTGTAAGGTCTTTGTGAATAATTAATAAAATGACTACATGCATCGCCCAGATGCAGAGGCCAGGGATAATGCTCCTTTTCTAAAAATGAATCCTCTAGATACGATCATCATACACCTCCTCCTCAGTGGCTCGTCTGCCTTTGCCTTCAGCAGCTTTGACACATCCCCCTAATGAGCATTTGGTTGACACCTTCTCCTAGTTGAGATCGATCATAGTGGAAGATTTCCCTTGTAAGAGAAGGCATGCAACCACCTTACCGAGTGACAACAAAGGAAGGAACCGACTACGGTGGCAAGATTTACGGACAACATAAGAGGGATGCAAGGACTTAGATTATTGGAGTCGGTGGGGCATGCTTAAATCACCTCCAATATATGCACTGTATTTAATTGTCTCCCCTAAAAAGATTCCACGTGGGTATTTGTCTCCGCTCCAATAGGTGCTTTAAATCACATCCCCTATATACTCGCTCACATATATTTTATCAAGGTCCCATAATTAACAATATACATGCAATGACCGCATTTTTATAGAATTTGCTATTGGAGTGGCTCAATTACTGATATCAAACAAAAAATTATTATCTAATCTATATCTAATTAGTTCTACCTTTGTAGGAAATTGAAAAGGAGAAGGAATGAGATTAGCTCATTCTTGTACGTATAAATAAGATGCAAGTATATAGTAAAATTAATATTAGCAAAGAATATAACTTCTCATTTGTACACGTAGACGTCTAGTTTGAGATACTAATCAGTTTGTATAAGTCATATATGCGTTCAATCTATTTTATGCAACCAACGCACAACATCAACTTGGCATTAGAAATGAACAAAAATAGGGGCATAGTTAAGTTCGCATTTCACAAATAAGAATATTTTTTTTACAAGACAGAAGACACACCTTGACATCATTTCTCATCTCATCACAACTCAAGAACACAAATTTTCATAGTAGAAATTGAGATGGATTGCAAGATAGGAGTGCACTATCTGCTGCACTAATGCACACACAGAAGTGAAATTATCGGAAATTGCAATCTAATAACGCTGGGTTCTGATTACTATAAAAAATTGTCATCTAGCAGCACCACGTCAAAGGCAGATTAAAAATAGATCATGCAGAAGAGCATTATTAGCACTTTTGTGAAGAACTTGCAACTATAATATCATCATCATATATCAGTATGAATATAAATGTGTTTGCCTTGTTATAAATGAAAAGTGATGTGTCAATTTTAGATGGAACAAAACCAAGATGCCTTAGCTGAGAACTCAACCTCGAGTACCATACTCTCGGTGCTTGTTCCAAGCCATAAAGAGTCTTGTCAAGCTTGCAGACATAGTGGGGTGTTTTCTTGTCCACATACCTAGGTGGTTGTCTTATGTAATCATCCTCTTCCAGAACACCATGCAAAAATGCGTTCTAAACATCCAGTTTTCTCAAAATCCACCCCTAGACACAACAATAACTAGCACAAGCCTAATGGTTTTGCATCTTTAACAATGGGGCTAAAGGTATCTTCATAATCTAAACCATAATGTTGTTCAAAACCTTTTGCAATGAGACATGCTTTATACCTATCAATCGAGTCATCTGCATTTTTCTTGACTCTATACACCCATTTACAATCAATGATATGTTTACCTCTTTGATCAGGTACAAGGTAACAAGTTATGCATGTGTGGGGTCAGCAGATGCAATGTGTGGGGTCAGCAAATGCAATTCACGATTGAATTTTGTTTTATAAAAAAGGATCAATTTCCTAAATGTAGATGGGTATATGAGAATTTATATCACAACGTAGATGCTCTATTGGATGGAGTTTCCTTGCACGTCACTATGTGTTGATAGATTTCACATACCTATAGTCAATGGATAGCCATGAGGATTTTGTTTACACATTGGATTAAGAGGATCTATTATGAAGATCTAATGGTTGTAATAGCAAGTTTAATAAAGGTCCACTAATCTAATGGTCAGATGTGTCTGATATTGGGTGTATGAGAATTTCAATCGTAGCGTACATGTTCTATTTGGATGGAGTTTCCTTGCACATCACATGTATGTGTTGATAGATTGCATGTATATATGTATAATCAATGGATTGCCGTGAGAATTTTGTTTACACATTATATTAAGTGGATCTATTATGAAGACCTAACGGTTGTAATAGCAAGTTAAATAAAGGTCCACGGAACTAATGGATAGGCGTTTCAGATTTAATGTGGGATTTTTTTTCCGGGTTAGCCCGTAATGTACTTTTAATATATAATACTAGCTTCGTTTCTAAATATAAGTCCTTTTAGAGATTTTAATACAAACTACGTACTGATGTATATAGACATATTTTAGAGTGTAGATTCACTCATTTTGCTCCGTATGTAGTCCATATTAGAATCTCTAGAAAGACTTACATTTAGGAACGGAGGGATACTAGAGGCTAGCGTGTGCTTCGCCGCGCAATTCTTCACGAGTGAAACTAACTATTTTATAAATACAGATTATCGCAATCAGTTGTTTTATTTTGATTTTATCTGTGTTGGCTTTGTGTTTTAATTTTTTATTGGTGGTGTTTTTTTTTATTTGTATATCGTGTTGGGTTGTTGTTACAGTATTTTTTTCCAAGAGAAAAGATGAGTTGTTTGATGCTTGGTTGTGAAATCTTTGCACGTTTGGGCCTTGGTGTCAGCAGGTGGTGATTGTTTGCTCCTATTTCACGCTAAAACCATGGAATTGCTACTACAACGCTCACATGGGCAGTCGCTCGCTCGGCTTGGCTCCGTGGTCCTCTCGATTGTTTAGTTCTTTTTCGCTCCCCACACTGCTAGCTCGAAAAAAATTGCCAATCTTTTTTATTTGTAAAAGTTAGTTAAATTAAATGATGTTTAAGGAACTTTAGAAATATTATGAATTTGAAAATCATGAATTTTAGAAAACATTCATGAATTTTAATATATTCATGGATTTCAAAAATTGTTCACAAATTTAAAGTTTTCAAAATTTTAAAATGTTCACAAACTTCAAATGATCGTGAATTTAAAAATATCCACATTTTAATCAATATTAATGAACTTGAAAAAATTTATGAATTTGAAAATATGTTTATTGTTTTCAACTACACAAATTTAAATAAACGCTCATGAATTAAAACATGAAAAAAGAAGAAGAAATAAAACTAAGCACCACACACTTACGCGTGGCGTCCTCAGCAACCCCCACAACCGATCGAAGCACCAGAACGCTTCAATTCAAGGGAGCTTAGTATCTCTATAGATAGATGTGTGATCGTCTCTCTTTGGTGTTGTTAGGATTTAATGGTTGCTTGGTTTACCTGTATGGAGCGATTCAATGCCCGATATAATGAAATAATTGGACAACAAAACTTGAAACTTGAAATAAATGATTTTCAGATGCTATAGTATGTTTATAAATAGATAAACTTTAATGCTTCATAAAAATAGATACATTGAAAATATACATTAAACACCTTGTATTGCCTATGGAGGCGATAGTGCGTATACGATTTTTGAAGCACAATCCAGTGAAGCCGTCCATGCATGGCAACAACTGTTTGCAAACCGCTAGATGGACCATCGTGCAATGGTCGTTCACCCTATATGTCGTGTGCACGGTAGTTTCCTAGACCAACAGTGCCGCAGGGCTGTTTAAGAGGGAAGTGATTGAGATTTTCGACGAGATGAACCGATACATATCTGAATTGTTGATTCACCAATAATATACCTAACGGAAAGGCCGGCTGATGGAAAGACCATCAGTCGACAGATCGTATCTAGCTAGTACCAGTAGTACTGTATCATTTATATGTTGGCCATGATGATGGTGCTGAGGTCCCCGACCTTGGCGCCGACGACCCTGCCCTTCTCCATGCCTTGCTTGAGCAGCAGGAATGTCGGCAGCGCCTCCACTCGGTACCGCTCCACGATATCCTGTGTAAGTGGTATCAGTGCAGTACGCAGTGAGTTATATATGCACAGTCTGGTTATCCAATCCGAAATTAGTTACTTCTTCTGTAAAGAAATATAAGAGTGTTAATATATTTCTTTATAGAAGGCACGTTGTCCTACTTTGAACTTGTCGACGTCCACCTGGCAGAATATGGCGGCCCTCCTCTTAGCCACGGCCATGGCCCTGAAGGGTCTCATCATCACCCTGCATGGCTCGTTCCAGCTCGCCCAGAACATGAGCACCACCTTAATTTCAAACCGAAAATCAGAGCTTGAGAAATTCATTAAATCCAAAGAGAAACACAACGGTTAAAATGATTGCGTACGTACCGGATAAGTTTGCGCTAGAGGGTGCGCCAGGGCGGACTCTAACTCTTCAGAACTTGTGATGATGTAATAACTCCAGTAATAGCCTCTGCGGGGCCGCTTAAACACTGCACAACACAACAAGAGTTAAAATATTTACGGCGGGAAAAATATTCCGTCGGCAAGCTAGCCATCATCCCCAAGTATAGGAAAGTAGTCATACGCACGTACCATCGACATTGGTGGTCAATGACATGATGCCGCCTTTGCTCCCACGGCGTGATCGATGCCAATATATAGATGGTTGTACGTAGCTTAGGCCTCAAGCTGGTAGGGTATGTGTATGATATGAGAGCGACATTTCAGTGTTTGGATGGGACGGAATAGATGCTGGCGGGCCAGTCACGGCGATTAAAGTAAAGTTAATTTTTTTTTGAGAACCGATTAAAGTAAAGTTGAGATGGATGTTCACACATGCAATCACGGTGCGCCTGTCTCTCCTTCCTTGGTATTCTCACTAGCTACTACAGCCTAAAGCAGCTCGTCGCTATTATTTAGTCTCTTTAGTAGCTATACTCCCTCTATAAAGAAATATAAGAGCATTTAGATTACTATTTTAGTGATCTAAATGCTCTTATATTTCTTTACAGAGGGAGTAGTTAGTAGGGAGAACTGAGGTGTTTGGTTTCCCTTAATGGAAATTGGAAGGGGTGAAGCCCTTCTTTATTTCAAAAAAATAATAATCTTACAAACCAAAATAAATAAATAAGGCGCTATACTTCAATAAACGTCAGAATCCTATTATCAAACCTAGTTAGCTAGATGCTCATTTGCAGCACGTTGATTTTTCATTTGATCCTTCATAAGCACAGATGCAAATTTGAACTTGGCTAGATCAGTAACCAAAGTCGGCGAATATTTGGCAAGGGGTCGGCATCGTAAAAGAGAACCAAATGAAACTTAGCGCCGTGAAAAGAGGATCAAAGAGTCACCTAAAGATTATTCCAAACCCTGTCCTTTAAAAAAAGGGAAGGGATTCCACCTCCACTTGCGGTTCCATTTACGCCGTGAAGATTCTTGCCAACTCTTACAGCCATGCATTTCGTTATTCCTTTTCGTAGTGTCGCATTTACTCTCGAACCGATACAATGCTGAGAAAATTCTCATACAAAAAGATCGAAAGCAAAATGAAATTCTTAAGATTAGCAACGCCAACAACTCAAAGCCAAGCAATAATACAGGAGATGCTACACAATAATTCAGGAGATGCTACACCTAACAAGAAGCTACGAAGACTACTAGCTCGGAAAGGAATCACATGGTCTTAGGAAACCATCGGTCACCGTTGCACCGAACACACCAAGAAATCGCCAGAGAGGGTCGTCTGCCCTTGTGCTTCGGGCCATGGAGCACCGTTGCTGCCAGGAGATCATGACGACTGAGAACGATGGCAACAAGATGTAATAGATAAGAGACAATCGAGACTACCTCACACCAGAGTCGAGAAAGCTACACGCCAGGATCAAAGCATGATCGAAGTCGCTAGCGAGCTGCAACCGGAAGGTACCGAAACATCACGACTCCGCCCCGAAGTGGGTAACCGCCCAGCCCAAAAAGTGAGACTAGAGTTTTCATTCGGAACCCTAGCACAAGGAGGGGACCCAAAACGACACCACCAAGAGGGAAGCGACACCCGCATGCATTGCCATCGGTGGCGCCGTAGCATCGAGCTTTCACTCGGAGCCGCACCCGTGTCACCCATGGTACCAGGGTTGCCGACCCAACCAGAGAAGAGGGCCGCCGCCGCCGCCGAAGCCACGATAACACACCAGGATCACCGGCCACCCTTTTCCTCACTACCTTTGATTTGTACTCTGCTTAATAATTAATAAAGTACTTGTGTGTATCATAATGATACAGAGGTCGAGGTTTTAATCTTCTTCTTTAAAAAAAGAAAAGTTAATAGCTAATGTTGTTATTTTTAGGTTTTCACCTTTCATCTGAAAAGATTTCTGGTGAGCAGTATTGGAAGGACTTACTTTGTAGTTGCCACCTAAATAATATATGTTCCTCTGCAGCCATATTAGTCGAATTTCATCGTAGTGGGAACAAGAGCCGGACAAGTCAATCTGCTTGTCACACCTTTTATTGACATACCAAACAAATTTTGTTTTCTTTGGCAAGCCAATAAGTGATTACAAAATAAAATCCTAAAATATATTTAGGTACATATATCATGGGCAGAATTTGATAATATTTATTTACACAATTGCATTAATATTGGCAGGTAAATTAGGGACTAATTTATTAGAATATTAAAATTCCGTTGCAACGCAGAAGCATTTGTGCTAGTAATGATAAAGGTTTAGGAGTATCATTGAGGCAGATAGTCTGGCACAATTATTACAGCAAAATATTAAGGCGCATCCATGAGGCGGGAGAAATCTATCTTTGGTGGCACACGTACGACAACAAATTAAACAAGCTGGTCAGGTAGCACCAGATCGACTAGCAAGCAGAGCAAGCAGCACACAAAACAGAAGCAAATTAAGGGCAAATGCAGCGCGGCGTCACACAAACAAGCAAATAGGGGCATACTAGAAACCAAGCAAGGAAAATAGAATCAAGTAACCGGCGGCGCGTTTGATTTGGCCGTGCCAGAAGCCTCCGGCGGCATCTGCAGCTTGTCGGCCAAGCTCTTGGCCCCCTTGAGCGAGAGCACGAGCCAGACGAAGGAGAGGAACTCCCCACCTTCACCCAAGCTCTTGGCGTGGAGGTAACCCCTGCACATGCTGGCCGAGTAGCAGAGCATGCCCAGCCACACCCGGTACATGAGCATCCAGCGCGTCGTAGGGTCCTGTATCTCCAGCAGCTCCTTGGCGAGCTTGCATGCCTCTAGGACGTGGAAAACTTCTTGGGACGTGGTACTAGTGTCGCCCTGTCCATCGGCAGCAGCTGGCAGCTTGTGCTCACTGTCCAGTATGCCGTCAATGAGCTCATTGACGTCCTTGTGGCTTAGCTCGTCCTTGTTCTGGGACAAAGTGGTGGATTTGAGTTCCTCCACGGCTTCGGAGATGAGATGGTGCCTGCTGCCGGTCAGCAGCATCTCGGGGTTGAAGTTGAGCAAGTGCGCCATATAGTTGGATATTGCCACCGTGCACTTGATATGGAGCCGTAATGCCGGGTTCCTCCTCTTCCGTTCTTCTTCTTCCTCTTCTTCTTCTGCTGCTGCTTCTGCATCTGCTCCTTCAACCTTTTCTTCTGCTCCTCCTCCTCCTCCTCCTTCTCCTTCCTGTCTACCACCATCATCGACCAATGCGGCATCGTCAATGCAGCGGAAGCAAAGATCGGAGGCCATGTGCCATAGGAGGACACTCCGGTCGAATGAGACGCGCAAGCTTTCTTTTATCTCCTCGCCACAGCGCCCTTGCAGCTCCTCCTTCAGAGCCCAGTTGTTGGAATCCAAGATCCTGTAACTGGCAAGGTCGCGGTCTTGCGCATCCACCAGATCCGCGATCACGGTTTGTGCCACCTTCTTGTACAGCTGACCAAGTTGAGGCCTGTAAGAAAGACATCCCCCCTTGCAGTTGAAGCCCATGCGCCTGGCGCACTTGTATATCCACCCGATGCTCTTGTCGCCCTCCCGAAGCGCCGCGTCGACGAGGTTGTAGCCGGGTACCGTCTCGCACAAGGCTGGGACCTTTGTCATGGACATGAGCCGGTACAGCAGCTGCCGGATGAACACCGCCAGGACATCCAGCGCTGCGGTGAGGCACAGGATGATGTAGGTTATCTTCACATCGGCGCGCCGATATGGGTGCTTGTCGCTCGCTGCAAATAGCGCCAGGGCGGCGATGTGCAAGACAGGGACCACCAACAGATGATAGAGCAGGTAGAGAGGAGTGACAACCACGGTAGCTCTGGTGTAGATGAAGGCGAATGCACTGCGCAGCCAGCGCGGCAGGGCCTTCTCGGCGACGGGTAGAGGCGGCAGAACATCCTCCACCTTGCCAGCCTTGTTTCGTGCCACCAGGTCCTTGGCAGCAGCTAGCAGTGACATGTCCGAAAGTACCATCAAGACTTTGTCTGCCTCCGTCAGGGCCACCACCGGTGGTTTTTTCTCCTTCTTCCCGCAGGCGCCGGCGCCGCAGGAGGAAAGCCACGACATGGCCACCTCCTCCCGGCCACCGCCACAGCTTTGTGGGGGCATCCCAGTGAAGCAGTTGCTCTCCTCGAACAAGAAGAACTTGTTGACGCGCTTCCTCCACTTGGAAGGCTTCTTGGTCCCTTGCACCCAGGCCGACACAGCCGCCAGCCGCTTGATCTTGGCTCTGTTGAGCGCCAACGGCTTCTCACTGAAGCTGAGGACGCCAACGACGAAGAGAAGGACCGCCGCCGCCAGTAGCTTCCAGTCACTGGAGCTGCGCCATGACTTGCAGAAGGCGTAGAGGGCGACCGCGACCTGGGACACCAAGGTCACGGTGTGCCTCGTCCACAGCTCGTTGTCCTCGATCTCGTAGCCGGTCATCTCCTGCTGGCCGCCGAGGTGGATGAGGAGGACAGGGGCCCAGAGGACCTCCAGGACGCTCGACTGCTCGACGCCGCCGCAGTTGCTGCCCCTGGCGTGGCGGTTGAAGAGGGTGGCGAGCGCGTAGATGGCCAGCGCGTCGCTGGAGATGTAGGCCAGCCAGATGCACGTCCTGAAGACGCGCGGGATGGTGTACTTGCGCATGGGCGCGGCCAGCAGGAGGAACCACTGCAGGCCCAGGCTGCCCAGCACCAGGATGCGCAGCTGCCAATCGTCCCACCATCGCACAACGCTCCAAATGTCAGACATATCTCTCTGTGTGTGTGTGTGTGTGTGTTTCACCACTCCAATTACTCGAGGTACGTACTGCATTCAGGGCACTGAAACAAGAGTGTAGCTAGTTTCAAGGGTTGGCATTCCATCTTATTTGCGTCGCGCATGCATGCATGCATGGATCTTGTCAAAGCCAAAAGAAAAAGGATAAAGGGAATGCTACGTAAAACATAAAGTCGACCCAGGTGCCATGATACATGTGATACTGTGGATACAGTGATACTGTGCCGTGATACTCCCGGCCCAGGATGCATGCGCTTTGCGTGTCCACGGTCATATTCTACGGTCACGATACATGTGATACTGTAGATACACTGTGGAAACAAGGCTGCAGCCTGGGGCGTGGCTTTGCGTGTTAAGTAACATTCGAAGCCCACACGCGCGTTAGCTAGAGATGATGCATGTGCGCTCATCTTCACTTTATTGATTCGGACTCCAAACTTACCACTAGACACATGTGGTAAGCAATCCAAACTATTCAAAAAGATCGGCACACGAAAACTTTGCATGTACTTGCACTGTGCCTTATTGTACTGATAACTATACCGACTACCTATCACTTGAACTAGATCGGTACCGCGCCTTGGCGCGGGGTGCCAGTTCTAACAATGTGGTCAAACAGATAAAGATCAAGTTAGTACGAAGCATGGTTTAGCGCACATATTCAGTAGGACGACGAATATTCATGTTTAAAAGAAGGAACAAACATTCACTTGTATCAGAAGCAAGATATCATCGAGTTCAACATGGTCATGAGATTATAAGCGTTCGTAGGACCACAAAAGCAAATCAATTACATTAAGTTCATGACTAAGAGCAGGAACATAACAAGAAAGCAAAAGCCAGACATAGTAGCTATAGAGATGGTACAACTACTAAGTCATAGCTATTAGAACAAAGAAGGGACCATATACAGGAAATACACGTAGACTATAGGTTACTTCGGTGACATAGAAAGGGAACAAATGTATATAACATGATAGTCGACACACCACTAAAGCAGCAACTTCGATAGTAGAAACCCGTCGTTCAAATATTTATACAAAGGCACAAAGGCTCTGCGACTCTCTACACAATGATCACTGAGTGACCTTCCACTGGCCCAAAGACATAGTTTCAGGGAAACACCAGGAACTTCCAGATGCCATAACTTTTGCCTTAATCAAGCTATCCATGTAGCTCTCCTCGTTCTTTCTTGGGATCTGAGTAGACATGTGGTTACCCTGGCAATCAAAGTAGTGTAAGGGGTCATGGAAACAAAAACTTCTTAGTAAATGACAAAGCGGTAAGTGGAAGCAAACAATAGTAGGATCATACGTGGGTGTCCAAAAGGACCAGATCTGTATGTTTATTGGGTGCATTGTTAGTTCCACCCCGGTGGTACCACACCCATGACATACACACGGACGTGCCAGATGGTATTGACCTGACACATATACACGGACGTGCCGGTATTACCCTGACAAAGCCCACACAAAGGGCTGAACACCATCTAGGGAAACAAAAAGAATCGGATCCCAAATATACATTACAAAAACAGGCTAGAAGACACAATGTCTATTGATGATAGAGGATGGATAATGCATGATAGAAATCTTATCATGGCAATAACCTCTTTTCCATAAAACATATACTATGTGCAAACATCATCATAGAACAATGGATATGTTTATTATTGAATGGACATTCTCCAAACACAGAAGCAAGTATCATAAAGTAGTTTCCCAAAACATAAAGAAAGAGAACAAATCACAGTACAGTAATAACAATAAGATTCGGTAAAATCAGAGAAAAGAATTAAGGGAATTATCCACCCAAGTATATATCATTAAAGACAATACAAGCAAAAGCGCAGACTAGTACTAATTAGAACAGGGCCATGCCAATGAACTTCAAAAGGGACCAGCTGAGGCATACATCTTAGGGTATGTACATTTTCCATCTTTATCTTAGATAAGTAATTTTAAATAGTTTCTCGACGTGACCCACAACACACCATCATACAACTGTTCATGGTTAAACACATGATTTTCAGGTATATTCCAACAAAAGTCTGTGCAGTGCTAGCTAGAACTTACAGGTAGATGCGTCTACATGATATAACAGATATATACTCTTCTCGAGTGGTGGAACTGCACCCCAGGCAACCTGGGATCTAGCCCGGGACCTAGCCCGAAATCCTATTAAGTATCATCTTAAGAAGTATGAAAAATTGGAAATAAAATAAGGCCACGTTTAGATTATAAAGGGTCAGCCCTGGGCTTCACTGGTTCTGGGTACACCCCTTTTCTTCTCCAAGCAAAGAAAGTAAAGAAATATGTCCAGGACCTTGGACCTAGGCATTTGACTGTGATGGTAATAGATAGCGTGCGATATAGCATCGCTAAGAATGGGCAAATGGTGTGAAGAGAACATGAGAAAACTGTCACTGTATATATAGGACGTACACGGGCATGCTGTCCACAAAGTGTAAATTATAATATCTACAAACATAATAACATATTTAAGTAACCAAGAGAATCCAGCAGATTGGAAGGGCTCACTGTAAATAACATTTTTGGTGTCTCAACTGCAGGTCTTACTTCAATTTCACTAACTGAATGGCCAAAAGTAAGTATTTCGCTCATTTACATATAAGAATATACATAGCTTTCAAGGGTTGTATCCTTACATAATCATTTGTATCTAGCTTCTAAACCCCTTAAAAAGAAAGATATGAAGAATAAGTTTCCAAGAGTACTCCATAAACTGGAGCATGCCAAACTGCTACAAAGTTAACTTTGCAGATCAGTGTTCCTACAGAAGTACAAATACTACGGTATAAGAATTGACCTTTAATGTATACACACAAATTAAAAGCTATACATATGGCACATAAAGACTGAGCATCCTATAAGTACAACTCTGTGTCTAGCAACGATGTACAACTATATAATGTGAACAATCAATTACATAATTTCTTAGAAGGCAGGGAAAACATAATAATTCAGATATAGACCTTCAGGTATAGGCATATGCACAAACAAAAGGAAAAAAGACAGTTGGCTATAAATAGACAATTTGTTTACTTTTATAGAAATGTTGGGCACGGTAGACCTAAAAACAAGCAAGAGAACTGAAATGTTCCACTTCCTGAAGCTGAGAATTAAAAAAATGCACAGAAAAGGCATAAATGGAGCAGAGGACCTTGAAGCAAAATATATAAAAATACAAAAAATCTATTCGGTGGCAGCCATGTGGACTGAGTAAGTAACTAAAGGACCAACTGAACCAAAAAGAATTGATAATCTTAAATCAACCTAAACCAAAAATATACAAAAATACAAAAAAATCAAGCATGAAAGATCTTACAGAAAAGAGCAAGTCGAACCTGAGATTGATAATCTTAAATCAACCTGCACAGAATCCGCACATAGAACCTGTGATGATCAGACACCATCGAGGAGACCTATATCTGAAGCAAGTATATAACAACAACAAGTCAAACCATATATTCTCCGAGAAAGACTGATCAATCTCTCTATCACCCTAACATTTATTGATAGGCAACAACGTTTGTATAATGATCAGCCCCCAGACACCATGAAAGAGTTGGTAACAAGCTTTACTGATTCGATAGCATATGACTACATTTGTACTGTACTGTCCTCCTCATGCAACCCCCCATGTGTTTGGTGGCCTCCCTGATGATGGCTCTTCTTACCAAGGGACTGGTTGAGTGAATGGGAACCCTCTAAATCTACATTATTTAATTAAACATCAGTAGTCTCTTCTACTGTCTTCAATGCTAAAAAAACAGCTAAAATACATGCAGGCTGATGCAACTAACTGAGAATAAAGGTTAGTATAAGTTTCCTGAATAAATGTATGTTAAAAGGTACATCAACTAAAGTTTTTTGTGTCTGCTATACACTGGTATATGGGATCACACTCTGCTCCAACCGAACAACAATAGTTGCTTTCTTTATCGCTATAGAGAGATCTATCCCAAAAGGCCTTGCTTAGGAACCAGCAAGGCATCATGTTGTGTTTCCCACAAAGACCATGAAGCATATAAGAAACTAATCATAGAAGTAGACACAAACTTGGTTACCTAGGCTCACTTAGGCTCGAAGTAGCTGTCTGTCGTGGGGTCATGGACAGTAAGGGAGGATAGATTCGTCTTGGCTTCCTCTCCCTTTGTGTGATGGCAGCCTGAGCTCCTCCTGCCGAGTGCCAAGGAGGAAGAGATCGAGCAGAATTGGAGAGTAAGTGACTTTCATAATGCAAAATCGGTGAAACTAAAAACACATGCTATAGTTTGAAGTAAAGAAGTAGCATATTCATTGGATAATTCATTGTTTAATTTACTAAAGTGGCATCAAATTAAAAAAATCTTTAATAATCTAAGAATATTATCATTACAAAGCAACGATTTCTGAACTTGCTATCTTTACCTTGTCGCACAGGAGTGCCTTTACCTGCTCGCACAGGAGCGCCTCATCAGAGACCTCTTTTTATAGGGCACCAAGAACTGCAGCTAATCCACCAAATCGGTGAAATTCCCGTCCTAATATTATTCACTGGTAACACTCTTCCTCTACCATGAGAAGGCCTCGCTTCTAAGTGAAGGAAATATGCCCAAGAGGCAATAATAAAGTTGTTATTTTATATTTCCTTATTTCATGATAAAGGTTTATTATTCATGCTAGAATTGTATTGATCGGAAACCATAATGCATGTGTGAATACATAAACAAACACCGTGTCCCTAGTAAGCCTCTACTAGACTAGCTCGTTAATCAAAGATGGTTAAGGTTTCCTGACCATGGACATGAGTTGTCATTTGATAACGGGATCACATCATTAGGAGAATGATGTGATGGACAAGATCCATCTGTTAGCTTAGCATAATGATCGTTCAGTTTTATTGCTATTGATTTCTTCATGTCAAATACATATTCCTTCGACTATGAGATTATGCAACTCCCGGATACCGGAGCAATGCCTTCTGTGCTATCAAACGTCACAACGTAACTGGGTGATTATAAAGATGCTCTACAGGTATCTCCGAAGGTGTCTGTTGAGTTGGCATAGATCGAGACTAGGATTTGTCACTCCGAGTATCGGAGAGGTATCTCTGGGCCCTCTCGGTAATACACATCATAAGCTTGCAAGCAAACGACTAAGGAGTTAGTTACGAGGTGATTTATTACGGAATGAGTAAAGAGACTTGCCGGTAATGAGATTGAACTAGGTATGAAGATACCGACGATCGAATCTCGGGCAAGTAACATACCGATGGACAAAGGGAATTACGTATGTTGTCATAACGGTTCGACCGATAAAGATCTTTGTAGAATATGTAGGAGCCAATATGAGCATCCAGGTTCCGCTATTGGTTATTGACCGGAGAGGTGTCTCGGTCATGTCTACATAGTTCTCGAACCCGTAGGGTCCGCACGCTTAACGTTCGATGACGATATAGTATTATATGAGTTATGTGATTTGGTGACCGAATGTTGTTCGGAGTCCTGGATGAGATCACGGACATGACGAGGAGTCTGGAAATGGTCGAGAGGTAAAGATTGATATATAGGACAATGGTATTCGGACACCGGAAGTGTTCCGGAGGGTACCGGGTACTTATCGGGTCACCGGAAAGGAGTTTCGGGCACCCCCGGCAAAGATATATGCCTTATGGGCCAGAAGAGGGAACACACCAGCCCACAAGGGGCTGCTGCACCCCCTATAGAGGTCGGCCTATGAGGAGGATAAGGAAAGAGGGGAGGGAAAGGAAAGTGTGGAGTATGACTCCCCCTTCCTTCCCTCTCCCCCCCTCTTTCCTTCCCCCTTCTTCATATAAGGAAAGGGGGGGCGCAGGGCAAGGCAGCAGCCCTAGGGCTGCCGCCAGGTCTCTTGGGGCGCCCTAGGGGCTGCCTCCTCCCCTCCCACCTATATATATGTAGGGAGGGGGCGCCACACAAGGACACAACATTGTCTTAGCCGTGTGCGGTGCCCGCGTCCACCGTTTACTCCCTCGGTCATATCTTCGTAGTGCTTAGGCGAAGCCCTGCGAGGAACAATTCACCATCACCGTCACCACGCCGTCGTGCTGACGGAACTCATCTACTACCTCGACATCTTGCTGGATCAAGAGGGCGAGGGACGTCACCGAGCTGAACGTGCGCAGAACGCGGAGGTGTCGTACGTTCGGTACTTGTTCGGTTGGAGCGCGAAGAAGTTCGACTACATCAACCACATTGTTAAATGCTCCCACTTACGGTCTACGAGGGTACGTAGACACACTCTCCCCCTCGTTGCTATGCATCTCCATGGATAGATCATTGCGTGTGCATAGAATTTTTTTTGTTTTTCATGCAACAATTCCCAACAGTGGCATCATGAGCCAGGTCTATGCGTAAATGATATGCACGAGTAGAACACAAAGAGTTGTCGGCTGTGATAGTCATACTGCTTACCACCAACATCTTATTTTGATTCGGCGGTATTGTGGGATGAAGC
Organism: Thinopyrum elongatum; assembly: GCA_011799875.1. Taxonomy (NCBI): domain Eukaryota; kingdom Viridiplantae; phylum Streptophyta; class Magnoliopsida; order Poales; family Poaceae; genus Thinopyrum; species Thinopyrum elongatum. Next base: position 11,997,413 of record CM022299.1, read on the forward strand.
GGCCTGGACCAACCTTACATGTCCACGTACATAAGACCGGTTCCACCGACAGACATGCAACTAGTTTTGCATAAAGGTGGCTGGCGGGTGTCTGTTTCTCCTACTTTAGTTGAATCGAATTTGACTGCGGCCGGTCCTTGAAGAAGGTTAAAACAGCAAACTTGTCGAATCACCGTTGTGGTTTTGCCGTAGGTAAGAACGGTTCTTGCTAGAAGCCCGTAGCAGCCACGTAAAACTTGCAACAACATAGTAGAGGACGTCTAACTTGTTTTTGCAAGGCATGTTGTGATGTGATATGGTCAAGACATGATGTGATATACGTTGTTGTATGAGATGATCATGTTTTATAATGATCGTTCAGTTTTATTGCTATTGCTTTCTTCATGTCAAATACATATTCCTTCGACTATGAGATTATGCAACTCCCAGATACCGGAGGAATGCCTTGTGTGCTATCAAACGTCACAACATAACTGGGTGATTATAAAGATGCTCTACAGGTATCTCCGAAGGTGTCTGTTGAGTTGGCATAGATCGAGACTAGGATTTGTCACTCCGAGTATCGGAGAGGTATCTCTGGGCCCTCTCGGTAATACACATCATAAGCTTGCAAGCAAACGACTAAGGAGTTATTCACGAGGTGATGTCTTACGGAACGAGTAAAGAGACTTGACAGTAACGAGATTGAACTAGGTATGAAGATACCGACGATCGAATCTCAGGCAAGTAACATACCGATGGACAAAGGGAATTACGTATGTTGTCATAATGGTTCGACCGATAAAGATCTTCGTAGAATATATAGGAGCCAATATGAGCATCCAGGTTCCGCTATTGGTTATTGACCGGAGAGGTGTCTCGGTCATGTCTACATAGTTCTCGAGCCCGTAGGGTCCGCACGCTTAACGTTCGATGACGATATAATATTATATGAGTTATGTGATTTGGTGACTGAATGTTGTTTGGAGTCCCGGATGAGATCACGGACATGATGAGGAGTCTCAAAATGGTCGAGAGGTAATGATTGATATATAGGATGATAGTATTCGGACACCGGAAGTGTTCTGGAGGGTACCGGGTACTTATCGGGTCACCGGAAAGGAGTTTTGGGCACCCCCGACAAAGATATAGGCCTTATGGGCCAGAAGAGGGAACACACCAGCCCACAAGGGGCTGGTGCGCACCCTATAGAGGTCGGCCTATGAGGAGGAGAAGGAAAGAGGGGAGGGAAAGGAATGTGTGGAGTAGGACTCCCCCTTCCTTCCCTCTCCCCCCTCTTTCCTTCCCCCTTCTTCATATAAGGAAAGGAGGGGGGGGGGGGGGGGGGGCGCAGGGCAAGGCGGCAGCCCTAGGCAAGGCAGCAGCCCTAGGGCTGCCGCCATGTCTCTTGGGGCGCCCTAGGGGCTGCCTCCTCCCCTCCCACCTATATATATATGTAGGGAGGGGGCGCCACACAAGGACACAACATTGTCTTAGCCGTGTGCGGCACCCTCGTCCACCGTTTACTCCCTCGGTCATATCGTCGTAGTGCTTAGGCGAAGCCCTACGAGGATCACTTCACCATCACCGTCACCACGCCGTCGTGCTGACGAAACTCATCTACTACCTCGATATATTGCTGGATCAAGAGGGCGAGGGACGTCACCGAGCTGAACGTGTGCAGAACGCGGAGGTGTCGTACGTTCGGTACTTGTTCGGTTGGAGCGCGAAGAAGTTCGACTACATCAACAGCATTGTTAAACGCTTCCGCTTACGGTCTACGAGGGTACGTAGACATACTCTCCCCCTCGTTGCTATGCATCTCCATGGATCATTGCATGTGCGTAGAAAAAATTGTGTTTTCCATGCAATGATTCCCAATACTAAGCAACCTAAATAAGCTAGTAATCAACAAAAGCATCAGACAACTGAAGAATGACCAGCTAAAAAATTGGTGGCATGGGCATGTTTGCTAGCACACCGTCCATACTTTGCTACTGATTACTTTCCTACGTTACGACATGCTTGAAGTTTACAAACTCAAGACCATCTTGATGTTATTCACACAAGCGCTGCAAAATGACAGTAAAATAAAGCAATTCATCACTGCCAAAAACTTAGAAGGCAGATGGAAGAATCTCTACCAAATATTACCCTCCCCCCATATTAGCGTTTTCCCATCTCTATATATATTCTTTCGTACAATCCAGTTTGCTGAACAGGTGCAAGGAACAGACTGTTTCTGCACAATAATATTAGGAATTTTTAACTATAGCTAACATACATAAAAATGTGATGAGCATTGAAAAGGAAAGACGAAAAATGGTAGATTTCATGGATTAGCTGGCTAGCCTAACCGGCTAAGCAACAAATCTGTCAAAGCAATGTGTGGCTTCCTTTCTTCTAGTTAGTGTCGAGACATGATCTGGTTCTGCAAATTCTCCCAACCGAAACTAGAAGTTAAGCAGACTACAATATATATGGTCCACAAATCATGGCTTCTATTACAATTGAAATCTGAATTCAATTTTCTGTCATGTACATATATACACAAAAGATACTACATAAATACACAACAGATATTAATGTTCAAAGGAACCACTTCACCTGAGTGAAGTTTCAATTCTGAAAAGTGAAGTTACCAATGTGGGAAAGAGTAATGAAGCTTCATTAATTCACCAGTAGTAGGTCCCTTCTACAACCATTTGGAAATGTGAGTCTGAAGCGTGTGAACCTGAAGTGTGTTCTTTGTTAAACCTGTCCAATTTTAGTTCGTAGTAAACTTGATATATTCATCTCTGAACTTGCATACTACATGCCTAACTGTTGTAGTCATGAAGATTTCAATTCAATTTCTCGGGTTTCATTTGACCTGCTATTAGTAGTGTGACCCAGTGTGATCATGTGGCTTATATAACCTCTAGATTGCTAGAATGCTAAGAAAAATTTGCAAGCGAAGTACATCTGTACTATGTTTAATACAGTATTTAATTTTTTCCAGTAAATAGCTTTCTTGCTCTGAATTACTGATCCAGTAATCATATCATAATCATCACTCATTATTATAGGTTTCACTTTTTTTTGCAAAACTCCACAGACTGTCTGTATATGGCAAGGTAATGACGATAGACTCTATGGTTGCATATACACAGTAAAAGATCATGGTGAAGTATAAATCCAAACACACATGCTCTTTCAAATAAATTTTGAAACATAACAACTTGCTACTTGAAGGTTACTCATGGCTTGGCTGTGTGGATTTTAGAACGGCATACCTCAGGTGGAGCACAGGCGGTCGACGTTCCGGCGAAATTGGTAGAACAGGGATACTGGATGCTTCCCTAGAGGGGCTTGAGCCTGTCTTTTATGTATCAGACCATCTCAAAATAGTATCCTGCACAAAGAGGAATAAGCATTTACCTTTTAGTGAGGGCTTCAATCTTGGAGATAAATAAAAATATTTAGAGTTCACAAAGTGTCTTTCAGTATAAATTCCATGAAAGACTACAGTCCTACTCATTGCATCGCTTATCTGAAGAAACATTAAATATTTGGTGTGAAAACATTTACTTTTTGGAAGGAGATGTTTCCAATACAACCACTGCTACAGAGAAATTTTGTGGCAAGAAGGCAAATTGAATTAAGAATAAACCGGACACGCTAATTCAGCCAATGAACTTAAAATACATATCCCCTCTGCACACATATGGACTCGCATTATATACAGACCTAAAGTACACTACATCTGCGGTGTACATGTTCTTGGAATACACACACAACCTAGAAATATACATCGACTTGAAATACACACACCAGCCTGAAGTATTTATGGACCCGAAATACACACACCAGCCTACAGTTTTGGACATGGCTCATTTTTCTACAAAGATTTGGAGTCCTATCCGAACTTATGCCCAACTGTTCCGCTAAGGCACTGTCAAATACTATTTTTGGTGTGGTTTGTTATTCAGTTAATTTGCTTGTCTCACCAATTTGGCTAACAGATGTCATGCTATCAGTCTGAGGGGATGAACAATTCATCAAGAAAAAGTGTAATCTAGTTGCTTGTACCAGTTTCAGTCATGGCAGGTAATATTCAGATCTGGGGTAGATGGGGGCTCACCACGATTGTGCTGGGTAGGAGGTGAAGAGGGAGGGGTGTTGGCCTGCTCCTCCACATCCACCTCCTCTGGCCGATCTACCTGATGCACCTACAGAGACAGGATGAGGCAGGGGAGATCGAAGAACCCGCAGCAGCTTCCTCATTGCCTTCCTTCACATAACCGCAGGCACTTATGCATCAGAAGAAGAAGAAGAAGAACCAGAGGAAGAAAAGGTGAGGAGGGACCTATACCGAGGCTCTTGGAGGGGATGCTCCTGCGCCATAGGTGGAGCTGTGCGGCTAGGGTTCCGGGCGGCGGTTGAGGTTGGAGGGGGTGGAAGGAGGAGGAGGACGAGAAGACGCGGCCGCGCCGACCCCCCTGGTCCACGCCGCTGCCTTTGCCTCGCCTCGCCATTCCTCCTTCCCTCCCGCGGAAGCCGGGGCCGGGGGCATGGGCCGCATCCCACGGCGGCGGCCTGCTGGGCGAAGGAGATGGCGGCGAGGTGGGGTTGGATTTGGACGGCAGCAGGGCAGGGAGGCGGGAGCGAGGCTAGGGTTTGGAGGGAGAGAGAGAGAGGCGAGCGAGAGGAAGAGGACGAGGTAGGCGGCGCGAGTGCGCGAGGCAGCTAGGTTTTCTCTCCATGGGAGCCACTGCCTTTATATGTCCGTGTGTGAAATGACGAGAATACCCACGGCGGGGCACAAAATTACGTGCGGTGGCACGAGATCTTTACTGCGAGGGGTAACTATTCATTGCGACAGGAGCTCCTCTTCGATCCGACGGCCGAGATCAATCAGAAGCGAGATCAGACGGTCCAAATGGTATCCAAAAATCGATACAACGGCCAGGAAGCCAAATCGCTGAGGAGCCGGGAGATTCCCCATCATTCTTATTTCTCGATGTGCACTCGGTAATTACCATTTGATCTGAACAGATAAAATAGTTCCGCCACCTCGGAAATCAATTATTTCTAAGCCTTGTCGAGTGTCTTCTTAACACTCCACCTTTTATAATGGAAAACGGTAAAAACAAGAAAAAAATAATGAAAATAAGCAGGAAAAGACACATAAAACTGATCAAAACGGCTCTTTAAAACCGACACAAAAAATGTTCCAAAAACACTACTAGAGACAGAGAATTTGCCATCAGTCAGCTCTTTGCCATCTGCTATCGGATGGCAAAGAAGGCCTTTGCCATCTGCTTGTAAAAAACATACGGCAAAGACTTGGCTGACGGCAAAGAGCCTAGTTGCCATCAGCCATTTCTTTGCCGTCCGCCAGCGGACGGCAAATATTCTTTGCCATCTGCTAGCGGACGGCAAAGAGGTGGGTGGGGTCCAGTGGAGGCCTAAACCCTAATGGCCCACCAGCCCCACCTCATTGCCGTCCGCTAGCAGACGACAAAGAATCTTTGCTGTCCGCTGGTAGACGGCAAAGCAAACGCTACCTAACAGCCCACCCCCACCCCACCTCCCACTCTCTCACTCCACCGCGCGCACGACCCCAACCGCCGCCGCCGCCGCCGCCGCCGCCCCGACCCCCATCGCCCTCGCCGCCGCCCCGCGGCCTCGCTGCCCTGCCGCCCTCGCCGCCGCCCCGCGGCCTCGCCGCCCTGCCGCCCGCCGCCCCGGTGCCCCGCTGCCCCACTCCGGTGAGCCTCTCCCCTTTGTTTTTTTCTTTTTTTTTCTACTGTTAGTTAGGTTAGTTACTAGTGTGTTAGTTAGGTTAGTTCTAGAAAAAAAGTATTAGGAGAAGAAAATAAGAAGAATAAGAAGAAGAAGAGGAGAAGAAGGAAAGGGGGAGGAGAAGAAAAGAAGAAGAAGAAGAAGAAGAAGAGGAGGAGGAGGAGGAGGAGGAGGAGAAGAAGAAGAAGATGATGATGAAAAAAAAAGAAGAAGTAGAAGAAGAAGATGAAAAAGAAGGAAGAAGAAGATGAAAAAAAGTAGAAAAGGTAGAAAAAGAAAGAAAAGAGGGAAAAGAAGGTCGAGGGTCGAGGTGTCGAGGGTCGAGGATCTCCGAGGGGTCGAGGGTCACCGAGGGTCGAGGATCGCCGAGGGGTCGAGGGTCGAGGATCGTCGAGGGTTCGAGGGTCGAGGATCGCCGAGGGGTCGAAGCTTTTTTCATAGTTTGAAGTGTCGATGCTTTATGTGATGTGATGTCTTAAATTTTCTTGACTCGATCGGTAAAATTTACAGGCTTTGTGCTATTTCATCTCCTTGGAGTCATCGTAGTCGAAGTTTTTGGTCCGTGATCCCGCCGTTGTTCAACTACTTCCTCTACATCCAAGGGTGAGCTACGAATCCACCTTCACCTCCTACGCTCTTGTAATCAAGTCAGTATATTTCATTTTCATTCTAAGTCGCATAACCAGTATGCGTCTCCCGTCCGAAAGGGTTGCATCGATAAATATGCATTCAGTTGCATATTTATCACCGTAACTCATTCGGATTGTCCAACGATTTCCACGGATAGCCCGAGTATGTGTAGATTGGGTACGTTCTCCATGCTCTACCCCATTCCGAGACAAAATTTTGTCAGCGCCTTCCTGTTGTTAGCCGGATGCACATTTGATACGTCTCCAACGTATCTATAATTTTTTATTGTTCCATGCTATTATATTATCTGTTTTGGATGTTTTATCTGCATTAATATGCTATTTTATATTATTTTTGGGACTAACCTATTAACCTAGAGCCCAGTGCAGGTTCCTGTTTTTTCCCTGTTTTTGAGTTTCGCAGAAAAGGAATACCAAACGGAGTCCAAACGGAATAAAACTTTCGCGATGATCTTTCTTGGACCAAAAGGAAACCAAAGGACTTGGAGTGCAAGTCAGAGAAACCACGAGGCGGGCACAAGGACGGAGGGCGCGCCCCCCACCCTTGTGGGCCCCTCGTGCGTCTCCTGACCTAATTCTTTCGCCTATATATACTCTTATATGCCCAAACCACCAGAAATATCCACGAAAAGACTTTTCCACCGCCGCAACCTTCTGTACCAGTGAGATCCCATCTAGGGGCCTTTTCCGGCGTCCTGCCGGAGGGGGATTCGATCACGGAGGGCTTCTACATCAACACCATTGCCCTTCCGATGAAGCGTGAGTAGTTTACCTCAGACCTACCGGTCCATAGCTAGTAGCTAGATGGCTTCTTCTCTCTCTTTGATTCTCAATACCACGTTCTCCTCGATGTTCTTGGAGATCTATTCGATGTAATACTTTTTTGCGGTGTGTTTGCAGAGATCCGATGAATTGTAGATTTATGATCAGCTTATTTATGAATATGATTTGAATCTTCTCTGAATTCTTTTATGCATGATTTGATATCTTTGCAAGTCTCTTCGAACTATCGATTTGGTTTGGCCAACTAGATTGGTTTTTCTTGCAGTGGGAGAAGTGCTTAGCTTTGGGTTCAATCTTGCGGTGTCCTTTCCCAGTGACAGTAGGGGAAGCAAGGCACGTATTGTATTGTTGCCATCGAGGATAAAAAGATGGGGTTTTCATCATATTGCTTGAGTTAATTCCTCTACATCATGTTATCTTTCTTAATGCGTTACTCTGTTCTTCATGAACTTAATACTCTAGATGCAGGCAGGAGTCGGTCGATGTGTGGAGTAATAGTAGTAGATGTAGAATCGTTTTGGTCTACTTGACACGGACGTGATGCCTATATTCATGATCATTGCCTTAGATATCGTCATAACTTTGCACTTTTCTATCAATTGCGCGGCAGTAATTTGTTCACCCACCGTATTATTTTCTATCTTGAGAGAAGCCTCTAGTGAAACCTATGGCCCCCGAGTCTATTTTCCATCATACAATCTTCTACTTTCCAATCTATGAGTTTCCGATCTACTATTTTGCAATCTTTTACTTTCCAATCTATAAAACAAAAATACCAAAAATATTTACTTTACCGTTTATCTATCTCTATCAGGTCTCACTTTTGCAAATAACCGTGAAGGGATTAACAACCCCTTATCGCGTTGGGTGCAAGTTTGGTGTTTGTTTGTGTAGGTATTCGGTGACTTGCGTGTTGTCTCCTACTGGATTGATACCTTGGTTCTCAAAACTAAGGGAAATACTTACTCTACTTTGCTGCATCACCCTTTCCTCTTCAAGGGAAAAACTAACGCAAGCTCAAGAAGTAGCAACATTCTCTCGGCTTTTTGCCGAGATGTGTATCAGAAGAACAGCGGGGAGGTGCTGCCAAAATTTTGTCTCGGAATGGGGTAGAGCATGGAGAACGTACTCAATCTACACATACTCGGGTGGGATTAGGACCTATCTTTACCTATTAGAGTGTAGGTTGCATGGACGTAATAAAATTGACAAACTAGATTAACTGATGAATATACATGCTGAATTATATATATTTCTTGTCTATCTAGTAGCTAGGCAAGATGAGTGATCATGCGTGGATGTACACCGGTCACACTAGTCAGAAAGAGATGACCAATGAATGGTTAACAAAAACCAAGGGGTTTGTGAAAACCGCATTTGCAAATGGCCAGAGGAAAAACTGGTGCCCCTGTGTCCGGTGCGACAATTGGGAAAAGAGGACAGAGGATGAAATGGGCAAACACCTGCAGAAGAGTGGTTTTATGCCCGGTTATACGGTGTGGACATTTCATGGTGAGTCTGCCCAACGTGGCAAAGCTGAGGTGGTTCGTCGTCACACTGACGAGCATGGTACCGGGATGGAAGACATGGTGCAAAACTTTGATGATGCTCGGGATTCAGACGATGAGATGGAGGAATCTGCAAAGGCCTTCAACGAAATGTTGGAGTCTTCAAAATGTCCTCTCCACGAGCACACTGAGCTTTGTCAGCTGAATGCCATCTCACAAATAATGGCTCTGAAGGATCAATTCAACTTGGGTAGAGAATGCTACGACGCGATGATGACAGTATTTGGACACTTTCTACCCAAAGGCCATGTAATGCCTGCTAACCTGTACTAGTCAGACAAAATCCTCCGTGCTCTTAAGATGCCCTATGAGAAGATACATGCGTGTGAGAAAGGATGTGCCTTATTTAGGCTTGAGTATGCGGACTTGAACTATTGTCCCATTTGCAAGTCTTCCAGGTATGTTGTGGTAGACAATGGTATGGGTGAGAAGACGCAGACCAAAATCCCCGTTAATGTTCTTCGGTATATGCCAATCGTACCAAGACTTCAACGTCTTTTCATGGTCAAAGAGACGGCCAGACAGATGACATGGCACAAAATGGGCAAAAGAACCGAGCTAGATGCAGATGGGAATCTGATGATGGTACACACATCGGATGGTGAAGCGTGTAAGCGCTTCGATGCATTACATGCGCAAAACATGGCAGATCCAAGGCATCCTCGAGTCGCCATCAGCACGGATGGGTTTAGTGTGTTTGGTCTGACGGCAGCCCAATACAGTTGTTGGCCCGTATTTGTCATTCCACTCAATCTCCCCCCCCCCCGCAGACAGATTATGCAAAGAAAGAACATTTTCCTGACATTGATAATTCCAGGGCCCAACTATCTGGGGAAGAATATGAATGGGTACATGCAGCCGCTTAAGGACGAATTGCAAGAAGCTTGGGATAATAGGTTCAAGACATACGACGCCTTTAGCAAACAGAACTTCATAATGCGTGTCTGTGATGTCTGCTAGAACTACGTCGGTTTTTCCCCAGAGAGGAAGGGATGATGCAGCACAGCGACGGTAGGTATTTCCCTCAATGATGAGACCAAGGTTATCGAACCAGTAGGAGAACCACACAACACCATGTAAACAGCTCCTGCACACAAAGAACAAATACTTGCAACCTGACGTGTTAAAGGGGTTGTCAATCCCTTTCGGGTAACGAGATAGATAAAATTGTAGTAGATTGAAAGATGCAAATAAAAGCAAATAAAATTCAGCAAGGTATTTTTGGGTTTTTGGATAAATAGATCTGAAAATAAAAGTTGCAAACAAATAAAAGAGCGAATAGCAAAATAGATCTGGAAGGCAAATATATTAAAGAAGAGACCCGGGGGCCGTAGTTTTCACTAGTGGCTTCTCTCGAGAAAAATAGCAAACGGTGGAAACAAATTACTGTTGGGCAATGATCATTATATAGGCATCACGTCCAAGATTAGTAGACCGACTCCTGCCTACATCTACTACTATTACTCCACACATCGACCGCTATCCAGCATGCATCTAGTGTATTAAGTTCATGGAGAAACGGAGTAATGCAATAAGAATGATGACATGATGTAGACAAGATCTATTTATGTAGAAATAGACCCCATTTTGTTATCCTTAATGGCAATGATACATACGTGATGTTTCCCTTTCTGTCACTGGGATCAAGCACCGTAAGATCGAACCCATCACAAATCACCTCTTCCCATTGCAAGATAAATAGATCAAGTTGGCCAAACAAAACCCAAATATCGGAGAAGAAATACGAGGCTATAAGCAATCATGCATATAAGAGATCAAAGAAGACTCAAATAACTTTCATGGATAAAAAAATAGATCTGATCATAAACTCAAAGTTCATCGGATCCCAACAAACACACCGCAAAAAAAAGAGTTACATCATATGGATCTCCAAGAGACCATTGTATTGAGAATCAAACGGGAGAGAGAAAGCCATCTAGCTACTAACTACGGACCCGAAGGTCTACAATGAACTACTCACGTATCATCGGAGAGGCACCAATGAGGATGATGAACCCCTCCATGATGGTGTCTAGATTAGATCTGGTGGTTCTGGAACTTGCGGCGGCTGGAATTGATTTTCGTCGACTCCCCTAGGGTTTCTGGAATATTGGGGTATTTATAGAGTAAGGAGGCGGTGCGGGAGGCCCCGAGGTGGGCACAACCCACCTGGGCGCGCCTGGGACTCCAGGCGCGCCCTGGTGGGTTGTTCTCCCCTTAGAGCACTCCCCAGGTGCTTCTCTGGCCCGCTGGATGTCTTCTGGTCCAAAAAAAATCCACAAAAAGTTTCGCTGTGTTTGGACTCCGTTTGGTATTGATTTCCTACAATGTAAAAAACATGCAGAAAAAAGCAACTGGCACTGGGCACTATGTCAATAGGTTAGTACCAAAAAATGATATAAAATGATTGTAAAATATCCAAGAATGATAATATAACAGCATGGAACAATCAAAAATTATAGAAACGTTTGAGACGCATCAGTCTGGTACATGTACTCGATGCATGACTTGCCGGCGTATGCGCTACTCATTGGCTGGTGTGTGCATGGAAGGTTCCCGTGCCCCACATGCAAGGCAGCTCTTGAGTTTTGTTGGCTGTAGGCTAGTCGCAAGTTTTCTTGCTTCGACTTGCATAGACAGTTCCTGGATCCTCTCCATAAGTTCAGGAAAGACAAGAAGAACTTCATCAAAGGTAGAGTTGTCAAAAACTCTGCACCACCTGCGTTGACAGGCCAAGAGACCCTGAATCAGTTAAACGCTCTCGAGCCAGATCCAGAGCGTCCAGGGTATTTCAAGGGGCATAATTCGGAACATGCCTGGACTCACAAGACATGCTTGTGGGATCTGCCTTACTTCAAAGACATCCTTTGCACACAACATTGACGTGATGCACACTGAAAAGAATGTCGGCGAGGCACTTTTTGGTACATTGTTCAGCATAGAGGGGAAGTCAAAGGATAATACTAAGGCCAGAGTCGATCAGGAGGCGCTATGTGATAGACCGTTACAAAACATGCAAGAACCGAAAGGAAAGCAGAACTGGACGAAGCCAAAGGCATGGTTCAATCTTGGAAGACCAGCTATGAGGGAAATTATCTTGTGGGTGAAAATGCAGTTGATGTTCCCCGATGGGTATGCAGCGAATCTAAAGATGGGAGCGAATCTTGAAAAATTGAAAATATTTGGTCTCAAGAGTCATGATTGGCACATATAGATTGAGCGGGTAATGCCGGTGATGTTGCGTGGCTTCATCCCTGAGGATGAATGGCTAGTACTGGCAGAGCTGAGCTATTTCTTCTGTGTTCTTTGTGCGAAAGAACTATCGCCAGGCCTGCTAGATGAAATGGAACAGTGGCTCCAGAGTTGATCTGCAAGTTAGAGAAGATCTTTCCGCGGGCTTCTTTAATCCAATGCAGCACTTGATTTTGCATCTCCCGACCAAGGCAAGATTGGGGGGGGGGGGGGGGGGGGCGTGCAAAATCGTTGGTGCTACGCAACTGAGAGGATGCAGAAGTCGCTTCGAGCAAAATGTAAAAATAAACGTAGAATTGAAGCATCGATGGCTGAGACATTCATTACTGAGGAGGCGGCAAACTTCGTGGCAGCACACTACGAAGCCAAAAATCGTCATTTACATAATCCGAAGCCTCGGTACAATGCTGGCGACCCTAAAAAAGGTGGATCCAACCTCAGCCTATTCAAAGGGAATCTCGCACCAGCCGGTGCTTCGAAACCATTATCGTTGGATGTCGAAGAATGACGGACCATTTCGTTGTATATCTTCAACAACCTAACAGAAGTGCGGCCGTACATCGAGTAAGTTCTCGCGGTACATTGTTTCGCAACTTCTAATTCCTTTGAACTGCTCTTATTCCTGGATATTTGATACAGTCGATACGTCGCCAAATTCTCGGATGGAGCAGTGATCCAAAAGGAATCCATCGAAGAGTATGAGCTTCTGGCAAAGCAAGGAGGCGGCTTTCCCGGTTTCATCTCTTGGTTCAAACAAACGGTAATTTCCATTATACCATTCTCATTTCTTCGTCTAATTTGCGGCTAATGCAACAATCCTTTCGTATTAAACTTGTAGGCTAATTCAGAGTCTATGGACGCCGAATTGAGATAAGTCGCTAATGGTTTTGACTATAAGGTCTGTTCATTTGAGAAATACGACATCAACGGGTATTGCTTTCGTATCTTCAGCAAAGAGCTATCTATGGCCGACCGAAAGTCTACAAATTGTTGTGTGTCTACTATCGATGAAGGAGATACCGAGTATTATGGGAGAGTTAAAGCAATTTATGAACTTTTATTCTATGGTGAAAACCCACCGAACGTCGTAGTCTTCAAATGTTACTGGTTCCAGCCGAAGGAGACTAAAAGGACTCATGAACATATAGGGCTAGTCGAAATCAAACAAAGCACCCATTTAGATGTCCCCAATGTCTATATTACGTCTCAACAGGCGACCCAAGTTTTCTATCTACCGTGGGCCTGCCAAACTGATCCAAATCTGAATGGTTGGGATGTCGTTTATGAAGTGCCGCCATGTGTTAGACCACCTCCCCCCAATGAAGAGGATTATGAACCTCACATTAACCCAGACACATATGAAGGAGAATTCTTCCAAGAAACACGTGTTTCCAAAAAACACTTCAAGAAACACTCTACTTCAGCCTAGAACATTGAAGTAGACAGCAACAGTGAATCCGACTTCACCCCTGAGCCGGAACAAGAAGAGGTTACTGCTGCGTATGACTTTCCAATGCTTGACCGATTACGTAAAGGTGGCCTTCCACATGTTGATGCCGCTGAACCCGATGATCACGTCATTGATGATAGTGATGATGATGATGCATTTATTGATCTCGGAGCATATACAGACAATCAAGATTATTATTAGTTCATGTCAGGTATTCAATTTGTATTATATACATATATATATATATATATATATATATATATATATATATATATATATTGTTAGTTCATCTTAGGTATTCAATTTTTTTATGTTGTACTTGATTTATATAGTTACTTGTATGATTTATATAGTTACTTGTATAATTTTCTTACTTGTAGTGCCATGGTCTTGATATCCGTCCCCGTCGGCCCTCGTTCGATTTATGATTCGGATGTGGTATATTCTCTTTTATAACTATTTGTTGCATTTCGTATTTATGACAATTATGCCCATCAAGTTGACATAGAGATATTTTTATCTAGGAGGTATGTGAACCAGAAATTGCAATCGACCCTCTTGTCAAGAAGTTAAATTTAGTTGAAAAAGAAAACGAGAATTTGAAAGAAAAAATGAAAAGAATTGAAGAAGAGAAAATGAAATTGGAGTTGTATGTTGCCGATGTCGTTGATGATCATAAGATCAAGATGAATGCAATGCGCTTGAAGATGAATGCAATGCGCTTGAAGATGGATGCAATGCGCTTGAAGATTAGTAAGATTAGAAAATATGTTATTGATAATGAGGCTTGATACGTATCATTATGCCGTTGGATCAATTGGTACCTTAGTTGCGATCTTGATCGCATTTGTTGTGATGACGGTGAGTTTTCTCTAGTGTTTTGCTTAACAAAAGTATACTTAGCTTCGTTCTCTCATAAATAGCTTATTCATTTCAAAAATGGCATAATAACCTTGGTTCTCTCATAAATGTCATATACTTAGCTTATATTCCTCCAAAATGGCACAATTACCTAAGTTAGATAAAAAATGAGCTATACTTACCTAAGTTGGCTAAAAAATGGCATCATCACCTACGTTAGCACAAAAATGACTTATACTTACCTTATTTTCCTTCAAATTGACATAATAAGCTTAGTTAGCTCAAAAATGTCATAATTACCTAAGTTAGCTCTAAAATGACACAAATAAGGAATAAGAAAAAGAAAAACAAGGAAGAGGAGAAAAACTCCATCTTCTACTTCTTCTTCTTCTTCTTCTAGTCTTCTTCTTCTAGTCTTCTGCTTCTTCTAACTTTCTTACTCCCATTTTTGCAGGTTTCATTCACTTTATGGAAGCAGCATTGATGGACCGCTAGTGTTTAGTTTTTGTTTTCATTTGTATTGATGAACAATGTGAAACTATGTATGTATATATGGATGAACTCCGTGAAACTACGTATGTATTGAATCTTTTAATACCCTATTGTGTTCTGTTGCATTGATGGACTGCTAGATGTTGAATACATGGGCTATGTTTGAGGTTGAAATTAACTATATATATCATATATGTCTTTTGAAAATGCAGGGATATAACAGAAAACAGAAAAAACAGTAACAATACAGGTTGTTTGCCGTCTGCCACCGACGGCAAAGATCCATTTGCCGTCTGCCACAGACGGCAAAGTGGTCACGTGGCAGCAACCTGTGCAATCTGGGAGCTGACCCATTTGGTTACTTTGCCGTCTGTGCCAGACAGCAAAGGCTGTGGGAGTTTGCCGTCGGTGGCAGGCGGCAAAGGTTGGGGGGGCATGATGCGCGGCTGACGTCAGACAGCAGACGGCAAAGGGGAGGGCATGTTTGCCGTCGATGGCGGACGGCAAAGCTTCCCGTTAGCCACCTAACGTGGCTAACGCCTGTTATTTGCCGTCTAGGTTCTTTGCCGTCTGCCACCGACGGCAAAAACCCTTTGCCGTCCGCTTTGAGGAAGCAGACAGCAAAGAACCTTTTTACCGTAGCTTTCTTTGCCGGGCACCTTTGCCGTCAGCGGCAGACGGCAAAGAGGTTTGCCGTCCGCTTTTGGTACCTTTGCCGCAGACGACAAAGAAGCTGATTCCTGTAGTGAAACCAAAGAAAAATTGCCCCCGCCCTTGACTTTATTGCCCTGCAAGCACTGCAAGAAAAACCAAAGAAAAATGGCTCCCCCTTCCCTTCAATCAGCGCCAGAATTCCACCCGGTGCCACCTCAGCCGTACTAGCAACACCGATACCATCGCCATCCATATGCAGCCTCTTCCTCACCGTTGAGTCAACATTCATGAGTCCTGCCTCATTCTTGCTCGGGGTAGTAACAGAGTCAGCCACCTCCGAATCCTCCTTCATGGTGCCCATCCCAGCCTGATTCATCACATCAACAGGTTTACCACGGGCGGCCGATGAGCCTCCCGGAGCCCTTGAGAACTGTTCCTCACGTGGTCTGTTTAGCGCATCTGCATATAGCCAGGGACCAAATTGTTTGCTCTTTTCATCATGTACACCATTACCACACTCTTTAAATTCATGACCAACCAAACCACACCCACTACAGAACCTTGCTAACTTCTCATATCGCACAAAGTAGACTTGGCGTTCCTTTGCACGGACTACACTGACAAATTTTGTAAGGGGCTTCCGAACATCATGCCGCACACGGACATGAATATAATCACCCCGTGTATTCCCATTAAGCCTCGTATCAAGAATCTCACCAGCATGCTACAAAAACTTCTCCACAATGCCTCTCTTACAATAGCCATCGGACAACTTGTGAATTTGAAGCCAGATTGGCATAAACACAGTGCTCACGTCCTCGATCTTACTGAATCCGTCGTACGGACACATCAACACTACCCAACAACCAAGGGCCTTGATCCATCATTCGATCCTAATCTCCCAAGCAAGACGGCTACACCATGAAAAGATTTGGGCCGATAGGGCGGAAGTGTATCTACTGCGCCGGATTCCTTGCATCACGCAGGTCTCGGTAGAACGCGGCCTGACTAAAGTTTTTTCATATGAACCCTAGCTGGGGCAATCCATTGCACACTCTTGTTGATCTCCGGATCATTCTCATGTATCACCAAGTCATCAAAAGTGTCATCATTAAGATCCAGCTGCTCAAAAAAATCACCCAAATTAGTTTTCCCGGCAGCCGTGCCGTCGCTATTCTTCGATTGGGCATCCGCTACAGATGTCATCACTCTCAGGAAGGACGAGCGCGAGAAGAATACTTGATCGCGGGAGTCAATCGATCTGTTGAGGTCTCGTTCGGGAAAGAAAACACGTCCGCATGAGGACACACTCGATCAGTTTGACGAGTCGATCAGAAAAAAGATTTGATCGCAAGAGAAGATTAGGGTAGATGACTCGATAGGGATAAGGACGTGCAGGCGACGGAGTCGGAGGAAAAAGACCCTAACCGTGAGTTAGGTGAATTGATATCGCATCTACTCTTGCATCTGTGGGCACTCTCTTAATTGTTTAGACTAAACTTTTTAACTTTTCGACATGTGGTATTAACTAGTACAATTATACGTAATAATGGTACAACTAAGTATTAAGATACAATGTGTTTATTTTATATATATATATATATATATATATATAATATTGGGTTTGGAAATAAAATTTAACTAAATTTGAATCATATATCACATGAGTTTGACCGAGTTATTTCCTACTCAAGGCATCACTATTTTTTTGGTTTAACCAAAAAATTTAGATCAGAGAACCATAGAAAAGAAAAGAAAATGGCGTATATCTTCAATGCTTAACTTGTGTAGATTGGAGAACAGTAGAAAACAAAACAAAAATAGCGTATATTATCAATGATTAACATGCGCCACTTAGCTGGATTAAAAGCGTATGTTGGCATCCATGTCTATTATAGTTTCGTGAAATATCATAATAGATAGAGATATAAAGTTGACCGAGGATTCCAGAATGCATGCTTGTATATTTTGTGTGCTAGTAAATAAAAGGATTAGTTATGTACATACTATATAGGAAAATTTTAAATATGATTAATATCCATGACTGGTTTGCACCGGAACATGCTTGTATATTTTTGAGTTTGTGTGCAGTGTCAATCCTGAAAGTATCTGCCACAGTTATCTTAGGCAAGCTTGGCAAAAATGTGTGACAAAATATGGCAATGCTAGGCCTAGAACCAAACAGCCCCTTAGCCTGAATGTTTGTGCATGCTTACAAACGGGGCCATTCCACTAAGCTCGTGATTCTTTCTTCATCGCAACTGGAGAATACACCACACAAACACGCAGGAGAAAGTCCACAGAGCTGCCTATTCGAGCCATCCCTTACCGCCCGTGTGTCACCGGTAAGACCACTCGTGAAAACTCCAGATCATGCCCAGCGTCTGAAGTTGAAAAACTGGTACGAGCACACATGAATCAATCATGTCGCTTGCCGTCCATGTCATGAGACAGAGCGCTCATGAATCGTCATGATCTCAAGAGAATCATGCATGGATCACAAGACGTTTACAAGATACTCAAAAATAGATCATTCCGACCAAGAAAAGTCGCATTCTAAGTTAACAGAAGTGAAACAGGGTACGTGCAGTGGACCCCTTTGTAACTGCGTACTACACCTAATATAGAATCACTCTTTTTCAGTGGACCCGGATATGAGAACTTGCACCAAAGAGAAACTCCAATCGTGCGACCCATTTCGTCTGCCTGTGTTCGTTTGGGTCACAGCGGGTAAAGACGCCGGCCCAACGCGCCGACCCATACCCAAAACGCGTCCACTTTGTGTCCGCGGCGACCCATTTTTGTCCCAAAATTGGGTCTGATTTTGCGTCCCAAATTTGGGTCTGATTTTGCGTCACCGTGGACACGCCGCACGTCTCCTCGGTGTCCATCGCGTCCCCACATGGCAGCCAGCCAACTACCGCCCCCGTCTTTTATTAATGGCGACCACCTACCGCGGGCTCACGCGTCAGCGATGGCGGGCGTCCTTTTTTAAATCCAAGCGTGTGTGTGTGGGGTGGGGGTGGGGGGTGGGGGGGGGCTCATCCACTTCCAGCATCTCCTCCACATCAAGCCACCTTCTTGCTCCCCCGCCGGCGACAACCCTAGCGCCACCATGGGCTTCTTCGCTGGCAAAAATAAGGACAAGGTCCCGCGAGGCAGCGGCTACACGTCATAGTGCACCAGGCGAGGTGGCATTGAGAGAACCGCATCCCCCTCCCGTACCCCGACGTGACGCTGCAACATGACTGACATTTGGATCCAGAGCGGATCCCGGCGCCGGCGCACGCGAAGGAGGTACGACGCCAGTGGGAGCTGCTGATGCCGGAGCAGTGCCTCAAGCCGGCCTACGCGCCAGACTCTCGCGATTGGGAGTTATGGTTCACCCTCGAACACTAGGAGCAGCGCCGGGGCGGCGTCCAGCACGTTCGTGCTAGCACCCTGCCGCACCACGTCGTGTGGGAGGAGGACCGGGAGGAGGAGGCCGCCTACTAGGCGGCGCTGGCGGCCACCATGCAGAACAGTATAGAGGACAAGCGGCGCAAGGCGCTGGCGGAGGAGGCGGCATACCAGGCGCGACTGATGGAGGCCATCGCGCTCTCCGCTTCCGGCGCATGCGTCTTGCCGCCGCCGATGGCGATGTCCCCTGTCAAAGCCGAGTCGGCGCCGTCCCCTATGCCGGCGGCCCAACGGTTCACCTGGGATAGAGTGATGCGCGAGTGGGTCAGCGTGCGCCCATCTGGCTTGGGGCGATGCCGGCGAAGGAGCAGCTCTACCTTGAATAGTGGCAGACGCGCTGGCTGGCGGAGGAGCGCGCCGACAGCGAGCGCCAAATGAAGTGGGAGCGCAAGGCAGAGGAGGACGAGAGCCGTGCTCGTGGTGAGGAAGCCCAGCCAGTGGCGGAGGACTCTGCCAAAGCCTGGGAGACGACGTTCCCCTGGACTGGCCCGCGACCGACGCTCGTCGACCTCACCGGCCCCGACGCCGACGACGGCGACGAGGACGCCTAGGGCAGTGCGTCTCATTTTCTGTTTTATTTATTAATGGGGACTCTCACCGGCCTTTACGGCCAGCATTATGTTTAATTAATGTTATAGTTTCAAAATGTTTCCATATTTCATTTTTCACGTGCGCACAAAAGAGTGGGTTAGGCCAGCGTTGGACGCAAGAGCCGACCCAAACGCGAAACCGGAAATGGGTGTTCGCTGGGCCGACCCAGACGGACAAAAAATGGATAAAGCGTGCGTCCGTTTATGTCGCCTGGTTGGAGTTGCTCTAAGAGCATCTCCACTCGCGCCCCCAACAGGCCCCCCAGGGCGAGTATTTTGCGCCGGCACCGAAAAAAAAACCCAGTCGCCCCCTAGGACATCGAATTCTGCCAGTTCGGCCCATTTTTTGGCCCGACGATCCCAGGCCGAACCCAGCACACTGGGGGCGCTTGGGGCTCCGGCGGAAGGAAAAAACCGCGCCTGGCCCACTACTGTCGGGTGAATAAGCATCTTGCATGTACAGATTCACCCCCCCCGGTGCGCAGGCCCTTCCACCGCCGTGCCGATCCCGGCGCCGCCTACCTACACACCGCCGCTAGAAAGGCCGTTCCCCCTCCGAAAAAGAGAGGGTTCACCGCGGCAGCCTCCACCCCGCTCCTGGGCGAGCTTTCCGGCGCTCCGGCCACGTAGGCGGTGATACCGGTGGCTGCGCGCGTGCCACCCCCACCAGGTGTTTAGCGATTTGTCTGCTCGGCGGCAGACTCGGACCATGAGGAGGCGTTCGCGGCGTTGCTGTAGGAGGAAGCCGATGCCGACACCCAGGAGGAAGAGCACCTCATGGTCCCTGCCGCTCTGGCCGGCCTGTTCGCTAGCAATGCAAAGCCGCGGCGAGGTGGCTCGGCACCGGGCCGGCTGAAGGCCAAGCAGAGGCATCGATTGGAAGGCTATTGCTTGCTCTACGCCGACTACTTCGCCGACGCTCCACTGCATGGCGACAAAGTATTTCGGCGTCGTTATCGGATGAGCCGAAAGCTCTTCCTCAGGATTGTGAATTCCATCCGTGAGTTCGACATCTACTTCAAGTGCAAGAAGGATTGCACCAGCACACTTGGATTCACCGCACTCCAGAAGTGCACGACAGCTATGAGGATGCTTGCATACGGAGCTCCCGGTGATTCACTGGAAGACTCTAGACGCATGGCCGAGTGCACGACCATTGAGTGTATGTACAAGTTCTGCAGGGTAGTGATGGCAGTGTTTGGACCTCAATACTTGCGATCACCCAATGCTGAAGACATTGCTCGGATACTAGCACAGAATGCAGCAAGAGGATTTCCTGGGATGCTTGGAAGCATCGACTGCATGCATTGGAAATGGAAAAACTATCCATTTGCTTGGCAGGGGATGTACAAAGGCGCAAAAGACGGTTGCAGTGTGGTACTTGAGGCAGTGGCCGCACATGACCTCTGCATTTGGCACTCCTTCTTTGGTATGTCAGGAACTTACATTGACATCAACGTACTGCAGTGCTCGAATGTCTTTGCCAAGCTTGTTGAAGGTCATGCTCCTCCGGTGAACTTCGAGGTCAATGGACGCCACTACAACAAGGGATACTACCTAGCAGATGACATCTATCCGAGATGGTCCATATTTGTGAAGACTATCTCAAACCCTGTGCCAGGAGGCAAGAACTCCTATTTTGCCAAGTGTCAGGAGGCTTGCAGAAAGGATGTCGAGCGGGCATTTGGTGTGCTCCAATCTCGATTTACTGTTGTTCGATACCCTGCTCAGACCTGGTCGAAAGATCAAATGTGGGAAGTCATGACTTGCTATGTCATCTAGCACAATATGATCATTGAGAGCGAGCAGGAAGAGCCAGTGTTTGACACTGAACCATATGACAGGAAGGGTCCTCTTGCCCAAGTTGATCACCAGCTACCGGCAACCTGGACTGCCTTCCTCAACATGTGTCAGGATATCCGAGACCCACAGGTACATCAATAATTACAACACGATCTGGTGGAGCACCTATGGAGGCTCAAGGGCAACGCCTAGCTCGACGTGTGATGAAATATGAGATTTTATTTGTTGAACTATTTTATTTGTATTGATTTGTTGAACTATTTGATTTGTACTGATTTCTGTGATGAACTATGTGATAAAAATTTTGTTGAATTTGTGCCGAAACACGTCGAATATGTGCCGAAATTGGGCCAATTTACGCCGAAAGTGGGCCGAAATCGGCAGCTGGGGGGCGACCTTGGGGGCCGGCTGGGAACCCAAACCCCCCACGCTGATTTTTTCGCCGACGCGCCCTCAGACGACGTTATTTCAAGCCTCTAGGGGCCGAACGGCTGGAGATGCTCTGATATCTCTAACCAAAGCACTTACTTTGGTCTGAGGAGAACGGTAGTAGGTGAGATCGATGTTGAGTCGATGAGTTAAGTACTTGATGGAGGCCCAGACGCCGTGTGCTGCAGTGTTGCATGCACCAGACCGACGGCGTACGTTCGGTGGAGATGACCTGGGCACAGGCCTTCTCTGGTCTCTGATCTCTATCTAACGGACATGCATCAATACTAGCACAAGAGAGAGCATCTACAACCGGACTCTTCAAATTAATCGGACGGGCACGGGGACCACTGATTGGACAGGAGAGAGAAGCAAAAGGTAGCAAAAAGTTGACCCAACCGGACCCCTCAAAGCCTTTTTAAATGTCCGGGCTGTCCGGCATGTAACACCCCCAGTGGATAGCCACATTAATCCCCTATTTGATAATGCCAAGTCACCATGATTAACAATGCTTAATCATCATTGGGATCATATCTCTTTTCAAATTCCAATTCAAATTGAAATTCAAACTAAAAGTGCAAATAAAAGTTGTTCAAATGCAGAAACTAAAATGTTCATAATATTGTAAATATTCTAGAGACAATTCTAAAATTGTAACCAATAATGAATAAATTAATTTAGTGGCTCTAACTGTACCAAAACAGTAAGGTTTAATCCATTTTATTCAATACAAAATTTGTGTGAACTCCATTTTCCTCCAAACCAATTTTTAGTAGTACTAACTAGTGCATTGTATTTATTGGAACAAGTTACCTAATTTACAAAACAGTGTTTGGGGCCACACATTTTAGAAAAACAGAAAACAAAAGAAAACAGGAACAGAAAATAAAAGGAAAAGAGAAAAGGCCTAAAGCTACTGTGCACTCAGGCCTGCTTGCCACAGCAACGGCCCAGCCCGCCCCGCAACTCCTCCCTCCTCCCGCACTACTCATGCCGCTCGCTGTCGAGCACCTGGAGCGTGTGCAGCCAGGGCCCCCCTCCGTGCGGTCGACAGCGCGCCGCGCTCGTCGGGGAGGACAAGAGCAACTCCCCGCACCCCCTGGCAAACCCTAGCGCCCACCAGTTCCCCTCTCGTCCCCTCCCTCACTCTCGTTCGAGATGCCCGAGCGCCACCCTCGCCGCCGTTTGCCGTAGCCGCGGCCACCGTCGCCCGTTCGCCGCTCCGACAAGCCCTGGAGCACCGCCGTGGGCTTCTGCTTCGACTACGCAGCCGGATCGAGCCCGGGAGCCCCTCGCGACGCCGCATTCTTCCTCACCGTTGCCCTCGGCCACCGCACGAACTCGCCGTCGATCTGCATCACCGGACTTCCCCGAGCCCTCTGCCTAGACCCCACGCTCCCGCTGTGAGCTCCTGCGCGGAACGCGCCCTCCCCTGCCCCCTCTGGCCGCCCGTAGCGCCCCCTCCGTGTTAGGCCGCACCCTCCGCCGCCTGTCCTCATCGCCAGCGTGGCCACGACGACCATAGGGCCCCGTGCGTGCCACCATCGCACTCCCCACGTCGCGTAGACGCCGTAGCCACGTCGCGCTGCTCATTTTGCCCACCGTAGCCCCGATTCCGTAGCTCACCCGAAACACCTCGCCGCCGGCGAGCTCGTGGCGCTCAGCTTCGGCCACCACAGCAACTCGCACCGCCGCCATTCGACGCGCGACATCGAGCCATGTCGAACGCACCCAGCCACGGCTCCGGAGACGCCCTGTGCGCGAAACCCGAGCTCCTCCCGACGCACGCCGCCGCGTTTGGCTCGCCGGAGCCAACTCCGTCGCGTCTCCGGCCGGTGCTGACCTGGCCCCGGTGGGCCCCGCCCCGTGCCACTGACCACGGGCCCCACTGGGCCGTGTTGACCGGTCAGCATGCTGACTGGGCACAGTGGCCCACTGACATGTGGGTCCCGTTAGTAAAACGATTTTTAAAATAAATAAAAACACTAATTAAAATGCTAATTAACCTAATTAGTTAATTAGTTAAATTAACAGACACTGACAGTAGGCCCCACCCACTAATTAATCCTGTTTAGTTTAAATGAACTCCGCTTATACTAATCAGAGGCTGACATGTGGGTCCCACTGGACCTACCTGTCAGGTTTGACTCTGGTCAGCCAGGGTTGACTGCTGACGTCATCTTTTCGTCATGCTGACGTCACCTTTTACTGTTTTGGATAATTCAAATTTAAATGATTAAATAAATCCAGAAAATCAATTAAATCTTTAGAAATTCATAGAAAATAATCCGTAACTCAGATCGAAAAACTTTGTACATGAAAGTTGCTCAGAACGACGAGACAAATCCGAATACGCGGTCCGTTCGTCCGCCACATGTCTCTAGCATAGCGAACATGAAACCGTTCCCCTCCGTTTCATCTGTCCGAAAATGCCAAACTTCGGGAAAACATTCCCGGATGTTATTCCTCTTCATCTGTATCACCGAGCGCTACGATAGGTCACCCCTAGCACTGCGTATTGTCATGTCATGCTCTTGTTGCTTTATATTCACTGTTTCCTTTCCCTCTTCTCTCTCGGTAGACCCCGCTGCAGACGCTTTTCCCGAGACTGACACAGCTCAGGAGCCCGACGCCACCGTTGACGACCTTGCCTTTGCCGCCGAGCAACCAGGCAAGCCCCCCCTTTGATCATCCCGATATCACCCATTCTATTTTCTCATCCTTGCATTAGAATTGCTGCTGCTACTGTTTATTCTATTCTGATGCATAGCCTATTTATTGTAACTTGCTATTGATACCTTACCTGCTTATCCTAAACTGTTTAGTATAGGCTGGATAGAGACCTAGTGACCCCACTTGTCCCGATTGCCCCGCTGGATTATCAGAAGACTCGACAACCAGGCCCCTGCACCGCACATCACCCCCTTAGTTGTAACGACACTGCAGCGTTACTATCGAGTGCCGAGGGTGATACCTCGTGTAGCACTTCTGATGTTAACTCTGTAGAGTAGCTATTTGGTCGTGGTCATCGAGGGTGATTCCTCCTTCTCCACTTCCGATACGACCCTGTCGCGCAACACTTCAAGTGTGAGCCTCGAGGGTGATTCCTCCTAAGTCCACCTTGACGGTTACATCGAGTGGGCATCCGTCGAGGGTGATACCTCGGATTCCCCTGATGTTATGGACACACGGTTACTGTGACTTTACCCCTGCACCCTGTTAGAAACGGGTCGGCCCCGAGGGGGACCCGAGGGAGTTACTTTACTGCAGGACTGGAGGGACATGCAGTACTGCCTTGTAGAGGTGGACCTGAGTTCTCGACAGTCTTTTGCGGGACGGGTTGACCTGGATGGTGCCCGAGTGATGAATATGAGGCATGGCCAGGCATTCTTGGCCCTTGCCGCAAGTCCTCGAGACGGGGCGATGGGGTCACATCGATCGTGAGTCTCTACTCGTTACCGCACTACCAACACACTACGATTTGGATATTTGATTCGAGTGGGCCTCTGGCCCGATAACACTAACCATCATGCGGGAAAAGTTATGGGCACTCTGCATCGTATGCATCAGCCGAAAGCTTTGTCAGACGTCCAATTCAGCATTGTGGCCGGGTCGGATCGTGCCGTTGGCGCTGGTATCCACCCTGCTCGCAACGACCCGGAGAGCACAGGGCAATGGCCCAAGACCCCTGAGCGCTTAGGTTGTAGACCGGCGGGGACCTCTCTGCTGAGCTCTAGGTAGGGCTGCGGTGTGTCATTTGACCGAGGCCGGGCATGACCCGGAAAAGTGTGTCCGGCCGGAGTTAAGCGAGCGTGGTGGGTAAGTTGGTGCACCCCTGCAGGGAAGAACTAATCTATGCATAGCCGAATCCTCGGTAACGGACGCTCGGAGTTGTATCCCGATCGATACAACTAGAATTGGATACTATGGCTCTGGGATTGCTTCTCGCAGGGAGTCGAGAAGGGATCTCAGGACGAGGTAGATGATAGTATGGCTCTGGGATTGCTTTCTTGCAGGGAGTCGAGAAAGGATCTCTGGGTGAGGTTGATGACACTACTACTACATTATACTGTGCTGATCTACTCTTTTCTATTGCTGCAAGACCGCTGAAGATGCTTGTCTTCGATAGGACTAGGCCTCCTCTCTATTCTGGCATTTCTGCTGCCCAGTCCACATATACAGCCGTTCTTTGATAATATTGCATATGTAGTGTAGATCTTTGCTTGCTGAGTACTTCGGATGAGTACTCACGGTTGCTTTGCTTTCTTTTTCCCCCATATCCTTTTGGTGCAACCAGATGACGGAGCCCCTGAGACAGCTGCCTCCGCCGACGATCGCTACTACTATCCTGAGGGTGGATACTACTACAAGCTTGCCGACGACCAGGACTAGGATCGGAGGGTCCCAGGCAGGAGGCCTGCGCCTTTCGATCGTAGTGTTTTCTTTTGCCCCGACTTTTAAGGGCCTATCTGTGCTTTCTTTTATATCTGTACTCAGATATCTGATGCTTCCGCTGACGCTTGTATGCGAGTTTATGTATTCGAGCCCTCGAGGCCGCTGGCTTGTAATATAAAGCTTGTATGACTTTAATTATGTTTTAGAGTTGTGTTGTGATATCTTCCCGTGAGTCCGTAGACTTGATCATGTGCATTTGCGTGTATGATTAGTGCACGATTGAGCCGGGGGCGTCACAAGTTGGTATCAGAGCCGACTGCCTGTAGGAACCCCCCCTTCCAACTCTTTGGCCGAAGTTGAGTCTAGTATCCAAAAACTGTTTTACTAACTTTGCTGTGTGGCTTACGGGCCCACGTCGCCAATTGGGTGGTATTAGGATCTTTTATTCCTCGTCTTTACTCTGTGACTCTGACCTCTCTTCTACTCGGGTTAAATGAATTTTGTTAACGCCGACACTTAGGATCTCGTAAATCTCGTCTACCCGGAGAGCTGGATATTCTGTGCTTAATTCCTTACCATTTATCTGATTAGTCTGATAATTATTTTCTTTTTCATTGTTTTGTTTAACCTTTCTCTCTGAGTTGTATTACACTTCTCATTGTCATTTGACAATCCTGAATTTCCTTTGTTTCAGATGGATCGTTTGTTTCCACCATGTCCTACGACGCAGCTTGTGTTTCGCACTTGGGCTCGTGGTGCCCCTGGTTTTCCAGCTGTCCTGATCGGCCTCCTGACCAGGCTGGGCTACCACTGGTACCCCGAGTACATGGTCTACGAGGATTACCGCGAGTTCAACTAGGAGCAGTACCATGCTGATGTTCGTATCTATGATCAGCGCGATGACTCAGACACTGAGCTGCAGCTTTTCCACGGTATCGGCGTGAGGATTGAGATGGCAGTACAAGATGCCGCCTACTCTGCTGTCGCACGTCTTCGAGGAGAATTCAGCGATAGCTTGGATGCTTCTGAGTTCCGATACATTCCGTATGCCTTTACTGGAGATACTACTGGATACTACACAGCTATCTGTGCCCCGTACGAGCGTCGTTGATACGACCCGCACGTTCTGATTCAGTGCACTCAGGCTCTGGATCGCACTATTCGGACTCTTGCCGTCGAGTTGGTTGCCACTAGAGCACGTCTCTACGATGCTATGACGCAGTTGCTACCAGCTGTTCATGCAGGGATACATCCAGAGTACTTCCTTTACCCGAGCAGGACTCAGATGTATGCTGGTATTGATTGGCGTGCTGTTGAAGGTCACACACCTGCACGTGGACCTCTTCTTTCAGCTCGAGACCGGCTTCTGCATCAGAGTGCACATGGAGCATAGGATCCTTCCGCGACGAACACTCGTCGTCCGCACGTGCAGCTACCCCATTTCAGTGGATCTTCCCGACGTTGATGTAGCCTTTGCTATGTCTCGTGGTGTACTTCCTTACCGCGTGCCTGCGCGCCGCCTACCATATCTAGCTTTTGAATTTGCGCCATTATGCTATTCGCATGTACCCGACTCTGTGTATGGATCTGTATGTCTTAATTGACTAATGTTAAGTATCTAGTACACTGCTTAATTATTGTCGTGTTACATCATGCTTGTCGCTAAAACACCCGCAACCGCTTTTACTGAACTACCCCTGTTGAAACTTAGCAGGATGGTTAGACCAGGTGGTCGTGGTCCTGCTCGTGCCCCTGAACGCCCACCACCGCCAGATTATATGGCAGCTATGATGCAATAATTCGAGCTCAACCGCCAGTTCATGACTAGGATTATGATTCAGTTCCCGCATCTGAACAACCAGAACCAGAACCCTCCTTCAATAACTCTGCCGGAATTTATGCGTCTTAACCCCACTCAGTTCCGCAACTCTAAGAAGCCACTGGATGCTGATGACTGGATTCGCGATATCACTCACAAGATGGAGTCTGCAAATGTCTCCCCTGCCAACTTTGTCGCCTTCGCGTCCTTTTTCTTAAAGGGTCCCGCTGCTCAATGGTGGGACAACCACAAACGTACACTGCCTGCTGGAACAGCCGTTACTTGGCCGGAGTTCCAGGCTGCTTTCCGTGCCCGATATATTCCTCAAGGAATCATGGACCGAATGAAAACCCAATTTCGCTACCTCACTCAGGGCAACAAGACTGTCGAAGCTTATCAGCAGGAATTCCTTGACCTGTCTCGCTATGCTGAAGAAGACATCGCCACGGATGCTCGTAGACAAGAGAAGTTCCGTAATGGACTCCACCCAGACATCGAGCTTGCACTTGCTGCTCAAGACTTCACCGACTTTACTAATCTTGTGAACAAAGCTATTCTGCTTGAGACTGCTCAAATGAAGCATAAGGAGTCGCAGAAGCGCTATCGTGATGTTGGCTCATCTTCGGGCTCAACACAGAAGCATAGAGTCTGGATTCCCAACAACGTGTTCCGTCAAGCTGCCCCTGCCCCAAGTAACAACTATACTGCACCACGTGTTCCACCCAATGCTCCTCTTCGTCCTGAAGATGGACTGTGCTTCAAGTGTCACAAACCAGGCCACCTTGCTAAGGACTGCCGCCAGACTCAGAATCAGTTAGCTTTCCCTCGTACTGACCGTGGCAATGATCGTGGCAACAATCAGGCCCGTAACTATAATATTGGGTCTGCTGCTCATGGTCGTGGACACGCTTACAACATTGATATTGATAACAGTATGGCTCTGGGATTGCTTTCTCGCAGGGAGTCGAGAAATGATCTCTGGGTGAGGTTGATGACACTACTACTACATTATACTGTGATGATATACTCTCTTCTATTGCTGCAAGGCCGCTGAAGATGCTAGTCTTCGATAGGACCAGGCCTCCTCTCTATTCTGGCATTTCTGCAGCCCAGTCCACATATACAGCTGTTTTTTGATAATGTTGCACATGTAGTGTAGATCCTTGCTTGCTGAGTACTTCGGATGAGTACTCACGGTTGCTTTGCTTTCTTTTTCCCCCATATCCTTTTGGTGCAACCAGGTGACGGAGCCCCTGAGACAGCTGCCCCCGCCGACGATCGCTACTACTATCCTGAGGATGTATACTACTACGAGCTTGCCGACGACCAGGAGTAGGATCGGAGGGTCCCAGGCAGGAGGCCTGCGCCTTTCGATCGTAGTGTTTTCTTTTGCCCCGCCTTTTAAGGGCCTATCTGTGCTTTCTTTTATATCTATACTCAGATATCTGATGCTTTCGCTGACGCTTATATGCGAGTTTATGTATTCGAGCCCTCAAGGCCCCTGGCTTGTAATATAAAGCTTGTATGACTTTAATTATGTTTTAGAGTTGTGTTGTGATATCTTCCCGTGAGTCCGTAGACTTGATCATGTGCATTTGCGTGTATGATTAGTGCACGATTGAGCCGGGGGCGTCACACGGCAGCCCTCATATTCATCTCATATATGGGATGGGTACGAGGAGTGCCCGGACATGCCCGGTCAGTGGTCCTGCGTCCGCCACATATGATTGGGCCCGCCATAGAGCATCTTTTTTCTTTCTTTATTATTTCTTTTCGTTCTCTCTTTCTTCACCAATCACATGCATGTGACTGGATATATAAGGAAAAACTGAAGGACAAGTGTGCCTGAATGAAAAAATAGGGAGTCGCGAGCGTTTGAGGGACCAAATTTGTACATTGTGGCATGAAGATGCTCTTATGCCATGGACACGCACGCATGCAGCACGTACATAGATTGATAATTGCTAGTATGATATAATGCTAAACGCGAAGGGACAATGGTGAGGAAGGAGAGAGGTTGCAGCTGCGGTGCTGCACTGGAGGATGCATGGCGTTACTGTCGTCCTACAGTGGCGCGATCAGCAGCGGATGTAGTTTGTCCCAGTGTCCCCGTCCACACGTGTGCTGTGCCTGCTGCTTACTGCTTACTCTGCCCTGCCCATGCTTGTTGGTTTCTCTGGCCGGGATCGATGCATCATGCAAGCGTACTTTTGATCGATTATTTCTCAAGCCATCGTCTATGCACTACACTGTCAAAGCTATGGCGTTAAGACCATTCGTCGGCCCGTTAATTCATCTGACACGCGTCTTCTCAAGGTTGCTGGCCACATTGATACGGGGATTGACAAGTTCAGAGTTTCAGGTGTTGGGTTCGTCTCAACGTAGCAAAAGCTTTTGATCTAAAGTTTGAAAAACGTTCTTATATTATATTATGGGACGGAAGGAGTAGCATTGACTCATTCCGATCGGCAGGTGGGGATTGCGCGGGAAAGCTTTAGCTTAAACTGATCTTGTGTACGGAGTACCGTCTACCGATTCTGACACGATTTAACCTGACAGATTCTGCTTCCAAGCGGGCCATTTCACTACGATAATGTTAACGTCCACACGTGTGGCACGAAACAACATGGCCCAAACGTCTTCATTACCATCCATTTTGCCATGTCAAAACAGATGATATCAGCGGGAATCTTTTTGGCTTTTGGCTAAAAAATGTTTTATCTCCTAATTAAAAAATCCTATTAAAAATCCATTTTCACCATTAAATCTGTCTCGACGAGATCTTCAAAACTAGATCCCATGTTGATATGTTTCAACGAATTTTTTTTGGGCCAAAAGTTGCCATGATGTTTACACTGTAATTGCCATAGTGTTTACACTTAAGTTGCCATGACATGTTTTATCTATTTTTTTGTCTAGATTTAAAGCTATCATTGTATTTTCAACTACTTTTTACGGCAATTTTTATTTATTGACCATGACAATTAATAGTAATTAACCACGGTAAATTTAATGCATGGATCATGGCAATTTTTAGTAATAGATCATGGCTATTTCAGTTTATAAATCATTGCAATTTTAGTTTTTTTACCATGGCAATTCGAGTACTTCGAC
Source organism: Thinopyrum elongatum (assembly GCA_011799875.1). Classification (NCBI taxonomy): domain Eukaryota; kingdom Viridiplantae; phylum Streptophyta; class Magnoliopsida; order Poales; family Poaceae; genus Thinopyrum; species Thinopyrum elongatum. The sequence continues at coordinate 12,028,498 of CM022299.1, forward strand.
CATGGAATTATTTTTTTATGAACCATGGCAATTTTAAGTGCATGTATCATGGCAAATTTAAGTAATTCACCATGGCAATTTTAGTTTATGGTTCATGGCAAGTCTATTTTCTTAATTCCCCTTTTTATAATATGTCAAAATTTAACTTTTATAGGTAGAAGAAAAAATGGCTGAAACATATGATGGCAACTTCAGTGTAAACACCATGGCAATTCATATGCAATATACATGGCAACTTTTAACCCAAAAAAAAAGTCGTCGAAACATATTGATATGCAATCTAGTTTCGAAGATCTCGTCGCGATGGATTTAATGGTGAAAACGGATCTTCAATCGGATTTTTCATTTAAGAGATAAAACATTTTAAAAACTGGAAATCCAAAAAGATTCTCACATGCATGCATGCGGTGACGTGGCGCAATCTGTGTGTTATAGGGCGTGTGGGCGGGTGTTGCTCCCACCACACGTATGGGCGTTATCAGCGTCCTTTCACTAAACCCTGTGATTCTTTCGAACACCGAAGAGGAGATTCATATACTGCACACATCAAATGTGATCCACTTTGCCGTCCATGTCATCATCAGGCTACTCATAAATAATCATCATCACACAATCACAGGTTGATCCCACCCGAGAGAATAATCGCAGTGCGATCAAAATGAAATAATAAAAATGTGGCAGAGTATAGGATCTCTCATTGGCAAGACAGGGAAGGTTGATATGCCTTTTACTCGCGCAAATGGTGTAGCGAGGCTTCTTGTCAATGTGGTCAACATCGAGTTTGTGCCAGACCTGGTCAAGTGGACTCATGCGGGGGTCACTTACGATCTAGAGGTGGAGTTTGAGGACACACCTTTGTTCCAGGATGAGGAGGGTCATCAGGACATGGACACGACAGAGGGGGTGGTACAGCTGGGGGAAAGGACAAGGATTCGGAACATGGCTCTCGGGAGGCACCTAAGGGGATTGCGGCACAGTCTGGGAAGGCAGATGAGTCGGCTAACGGAACCAAAGCACCGATGCCATTGAACTCGCTGCGGCTTGGGTCTTTTGGAGCATCTTCTGCCCCTAGTCGCTTATGGAGCCGCAGGGTTGAGTCATAGGATCCGTCCGAGTTTATGTTGCCACTTCTTCCGGCTGACGAGTGATTTTCTCCGATGGATGGTGCTAGGTAGCAGCAGCCGACGGGGACGAACGTTGCGTTGGTGTCACCCGGTATCACGAGGGCGGAGGCCGCGCCGAGACAGGAGGTCTTGGGGGCAACCTTCACCCCGGCAGACGGCCGGAATTTGGAGGACTCCTCGCCACGTGCTAGTCCGGCCCGCTGCAGTGCCAGAGTTGAGGGGAGTTGCAGGCAGGAGGCCCGTGTTTCGCTATCTCCTATGCACCGTTCGGAGCCTACACATGGTACGGCTACACCCACGCTACCTGCTGGACGCATGGCTGCGCCGACGGCGGAGGCGGCGGCCACACCTACAGGAGGTGCCACGTCGGCCGCGTCTCCCTGCTCTTCGCCCGCCAGGACGGGCGGAGGTTCGATCAGGGACCAGCCACCACAGGAGAGGACTACTGATGAGGTTATCGCGTTCGGTGGAATCATGGACCCGGTATCGGCTGGCAGGCGTGTCAGTAACCGGATCCAGGAGCAACCAGATGTGGACGACTTGCAGTTAGGGCGTGCTATGAGGACAGCCAAGTTTCGAGATGTCGAGGTGACTACAGGTATGTCATTTAATAAGAGTTGTTCCATTTTGCATTTTACTGAACATGAGATAATTAGTAAGGCAAATGACTTAGGAGTTTCACTCGGGTCTAATGGGAAGGAAGTTGCTAAATCTGTTAATGACTTGCTCCACTTAGAAGCTGAGCGGGCATCTGAGATTATTCGTAACATTGCGGCCATAAGACCTATGAACGAGGCTGATATTAACAATTTAGGGGTAACGGCTCTTGAGAGTTTTTGTAATGACCTCATGCCTACTTCGGAAGACGAAGTTGAGGTAGAAGGGTCGGAGTTTGAGGGAAATGTAGATACATTAACACTCGAATGTAAGGCCCAGGGCACTCCGGTCTTAAAGATGTAGAGGTCGTATTGGATAAACCCAAGCGTTCCTAGAAAAGGAAGGTTTATCCTACATCGGACGTTCATAGAAGTGCTAGAGTTAAGCTTAAGAAAAAAAATCATGATGACTTATGAAAGGAATTTTTTGGAATAGCAGAGGTTTAGCAGACTTGGCTAAAAGAAGGTTCCTTGTAGAGATATCGATAGATCAGAAACTTGACTTTATTGCACTTCTCGAAACAGGAAGAGATAATTTCACCTCGCAGTTCCTTGGAACTTTGTCTGGCGGAATCGATTTTGATTGGCACTGTTTGCCTCCTAGAGGAATATCCGGTGGGATGTTGGTGGGGGTTATGTGCGAAACTTTAGAGGTGATCAATGTGGTTCGAGGTGATTTTGCGGTTAAGTTTCGGGTGGGGTCAAAGGTGGATGGATTTCGCTGGTCTCTGGTGGCTGTATACGGAGCAGTCCAACCCGAACTTATGCCTGACTTCCTAGCGGATCTGGTTAGGATCTGCGGGGATGAAACACGACCAATCCTAGTTGAAGGGGACTTTAATATAATTCAAAGGAGAGAAGTGAAGAATAATGACAATTTTGATGGGCGTTGGTCCCTAATGTTCGACATGACTATTGAGAATCTTAATCTCAGGGAGATTGAACTCACGGGTAGGCAATTCACATGGGCCAACACCTTACCCACTCCAACTTATGAGAAGTTGGATAGAGTGCTCGCAAGTGTGGAATGGGAACAGAAATACCCACTAGTGTCGATGCATGCGATGCTAATACGTCTCCAACGTATCTATAATTTATGAAGTATTCATGCCATGTTTACAACAATTCTATATGGTCTTGGTATGTCAATAGGTTAGTACCAAAAAATGATATAAAATGATTATAAAATGATTGTAAAATATCCAAGAATGATAATATAACAGCATGGAACAATCAAAAATTATAGAAACGTTGGAGACGCATCAGTCTAGTACATGTACTCGATGCATGACTTGCCGGCGTATGCGCTACTCATTGGCTGGTGTGTGCATGGAAGGTTCCCGTGCCCCACATGCAAGGCAGCTCTTGAGTTTTGTTGGCTGTAGGCCGGTCGCAAGTTTTCTTGCTTCGACTTGCATAGACAGTTCCTGGATCCTCTCCATAAGTTCAGGAAAGTCAAGAAGAACTTCATCAAAGGTAGAGTTGTCAAAAACTCTGCACCACCTGCGTTGACAGGCCAAGAGACCCTGAATCAGTTAAACGCTCTCGAGCCAGATCCAGAGCGTCCAGGGTATTTCAAGGGGCATAATTCGGAACACGCCTGGACTCACAAGACATGCTTGTGGGATCTGCCTTACTTCAAAGACCTCCTTTGCACACAACATTGACGTGATGCACACTGAAAAGAATGTCGGCGAGGCACTTTTTGGTACATTGTTCAGCATAGAGGGGAAGTCAAAGGATAATACTAAGGCCAGAGTCGATCAGGAGGCGCTATGTGATAGACCGTTACAAAACATGCAAGAACCGAAAGGAAAGCAGAACTGGACGAAGCCAAAGGCATGGTTCAATCTTGGAAGACCAGCTATGAGGGAAATTATCTTGTGGGTGAAAATGCAGTTGATGTTCCCCGATGGGTATGCAGCGAATCTAAAGATGGGAGCGAATCTTGAAAAATTGAAAATATTTGGTCTCAAGAGTCATGATTGGCACATATAGATTGAGCGGGTAATGCCGATGATGTTGCGTGGCTTCATCCCTGAGGATGAATGGCTAGTACTGGCAGAGCTGAGCTATTTCTTCTGTGTTCTTTGTGCGAAAGAACTATCGCCAGGCCTGCTAGATGAAATGGAACAGTTGGCTCCAGAGTTGATCTGCAAGTTAGAGAAGATCTTTCCGCCGGGCTTCTTTAATCCAATGCAGCACTTGATTTTGCATCTCCCGACCGAGGCAAGATTGAGGGGGGGGGGGGCGTGCAAAATCGTTGGTGCTACGCAACTGAGAGGATGCAGAAGTCGCTTCGAGCAAAATGTAAAAATAAACGTAGAATTGAAGCATCGATGGCTGAGGCATTCATTACTAAGGAGGCGGCAAACTTCGTGGCAGCACACTACGAAGCCAAAAATCGTCATTTACATAATCCGAAAAAAGGTGGATCCAACCTCAGCCTATTCAAAGGGAATCTCGCACCAGCCGGTGCTTCGAAACCATTATCGTTGGATGTCGAAGAATGACGGACCATTTCGTTGTATATCTTCAACAACCTAACAGAAGTGCGGCCGTACATCGAGTAAGTTCTCGTGGTACATTGTTTCGCAACTTCTAATTCCTTTGAACTGCTCTTATTCCTGGATATTTGATACAGTCGATACGTCGCCAAATTCTCGGATGGAGCAGTGATCCAAAAGGAATCCATCGAAGAGTACGAGCTTCTGGCAAAGCAAGGAGGCGGCTTTCCCGGTTTCATCTCTTGGTTCAAACAAACGGTAATTTCCATTATACCATTCTCATTTCTTCGTCTAATTTGCGGCTAATGCAACAATCCTTTCTTATTAAACTTGTAGGCTAATTCAGAGTCTATGGACGCCGAATTGAGATAAGTCGCTAATGGTTTTGACTATAAGGTCCGTTCATTTGAGAAATACGACATCAACGGGTATCGCTTTCGTATCTTCAGCAAAGAGCTATCTATGGCCGACCGAAAGTCTACAAATTGTTGTGTCTCTACTATCGGTGAAGGAGATACCGAGTATTATGGGAGAGTTAAAGCAATTTATGAACTTTTATTCTATGGTGAAAACCCACCGAACGTCGTAGTCTTCAAATGTTACTGGTTCCAGCCGAAGGAGACTAAAAGGACTCATGAACATATAGGGCTAGTCGAAATCAAACAAAGCACCCATTTAGATGTCCCCAATGTCTATATTACGGCTCAACAGCCGACCCAAGTTTTCTATCTACCGTGGGCCTGCCAAACTGATCCAAATCTGAATGGTTGGGATGTCGTTTATGAAGTGCCGCCATGTGTTAGACCACCTCCCCCCAATGAAGAGGATTATGAACCTCACATTAACCCAGACACATATGAAGAAGAATTCTTCCAAGAAACACGTGTTTCCAAAAAACACTTCAAGAAACACTCTACTTCAGCCTAGAACATTGAAGTAGACAGCAACAGTGAATCCGACTTCACCCCTGAGCCGGAACAAGAAGAGGTTACTGCTGCGTATGACTTGTCAATGCTTGACCGATTACGTAAAGGTGGCCTTCCACATGTTGATGCCGCTGAACCCGATGATCACGTCATTGATGATAGTGATGATGATGATGCATTTATTGATCTCGGAGCATATACAGACAATCAAGATTATTATTAGTTCATGTCAGGTATTCAATTTGTATTATATACATATATATATATATATATATATATATATATATTGTTAGTTCATCTTAGGTATTCAATTTTTTTATGTTGTACTTGATTTATATAGTTACTTGTATGATTGTATGATTTATATAGTTACTTGTATAATTTTCTTACTTGTAGTGCCATGGTCTTGATATCCGTCCCCGTCGGCCCTCGTTCGATTTATGATTCGGATGTGGTATATTCTCTTTTATAACTATTTGTTGCATTTCGTATTTATGACAATTATGCCCATCAAGTTGACATAGAGATATTTTTATCTAGGAGGTATGTGAACCAGAAATTGCAATCGACCCTCTTGTCAAGAAGTTAAATTTAGTTGAAAAAGAAAACGAGTATTTGAAAGAAAAAATGAAAAGAATTGAAGAAGAGAAAATGAAATTGGAGTTGTATGTTGCCGATGTCGTTGATGATCATAAGATCAAGATGAATGCAATGCGCTTGAAGATGGATGCAATGCGCTTGAAGATTAGTAAGATTAGAAAATATGTTATTGATAATGAGGCTTGATACGTATCATTATGCCGTTGGATCAATTGGTACCTTAGTTGCGATCTTGATCGCATTTGTTGTGATGACGGTGAGTTTTCTCTAGTGTTTTGCTTAACAAAAGTATACTTAGCTTCGTTCTCTCATAAATAGCTTATTCATTTCAAAAATGGCATAATAACCTTGGTTCTCTCATAAATGTCATATACTTAGCTTATATTCCTCCAAAATGGCACAATTACCTAAGTTAGATAAAAAATGAGCTATACTTACCTAAGTTGGCTAAAAAATGGCATCATCACCTACGTTAGCACAAAAATGACTTATACTTACCTTATTTTCCTTCAAATTGACATAATAAGCTTAGTTAGCTCAAAAATGTCATAATTACCTAAGTTAGCTCTAAAATGACACAAATAAGGAATAAGAAAAAGAAAAACAAGGAAGAGGAGAAAAACTCCATCTTCTACTTCTTCTTCTTCTTCTTCTAGTCTTCTTCTTCTAGTCTTCTGCTTCTTCTAACTTTCTTACTCCCATTTTTGCAGGTTTCATTCACTTTATGGAAGCAGCATTGATGGACCGCTAGTGTTTAGTTTTTGTTTTCATTTGTATTGATGAACAATGTGAAACTATGTATGTATATATGGATGAACTCCGTGAAACTACGTATGTATTGAATCTTTTAATACCCTATTGTGTTCTGTTGCATTGATGGACTGCTAGATGTTGAATACATGGGCTATGTTTGAGGTTGAAATTAACTATATATATCATATATGTCTTTTGAAAATGCAGGGATATAACAGAAAACAGAAAAAACAGTAACAATACAGGTTGTTTGCCGTCTGCCACCGACGGCAAAGATCCATTTGCCGTCTGCCACAGACGGCAAAGTGGTCACGTGGCAGCAACCTGTGCAATCTGGGAGCTGACCCATTTGGTTACTTTGCCGTCTGTGCCAGACAGCAAAGGCTGTGGGAGTTTGCCGTCGGTGGCAGGCGGCAAAGGCTGGGGGGGCATGATGCGCGGCTGACGTCAGACAGCAGACGGCAAAGGGGAGGGCATGTTTGCCGTCGATGGCGGACGGCAAAGCTTCCCGTTAGCCACCTAACGTGGCTAACGCCTGTTATTTGCCGTCTAGGTTCTTTGCCGTCTGCCACCGACGGCAAAAACCCTTTGCCGTCCGCTTTGAGGAAGCAGACAGCAAAGAACCTTCTTACCGTAGCTTTCTTTGCCGGGCACCTTTGCCGTCAGCGGCAGACGGCAAAGAGGTTTGCCGTCCGCTTTTGGTACCTTTGCCGCAGACGACAAAGAAGCTGATTCCTGTAGTGAAACCAAAGAAAAATTGCCCCCGCCCTTGACTTTATTGCCCTGCAAGCACTGCAAGAAAAACCAAAGAAAAATGGCTCCCCCTTCCCTTCAATCAGCGCCAGAATTCCACCCGGTGCCACCTCAGCCGTACTAGCAACACCGATACCATCGCCATCCATATGCAGCCTCTTCCTCACCGTTGAGTCAACATTCATGAGTCCTGCCTCATTCTTGCTCGGGGTAGTAACAGAGTCAGCCACCTCCGAATCCTCCTTCATGGTGCCCATCCCAGCCTGATTCATCACATCAACAGGTTTACCACAGGCGGCCGATGAGCCTCCCGGAGCCCTTGAGAACTGTTCCTCACGTGGTCTGTTTAGCGCATCTGCATATAGCCAGGGACCAAATTGTTTGCTCTTTTCATCATGTACACCATTACCACACTCTTTAAATTCATGACCAACCAAACCACACCCACTACAGAACCTTGCTAACTTCTCATATCGCACAAAGTAGACTTGGCGTTCCTTTGCACGGACTACACTGACAAATTTTGTAAGGGGCTTCCGAACATCATGCCGCACACGGACATGAATATAATCACCCCGTGTATTCCCATTAAGCCTCGTATCAAGAATCTCACCAGCATGCTACAAAAACTTCTCCACAATGCCTCTCTTACAATAGGCATCGGACAACTTGTGAATTTGAAGCCAGATTGGCATAAACACAGTGCTCACGTCCTCGATCTTACTGAATCCGTCGTACGGACACATCAACACTACCCAACAACCAAGGGCCTTGATCCATCATTCGATCCTAATCTCCCAAGCAAGACGGCTACACCATGAAAAGATTTGGGCCGATAGGGCGGAAGTGTATCTACTGCGCCGGATTCCTTGCATCACGCAGGTCTCGGTAGAACGCGGCCTGACTAAAGTTTTTTCATATGAACCCTAGCTGGGGCAATCCATTGCACACTCTTGTTGATCTCCGGATCATTCTCATGTATCACCAAGTCATCAAAAGTGTCATCATTAAGATCCAGCTGCTCAAAAAAATCACCCAAATTAGTTTTCCCGGCAGCCGTGCCGTCGCTATTCTTCGATTGGGCATCCGCTACAGATGTCATCACTCTCAGGAAGGACGAGCGCGAGAAGAATACTTGATCGCGGGAGTCAATCGATCTGTTGAGGTCTCGTTCGGGAAAGAAAACACGTCCGCATGAGGACACACTCGATCAGTTTGACGAGTCGATCAGAAAAAAGATTTGATCGCAAGAGAAGATTAGGGTAGATGACTCGATAGGGATAAGGACGTGCAGGCGACGGAGTCGGAGGAAAAAGACCCTAACCGTGAGTTAGGTGAATTGATATCGCATCTACTCTTGCATCTGTGGGCACTCTCTTAATTGTTTAGACTAAACTTTTTAACTTTTCGACATGTGGTATTAACTAGTACAATTATACGTAATAATGGTACAACTAAGTATTAAGATACAATGTGTTTATTTTATATATATATATATATATATATATATATATATATATATATAATATTCGGTTTGGAAATAAAATTTAACTAAATTTGAATCATGTATCACATGAGTTTGACCGAGTTATTTCCTACTCAAGGCATCACTATTTTTTTGGTTTAACCAAAAAATTTAGATCAGAGAACCATAGAAAAGAAAAGAAAATGGCGTATATCTTCAATGCTTAACTTGTGTAGATTGGAGAACAGTAGAAAACAAAACAAAAATAGCGTATATTATCAATGATTAACATGCGCCACTTAGCTGGATTAAAAGCGTATGTTGGCATCCATGTCTATTATAGTTTCGTGAAATATCATAATAGATAGAGATATAAAGTTGACCGAGGATTCCAGAATGCATGCTTGTATATTTTGTGTGCTAGTAAATAAAAGGATTAGTTATGTACATACTATATAGGAAAATTTTAAATATGATTAATATCCATGACTGGTTTGCACCGGAACATGCTTGTATATTTTTGAGTTTGTGTGCAATGTCAATCCTGAAAGTATCTGCCACAGTTATCTTAGGCAAGCTTGGCAAAAATGTGTGACAAAATATGGCAATGCTAGGCCTAGAACCAAACAGCCCCTTAGCCTGAATGTTTCTGCATGCTTACAAACGGGGCCATTCCACTAAGCTCGTGATTCTTTCTTCATCGCAACTGGAGAATACACCACACAAACACGCAGGAGAAAGTCCACAGAGCTGCCTATTCGAGCCATCCCTTACCGCCCGTGTGTCACCGGTAAGACCACTCGTGAAAACTCCAGATCATGCCCAGCGTCTGAAGTTGAAAAACTGGTACGAGCACACATGAATCAATCATGTCGCTTGCCGTCCATGTCATGAGACAGAGCGCTCATGAATCGTCATGATCTCAAGAGAATCATGCATGGATCACAAGACGTTTACAAGATACTCAAAAATAGATCATTCCGACCAAGAAAAGTCGCATTCTAAGTTAACAGAAGTGAAACAGGGTACGTGCAGTGGACCCCTTTGTAACTGCGTACTACACCTAATATAGAATCACTCTTTTTCAGTGGACCCGGATATGAGAACTTGCACCAAAGAGAAACTCCAATCGTGCGACCCATTTCGTCTGCCTGTGTTCGTTTGGGTCACAGCGGGTAAAAACGCCGCCCAACGCGCCGACCCATACCCAAAACGCGTCCACTTCGTGTCCGCGGCGACCCATTTTTGTCCCAAAATTGGGTCTGATTTTGCGTCCCAAATTTGGGTCTGATTTTGCGTCACCGTGGACACGCCGCACGTCTCCTCGGTGTCCGTCGCGTCCCCACATGGCAGCCAGCCAACTACCGCCCCCGTCTTTTATTAATGGCGACCACCTACCGCGGGCTCACGCGTCAGCGACGGCGGGCGTCCTTTTTTAAATCCAAGCGTGTGTGTGTGGGGTGGGGGTGGGGGGGGGGGCTCATCCACTTCCAGCATCTCCTCCACATCAAGCCACCTTCTTGCTCCCCCGCCGGCGACAACCCTAGCGCCACCATGGGCTTCTTCGCTGGCAAAAATAAGGACAAGGTCCCGCGAGGCAGCGGCTACACGTCATAGTGCACCAGGCGAGGTGGCATTGAGAGAACCGCATCCCCCTCCCGTACCCCGACGTGACGCTGCAACATGACTGACATTTGGATCCAGAGCGGATCCCGGCGCCGGCGGTGCCGCAGACGGCGCCGGCGCACGCGAAGGAGGTACGGCGCCAGTGGGAGCTGCTGATGCCGGAGCAGTGCCTCAAGCCGGCCTACGCGCCAGACTCTTGCGATTGGGAGTTATGGTTCACCCTCGAACACTAGGAGTAGCGCCGGGGCGGCGTCCAGCACGTTCGTGCTAGCACCCTGCCGCACCACGTCGTGTGGGAGGAGGACCGGGAGGAGGAGGCCGCCTACTAGGCGGCGCTGGCGGCCACCATGCAGAACAGTATAGAGGACAAGCGGCGCAAGGCGCTGGCGGAGGAGGCGGCATACCAGGCGCGACTGATGGAGGCCATCGCGCTCTCCGCTTCCGGCGCATGCGTCTTGCCGCCGCCGATGGCGATGTCCCCTGTCAAAGCCGAGTCGGCGCCGTCCCCTATGCCGGCGGCCCAACGGTTCACCTGGGATAGAGTGATGCGCGAGTGGGTCAGCGTGCGCCCATCTGGCTTGGGGCGATGCCGGCGAAGGAGCAGCTCTACCTTGAATAGTGGCAGACGCGCTGGCTGGCGGAGGAGCGCGCCGACAGCGAGCGCCAAATGAAGTGGGAGCGCAAGGCAGAGGAGGACGAGCGCCGTGCTCGTGGTGAGGAAGCCCAGCCAGTGGCGGAGGACTCCGCCAAAGCCTGGGAGACGACGTTCCCCTGGACTGGCCCGCGACCGACGCTCGTCGACCTCACCGGCCCCGACGCCGACGACGGCGACGAGGACGCCTAGGGCAGTGCGTCTCATTTTCTGTTTTATTTATTAATGTTTCAATGGGGACTCTCACCGGCCTTTACGGCCAGCATTATGTTTAATTAATGTTTTAGTTTCAAAATGTTTCCATATTTCATTTTTCACGTGCGCACAAAAGAGTGGGTTAGGCCAGCGTTGGACGCAAGAGCCGACCCAAACGCGAAACCGGAAATGGGTGTTCGCTGGGCCGACCCAGACGGACAAAAAATGGATAAAGCGTGCGTCCGTTTATGTCGCCTGGTTGGAGTTGCTCTAAGAGCATCTCCACTCGCGCCCCCAACAGGCCCCCCAGGGCGAGTATTTTGCGCCGGCACCGAAAAAAAAAACCCAGTCGCCCCCTAGGACATCGAATTCTGCCAGTTCGGCCCATTTTTTGGCCCGACGATCCCAGGCCGAACCCAGCGCATTGGGGGCGCTTGGGGCTCCGGCGGAAGGAAAAAACCGCGCCTGGCCCACCACTGTCGGGTGAATAAGCATCTTGCATGTCCAGATTCACCTCCCCCCCCCCCGATGCGCAGGCCCTTCCACCGCCGTGCCGATCCCGGCGCCGCCTACCTACACACCGCCGCTAGAAAGGCCGTTCCCCCGCCGAAAAAGAGAGGGTTCACCGCGGCAGCCTCCACCCCGCTCCTGGGCGAGCTTTCCGGCGCTCCGGCCACGTAGGCGGTGATACCGGCGGCTGCGCGCGTGCCACCCCCACCAGGTGTTTAGCGATTTGTCTGCTCGGCGGTAGACTCGGACCATGAGGAGGCGTTCGCGGCGTTGCTGTAGGAGGAAGCCGATGCCGACACCCAGGAGGAAGAGCACCTCATGGTCCCTGCCGCTCTGGCCGGCCTGTTCGCTAGCAATGCAAAGCCGCGGCGAGGTGGCTCGGCACCAGGCCGGCTGAAGGCCAAGCAGAGTCATCGATTGGAAGGCTATTGCTTGCTCTACACCGACTACTTCGCCGACGCTCCACTGCTTGGCGACAAAGTATTTCGGCGTCGTTATCGGATGAGCCGAAAGCTCTTCCTCAGGATTGTGAATTCCATCCGTGAGTTCGACATCTACTTCAAGTGCAAGAAGGATTGCACCTGCACACTTGGATTCACCGCACTCCAGAAGTGCACGATAGCTATGAGGATGCTTGCATACGGAGCTCCCGGTGATTCACTGGAAGACTCTAGACGCATGGCCGAGTGCACGACCATTGAGTGTATGTACAAGTTCTGCAGGGTAGTGATGGCAGTGTTTGGACCTCAATACTTGCGATCACCCAATGCTGAAGACATTGCTCGGATACTAGCACAGAATGCAGCAAGAGGATTTCCTGGGATGCTTGGAAGCATCGACTGCATGCATTGGAAATGGAAAAACTATCCATTTGCTTGGCAGGGGATGTACAAAGGCGCAAAAGACGGTTTCAGTGTGGTACTTGAGGCAGTGGCCACACAGGACCTCTGCATTTGGCACTCCTTCTTTGGTATGTCAGGAACTTACATTGACATCAACGTACTGCAGTGCTTGAATGTCTTTGCCAAGCTTGTTGAAGGTCATGCTCCTCCAGTGAACTTCGAGGTCAATGGACGCCACTACAACAAGGGATACTACCTAGCAGATGACATCTATCCGAGATGGTCCATATTTGTGAAGACTATCTCAAACCCTGTGCCAGGAGGCAAGAACTCCTATTTTGCCAAGTGTCAGGAGGCTTGCAGAAAGGATGTCGAGCGGGCATTTGGTGTGCTCCAATCTCGATTTACTGTTGTTCGATACCCTGCTCAGACCTGGTCGAAAGATCAAATGTGGGAAGTCATGACTTGCTATGTCATCTTGCACAATATGATCATTGAGAGCGAGCAGGAAGAGCCAGTGTTTGACGCTGAACCATATGACAGGAAGGGTCCTCTTGCCCAAGTTGATCACCAGCTACCGGCAACCTGGACTGCCTTCCTCAACATGTGTCAGGATATCCGAGACCCACAGGTACATCAATAACTACAACACGATCTGGTGGAGCACCTATGGAGGCTCAAGGGCAACGCCTAGCTCGACGTGTGATGAAATATGAGATTTTATTTGTTGAACTATTTTATTTGTATTGATTTGTTGAACTATTTGATTTGTACTGATTTCTGTGATGAACTATGTGATAAAAATTTTGTTGAATTTGTGCCGAAACACGTCGAATATGTGCCGAAATTGGGCCAATTTACGCCGAAAGTGGGCCGAAATCGGCAGCTGGGGGGCGACCTTGGGGGCCGGCTGGGAACCCAAACCCCCCACGCCGATTTTTTCGCCGACGCGCCCTCAGACGACGTTATTTCAAGCCTCTAGGGGCCGAACGGCTGGAGATGCTCTGATATCTCTAACCAAAGCACTTACTTTGGTCTGAGGAGAACGGTAGTAGGTGAGATCGATGTCGAGTCGATGAGTTAAGTACTCGATGGAGGCCCAGACGCCGTGTGCTGCAGTGTTGCATGCACCAGACCGACGACGTACGTTCGGTGGAGATGACCTGGGCACAGGCCTTCTCTGGTCTCTGATCTCTATCTAACGGACATGCATCAATACTAGCACAAGAGAGAGCATCTACAACCGGACTCTTCAAATTAATCGGACGGGCACGGGGACCACTGATTGGACAGGAGAGAGAAGCAAAAGGTAGCAAAAAGTTGACCCAACCGGACCCCTCAAAGCCTTTTTAAATGTCCGGGCTGTCCGGCATGTAACACCCCCAGTGGATAGCCACATTAATCCCCTATTTGATAATGCCAAGTCACCATGATTAACAATGCTTAATCATCATTGGGATCATATCTCTTTTCAAATTCCAATTCAAATTGAAATTCAAACTAAAAGTGCAAATAAAAGTTGTTCAAATCCAGAAACTAAAATGTTCATAATATTGTAAATATTCTAGAGACAATTCTAAAATTGTAACCAACAATGAATAAATTAATTTAGTGGCTCTAACTGTACCAAAACAGTAAGGTTTAATCCATTTTATTCAATACAAAATTTGTGTGAACTCCATTTTCCTCCAAACCAATTTTTAGTAGTACTAACTAGTGCATTGTATTTATTGGAACAAGTTACCTAATTTACAAAACAGTGTTTGGGGCCACACATTTTAGAAAAACAGAAAACAAAAGAAAACAGGAACAGAAAATAAAAGGAAAAGAGAAAAGGCCTAAAGCTACTGTGCACTCAGGCCTGCTTGCCACAGCAACGGCCCAGCCCGCCCCGCACCTCCTCCCTCCTCCCGCACTACTCATGCCGCTCGCTGTCGAGCACCTGGAGCGTGTGCAGCCAGGGCCCCCCTCCGTGCGGTCGACAGCGCGCCGCGCTCGTCGGGGAGGACAAGAGCAACTCCCCGCACCCCCTGGCAAACCCTAGCGCCCACCAGTTCCCCCCTCGTCCCCTCCCTCACTCTCGTTCGAGATGCCCGAGCGCCACCCTCGCCGCCGCTTGCCGTAGCCGCGGCCACCGTCGCCCGTTCGCCGCTCCGACAAGCCCTGGAGCACCGCCGTGGGCTTCTGCTTCGACTACGCAGCCAGATCGAGCCCGGGAGCCCCTCGCGACGCCGCATTCTTCCTCACTGTTGCCCTCGGCCACCGCACGAACTCGCCGTCGATCTGCATCACCGGACTTCCCCGAGCCCTCTGCCTAGACCCCACGCTCCCGCTGTGAGCTCCTGCGCGGAACGCGCCCTCCCCTTCCCCCTCTGGCCGCCCGTAGCGCCCCCTCCGTGTTAGGCCGCACCCTCCGCCGCCTGTCCTTGTCGCCAGCGTGGCCACGACGACCATAGGGCCCCGTGCGTGCCACCATCGCACTCCCCACGTCGCGTAGACGCCGTAGCCACCTCGCGCTGCTCATTTTGCCCACCGTAGCCCCGATTCCGTAGCTCACCCGAAACACCTCGCCGCCGGCGAGCTCGTGGCGCTCAGCTTCGGCCACCACAGCAACTCGCACCGCCGCCATTCGACGCGCGACATCGAGCCATGTCGAACGCACCCAGCCACGGCTCCGGAGACACCCTGTGCGCGAAACCCGAGCTCCTCCCGACGCACGCCGCCGCGTTTGGCTCGCCGGAGCCAACTCCGGCGCGTCTCCGGCCGGTGCTGACCTGGCCCCGGTGGGCCCCGCCCCGTGCCACTGACCACGGGCCCCACTGGGCCCTGTTGACCGGCCAGCATGCTGACTGGGCACAGTGGCCCACTGACATGTGGGTCCCGTTAGTAAAACGATTTTTAAAATAAATAAAAACACTAATTAAAATGCTAATTAACCTAATTAGTTAATTAGTTAAATTAACAGACACTGACAGTAGGCCCCACCCACTAATTAATCCTGTTTAGTTTAAATGAACTCCGCTTATACTAATCAGAGGCTGACATGTGAGTCCCACTGGACCCACCTGTCAGGTTTGACTCTGGTCAGCCAGGGTTGACTGCTGACGTCATCTTTTCGTCATGCTGACGTCACCTTTTACTGTTTTGGATAATTCAAATTTAAATGATTAAATAAATCCAGAAAATCAATTAAATCTTTAGAAATTCATAGAAAATAATCCGTAACTCAGATCGAAAAACTTTGTACATGAAAGTTGCTCAGAATGACGAGACGAATCCGAATACGCGGTCCGTTCGTCCGCCACATGTCTCTAGCATAGCGAACATGAAACCGTTCCCCTCCGTTTCATCTGTCCGAAAATGCCAAACTTCGGGAAAACATTCCCGGATGTTATTCCTCTTCATCTGTATCACCGAGCGCTACGATAGGTCACCCCTAGCACTGCGTATTGTCATGTCATGCTCTTGTTGCTTTATATTCACTGTTTCCTTCCCCTCTTCTCTCTCGGTAGACCCCGCTGCAGACGCTTTTCCCGAGACCGACACAGCTCAGGAGCCCGACGCCACCGTTGACGACCTTGCCTTTGCCGCCGAGCAACCAGGCAAGCCCCCCCTTTGATCATCCCGATATCGCCCATTCTATTTTCTCATGCTTGCATTAGAATTGCTGCTGCTACTGTTTATTCTATTCTGATGCATAGCCTATTTATTGTAACCTGCTATTGATACCTTACCTGCTTATCCTAAACTGTTTAGTATAGGCTGGATAGAGACCTAGTGACCCCACTTGTCCCGATTGCCCCGCTGGATTATCAGAAGACTCGACAACCAGGCCCCTGCATCGCACATCACCCCCTTAGTTGTAACGACACTGCAGCGTTACTATCGAGTGCCGAGGGTGATACCTCGTGTAGCACTTCTGATGTTAACTCTGTAGAGTAGCTATTTGGTCGTGGTCATCGAGGGTGATTCCTCCTTCTCCACTTCCGATACGACCCTGTCGCGCAACACTTCAAGTGTGAGCCTCGAGGGTGATTCCTCCTAAGTCCACCTTGACGGTTACATCGAGTGGGCATCCGTCGAGGGTGATACCTTGGATTCCCCTGATGTTATGGACACACGGTTACTGTGACTTTACCCCTGCACCCTGTTAGAAACGGGTCGGCCCCGAGGGGGACCCGAGGGAGTTACTTTACTGCAGGACTGGAGGGACATGCAGTACTGCCTTGTAGAGGTGGACCTGAGTTCTCGACAGTCTTTTGCGGGACGGGTTGACCTGGATGGTGCCCGAGTGATGAATATGAGGCGTGGCCAGGCATTCTTGGCCCTTGCCGCAAGTCCTCGAGACGGGGCGATGGGGTCACATCGATCGTGAGTCTCTACTCGTTACCGCACTACCAACACACTACGATTTGGATATTTGATTCGAGTGGGCCTCTGGCCCGATAACACTAACCATCACGCGGGAAAAGTTATGGGCACTCTGCATCGTATGCATCAGCCGAAAGCTTTGTCAGACGTCCAATTCAGCATTGTGGCCGGGTCGGATCGTGCCATTGGCGCTGGTATCCACCCTGCTCGCAACGACCCGGAGAGCACAGGGCAATGGCCCAAGACCCCTGAGCGCTTAGGTTGTAGACCGGCGGGGACCTCTCTGCTGAGCTCTAGGTAGGGCTGCGGTGTGTCATTTGACCGAGGCCGGGCATGACCCGGAAAAGTGTGTCCGGCCGGAGTTAAGCGAGCGTGGTGGGTAAGTTGGTGCACCCCTGCAGGGAAGAACTAATCTATGCATAGCCGAATCCTCGGTAACGGACGCTCGGAGTTGTATCCCGATCGATACAACTAGAATTGGATACTATGGCTCTGGGATTGCTTCTCGCAGGGAGTCGAGAAGGGATCTCAGGACGAGGTAGATGACAGTATGGCTCTGGGATTGCTTTCTTGCAGGGAGTCGAGAAAGGATCTCTGGGTGAGGTTGATGACACTACTACTACATTATACTGTGCTGATCTACTCTTTTCTATTGCTGCAAGACCGCTGAAGATGCTTGTCTTCGATAGGACTAGGCCTCCTCTCTATTCTGGCATTTCTGCTGCCCAGTCCACATATACAGCCGTTCTTTGATAATGTTGCATATGTAGTGTAGATCTTTGCTTGCTGAGTACTTCGGATGAGTACTCACGGTTGCTTTGCTTTCTTTTTCCCCCATATCCTTTTGGTGCAACCAGATGACGGAGCCCCTGAGACAGCTGCCTCCGCCGACGATCGCTACTACTATCCTGAGGGTGGATACTACTACAAGCTTGCCGACGACCAGGACTAGGATCGGAGGGTCCCAGGCAGGAGGCCTGCGCCTTTCGATCATAGTGTTTTCTTTTGCCCCGACTTTTAAGGGCCTATCTGTGCTTTCTTTTATATCTGTACTCAGATATCTGATGCTTCCGCTGACGCTTGTATGCGAGTTTATGTATTCGAGCCCTCGAGGCCCCTGGCTTGTAATATAAAGCTTGTATGACTTTAATTATGTTTTAGAGTTGTGTTGTGATACCTTCCCGTGAGTCCGTAGACTTGATCATGTGCATTTGCGTGTATGATTAGTGCACGATTGAGCCGGGGGTGTTACAAGTTGGTATCAGAGCCGACTGCCTGTAGGAACCCCCCCTTCCACTCTTTGGCCGAAGTTGAGTCTAGTATCCAAAAACTGTTTTACTAACTTGGCTGTGTGGCTTACGGGCCCACGTCGCCAATTGGGTGGTATTAGGATCTTTTATTCCTCGTCTTTACTCTGTGACTCTGACCTCTCTTCTACTCGGGTTAAATGAATTTTGTTAACGCCGACACTTAGGATCTCGTAAATCTCGTCTACCCGGAGAGCTGGATATTCTGTGCTTAATTCCTTACCATTTATCTGATTAGTCTGATAATTATTTTCTTTTTCATTGTTTTGTTTAACCTTTCTCTCTGAGTTGTATTATACTTCTCATTGTCAATTGACAATCCTGAATTTCCTTTGTTTCAGATGGATCGTTTGTTTCCACCACGTCCTACGACGCAGCTTGTGTTTCGCACTTGGGCTCGTGGTGCCCCTGGTTTTCCAGCTGTCCTGATCGACCTCCTGACCAGGCTGGGCTACCACTGGTACCCCGAGTACATGGTCTACGAGGATTACCGCGAGTTCAACTAGGAGCAGTACCATGCTGATGTTCGTATCTATGATCAGCGCGATGACTCAGACACTGAGCTGCAGCTTTTCCACGGTATCGGCGTGAGGATTGAGATGACAGTACAAGATGCCGCCTACTCTGCTGCCGCACGTCTTCGAGGAGAGTTCAGCGATAGCTTGGATGCTTCTGAGTTTCGATACATTCCGTATGCCTTTACTGGAGATACTACTGGATACTACACAGCTATCTGTGCCCCGTACGAGCGTCGTCGATACGACCCGCACGTTCTGATTCAGTGCACTCAGGCTCTGGATCGCACTATTCGGACTCTTGCCGTCGAGTTGGTTGCCACTAGAGCACGTCTCTACGATGCTATGACGCAGTTGCTACCAGCTGTTCATGCAGGGATACATCCAGAGTACTTCCTTTACCTGAGCAGGACTCAGATGTATGCTGGTATTGATTGGCCTGCTGTTGAAGGTCACACACCTGCACGTGGACCTCTTCTTTCAGCTCGAGACCGGCTTCTGCATCAGAGTGCACATGGAGCACAGGATCCTTCCGCGACGAACACTCGTCGTCCGCACGTGCAGCTACCCCATTTCAGTGGATCTTCCCGACGTTGATGTAGCCTTTGCTATGTCTCGTGGTGTACTTCCTTACCGCGTGCCTGCGCGCCGCCTACCATATCTAGCTTTTGAATTTGCGCCATTATGCTATTCGCATGTACCCGACTCTGTGTATGGATCTGTATGTCTTAATTGACTAATGTTAAGTATCTAGTACACTGCTTAATTATTGTCGTGTTACATCATGCTTGTCGCTAAAACACCCGCAACCGCTTTTACTGAACTACCCCTGTTGAAACTTAGCAGGATGGTTAGACCAGGTGGTCGTGGTCGTGCTCGTGCCCCTGAACGCCCACCACCGCCAGATTATATGGCAGCTATGATGCAATAATTCGAGCTCAACCGCCAGTTCATGACTAGGATTATGATTCAGTTCCCGCATCTGAACAACCAGAACCAGAACCCTCCTTCAATAACTCTGCCGGAATTTATGCGTCTTAACCCCACTCAATTCCGCAACTCTGAGAAGCCACTGGATGCTGATGACTGGATTCGCGATATCACTCACAAGATGGAGTCTGCAAATGTCTCCCCTGCCAACTTTGTCGCCTTCGCGTCCTTTTTCTTAAAGGGTCCCGCTGCTCAATGGTGGGACAACCACAAACGTACACTGCCTGCTGGAACAGCCGTTACTTGGCCCTAGTTCCAGGCTGCTTTCCGTGCCCGATATATTCCTCAAGGAATCATGGACCGAATGAAAACCCAATTTCGCTACCTCACTCAGGGCAACAAGACTGTCGAAGCTTATCAGCGGGAATTCCTTGACCTGTCTCGCTATGCTGAAGAAGACATCGCCACGGATGCCCGTAGACAAGAGAAGTTCTGTAATGGACTCCACCCAGACATCGAGCTTGCACTTGCTGCTCAAGACTTCACCGACTTTACTAATCTTGTGAACAAAGCTATTCTGCTTGAGACTGCTCAAATGAAGCATAAGGAGTCGCAGAAGCGCTATCGTGATGTTGGCTCATCTTCGGGCTCAACACAGAAGCGTAGAGTCTGGATTCCCAACAACGTGTTCCGTCAAGCTGCCCCTGCCCCAAGTAACAACTATACTGCACCACGTGTTCCACCCAATGCTCCTCTTCGTCCTGAAGATGGACTGTGCTTCAAGTGTCACAAACCAGGCCACCTTGCTAAGGACTGCCGCCGGACTCAGAATCAGTTAGTTTTCCCTCGTACTGACCGTGGCAATGATCGTGGCAACAATCAGGCCCGTAACTATAATATTGGGTCTGCTGCCCATGGTCGTGGACACGCTTACAACATTGATATTGATAACAGTATGGCTCTGGGATTGCTTTCTCGCAGGGAGTCGAGAAATGATCTCTGGGTGAGGTTGATGACACTACTACTACATTATACTGTGATGATATACTCTCTTCTATTGCTGCAAGGCCGCTGAAGATGCTAGTCTACGATAGGACCAGGCCTCCTCTCTATTCTGGCATTTCTGCAGCCCAGTCCACATATACAGCTGTTTTTTGATAATGTTGCACATGTAGTGTAGATCCTTGCTTGCTGAGTACTTCGGATGAGTACTCACGGTTGCTTTGCTTTCTTTTTCCCCCATATCCTTTTGGTGCAACCAGATGACGGAGCCCCTGAGACAGCTGCCCCCGCCGACGATCGCTACTACTATCCTGAGGATGTATACTACTACGAGCTTGCCGACGACCAGGAGTAGGATCGGAGGGTCCCAGGCAGGAGGCCTGCGCCTTTCGATCGTAGTGTTTTCGTTTGCCCCGCCTTTTAAGGGCCTATCTGTGCTTTCTTTTATATCTATACTCAGATATCTGATGCTTTCGCTGACGCTTATATGCGAGTTTATGTATTCGAGCCCTCAAGGCCCCTGGCTTGTAATACAAAGCTTGTATGACTTTAATTATGTTTTAGAGTTGTGTTGTGATATCTTCCCGTGAGTCCGTAGACTTGATCATGTGCATTTGCGTGTATGATTAGTGCACGATTGAGCCGGAGGCGTCACACGGCAGCCCTCATATTCATCTCATATATGGGATGGGTACGAGGAGTGCCCGGACATGCCCGGTCAGTGGTCCTGCGTCCGCCACATATGATTGGGCCCGCCATAGAGCATCTTTTTTCTTTCTTTATTATTTCTTTTCGTTCTCTCTTTCTTCACCAATCACATGCATGTGACTGGATATATAAGGAAAAACTGAAGGACAAGTGTGCCTGAATGAAAAAATAGGGAGTCGCGAGCGTTTGAGGGACCAAATTTGTACATTGTGGCATGAAGATGCTCTTATGCCATGGACACGCACGCATGCAGCACGTACATAGATTGATAATTGCTAGTATGATATAATGCTAAACGCGAAGGGACAATGGTGAGGAAGGAGAGAGGTTGCAGCTGCGGTGCTGCACTGGAGGATGCATGGCGTTACTGTCGTCCTACAGTGGCGCGATCAGCAGCGGATGTAGTTTGTCCCAGTGTCCCCGTCCACACGTGTGCTGTGCCTGCTGCTTACTGCTTACTCTGCCCTGCCCATGCTTGTTGGTTTCTCTGGCCGGGATCGATGCATCATGCAAGCGTACTTTTGATCGATTATTTCTCAAGCCATCGTCTATGCACTACACTGTCAAAGCTATGGCGTTAAGACCATTCGTCGGCCCGTTAATTCATCTGACACGCGTCCTCTCAAGGTTGCTGGCCACATTGATACGGGGATTGACAAGTTCAGAGTTTCAGGTGTTGGGTTCGTCTCAACGTAGCAAAAGCTTTTGATCTAAAGTTTGAAAAACGTTCTTATATTATATTATGGGACGGAAGGAGTAGCATTGACTCATTCCGATCGGCAGGTGGGGATTGCGCGGGAAAGCTTTAGCTTAAACTGATCTTGTGTACGGAGTACCGTCTACCGATTCTGACACGATTTAACCTGACAGATTCTGCTTCCAAGCGGGCCATTTCACTACGATAATGTTAACGTCCACACGTGTGGCACGAAACAACATGGCCCAAACGTCTTCATTACCATCCATTTTGCCATGTCAAAACAGATGATATCAGCGGGAATCTTTTTGGCTTTTGGCTAAAAAATGTTTTATCTCCTAATTAAAAAATCCTATTAAAAATCCATTTTCACCATTAAATCTGTCTCGACGAGATCTTCAAAACTAGATCCCATGTTGATATGTTTCAACGAATTTTTTTTGGGCCAAAAGTTGCCATGATGTTTACACTGTAATTGCCATAGTGTTTACACTTAAGTTGCCATGACATGTTTTATCTATTTTTTTGTCTAGATTTAAAGCTATCATTGTATTTTCAACTACTTTTTACGGCAATTTTTATTTATTGACCATGACAATTAATAGTAATTAACCACGGTAAATTTAATGCATGGATCATGGCAATTTTTAGTAATAGATCATGGCTATTTCAGTTTATAAATCATTGCAATTTTAGTTTTTTTACCATGGCAATTCGAGTACTTCGACCATGGAATTATTTTTTTATGAACCATGGCAATTTTAAGTGCATGTATCATGGCAAATTTAAGTAATTCACCATGGCAATTTTAGTTTATGGTTCATGGCAAGTCTATTTTCTTAATTCCCCTTTTTATAATATGTCAAAATTTAACTTTTATAGGTAGAAGAAAAAATGGCTGAAACATATGATGGCAACTTCAGTGTAAACACCATGGCAATTCATATGCAATATACATGGCAACTTTTAACCCAAAAAAAAAGTCGTCGAAACATATTGATATGCAATCTAGTTTCGAAGATCTCGTCGCGATGGATTTAATGGTGAAAACGGATCTTCAATCGGATTTTTCATTTAAGAGATAAAACATTTTAAAAACTGGAAATCCAAAAAGATTCTCACATGCATGCATGCGGTGACGTGGCGCAATTTGTGTGTTATAGGGCGTGTGGGCGGGTGTTGCTCCCACCACACGTATGGGCGTTATCAGCGTCCTTTCACTAAACCCTGTGATTCTTTCGAACACCGAAGAGGAGATTCATATACTGCACACATCAAATGTGATCCACTTTGCCGTCCATGTC
The DNA here is from genome assembly GCA_011799875.1 of Thinopyrum elongatum. Taxonomy (NCBI): domain Eukaryota; kingdom Viridiplantae; phylum Streptophyta; class Magnoliopsida; order Poales; family Poaceae; genus Thinopyrum; species Thinopyrum elongatum. The sequence goes on from CM022299.1 coordinate 12,051,941, forward strand.
ATCATCAGGCTACTCATAAATAATCATCATCACACAATCACAGGTTGATCCCACCCGAGAGAATAATCGCAGTGCGATCAAAATGAAATAATAAAAATGTGGCAGAGTATAGGATCTCTCATTGGCAAGACAGGGAAGGTTGATATGCCTTTTACTCGCGCAAATGGTGTAGCGAGGCTTCTTGTCAATGTGGTCAACATCGAGTTTGTGCCAGACGTGGTCAAGTGGACTCATGCGGGGGTCACTTACGATCTAGAGGTGGAGTTTGAGGACACACCTATGTTCCAGGATGAGGAGGGTCATCAGGACATGAACACGACAGAGGGGGTGGTACAGCTGGGGGAAAGGACAAGGATTCGGAACATGGCTCTCGGGAGGCACCTAAGGGGATTGCGGCACAGTCTGGGAAGGCAGATGAGTCGGCTAACGGAACCAAAGCACCGATGCCATTGAACTCGCTGCGGCTTGGGTCTTTTGGAGCATCTTCTGCCCCTAGTCGCTTATGGAGCCGCAGGGTTGAGTCAGAGGATCCGTCCGAGTTTATGTTGCCACTTCTTCCGGCTGACGAGTGATTTTCTCCGATGGATGGTGCTAGGTAGCAGCAGCCGACGGGGACGAACGTTGCGTTGGTGTCACCCGGTATCACGAGGGTGGAGGCCGCGCCGAGACAGGAGGTCTTGGGGGCAACCTTCACCCCGGCAGACGGCCGGAATTTGGAGGACTCCTCGCCACGTGCTAGTCCGGCCCGCTGCAGTGCCAGAGTTGAGGGGAGTTGCAGGCAGGAGGCCCGTGTTTCGCTATCTCCTATGCACCGTTCGGAGCCTACACATGGTACGGCTACACCCACGCTACCTGCTGGACGCATGGCTGCGCCGACGGCGGAGGCGGCGGCCACACCTACAGGAGGTGCCACGTCGGCCGCGTCTCCCTGCTCTTCACCCGCCAGGACGGGCGGAGGTTCGATCAAGGACCAGCCACCACAGGAGAGGACTACTGATGAGGTTATCGCGTTCGGTGGAATCATGGACCCGGTATCGGCTGGCAGGCATGTCAGTAACCGGATCCAGGAGCAACCAGATGTGGACGACTTGCAGTTAGGGCGTGCTATGAGGACAGCCAAGCTTCGAGATGTCGAGGTGACTACAGGTATGTCATTTAATAAGAGTTGTTCCATTTTGCATTTTACTGAACATGAGATAATTAGTAAGGCAAATGACTTAGGAGTTTCACTCGGGTCTAATGGGAAGGAAGTTGCTAAATCTGTTAATGACTTGCTCCACTTAGAAGCTGAGCGGGCATCTGAGATTATTCGTAACATTGCGGCCATAAGACCTATGAACGAGGCTGATATTAACAATTTAGGGGTAACGGCTCTTGAGAGTTTTTGTAATGACCTCATGCCTACTTCGGAAGACGAAGTTGAGGTAGAAGGGTCGGAGTTTGAGGGAAATGTAGATACATTAACGCTCGAATGTAAGGCCCAGGGCACTCCGGTCTTAAAGATGTAGAGGTCGTATTGGATAAACCCAAGCGTTCCTAGAAAAGGAAGGTTTATCCTACATCGGACGTTCATAGAAGTGCTAGAGTTAAGCTTAAGAAAAAAAATCATGATGACTTATGAAAGGAATTTTTTGGAATAGCAGAGGTTTAGCAGACTTGGCTAAAAGAAGGTTCCTTGTAGAGATATCGATAGATCAGAAACTTGACTTTATTGCACTTCTCGAAACAGGAAGAGATAATTTCACCTCGCAGTTCCTTGGAACTTTGTCTGGCGGAATCGATTTTGATTGGAACTGTTTGCCTCCTAGAGGAATATCCGGTGGGATGTTGGTGGGGGTTATGTGCGAAACTTTAGAGGTGATCAATGTGGTTCGAGGTGATTTTGCGGTTAAGTTTTGGGTGGGGTCAAAGGTGGATGGATTTCGCTGGTCTCTGGTGGCTGTATACGGAGCAGTCCAACCCGAACTTATGCCTGACTTCCTAGCGGATCTGGTTAGGATCTGCGGGGATGAAACACGACCAATCCTAGTTGAAGGGGACTTTAATATAATTCAAAGGAGAGAAGTGAAGAATAATGACAATTTTGATGGGCGTTGGTCCCTAATGTTCGACATGACTATTGAGAGTCTTAATCTCAGGGAGATTGAACTCACGGGTAGGCAATTCACATGGGCCAACACGTTACCCACTCCAACTTATGAGAAGTTGGATAGAGTGCTCGCAAGTGTGGAATGGGAACAGAAATACCCACTAGTGTCGATGCATGCGATGCTGATACGTCTCCAACGTATCTATAATTTATGAAGTATTCATGCCATGTTTACAACAATTCTATATGGTTTTGGTATGTCAATAGGTTAGTACCAAAAAATGATATAAAATGATTATAAAATGATTGTAAAATATCCAAGAATGATAATATAACAGCATGGAACAATCAAAAATTATAGAAACGTTGGAGACGCATCAGTCTGGTACATGTACTCGATGCATGACTTGCCGGCGTATGCGCTACTCATTGGCTGGTGTGTGCATGGAAGGTTCCCGTGCCCCACATGCAAGGCAGCTCTTGAGTTTTGTTGGTTGTAGGCCGGTCGCAAGTTTTCTTGCTTCGACTTGCATAGACAGTTCCTGGATCCTCTCCATAAGTTCAGGAAAGACAAGAAGAACTTCATCAAAGGTAGAGTTGTCAAAAACTCTGCACCACCTGCGTTGACAGGCCAAGAGACCCTGAATCAGTTAAACGCTCTCGAGCCAGATCCAGAGCGTCCAGGGTATTTCAAGGGGCATAATTCGGAACACGCCAGGACTCACAAGACATGCTTGTGGGATCTGCCTTACTTCAAAGACCTCCTTTGCACACAACATTGACGTGATGCACACTGAAAAGAATGTCGGCGAGGCACTTTTTGGTACATTGTTCAGCATAGAGGGGAAGTCAAAGGATAATACTAAGGCCAGAGTCGATCAGGAGGCGCTATGTGATAGACCGTTACAAAACATGCAAGAACCGAAAGGAAAGCAGAACTGGACGAAGCCAAAGGCATGGTTCAATCTTGGAAGACCAGCTATGAGGGAAATTATCTTGTGGGTGAAAATGCAGTTGATGTTCCCCGATGGGTATGCAGCGAATCTAAAGATGGGAGCGAATCTTGAAAAATTGAAAATATTTGGTCTCAAGAGTCATGATTGGCACATATAGATTGAGCGGGTAATGCCGGTGATGTTGCGTGGCTTCATCCCTGAGGATGAATGGCTAGTACTGGCAGAGCTGAGCTATTTCTTCTGTGTTCTTTGTGCGAAAGAACTATCGCCAGGCCTGCTAGTTGAAATGGAACAGTTGGCTCCAGAGTTGATCTGCAAGTTAGAGAAGATCTTTCCGCCGGGCTTCTTTAATCCAATGCAGCACTTGATTTTGCATCTCCCGACCGAGGCAAGATTGGGGGGGGGGGGGCGTGCAAAATCGTTGGTGCTACGCAACTGAGAGGATGCAGAAGTCGCTTCGAGCAAAATGTAAAAATAAACGTAGAATTGAAGCATCGATGGCTGAGGCATTCATTACTAAGGAGGCGGCAAACTTCGTGGCAGCACACTACGAAGCCAAAAATCGTCATTTACATAATCCGAAAAAAGGTGGATCCAACCTCAGCCTATTCAAAGGGAATCTCGCACCAGCCGGTGCTTCGAAACCATTATCGTTGGATGTCGAAGAATGACGGACCATTTCGTTGTATATCTTCAACAACCTAACAGAAGTGCGGCCGTACATCGAGTAAGTTCTCGTGGTACATTGTTTCGCAACTTCTAATTCCTTTGAACTGCTCTTATTCCTGGATATTTGATACAGTCGATACGTCGCCAAATTCTCGGATGGAGCAGTGATCCAAAAGGAATCCATCGAAGAGTACGAGCTTCTGGCAAAGCAAGGAGGCGGCTTTCCCGGTTTCATCTCTTGGTTCAAACAAACGGTAATTTCCATTATACCATTCTCATTTCTTCGTCTAATTTGCGGCTAATGCAACAATCCTTTCGTATTAAACTTGTAGGCTAATTCAGAGTCTATGGACGCCGAATTGAGATAAGTCGCTAATGGTTTTGACTATAAGGTCCGTTCATTTGAGAAATACGACATCAACGGGTATCGCTTTCGTATCTTCAGCAAAGAGCTATCTATGGCCGACCGAAAGTCTACAAATTGTTGTGTCTCTACTATTGGTGAAGGAGATACCGAGTATTATGGGAGAGTTAAAGCAATTTATGAACTTTTATTCTATGGTGAAAACCCACCGAACGTCGTAGTCTTCAAATGTTACTGGTTCCAGCCGAAGGAGACTAAAAGGACTCATGAACATATAGGGCTAGTCGAAATCAAACAAAGCACCCATTTAGATGTCCCCAATGTCTATATTACGGCTCAACAGGCGACCCAAGTTTTCTATCTACCGTGGGCCTGCCAAACTGATCCAAATCTGAATGGTTGGGATGTCGTTTATGAAGTGCCGCCATGTGTTAGACCACCTCCCCCCAATGAAGAGGATTATGAACCTCACATTAACTATTGAGAGTCTTAATCTCAGGGAGATTGAACTCACGGGTAGGCAATTCACATGGGCCAACACGTTACCCACTCCAACTTATGAGAAGTTGGATAGAGTGCTCGCAAGTGTGGAATGGGAACAGAAATACCAACTAGTGTCGATGCATGCGATGCTGATACGTCTCCAACGTATCTATAATTTATGAAGTATTCATGCCATGTTTACAACAATTCTATATAGTTTTGGTATGATTTGAATGGAACTAACCCGGACTGATGCTGTTTTCAGCAGAACTACCGTGGTGTTATTTTTTGTGCAGAAATAAAAGTTCTCCAAATGCAATGAAACTTTTTGACGGTTTTTTTTGGAACAAAAGAGGCACTAGAAGCTTCGTGGGAAGACCAGAAGGTGAAGGAGGTGAGCACAACCCACCAGGGCACGCCTGGTCCCTTGCCCGTGTGCAGGTGGGTTATGCTCACCTCGAGGCCCATCTTCGCGTGAAACCAACGCCAAAAAATCCTATAAATAGAGAAACCCCTAGAAATAACCCTATATCACAAGTTCTGCCGCCGCAAGCCTCTATAGCCGTGAAAAACCAATCAGGAGCCCGTTCTGGCACCCTGCCGGAGGGGGAAATCATCACCGGAGGCCATCTTCATCATCCCTATGGTCTCCATGATGAGGAGGGAGTAGTCCACCCTCGGGGCTGAGGGTTTGTACCAGTAGCTATGTGTTTAATCTCTCTCTCTCTCTCTCTTGTGTTCTTGAGATGGCACGATCTTGATGTATCGCGGGCTTTGATAATATAGTTGGATCATATGGTGTTTTCCCCTCTCTATCTTGTTGTGATGACTTGAGTTTTCCCTTTGAGATTTCGTTTTATCGGATTGAATATTTTTATGGATTTGAGAGCACTTGATATATGTCTTGCATATGAATACCCGTGGTGACAATGGTGTATTATATTGATTCACTTGATATATGTTTTGGCAATCAACTCGCGGATTCCTGAGGTGACATTGGGTTAATCTATGCATAGGGGTTGATGCACGTTTTCGTCCTTGTTTCTCCGGTAGAAATCTTGGGGCACTCTTTGAGGTTCTTTGTGTTGGATCGAGTATTATGAATCTGAAATTGTTTGATGCGTATCGTATAATTAACTCATGGATACTTATGGTGACATTGGAGTATCTAGGTGACATTAGAGTTGGTTGATGCGTATCATATGGTGTTATTTTAGTACGAACTCTTGGATAGATCGAACAGAAAGAATAACTTTGCATTATTTTAGTACGAACTCTTGAATAGATCGAATGGAAAGAATAACTTTAAGGTGGTTTCGTACCCTATAAACAATTTATTCTTATGTTCTCCGCTAGATAAGAACTTTGGAGTGATTCTTCATCACACGTTGAGGGATGGTTATATGATCCAATTAGATTAGCATTGTTGAGAGATTGCACTAGCGAAAGTACGGACCCTAGGCCTCATTTTCAAGCATGGCAATACCGTTGGTGCTCCATTTAATCAATTGCTACCTTGCTGTTTTTTATTGTTCCTATTATAAAAATCAATATCTACTATCATTACTACACTTGTATCACCATCTCTTCGCCGAACTAGTGCACCTATACAATTTACCATTGTATTTGGTGTGTTGGGGACACAAGAGACTTTTTGTTATTTGGTTGCAGGGTTGTTTGAGAGAGACCATCTTCATCCTATGCCTCCCACGGATTGATAAACCTTAGGTCGTCCACTTGAGGGAAAATTACTACTGTCCTACAAAACTCTGTGCTTGGAGGCCCAACACGAGTCTACAAGAATAAAGTTGCATAGTAGACATCAGATGCAGAGGGCAATCTCAGACCACACACCCTTGTTAGTAGACTCGGGTGACGCAACACATATTGGTAACAAAAACACTTTCTTTTTCGAACTAAGTTGGTTCGAAAAAGAGAACTTCATGGCCATTGTAGCAAGAGAATGGGCGAAGCCTGTTAGTGGGCGCTCTAATTTAGAAAGATGGAAAAACAAGATTAGACATCTAAGACAATTTTCAAGGGGTTGGGCCAGAAACGAAAGTGGGATTTACAAATAAGAAAAAGAAAGACTTATCCAACTGATCGATGCTTTGGACCTGAAAGCAGAAACGAACTTGCTCGATGTGTCAGAGAAGGCCGCAAAAGCTGAAGCCGAGCAAAGCCTGTGCGCTCTTCTTAGAGAAGAAGAAATGAAATTGGCCTTGCGTGCTAAAGTTCTTAAGGTCGTCCAAGGGGATGATAATACGCAATTCTTTCACATGATTGCGAATGGTAAACATAAGAAAAAGAAAATCATTTAGCTTGAGCAGGATGAAGGAACCGTAGTAGGTCATGAGAACCTCAAGTCATATATTCTGAACTATTATAAACAACTATTCGGGCCTCCGGTGGGTAATGTGGTGTCCCTGGATGAGTTTGTTGTTGGGGATATTCTTCAACTTCGGTCAGATGAAAATGAGATCTTGTCTGCACCGTTTACTGAGAAAGAGGTTTTTGATGCAATATCACAAATGAAACCGAATAAAGCACCGGGACCAGATGGATTCACTACAAAAAAAACCCACTTCCGTGATGATACGTGTTTTTCACAGTAGGTCACGTTTTCTGTCATGCATGTACATCCATGACGATTTTATGACAGAATCAAGATAGTCATACCTGTGCTGTCGTAGAAGTGTTCCATGACAATACCAAAATTATCATCACGGAAGTGTCCACTTCCATGACGATAAATGACGCGGCATGGAAGTGTTTTCGTCAACGGTAACCGACACGTGGCATCCACCGTAACGGGTCGCCGTTAAGCTATCGGGTTCCGGTTTGGATCCGATAACCCGTTAACAGCCCCGACCAATGGGGATTTTCCACGTGTAAAATTCTCATTCGCCGGAGGATCCATGTGTCGGCTCAGCGTTGGGACATATGTCATCCACTCATTGTACGAGAGGCGCCTATGATACGTTGGCACGTGGCAAGGCCCAACAGTAGCCCATTTAGGTGAAAGAGGCCGGCCCAGTCAAAATTAGCAGGTCGACCCATATAGGGCCTACTTGTGTCTGGTCCATTTAAGGCCACGGCCCATACGAGATATGCCAATTCGGCCCGTCAACGGCCCGTTAAATATTTGACACCATTGAAGCCTATCGTCAGTTCGAGCCCGTTAACAGCCCGCTATATATTTGGGCTCAATATCGGCCCCATGTGGTTTCGGCCTGTTAACGGCTCATTCAAGGGATGGGCCAATTTTCAGGATGTACGTCTTTCGGCCTTTTAGCGACCCATATAAGTGTTGGGCCAATTTCCAGCCCGATGTGTCTTTCAGCCCGTTAACGGCCCATAAATTAGTTGGGCCATTTGCAGTCGGACCTGAGTTTTGGCCTCTTAACGGCCCATACTCTTCATGACCAATACCAGTCCGGTTTCTCTTTCGGCCTGCTAAAGGCCCACAACACAGTTGGGCCATATAAAGTCCGACCTGACTTTCGGCTTCTTAGCGGCCCATGCTCTTCATGGTTCAGTACGAGCCCGCTGTCTCTTTCGGCCTACTAAAGGCCCAAAATACAGTTGGGACATATATGGCCCGACCTTAGTATCGGCCTGTTAATGGCCCGTGAGGTTGAATGGGCCCACTTATTGCCCACTTCGATGTCGGCCTATTAACGACCCGGAAGGTAACAGGGCTGAGCATTAACTGTTGGCTCGTTTCAATTATAGTGGCCCAATAGTGCTTTCGGCCTGGTTACGGCCCATTAACTTAATGGGCCCGTTAAAGTTCGAAGAATGTCAGTAGGCCCAATTAGATAATGTCGATTCCGGCCCAGCTATAATTTGAGCCCATTACGACGAGCAATTATGGACATGACAAAAACCGATCAATCAAAGGCCTATGAGAATTTTGACCCATGCGAGCCCATTAGGGAAGCCCATTAAGGGCAGTGGGCCGCTTCCTTCATATAGGGCCCACGACTGTTCGTGCTAACTAGTAATTTCACTAGCGACCAGTTAGCTGGAATGCGAGGCGCGCTAAGCAAATGTACGGCATACAGGGAAAAACATTGCATATCCAGCATATATTACATGAAATTACATCCACTGGGCAATCAAAGATTGATGCCAGTGCAAATAAATGAGCAGAAGTTGACGATCTACAACCTCACAATCTGCAACCTCAGCGCGGATGACGCCCATAAGCATGTGAGCAAGTTCTTCCTTCTTTGCTACACTGTCTCTGTAAACATTGATCAATTGTTGTTGCGCAAAAATGTGCACCTCTGATTCCTCCACGATTTCCATGATTGCTTCAGCCAGTAATTCGTTTACGAACATACATTTTTTCCATTGGATTCGAGACAGAGGAAACTCAACAGATTCAGATGGCGATTTTGGCAGGCTTGTATTATTGATAGTGGAGAGTGTCTCAACCACTGCATCATAACATAAATTAGGAGGGGACTAAACATATTAATCAAGGGTTATTGCCATATTACTTGGCCTAGATTTATTGGAAAGAAACAATTGGGTTGCCTTGCTGTTTTTAGAGTTTGTCTTCTTATCTTCAGCAGCCTGCACCAAATTAACACACTAGCATTGCTATCATTAGCCAGGTCAGATAATAGGGAAGCAACATTGACACAATGAATGTTTGGGCAACCAGACCACACCAGCCTACACCAAATTAACACAATATGGCACAGCTATCATCAGCCAGATAAGGTAATAGAAAAGCAACATTGACACAATGAATGATTGGGCAACCAGAACAGCACTACAATTTAGTAATGTGCATGATATGAGATAGTACACTCATGCAGCTCAGTATGCAAAACTACCAGGCAGTTTTCCTTACAAAAATCAACATTGTCGCCTTTAATTATACATTTTGCTACAAGTAAATGTAGATCAGATAAATGTTGGATTCACGCCGATTAACAAAATACATGCTGTTGTAAAAATTTAGTGATATACAATAGGTACTTACATCAGCATTGGAGCACAGAGAATTCCTGCAAGATACTTTCCTCGAACACGATCCCTGTTCAGAAAGTCTTCTATCCTTTAAGCTTATTTTCTAAAAGAGAGATGGGTAAGAAACATGTAGAAAATATGATCTGAATGCTATAAAATTTCATGATGTGAGGATACGCAGACGCTTTTTAGAATAGAGTTGACATATTTTTGCTCGACTGGAGTGGACTAGTTCTTTGGCCACTTGAATCTGCTTATTATCAGTAGGAGTTGGGTTTCTCTGTGCTGGAGAAGTATCTATGAACACTGGAGTTGGTTTACTATCTCCTGGCGTTTTGATCTTTTGCAAAGACCTTGTTTGTAACCCTTCAGATTCTAACATAGCCGTCTTCCCCTTGCATGCCTTATATAGAAGAATGGTGCTTCAGTTATAAAACATGCTACGACAGAGAGATCGAATAGGTACTGAAGAATAGAAAGGCATGACATATTGACATGTATTCCCTCCATCCGGAAATAAATGGATGTGTCTAGGCATATTTCCGTTCTAGATACATCCATTTTTATCCATTTCCGTGACATGTAATCCGGATGGAGGGAGTATGACGTAAGAGCTAGGGATACGACAGGACAACAGAGTAAAAAAAACACTAGTTGAATGTAAAATTGTATGATAGCGGAATACATACAGAAAAACACTAAGGCAACATATGCGTGTATGATTGGGAAACTAAGATGGCATTGCAACAAACCACTAGAACAGCACTTCAATGTAAAAAAAATATGGTATGGTAGACAGATGAAGTACATACTGATGAATAATAATGCATATGATATTCAGAAGCATGATGTCAAAACTAAGCAGATGGCATTGCGACAGAGTAGAATGACAGTACTTGAATTTGAAAACATGTTATCATGAATGGAATAGGTATTGAAAAACAGGAAGGCATGACATATTTACATGCATGATCAGCAGGCTAAGCACATGGCATTGCAACAGAGTAAATGCACTCCAGGACATTATATGCATGTTGTACCCATATCACGGGCCAAGTTAGAGCAAGGACCTTGTGGGGTGAATAGGATTCGGCATCTTTCTGCAAGTCTTCTGAAGAATTGCCTTTACATGTTCCATCATATTGGGTATCATTGACGTCAAGTTTGTTGGCCGTTACATTGCTCCGTGAGGTTCTTGTGGATATGTCAGTGTGTGCAATTATATCTGACATGCATGGAAGACAACTGGTAGTTAGATTTATGTAATGAGTGCCTGTAGGAGATGACATAAATAGTAGGACTGGGCTTAACTAGCAGCAACAGGTCTCAAAAACTAAAGGGAGAACAAAGATGAAAACTACAGAATATGTATCATTTGTAATCGAGATTAACTAAATGGCACACAAAAGTATTAAAGAAGACCATAGGTAATACTAGAAGTGGTATAATCACCAGCCTGTGGGATAACATTGGCTGATGGATGATAACTATGGAACAACGTTACCTAAAGAACAAGTCTCTTATCTGAACTATGGAACAGCGTTAACTCCTGAACAAGACTCTTAAGAGATCAGCATGAATATACAATGAAATGTGATAATCTATTTTCCATGCTTAGATGAATAACAAAGCCATAAATATTGCACACAAGTAAGATGAGGGTACAACCTATCTGGCCGCCATCCATAGGAGTGAGCATCATGTGCTGACTTGTCCATGGCCCTGCAGTTGTTGTGGCTATCCATGTCGGACGTGCATATTCGATGCAGGGAACTATTTAGTGGGGACTATAGCTCCCTTCTAGTGTATGCTTCCGTTGTTGGAGCAGCTGCGGTGAGAACGAAGACGGTGTGGCTGAAGATGCAGAAAATGCAAAATGTTAAGAACGACACATATCTCTGATCTGAAGAAATACCATAAGAGATCAACAGTAAGGTACGAGAGTGGTCACACGTCCGTTGACTGAAAACTAAATTGGGGTCACACGATTTTATTTTATTTTGGTACTGTCCGATCTACGCCGGATGGCTTGATGGCCGTCTTGTGCCTCCCGGCTGACACTGTTCAGAATCTTCCCAGAAGAGTCAGCGACCACCGGCAGAGTAGCCTGCCTCCGCCGTCCCTGGCCGCGAGAGGTCCGACCAAAACCCCGCTCCCCGCCCCACCGCACTGCCGTGGTTGCGCCGCCCCCGGCTAATCCACAAAGACTCGCCGTCATCCAGATCCGGCGGCGGCAGTACCTTCAACCCACACAACTCTAAGATAGCCACCTAAGCACTGCTTTCACGATGAACTTGCGCCCCTGCACTCTTATGTTAGACACCAGCCAACCGGTAGCCTCGGAGCTCCGCCGCCTCGAGGGGTGCTGCTTCCCATTGGGAATCGATTGCCCCAGAATAAAAATTCAGACAACTGATGCCTAAATAAAGTGATTTAAGATGAGTGTACGACCTATCTTGCGGCCCGTTGAAGTAGGCAGCTCCAGCTGCCAAGTTGGTGAGGTCAGCGCGATTGCGGTGGCTACCGGCTGCAGGAAAATAGAGATGTCGCGATGGTCGACGGCTACGGGGAAGCAACGCCGGGGCCCTGGACGAATCCGAAGTTGGAGCCGCTCCGGCGCCGTGCACAGCGGCGGGGGTGAATCGGCTCCGGTACGGTTCATGCGGCCGTCGTCAAGGCAGCTCCGGCAGCACGGAGTAAGAGGCACACGGCCCAGTGCACGACGGCAAACGGACAGCGTCTCCGGCATTGGGGAGGAGGGCGGCGGTGAATTTGGTGCGGTGGGCGGCGCCATGGAGGAGGGGCTGAGGTTTCACGGCTGGGGAGAAGGGAGCTTCCGGGGAGAAGGTGATTTGGCGCCCACGATGTATGAATGGGGAATTGGGAGGGGGAACCATGTCTTACGGATGCATTTGTTTGAAATGTGGGGGGAGTTACAGTTCTACCCCTGCCTTTAGGCTTCTGGGCTTGGGTCTGTGTACTGAGGGTCGGGGATAGTAGAGTAACTTTGCTTCTCCCAAATAGTGGGTGCGAGCGATTTCAGGCGAGGAGGGCGTGTTTTGAAATAGTGAGCGCGAGCGATTTCGGGCGAGGAGGGCGTGTTTTGAAATAGTCAGCGTGAGCGATTTCGGGCATGTTTTGAAATAGTCAGCGCGAGTGATTTCGGGCGAGGAGAGGGTGTTTTGCCGCTCATGGTTTATGAATTATTCAGCACCTGTCATTTCGGCCGAGGAGAAGGCGCGCTTGGATGAAGTTACGAACCTACCCTCGATGTACAACGGGCCAATTGATGCGTGTCCCACATAGGCCGGTAATTTCGCGTGTCCCATTTATTTACTCGGGCGAATTCTACCGAACAGAGGGTGTTTAGCGGTTCGTTCAAATTTTGGGAAAACGAGCATCCACGTCTACCTTACCAAGTTGATTCGAATCAAATTTCGAAATATTAGCTTGCCACTTCGTTTTTAGATGGTGAGATTGTAACACCCCTATGTAATAAGCACTGTGATCATCTGCTAATAATGCCAAGTCATTTTCATTTGCAGTGCCTAGTCACGTTGGTTAAGGATTCAATTCAAATCCCTCTTTGAAAATCAACTCAAATTCAAAAGTGCAAAATGAAGTTGCTCAAATCCTGTAGGAAAAATGTTCACTTTTAGCAAATAATCTAAAACTATTTGCTGTTAAGGAACACAACATCATCATCAACTCTAAATGGGTCTGTGCATTTTAACAGAGCCGAAACAGTACCTAAAATGCCCTATTCATTTTTGGATAAATTCTAATGGTTTCGAGAAATGCCCAAACTTTTTGTGGCAGTGCTGGATATTGCAATACACTGGTGTGAGTTAGTTTCACATTTACGCAAATTCATTTGGCAGCACATTTAAATCAAAACCCAACTCTGTAAAAGAAAAAGCAAAACAGAAAATAGAAAAATAGAAAAGAGGCACTGTGCACTGGGCCTAAGTGCATAGTGCCCCAAATCCAGCCCACCGGCCCATCTCCCTCTTCTCTCACCTGCGTGTCACCGCCGCATTGGACGCGCGCGCGCGCCGGTTCGGCGCTGACAGCGCGTCAGCCACCGACGCCCCACCGACGCGGGAGGGATAAGGCCGAAGCCAGAGCATCCCCCTGCCCTCCTCCGTCACTCTCGCCCTCTTTCCTCGCCCGCTCCGCCCCTCTTCTCCCTCAGACCTGTCGAGGCCGAGCGCCACCGTCGCCGCGCCTCGCCACCGTCGTGGCCAGCGGCCTCGCTGCGCCGGCTGCTTGTGTCCGGGAAGATCGCCGTGGACAGCCACGTCCTCTGGAGCCACTGGAGGGAGCCGAGGAGCTCTGCATCGCCCGCACGCGTCGGCTTCTTCCTCGGCTAGCCGGCGGTCCCCTTCTTCCCCGGCGACGTTCTGCTGCTACTAAACCATCACGGGCCTACTTGTGAGCCGCGCGGTGAGCTCCCCCGCCTCCTGCTCCTCTCCATTAGGTTCATCGTGTGCCGTAGCTAGCTGCCGCCGCGTTCGTGCTCTGCTCGCCGCCGACGAGCTTGTGGCCATCGCTGTGGTCGATGACACCGCCGTCTGAGGCCACGGTCAAGCTCCTGGTGCTCTCAGGAGCCCGACAAGCACGCGCACGAGCCCCCCCCTCCCGTGCCCCCTAGCGCCGTTTTCTGCGAGGACCCGTACATGCCGCCGCTGTAGCTCGTCGCCGGTCATGATTTCGGCCACTTCTGGCCACGGCACCACCGCTGGTCGACGCGCGGGCGAGCGCTTGTTCGAACGCGCCCTTGCACGTTACAAATGTTGCCTCCTAGCCCAAATCTGACGCGGACAGTGCGTCGCCGCCAGCGAGTCGCCAGCCCCGCTGAGCTGGCATGTGTGGGGCCCACCCCTGTGAGGCTACCAGTGGGCCCCCTAGCCCCAGTTGACCACGTTGACCGTGGTCAACTGTGCTGACTGGGCCGTCCCAGTCGCTGACATGCGGGCCCCACCACATTTTAATTAAATAAAATGTTTTTGTAAATAAAAGTTAATTAATTGAGTTAATTAGTCACTGACAGGTGGGGTCCAGTAGTTAATTAGATTTAGTTTAGCTTAAATTAAACTCTGTTAGTAACAGAGACTGACATGTGGGGCCCACTGGTCAGGTTTGAGCTGGTCAGTGCGGCTGTTGACTGCTGATGTCATCCCCACGTCATGCTGACGTCATAACTAATTTTTGTTAATTTAAAATAAATTCAGAAAACTTTTTAAATCTTTTAAAATTCATAGAAAATAAACCCTAGCTCGGATCGGAAAACTTTGTACATGAAAATTGATCAGAACGACGAGACGAATCTGATCGTGTTGTCTGTTTCCATGTCGGAACCCCCTACGTACGTGAACCCGTAACTTTCCGCCCATTTCCGGTAGATGAATAGTGCATATACACCGGTTAATAAATCCAACTTAAATCCTAAAATAACTAATATGACTTAGACGTATCTTTAGGCAACCCTGCACTGCATCCTAGGCATTGCATGCCCTGAGTTGCATTATTTGTTGTGTATTTATTTGTTTCCTCCCCCTCTTCTCTCTCATTAGACCGCGACACCGACGTAGTCCTCGAGGCAGACACAGCTCCGGAGATTGACTACGCCCCTGACGAGCAGATACTTGCCGCAGAGCTTCCAGGCAAGCACCCCCCTTTTGAACATTCCGATATAGCCTATTCTCTTCTCTCTTATACTTGCATTAGAAGATGCTGCTGTTACTGTTATCCTATTTCTGCTGCATAGCCTGTTTATTGTAACCTGATGTTGCTACCTACCTGCTTATCCTAAACTGTTTAGTATAGATTGGGTAGAGAGCCATCAGAGACTCCCACTTTGTCCCGACTGCCCCGCTGGATTATCAGAAGACCCGATCAACGGGATCGAAGACCAGGCCCCGGCACCGCACATCACTTCTCCCCTTAGTTGCTCGGCACTACTGGGTTACTATCGAGTGCCAAGGATGATACCTCGTCAGCACTTCTGATGATAACCTTGTAGGTTAGTTAATCGGTCGTGGTCAGCGAGGGTGATTCCTCCTACACCACCCCCGATAACGACGTTGTCGTGCAACTGCTCAAGTGTGGACCTCGAGGGTGATTCCTCCTTCGTTCACCTTGACGATAACATCAGGTGGAATTCCATCGAGGGTGATTCCTCAGGGTTCCCCTTGGTGTTAAACACACGGTTACTATGGTTACTATGACTTTACACTGAACCATGTTACTAAAGACGGGTCGGCCCTGAGGGGTACCCGCGCGAGCTTAATTGCGAGAGATGTGGAGTCGGGTGGACCTGGAGGGTGCCCGAGAGTTGAATACGAGGCGTGGCCGGGCATTCTTAGCCCTTGCCGCAAGTCCTCGAGACGGGGCGACGGGGTCACATCTTTCGTGAGTCTCTGCTCGTTACCGCACTACCAACACACTAACGGTTTGGATATTTGATCCGAGAGGCCTCTGGCCTGATAGCACTAACCATCACGTGGGCATTGTATCGGCGTTCGTATGCATCAGCCGAAGCTTAATGGACATCAGCGACTGAGCGGCGCACGCTGGATTGGACTGGTTAAGACCGCGCTTGTATTAAAGGGGCTAGGTCTGCTTTCAGCCGCGTGACGCAACGCGCAGGAGTTCCTGGGGCGATGGCCCAAGACCCCTGGGGTCATCGGTTTAGTCCGGCGTGCTAACATCTTTGTTAAGCCTAGGTCGGGTTACGGCGTATCGTTTGGCCAAGGCCGGGCATGACCCAGTAAAGTGTGTCAGGCCGTAGTTAATCGAGCGTGGTGGGTTAGTTGGTGCACCCCTGCATGGAAGAATCAATCTATCGATAGCCAGTCCTACGGTAACGGACACTCGGAGTTGTATCCCGATCGATACAACTAGAACTGGTGTCTTGAGATGATAACTGGATAGTATGGCTCTGGGATTGCTTTCTCGCGGGGTGTCGAGAAAGGATCTCTGGGCGAGGTTGTTAACACTACTGTTACTTTACATTATGTTATTCTGCACTCTCCTAACGCTGCAAGACCTCTGAAGATGATGAAGATGCTAGTCTTCGATAGGACTAGGCTTTCCCCTCTCTTCTGGCATTTCTGCAGCCCAGTCCACATATACAGCCTCCTTTGATAATGTTGCATATGTAGTGTAGATCCTTTCTTGCTGAGTACTTCAGATGAGTACTCACGTTTGCTTTGCTTTCCTTTTCTCCCCATATCCATTTGTCGCAACCAGATGACGGAGCCCCTGAGCCAGCTGCCCCCGCCGACGGCTACTACTACTACTACCCTCCCGGTGAGTACTACTACGAGGAGCCGTCCGACGACCAGGCGTAGGTTCGGAGGGCCCTAGGCAGGAGGCCTACACCTCTCGATCGTAGTGTTTTATTTTACCCCGCCTTCTTAAAGGCCTATCTGTAACTCTGTTATATCTGTACCCAGATATCTGATGCTTCCGCTGACACTTGTATGCCATCGAGCTATGTATTTGAGCCCTTGAGGCCCTGGCTTGTAATATAAAGCTTGTATGACTTTATTTATGTTTTAGAGTTGTGTTGTGATATCTTCAAGTGAGTCCTTAGGCTTGATCGTGCGCATTTGTATGATTAGTGCACGATTAAGCTGGGGTCGTCAGAGAGATGATGCTCGGGACTAATGTGTTTTTGCATGCTCGTTGCTAACGATTTACTATATGACAAATAGTTGACCCACTCAAAAACGGGAATCAAACCCAAAATGAAATATCTCGATTCAATGAAATAGCTCGTTCACCAGGTCAAAATAGTGAACTAAATCCAAAATTGAACACCTCAATTGAGTAGCATGTTGTACTGTATTATAGTACTCCATGAACATGTTGAAAGTCAAATTAATGAACTTGTTTGATACGCATATCTCCGTTCATGTGTGGATTGCAGACAACATGTTCTCCAATTCAAATATTTGAATGCAATTTTATATCAAAACATGGTTTATATCAGTCTTTGGTGTATAAACGCGACCTCCCCCTCTCCCGAACTCATGTTCTCTCTTTCGCCGACAATCTTCAATTCTATCGCATGCATCCAAACACAAACCTTGTCGGTCCCTCTCCCTCTCTCTCTATCTCTCTCTCTATGTGGGGGGGAGGGGGTCTTTCTAGTTCGCATGCACACTCCATGTATAGGTCTCTCTGGCACACTATGTATGATTCTCTAGTCCAAGCTAAATATCTTGGGTGCACTCATCGTACGCACACAAATTCCCTAGCTCGTTCCCCGTAACTCTCTCACGCACCACTCTGCCGTCTCGGAGCTCTTCCCTCTCTCTCTCTCTCAAACTCTCCATCTCCCTGGGTCACACATACACATGCATATCTCACTCGCACTCTATAGACCCATCTAAAACTCTCTCTCTCTCTCCCTCGTTCTCTCTCCATCTCACACGCACACACACACAATCTCACACCTAGCTAAGTATGATTGTCTCTCACTCAATTGTAGGCACATGCAGTCCCCCCTATGTATATGACTAATACTTAGTCTCCATCACAAACATGTGCATTGTCTCTTTCCCTTGGTCTATCTCGATTTCTCTCGGGGCATCTTTCTATCGCACACACACCTCGTCCCTCGATCTCCCACCCATATAGTCCCCTCACGATCTCGAGGGGATCTTTCTATCACAAACACACCCTCTCTCCCTCCCCATGCGTCCATCTTCTCCATGCGTCCCTCTCGACCTTTGCCCCTTGTTGGCCAAACCTCTATTGGACATGTGCTATAGGGGTGTCTCTCTCTCTCTCCGTTGCAAACAATCACGCACTAGCTATCTTCGTGTATCTCCTCACCTCGATTTTCTATCTCGGAGATGCATGCGTGATATGTTTGCATAAGAAACGAACACTCTCTCTCTCTATTTTATCGTTTGTTGTCCCTCTCTCTTTCACACAAACACACTCTTTTTGCACACTCACTCATTCTCCTTCACACGCACTTTATCTTTCTTGACTTAGGCACTCTCTTCGGTCCATAGCATATAGATTTATTAAAAAGTCAAACATCACAAAGTTTGAGCATGTACGTGGAGAAAAACATTTACATCTAGAACGGCAAACATATATCATTAGATTCATCATGAGATGTAGTTTCGTATGATGTATCTTTGGTATTATAGATATAAATAATATTCGCGTAAACCTGGTCAAAGTTTCCAAAGTTTCACTTCTAAAAAAATTATATGCACTGCATTATCGAACGAATGGAATATCTCTTTCCCCCTCTCAGCTATCTGACGCACCACTCAGCCGTATCGGGGCTCCTCTATCTCTCTCAAACTTTATATCTCCCTGGTTCACACATACACATATCTCGCTCGTGCTACATAGACCCATCTAACACTCTGCGCCCTTGTTCTCTCTCTATGTGACACCCCCCCTAAGTACCATAATCCCTCACTCCATCATAGGCACACGCACTCCCCCCCCCCTAGGTATGGCTATCTCTCACTAGCCATCAGGAACACATGTATTGTCTCCTTCCATCCATACGTCTATCTCGATATCTCTCAGGGTATCTTCTATCGCGCACACACCTTGTCACTCGATCTCCCACCCATGTAGTCCCATCATGATCTCTAGGGGATCTCTCTATCACAAACATACACTCTCTCCTCCCCATATCTGCATTTTCTCCATGTATCTCTTGACCTCTCTCCCTTGTTTGTCAGACCTCTCTTGGCCACGTGCTAGGGGTCTTTCTCTCTCGGTTGCAAACAACCACACACTATCTCCTCACCTCGCTTTCGCTGTCGAAGATGCATGTGTGATATGTTTGCATAAGACAGACACACACTTTTTCTCTACTTTTTTGTGTGTTGTCCATGTCTCTTTCACACACGCACACACACTTTTTTCACTCACTCTTTCTATTTCACACACACACTCTCTCTCTCTAGTTAGGTACTCTCTCACGTCCATAAACATATGGATGTTTTGAAAAGTCAAACCTCAAAAAAGTTTGACCAGGTATATGTGGAGAAAAACATTTACATCTTGAACGATCATTAGATTCATCACAACATGTACTTACTTCATACTATCATTTATCTTTGGTATTGTAGATATAAGTAATTTCTTTATAAACTTGGTCAAAGTTTCAAAAGTTTGACTTTAACAAAAATATAGGCACTACATTATCGAACGGAGGGAGTAGCTCTTTCTCTCTCTCTCTCTACTATCTCTCACGGGCCTCCCCTCTCACTCGATCTCTCTATACCGAGGGATTATACGGTCACTGTGTCAGCGTATAGCTCCGTATATTGTTTAGTTAACCGGTCAACCAGTCCACATGCTGCCTTGTCAGCTCGTGTTCTCTATCTTCGTGTGCTGGCCCATGTGGCAGTGGGTGAAAATAAGTAAACTAGAGGCCCATCTGACATGCGGTGAAGTAACATTACTTCTACACCCACGTAAACTAACGTATGGTTTTTACGTCAAAGAGGATGTGGAAACAAAGGATTGGTTCGGTGGGGATGGAAGGGCCCACCCCGTTGAAAATCAGGGGGGGAGAAGAAAAGTTGTTAGGAAGATTACGTAGGTTTAAGTAGCTTTTACATAGATGTAGGATTATTGGTGAAGTAAACAAAGTTGAAACCACTCGCGGTAGCACCCCGCACGCTAGTAAATTGAGGGCACACTTCTTCCGCGTGAAGGATGCACTCACGCACACTTCACCACTGCGCGGCGGCATGCACACAAGGACGCACTCGCGCACACCCATCACACAATACACACCAAGCACACGTGTACACCGGCCTTGCCGCCGGCTGAGATGGACGGCGAGGCAGCCAACAAGCGGAGGCGGCTCGAGCCAAAACCGCATCCAGCGAGCCTGGACTTCATCAGCAGCCTCCCCGATGACATGCTGCTCGTCATCATCGGCCTCCTCCCCACCAAATCTGTCGTGCGAACCACCCTGCTCTCCCGGCGGTGGCGCCCCCTCTGGCGCCGCGTCCCCCTGAACCTCACATCGACAGCTGCCTCTGCGACGGGGATTGCAAATGCATGGCCGCAGTCTCCAAGATCCTTTCATCACACCCTGGGCTAGCCAGATGCCTTGGCATCCGCTTGTTCAGTACCAACTACAAGGTCCAAGCCAAGTTCGATGAGTGGTTCTTATCCCCCGCCCTAGATCAGCTTGAGCAGCTCAGGTTTGAAGCTGGACGATGTCGCTCTTTGCCGGCATCCGCGCTCCGCCTCACGCCAACGTTGCGCCGCGCCAGCTTCAGCTCCTGCTATTTTCCCCAGATTAATGCCGCGCCCGCCCTTCTTCTCCCTCAACTCAAGCAGCTCGACCTCTTCGACATTGGCATCTCGAAGAAGGCTATGGAGCACATGCTCCGCAGCTGTACTGCGCTCGAGTACCTTCGTCTTCGGCAAATCCACGGGTTCATTAGCCTCCACATCGCCTCGATGAATCTCCGATGGATTTATGTGTCTTGCTGGCCCCGCAACAGGACATCAATTGAGAAGAGATCACTCCAGTTGTTCCATGTTATGGTCATTGAGAATGCGCCTTTCCTTGAGAGATTGCTTGTATCTGATCTAGAAGGTCGAACAAAAATCAGGGTCATTGACGCACCGAAATTGACAGCGTTGGTGTACTCGTCTGCCAAATTCTCCGAACTCTTTATTGGATCCGTAATCTTTCAGGTACAACACTCATCTTCTTCTCCATCTTCTTGAAATTCACATTTTTAAATTTCTTCTTGATGCATTTACGACTGTCATCCAGAAAATAATTCCCACAAGCTTAACCCAGTCTGTGCTCACAGTGAAGATCGTGGCAATAAAATCTATCGGCCCCAATCTAGATCAAGTTGTTGGATTCCTTACATGCTTTCCATGCACGGAGAAGCTACTCATCGAGGTGAAACTTCTTTCCTATTAGTAAACGGTAATCATAACGTAGCTCAATTCTTTCGTAATTTTCCAAAATTACGATGACAAGTGTAGTGTTCAAAACGGCATCTAAGCACTGCACCGAAAAGAAATGTTTTTAGTATTTTTTCTCACGTGATCACCTGCATCGTTTTTTTGTGGTTGTACTACTAGTAGCCTAGGCTAGTCATAGTGGCAACTAACTTAGACTAGTAACTCTATGGTTAGCCTAAGAGCAAGTACTACCTCCGTCGTGGTTTACTCTTCGTATTTTGTAGTATCAAAATTTGACCATAGATTTAACTGACAAAATGTTAATGCATGTCACTAAAAATTATATTGCTGGATTCGTATTTGAACATAATTTCAAATGGTATAATTTTTTGTGACATGCATTGGCATTTTCTTAGGTAAATCTATGGTCAAAATTTTACACTAAATACGAGATAGTACAAAAGTGGGCTATAACGGCACACCACTATGTATGCCAAAACACGTGCCAAATTCACTTCTGATGCATTTGGCATCGATGCCCCTCCATTGCTCACCTGGTGCCCCAATCTGGATCACCTACTTTGCTCCGGTGCCAAATTAACTCACGCAATGAAAAAACACTTGCATGAGAGAGGGAGAGGACTGAGGCAATAAAAAAACACTTGTTTGGGAGAGGGAGAGGCTGGTGTAGTTGGTTTAATTGGTTTTTTTATACATGTGGGTCTGTGTGCACAGCGGTGCCAACTCTCTCACATCGCTAGAGCGGTGCCAAAATCTTTTGATTTGACATCGATGCGTATTATGTGGCACACTTTTGAGAAATATGGTATCGGCCACATAGTGGAAGGCAACAAATGCCCAAGCTCTTCACGTGCTCCTAGGTAAATGAGAGGAAAGAGAAAGAGAGAGAGAGAGTGAAAAAATATCACTAGCCTTAGAGCCAACCCTGTCGTATGAGCGAATGATATTGGTACCTCTTGATGACACGGCAATCTTATACAGCCAGCTGCTCTAATATGTTCTCTTCTTTTGCAGATAAAAAAAGACCGGAAAGTGAAAAATGTGCTGCACTATAACAATCTCATCGAATGCCTTGATCTCCATCTTACTGAAATTGATTTGATCGACTACCGAGGCAGCACATCTGAGATTAAATTGGCCAGATCCTTTGTTATGGAGGCAAGTGTGCTCAAGGTAATGAGGTTTGGCGTTCTCTGGCGCAACAATGAATGGCGTGTTGATCACTGCAAGCGTCTAAACCTAAATGACAAAGTCTCCGCAGAAGCTGAATTTGGTTTTGAAACATCAAGTCGCCAGAGACTCAAAAATTTATTATTACCAGCAACGATACACCTATTACTCGAGTATAATATTCATAGGTGCGGCAACGATACACCTATTACTCGAGTATAATATTTATTATTACCAGCAAGATGCCCATGTGTTGCACGGAACATCAAGATGCATTTATACGAGCTGTTTATCTTGTGGGAGACGAAGATGAACGAGGGAAATCCTTATCTGCAAATGTGGAGAGGGGTGCGAATATGTTTTTGGAAAATTGCCATAGTTTGCTTTCTATCCGTTAGATATAGATCAGACGGTCTATATTGCAGGATGGCAGGCACACCATCATCACCAACTCGGTTTTTTATAAGAGTTTCTCTATTTCTCTATACTACTCCTATAAAAACCTGAGGGCTCCTTTGATTCAAGGGAATTCTACAGGATTTTTGGAGGATTGAAATCCATTCAAATTTTTCCTACGTTTGTCGTTTGATTCATAGGATTGAATCCCATAGGATTTTTTTCCAATGGAATGTTTTGTACTACATTTCATAGGAAATCAAACATCCACTCTAACCTCTTTTTACAATTCCTTTGCTTTTCCTGTGAAATCAAACGCTCCTTGCTAATCCTATAGGATTCAAGTGGCCATGACACTCCAATCCTATACTTTTCCTATTCCTGCGTTTTCAAAATCCTGCTGATCAAAGAGGTCCTGAGTTGGTGATGATGGTGTGCCTGCCATCTTTCACCAATAGCCGTCGGATCTAGATCTGACGCATACAAAGCAAACTGCTGCAGTTTTGCAAAAAGATGCCTGCACTTGTTCCCTATTTACAAACAACTCCGTGTCTCTCACAATCAGCCTTATCTCTTCCCCACCACATCTAGAAGGCCATGGAACAATCTGGCGTGATGGCCGCTGCCGGCGCCGTCCACCCCCAATCTTGG
The DNA here is from genome assembly GCA_011799875.1 of Thinopyrum elongatum. NCBI lineage: Eukaryota > Viridiplantae > Streptophyta > Magnoliopsida > Poales > Poaceae > Thinopyrum > Thinopyrum elongatum. Next base: position 12,075,657 of record CM022299.1, read on the forward strand.
TGTTCCGTGCAATGCACGGGCATCTTACTCGTATAAGAAAAGAGTAGAGATACGTTGGTTTTTCTCTTGAAGAGGAAAGGGTGATGCAGCAAAGTAGAGATAAGTATTTTCCTCAGTTTGAGAACCAAGGTATCAATCCAGTTGGAGACAACGCACAAATCACCGAATACTTGCACAAACAATCAAACAACTTGCACCTAACGAGATAAAGGGGTTGTCAATCCCTTCACGGTTATTTGCAAAAGTGAGATCTGATAGAGATAGGTAAAACTAAACAAAAGATAAAGTAAATATTTTTGGGTTTTTTGGTTTATAGATCTGAAAATAAAAGATTGCAAAATAGTAGATCGGAAAGTAATATGATGGAAAATAGACCCGGGGCCATATGTTTCAACAGAGTCTTCTCTCAAGATAGAAAATATTACGGTGGGTGAACAAATTACTGCCGAGCAATTGATAGAAAAGCGCAAAGTTATGACGATATCTAAGGCACTGATCATTAATATAGGCATCACGTCCGTGTCAAGTAGACCGAAACGATTCTGCATCTACTACTATTACTCCACACATCGACCGCTATCCAGCATGCATCTAGAGTATTAAGTTCATAAAGAATGGAGTAACGCATTAAGCAAGATGACATGATGTAGAGGAATTTAACTCAAGCAATATGATGAAAACCCCATCTTTTTATCCTCGATGGCAACAATACAATACGTGCCTTGCTGCCCCTACTGTCACTGGGAAAGGACACCGCAAGATTGAACCCAAAGCTAAGCACTTCTCCCATTGCAAGAAAAACCAATCTAGTTGGCCAAACCAAACCGATAGTTCGAAGAGAATTACAAAGATATCAAATCATGCATAAAAGAATTCAGAGAAGATTCAAATAATATTCATAGATAAGCTGATCATAAATCCACAATTCATCGGATCTCGGCAAACACACCGCAAAAAAGTATTACATCGAATAGATCTCCAAGAACATCGAGGAGAACATGGTATTGAGAATCAAAGAGAGAGAAGAAGCCATCTAGCTACTAGGTATGGACCCGTAGGTCTGAGGTAAACTACTCACGCTTCATCGGAAGGGCAATGGTGTTGATGTAGAAGCCCTCCGTGATCGAATCCCCCTCCGGCAGGACGCCGCAAAAGGCCCCTAGATGGGATCTCACGGGTACAGAAGGTTGCGGCGGTGGAAAAGTATTTTCGTGGATGCCTCTGGTGGTTTGGGCATATAAGAGTATATATAGGCGAAAGAATTAGGTCAGGTGGTGCATGAGGGGCCCACAAGGGTGGGGGGTGCGCCCTACCCCCCTGGCGCGCCCTCCGTCCTTGTGGCTGCCCGGTGGCTCCTCTGACTTCATCTCCAAGTCTCCTGGTTTCTTTTTGGTCCAAGAAAGATCATCGCGAAAGTTTTATTCCGTTTGGTATTCCTTTTCTGCGAAACTCAAAAACAAGAAAAAAACAGAAACTGGCACTAGGCTCTAGGTTAATAGGTTAGTCCCAAAAATAATATAAAATAGCATATTAATGCATATAAAACATCCAAAACAGATAATATAATAGCATGGAACAATCAAAAATTATAGATACGTTGGAGACGTATCAACGGCTAGTTGTAAGCAGGCTAGGTCTACAGTCATGATGATAGTCACTGCACATGGTGAGGCTGACTTTGGTATGCCGAACACGGCGCCTACACTTAGGTGTCATCTCCGACGCAGGGTCTTGTCACTTCACTGTGATGAGCAGCACGTAATAATTTGACCAACGGGTAGTACAGTACTACTACATTGGTAGTACTACTACTAGTCTAGCACCACAGTCTGGATTTAGTAGTACTACCACGTCCGTCTGGATTTAGTATTTGACTAGCAATATCTAGTAATGCATGTCACAAAAAATATACTACTCCCTCTGTAAATAAATACATGGAGTATTGTTTTATTCGGTTTTGAACGTAGTTCCCGATGATATTATACACTCTCCCTTCCGGTAGATGGCTCAAATCTGAAATCTCATCAATCAGACTACTATTGTACTCACCGAGCGGTCAGCTTGGTAAGCTACCAACAAAAAATTGCAATCAAAGACTACTATTGTACTCCCTCCGTACTGGTGCATTAGTCACGTTACGAAAACCAAATAATCTCAAAACTTTTAGGCGCGGTGCATTAACTACCCACCTCGTTCCCTGTTTTTTGCCACGAAAAAAGAAATCACCCAATAGGAGACGTGGGGTGCGTATGCATTCAATGACTTGAGACTACTTAGCACAACATGCAGTGCTCAATTCTCTTGATGCAATGACATTAATTACCAAATACTACTCCTGCCTCCATCCTAGTTTATTGGTCCCCTTATTATTTTGTACCAAATTTTGACCATAGATTTAACTAAAATAATAATAATGCATGTCACCAAAAATTGTATCATTGGATTCATATTTGAACATAGTTTCCAATGATATTATTTTTGGTTACATGCATTAATATTTTATTAGTTAAATCAAAGGTCAAAACTTGGCGCAAACTGCCAAGGGGACCAATAAACCAGTAAACATCAAAGTTCTCTCGTTTTGCCCGAACTTGGTCTCGTTGAGATGACTATACTGCACCGGCACGGAGGGAGAGCCGAGGAGTAGATGGCCAACACACACGTGAATGCAACGCAGTCTGCACTTCTCATATAAAGGCTCCCCGCCAGTCCAATCTACGAAATCCTACGCACCTATGCACCCTAACCAAGGGCAAGAGTGATCACTCCAATCGCAAGATCAGTTGACTAGAAGCTAGACCCATAGAGGCAATGAGCGCGAGCATCAGCCGGCTGTGCAATATGATCCACGACGCCGGCCTGCGGCCTGGCACCGAGGAACGTCTCCAGGTCGTGTTTGAGGCCGCCAGGGCGAGAGGCCTCTTGGACGACAGCTTCGTCTCCTTGTTCGACGAGGTCCTCATCGACTTCCTCGACAAGTACACCGTCGTCAAGAAGATCGCGGATGACCTTGACGTACGCCTCCAGCCCACACGCCCAGGCTCTGCGATGCCCGCCACCCTCAACAGCCTCTATGATGACAACCTCTTCGACGCACTAGTGGCCCTGCGACTGCCCGCCGTCGCGCCAGAGAATGTCCATCTCGAGGTCGCGCTCGCCGCGCAGCGCCCGGCGCAGCAAGACACCATCGACATAATCACCCACGTCTACGCGCAAATCGTCCACAAGGACTAGTATGTGCAAGAGGAGGACGATAGGAAGCTGGCCTTCTTGGACCGCAGGGCAACCTTGGACGGCATTGTTCAGAAGCACGTTGAGCTCACCGCCAACGCCGCTGCTCCTAACACGTCGGTTGGTGACCTGGCGCACTAGGGCGTGAGGATGTCGTTGATGGATCCGTATGTATCTTTATCTTTTCGTCAATTCCATGTAGTAGTATATTATGCTAGTAATTATCTTACCTTTCGCATCAACTTCATAATTTTCGTACGTACTCCATGCATGAACCGCGCCAGAACCAAACTTCTCATTACACTAGGGAAAATCATTATTTCTATCTATCGGGTGCGCCATGGAGCAGAACCAAATTTTACAAGTTACAAGTTCAGAAGGAAAAGCCTGCCATGTTCGCGTCGCACCACCACACGGTTGGTCCGGCACGCCGCTCAAGGGGAAATGCGTGCTGTGTTGCATTTTCACTTACAAGTGGGACCGCTGTTGAGCAAACCGACTATCGGCAAACCCCCACCCCGCCCACCACGCGATTGCTGAGTTAGAGAAAACATGAGGGAGAAGAGATAGATGTAGCACGGACTCCAAGAAAATTGGTGTCATATGGGACTCGTGTGGGTGGCGTGTGACGTACTGCTAGACGTGAATGCTAGTTATGGCCCATGCCACCCCACTATATCGAGGTGCTGGTTACGTAGAGCGAACACATTATCTCTCCAGGAGTCCGTGCTCAGCCCTCCTCTCTCTCTCTTCTCAGCCAGCCAGCAGACACGCGGAGTGTGCCCATCGTATGTTTGCTCATATGCGGTCCCACATGTCAGTGAAAACGCAAGACGACCCACTGAACCTGCACATCTTTCACCTCAACGTGCTGGTGATGAAAAACAAATTCAATAAAGATCTTCGGTGGCCGCTTTTGGAGTTACTCAAGAGTAAGATTCTATTTACAGTTTAACCCAAGATGCACATCACGTGGCTTCAACTAGCACTCCATTTTCTTGCATGACACGACCTGGATGCTGGATGTCCCACGTGTCGGCAAAAGGAGGAAGAACTCAACCAAATCTTCTCCACATTTAGACCGGAGGAGTAGGAAACACGGCAAGCCATGTGCCTACATCATACTACGTACAAGCCCACCTCACGCAGTCACGCTATCACCATATTTCTCGGCCTCCGTGCAACACCTAGCTCTAGTTGATGGTATACTACTACTAGGACTAACTATTGCACTAGCATACTCCACTATTAGGTTGGCTCTATGTGATGTGGCAACTTCATATAACCGGATGCTGGCTATACCACTACGGTACTCACACTCCAAGAAGTGACTCAAAAACCATTCATAAATTGAGTTTATGACATGCATATGCAAATGTACTATTCATTACATACAACAAGTCATCAACACACAACGACAACGAGGATACATGTTGGATTATAGATTATTTCCAACAAAACATTCTAGTAAATACTAAAGTTTTTATCACACAACAAATAACAAGCAATGAAATGAACTTCAGCTCAACCAATCCTCGGCGTTGGAAACGCTTGCTTTGAACCATAAGTAAGCCTCTGGGAAGGGGAAGCTATTGTCAATATCGAGACCAACACAGGACTCATCATCCAGGCTGAAGCGGCCTATATCAGGATGCATATTGTGATAGCCAGGGTAGGGAACCATAGCAATGTCCGAGGTATAGATACAGTTGCTTCTCATAAACAATAGTAACGTTGTGCCAACATCAGCTGGATCCCCTTTCACCATCATTGGATAGTTTTGTCCAAGGAAGAGCGAGTTTTCTCCAAGATTATGAATACAGAACCAGGCAGAAGGTGCTGGCGCTAGCACACTAGTATCCATCCCAAATAACCTACAACGGATGTTAGAATAGGTCCGGAGAGTGCGACCATGGGAGACAACACCTGCTTCCTTAGTAACATCAGCAGTGCCCTGTATACATACAAGAAGAGGTGATCCATCAGAATAAGTTGCCAGGCACCACTGAGTATGTAGGTCCTGCTCGTCCTCATGCTCGTGATCATCACCATCGTCATCTCCCCCTTCGTTATAAAATTTTTCAAGTATAGGTGGTGGAATGTTCACAAGACCTTGGAAACACAAGAAGGTTAATTAGTACGGGGATACTAACTCGCATGCACATGGATGAAACAATTCTAATTACGGTGGAAGACAAACGTACCGAAACAATAAGGATTCCATGCAAAAACAGTGCCACGAGTGGTGGCAGGAAACACAAGACTGTCGTATTGAATTGCATCACAGTACTCATCCATGTACAGAAATTGATTTTTGAGCAATATCCATCTAGGCGTGGAAGTAAGGATGGCAACAAGCTGGTCGAAGATGGCAACAACATGATAGTTCGTGTAATCCCAAAAGTGGTTGGGAACTCGACAAATTGCTATCTTCTGTATACGACAGTCACCATGATCGTATTTGAACCTACGTAGATCATCTGTGTGCTCAACCTCAGGGCACTCTGAGATTTTTGGAAGTGGAACCCAGTGACGAGTGTACACATTCACAAGTTCCCCCTCGCAGTTGTACCCAATATAAACAATCCAATCTCCATTTGCGCTTGCCCAGGCCTTACACTTAAGCGATGGCATCTTAACATCAAATGTATCATTATCAAGCGGCATCAACTTGCACAAGGCGAGGCTTCCGTCGTCCCCGCGCCAGCGAGTAGGGTCATGGCGAAGAAGATAGGGGAGATCAAACCGCTCCTGAACCCTTGGGTTCTTTGTAATGATGTTATTTGTTGAGTCGAGAATGGTCTTGAACGAACCTGCGATGCTAGCCGAGGTGATGACGTCGCACTGATCAATGAGTTCCTCCACCACGTCATCTTTCAGATCGGGGCAAGAATATCGGGGTCGTTTCCGGCCTGTTCCCTCCATGGAGAAGACGATCGAACAATGGCAGAAGGAAGGATGAAGGAAAATGGAGGGAGGAAGAGCGTGCGACAGCAGTTCCAAATTGAGAGGGAAAGGCGAAGAGGCGGTGGACGGTTGCCATGGTACAGGAAGAGGCGCCCCGGCCTACATAGACGTCTGTTCGGAAATTGTACAAAAGGACTCGCCGTCATCTCACTGACATGTTGGAACGGGACCACATGTCAACGAAACATGGTGTGTCATTTCTCGTGCAAAATGTGATCTGGCCGCGTTGGCCCGAGGTGCCGCATTATTTCTCGACTTTATTTTTTTAATGGCGTGCCGTTCAGTTTTGAAGCATGACTAACTGGTACTATATGCAGAGAAAATATAAACTACTCTACCACTACTCCACCTCTAGTACTAGTATCAAAAAAGATATATAGGCTGGAGCTTCAGCGCTTGCTTGCTAAGGGCTGCCCACTTGCTTCTCACACTATCACCCTATCTCCAGAACTAAAAAAGACGGCGGTGCCCCTCTCTCTCCCTCCTCACCGGTGGTCATAGATCCGCCGGGGAAGAAAAGGATGTGCAGCGTTCACGCACTCGTCAACGGCGAGCGAGGTCACGCACTGATGACAAGGCCGTCCTCTCAGACCTAGCGCCCGCGCGGGATGGCCTCCGTCGCCAACCTCGCTGCAATAGTGTGTGCGGAGGACGACGACCACGAGCGAAGCCACTTCCTGCCGACCCTCAGGTATGCTACCTCTTTTCGAACCATACCCTTGTTCTATTGCCCCATCTGCCACATCGCTGCATGTGGATCTTTTTCTACTCCACCATCTCCCCAATTTGCTATCCTCTGCTCTGCTGGTCACGCGGACGAAAACCTTAATTTGCACTATTAAAGGAAACCCTACATCATGCGGACTAATCCATGTCTGGGTTGAATAAGGAAAGGAAGGGAGAAAGTACTGTCGTAGAGACTAGTCATCGAACCCGCATCTAGGTTGAAAAGGGGAAAATCAATAGCTAAGGAACGAGTCTCGTGTCTCTTGGTTGAAAAAGGGTAGAAAGGCATGACAACGCAATAAAGAATGACCAGGTCAATCGGTTTGTTGTCCTCACATAGGAAAAAGGTGGCTAAAGAGAACAAAAATGGGACGTAATCCACATATGGTGCCTGGATATTTATTGCTCTGGGGAACCATCCCCCCCTCACCACTCTATGCGTTCGTGGAGGTACATCGTACTGGTGCACCCACTGTCCGAATGGGCCTCCCATGCTCTTATTGCCACTTTTTTGCTGTTAGTATAACGCCAGCGGTAAAGTCAAGCAATGCTACTTCTAAAGTCATGCCACATTTAACTAATGCCGCACTCAGTCTAATGCCACTGATAAATTTAAGCAATGCCATTTAATGTCACTGGATTATTTCAGGGTTAGCTGTTGATTGTGGATGTACTACCTCCGTCTCGGTGTATAAGTCATTCGCGTAGTTCTAGGTCGACAATTTAACTATCTAAATATGTATTATATGTGACAAAAAATATATTTAGAAACTACATTTGTGTAGAAATCTAGTGATATACTTTTCATGACATATAACACATATTTAATTCCTCAAATCGATGACCTAGAACTACGCTAATGACTTATACATCGGGACGGAGGTAGTATTAAAGATTTTTCAGCTAAGGCATTCTAATGCTGTTGCATACCCAGTATACCAACGGTGAAACTTGTTACTACCTTCAGATTTTTGCACTATTAATGCTTATAGATTACATACCTCACTTTCATGAGATAAGTCAATTTTTTTGTACAGTGTCACTAAAATGCCAAGGTGCTGATGACATTTTATTTTGATTAAACTACACAAAAAATTATGAAGAGAAGAGGAAAGGTCAAGAGTGGGCACCTCCTCCTCTGGTTGTTTTCTTGATTTGGTTGATCAAGTTTTTATGTTTGATCGATTATCAAGATTGGGATAGCAATTTTTCAAGTCCCCTCGAGTTCAAAATGATATTTACCTTGAAGGTACATGGTTTGCAATTTTTTTATACTGTCATTAGTTAATAATGCTAGTTACCTTCAGACTTTTATATTTGGTTTAATGTTGTTGCACAGCTAGTATACCAATGCTGTTGCATATTTTGTATAGTTAATGCTTATAGAAATATTGCAGTGCTAGCTTATGAAAATCTGTTCAGTAAAACCATTGTACTGTACCCCGTAATAAAAAACTACTCTACTATTGCACTAGCCACTGGATTAGTGTATATTTGTACTATTAGAATGGTGTTGCATTAGCGTATGGACATATATAAGGTGTGGCAAGCTTTCCCAGATATGTGCCCAAGAAAAGTACTACCTGTTTTTCTAAATACTAAACGTTTGGGTACTTTAAATTAAACTGCGAAAACGTCTTATATTAAGGAACGGAGGGTGTAGAGTTCACTCAAATTATGCCGGTAAAGCTAGTCACACCTTTGTTAAAATTAATGTTCATTATGTTATCGGAGGAGATCTGCATGTTTGTCTATAATGCATGTCGATCACATACCTGACATCATGATGTAATGGTAAGTCATTGATTTTTGTACAATGTCACTGAATTGTCAAGGTGGTGATGGTGTTTTATTTTAGTTGAACTGCACAAAATATGCTTAAAAGAAGAGGAAAGGTCAGGAATGGCTCTATCTTTCAGAAAATACTATGTCTGCCTTCCTGAAATCAGCCGCTGTTGCCCTATTTATTCCTTCAAAAAGGTGGTTAGAAACAGTCTTGCTACCTTTTCCCATTAAGAAATTGGAATGTTTATATTTGTGAGTCTATGCTTCAACTAGTGCCACTTTTATAGTAATCACACTTTCAATATCTGTGCAAACAGGGATGCTCGATTTTAGTGGAACTGCACAAAAAGTCCATATGGTTCAACATTATGAGCATGTTTTCTTCCACACCGGTATATCCAATTGGTGGCACTATGAGCTATTCATTACGAAGGTACATGGTTTGCTACTATCTTGCTAATCTTTTTGTACTGTCATTAGATAGTAATATTAGTGGTTTGCATGTGAATTTATTGGCAGGATGGACCTACATTGGAGGTGCAGGACATGATTCAATGATAGGATGCTCAATTTCGGTTGTATCGATTTCACCTCTTCCATCACTGCGAACATGGATATCCTTGGTCTGATGAAGAATAGGCACTATATTTCTGCTCTGTACCAGCAAATCAATTCAGTACGAAATTGTGTAGGACAAAACATGACAGTATCAAATTGTCCAGTGCGAAACATGACAGATGGTAAGGGGAAACGAATAGAAGAGACGTGTTTAAACCGAAAATACAATGTGCGGTATATGTTTACTAGCTGCTTGATATTTGTGCAGACAGATGTCTGCTCGTTGCTATTTGGCAAACAAACAAAGTGACCTCAATTTTAGTGGAACTGCATAAGAGAATAGTATAGTCACTGCATGTAGTGCCATTTGAAAATAGACACAGAAAGATTGGATAGTCACTTCATGGACTGCACAAAAGTAATACTATACTATTTATTGACCAACATTAGGTGCTTCATTGCTTTGGTCTGATTATACAATGGGCATCATTTTGCCTAAATTAAAGTTTGTATTCCAAAAATAGTCTCGTCGTGTGATCGAGAGAAGACCAAATCATATTGCAGTGGATTGTAGGGTAACGCAGCAGAAAAAAAAAATATTTCCGACCTACGCACCAGCCCAGGACCACTATGGAGACTGCATACAAGGTTTGATCATTTCGTTACCGACTCGTAGCGCAGCGGAAGTAGAGTCGATGACGATCGGCGGTGCAGATCCCCGCAGCTAGGATTTACAACCTCCCAACCGCGAGGATGTATACCCTCGTCTTCCCTTCGGACAGCCCTCCGGGAGGCGGTCGAACAGTCCCCCGGACGGTGTCGCGGACAGCCCTTCGGGAGGACCTTCGAAACTCGAACGGTCACTCGGACAGCCCTTCGGGAGGACTCACAGAACTCGGACCGTCACTTGGACAGCCCTTCGGGAGGCACTCTCGAACAGCCCCTCGGGCACTAAGATCGAAACTATGACCTCTCTACAGAGTTGCACACATACGGTGTCATCTATCCGGCAGGGCTTCGCCGTCCAGAACTAGTTCCCACCGGAACCCAGACAGCCTTTCGGCTCTACGAAACTCTTTTCGTGGGAGGGAGAGAGAAGCCAGATCATTGCATGGCACTTGTATGTGAGAAGGGATGAAGTTTGTGGGCAGCCCACTCTCCTCTATTTATAGGAAAGCCAAGGGGTAAAGTTGGCATTCACAAATACCAAAAGTACCCCCACTTTATGTCATTTACATAAAGAATAAAGCAAAAAGGAGTGCCATGTGGAGCTCCATGGAGCTCCACCCTCCATGGCCGGCCACCCCTTGGGGGGGGCCCCCAAGGGGGCTTCCTTAGTGCCCAAGGCTTCTAGAAGCCTTTTGGGAAATTTCCCAAAAGGTGCTTTCCATAAAAAATCCCAAAAAGCAGTTTCACTATTCACAACGACATTTTTCAGCTTCCGTTCGAACTGAAAATATTTATGTGGGCTTAGAACATTTCCAGTACCCACTAAAATAATTTTCAATGTGTTCTGGAACAATTCCAGTTTAGTGATTTCATCTGCGAAAAGCATCTGAAGCGGTTTCGGCAGCTCCGGAACATTTCCGGTTTTCATCTCCGAAAATTCCAGAAAGTTTCCAGAATGATTCTGGCACCCTCCAAGAATTATCAGGCATGTCCCGAAACCAATTTGACTTTATGGTATCCTCTGAAACAACTTTTCAGTATCACCGGAACTCATCCGGTGACCTCTCTCTGCGGAACTTTTCCGCTATCCGAAACTTTTCGGTGTCCGAAACTTTTTCGGTGATTTTCTCTCATACTCCCTGTCTAGTATTCAGCAGATAGATGACCCTTAAGCGTGTGACCCTATAGGTTCGGTGAAGTATAGACATGACACGGAACCCCTTCCGATCAATGATCAACATCGGAGCCGTGGACACCCATATTGACCCCTATACCCACACGAATGAATATTCGAGTGAACCTCCAGTTGCCGTGTGCTATTCCTGTTGCTTCGCGATATGTTACAAATACCTGAGGTGAGACATGTTGGCATTCCCGTGGATCAACAACTTGTCCACTATGCTAGTTACCTCGTTACCGGTATTGTTCTCTTTTCTCGTTACCGTGTTCCGGCATCCCCGTGATCAAATCACAAAGTGTCTGGCCAGACGATGATGGATACCGTAACACCGAGAGGGCCCAGAGATATCTCTCCATCATCGGAGGAGCAAATCCCAATCTTGAGCTATCAAGTTACTTGACATACTTTCCCATGAACCCGTAAGCCGCCGTAATAGCCACCCATTTACGGATGACGTTTAACAAACCCCAAAGTTCATGAAGCAAGCATGAAGAAACTCGATACTCTCATGGTCTGAGGAATCATGCAAACGTTAACCATCTCTGTGTTATTAACCATTAACTTGTGACGAATGAATCTCATAGCATAACACCAATCGGGTCGATTCAACACAAATGTTCTTCTAACATTGTGCCCTCAAAGTTGATGGCATAGACATGCCCATGATTGGGAAAACATAATCATCATGCAACACTTGAGCTAGTCTTAGAGGCATGACTAGGAATACATTTTACCGTTTATTATTCCACACGTGCACATGGGTTTTCCCCAGAGCCTTTATGGATATACGGGCTCGGGAACCACAGCAGTTATAGCATGGAACATAAACCTAATTATGAACACGAAGATAAATAATAACATTTATTATTGCCTCTAGGGCATATCTCCTACAGACTCCCACTTGCACTAGAGTCAATAATCTAGTTAATGCTAATGCACTTTACACCTGTGGCACACCGGTGTAAATATGCTTCGCTTGTGGTATAGCCTGATGTCCAACGGATCTGACGACTTCAGCTCCGTGTGTATCTTTGCATATCCTTGCGTCTTCACGCTTTCACAAAATTCATATTTTGTGTGGACTTGGCTTGGTATGTATGCGAATCACAGGTCGAACCTGGATTCCTCAGACTGAGTTATGGAGCAACTACCTGTAGTAGTGTCCCATTGACAAAAGCCATCTTGGAACCATACTAAGTTCATGAATGAACTATATGATTCAACATCTTCTTTGTCGCTTTTAAAAGCGGCAACATACTTTGCCTCTGTTATAGAATTCGCCACAGTAACTTGTTTGGAACAATTTCCAACTGCCGTGCCACCATATTGTGTATTACACAAAACCCTTAACTTAAATCGAAAATCGCTTGGAGCATGGATGAAGACTGTATCGATGTAACCTTTTACAACAAACTCTTCATGATCTCCGCTTGCGAGAAAACATGTCATCAGTGCTACTATAGTACTCAATGACCCTTTTTCACTGTTGTCCCATGATCAGTACTTTTGATCACTTTGGTATATATACTCGCAACAACTTTGGAGTATTGGACATATCTGGTTGTTTTTACATACCATGGAATACATGATTAATCCAAACATGAAGGTGTGTGGAATCTCCATCATGTATTTTGCTCATCAGTGTTTTTGGGACACCGAGTCTTGCAAAAACTCTTTCCATGTGACTTCGGCAAGAATCACTCCTTGACGTTTTTTAATACTAAAAGGTTTTAGCATTTTGTCAATATGTATCTTTGCTCAGCCCCATCAGGTAAATCTATCTCCATAGATCATCATGCCTAATATTAAGGCTATTTAGCCCAAGCACTTCATCAAAAAACCCCTTTTTAAATGAAGTCCTGATTCGTGTCAAGAAATTTAATTCCAATTAACAATGTGTCAAGCACACAACGTTTTTAGAAATATTATTATGCTCCCACTTACTTTCTTGAATCACAAGCATCTTCGTTACCCATTGATGAAGTCAAAACCCTTTTAACCATATCATCAAAACACGAAGATTCCAACTCCATTTTGCTCTCTTCTATCCATCGCTGGAACTCTGAAGTTTGCATACTTACTAGCATCCTTTTGACTGACAAAATACCTTGGATTGTATCACATGCAAGTCCTTGGTTTTATTTCCATCAGATGGAAATCCTTTCTTCATCCTTGTTTCATATCTCATGATTGAAATATGTATTAATTGCTAGTTCAACCCGAACCGACTTTAAGCATCGCTACGGTGAAGCAACCTCATCGTAGTCAACTCCTTGAACTTGTATATTGCAACAAGTCGAGCTTTATGGATAAAACATTTTTATTCGTATCAGTTATAGTTCCATAAATATTCGTCAGACTCTAAGTCTTCCGAAAGGTGTATCAAGGTTTTAATCTTGAATCACTTATATGGAAACTATCTCGGATTGTATTGGCATTTAGCCAATTCCGGAGTCAGGGCCCACCAATGCTTCCTTGTGTATCGTAGGTATACTGTTGTCTAACAACAATATCTCATTTGCGCACCTGAGAGGTTTGCACGAGCCTTGCCTACATGGTTCAGCTGCAAGTTCGACCGAAGTCCATACATTTTATTGTAGAGACTTTCGTATCAGTCGCAGTAGGAAACTCTGGAATTACTTCCAAGGTCTCTTTCCTTTGACCTGATGACGGAGATACTGGTTATCTCGTCGAGTTGCATTATTCTCCCACTCACCTTTTTGAAAGAACCATTTTCTTCAAAAAGCATACCGTTCTTTGTGGCAAACCTATTTGCCTCGGTATAGTGAGGGAGGAATACCCAACATTTTGGGATAACCTACAAAGTAGCACTTGTCTGATTTGGAATAGGTTTGTAACCTTTTACACAAGCCCCATATTCCAAATGTTAAGAAAAGATATAACATGGTTGGGCGTACCATACCATGCTGTCATTTCAACAGACCCGATGGAGCTCTTTTCAGTGTAAAAGCCGCAGTCTCTAAAGCATCACCTTTTAAAAGGGATAATGGCAAATTTATTTATGTCATCTTTGATCTTACCATGTCATAAATGGTTTGATTACATCTTCACGGACTTTCCACATGCAATGGTGTTCCGGGAGGTGCAAGTTATGAAACTACTTTCACAACTCATCAGACATTCGCTAAACTTGTAACTCAAATATTCCTTTCTGCAATCGAATTGTAGAAACAAAATTTTCTTGTTACAATAACTTCTACTTCATTCTTGAAAACCTTTTGAATGAATTCAAAAGATCTAGACTTATGTCTCATCAAGTAAATATACAGATATCTACTTGAGTCATTTCTGAAGATAGATAAATCCACTGTTTGCAATAACATTTATCGGACTACATACATCAAAATGTATGAACACCAATAAGTTATTTGCTCGTTCCTTATGGCCTGTGAACGGTATTTCAGTCATTTTACTTTTCGGAGGAAAGTTGCAAGTGTCAGATGATTCAAAATCAAACGACTTTAAACTCCATCATAATGGAATTTATCCATGCGGGTTTCTCCAATGTGACCAAATGCAGTGCCACACTTGTGTGGTATTCTTTTAGTCTTACGACATTTAGCGTCAGTGTTATGGATGTAACATATTACTATCAATATTCATAACATACATCCCATCTTGGATGGAAGTATGGCCCTTCATGTTTATTCATAATACTGAACAACAATTGTTGTTTTTATGAACAACTCTTTTGCAACAAACATTGTGCAATGGGCTAGAGTGTATGAAACTCTAAAATGAATTATGAATGTAAATCCAGAGGTAATATATTATTATCATTATTCATAACATACATTTTATTCATAATGAAAGTATGGCCCTTATGTTATTCATAACACCGAACATAAAAAGTTCTCTTATGAACAACCTTCTTGCAAGATACCTTATGCAAAGGGCTAGAGTGTGAAACTCTAAAATGAATTATGAAAATAAATACAGACGGTAATACACCGATGGAAGGTATAGTAACATTTACTATGTTCCCTGTGTATACCTAAACCTCATTCCTGGCTAGTCTTTCAGGCCATAGTAGTTCTTACATCGAGTTGCAACAGAAAGCAATCGAGCGGGTATCTTTGTGATTAACTCACAATACCCAAGAATCAGTGATTAACAATTTAATCATAATTCCCAAGAACTATATCTTTGACCAGCCTTCTATACATCAAAAACCTGTATGACATTCATACATGAGCTGGATATTCCAGTCTTCTTTCTTATTTCCATTATACTTCTAACAGTTTAACTTTTAGTATTTCTCCTACTTCCAGAAGAAGCACCCAACTTAAGAGTGGCGTTAGCCCTGGACTTCCTAGGCGTGAAAATTTCACTAACACCCTTCGGACACTTCCTTTCTCTTTAAGTTTTTATTCACCTTTCATCATATGAAAGGCGTTCTCCTGGATCCCTCTCTTATCAGTCTAATGCATAGTAAAACTCCTTTACTAATAGTTTGCAAACAAACATTGCTTTGGATATCTCATATCTTTTAGCCTTTGTCTGTCTCTGAAAATGATTTTCAGATTCCATGAATATCACATAACTATCCAAACTTTCGAAGTTCAGGTCTGATGGAAGCAAACATATTGCACTTGACTGAAACGGAATTCTAGCTTTTGGATCGAAGGACGAGAGTCACATGATCCATAGCATAAGCGAGAGAATACCGAAAGTATGCGATAGGACAAAGTCCTTCTCGGCACTCTGGAGGACAATCCTCACATTACGTTACCAACCGTAAAGATTTAACCAGATATTTAACAGCTATTCAATTTTAATAGGGAAGGTGGAAATGCGAGCCATTATTCTACAACTATTATGCAAATCACACTTAGACAGTGTTCAAAATTAATTGCACTGAGAATTAAAATTTTCCGCCCTACGCACCAGCCCAGGACCACTATGGAGACTGCATACAAGGTTTGATCATGTTCGTTACCGACTCGTAGCGCAGCGGAAGTAGAGTCGATGACGATCGGCGGTGCAGATCCCCGCAGCTAGGATTTACAACCTCCCAACCGCGAGGATGTATACCCTCGTCTTCCCTTCGGACAGCCCTCCGGGAGGCGGTCGAACAGTCCCCCGGACGATGTCGCGGACAGCCCTTCGGGAGGACCTTCGAAACTCGAATGGTCACTCGGACAGCCCTTCGGGAGGACTCACAGAACTCGGACCGTCACTTGGACAGCCCTTCGGGAGGCACTCTCGAACAGCCCCTCGGGCACTAAGATCGAAACTACGACCTCTCTACAGAGTTGCACACATACGGTGTCATCTATCCGGCAGGGCTTCGCCGTCCAGAACTAGTTCCCACCGGAACCCAGACAGCCTTTCGGCTCTACGAAACTATTTCGCGGGGAGGGAGAGAGAAGCCAGATCATTGCAATGGCACTTGTATGTGAGAAGGAGTGAGTCTTTAGGCAGCCCCCTCCACCCCTATTTATAGGCCAAGCCCAAGGGTGGCTTCTCCAAGAAGCCAAGGAGAAAAATACCAAAGGACCCTCAAGGTGGCTTCTCCAAGAAGCCACCCAAAAAGCACTTTCACTATTCACGACGACATTTTTCAGCGTCCGTTCGAACTGAAAATATTTATGTGGGCTTAGAACATTTCCAGTACCCACTAAAATAATTTTCAACGTGTTCTGGAACAATTCCAGATTAGTGATTTTCATCTGCGAAAAGCATCTGAAGTGGTTCCGGCAGCTCCGGAACATTTCCGGTTTTTCTTCCAGAAAATTCCCAAAAGTTTCCAGAATGATTCTGGCATCCTCCAAGAATTATCGGGCATGTGCCGAAACCAATTTGACTTTATGGTATCCTCTGAAACAACTTTTCAGTTTCACCAGAACTCATCCGGTGACCTCTCTCTGCGGAACTTTTCCGCTGTCCGAAACTTTTTCGGTGTCCGAAACTTTTTCGGTGATTTTCTCTCAGACTCCCTGTCTAGTAGTCAGCAGATAGATGACCCTTAAGCGTGTGACCCTATAGGTTCGGTGAAGTATAGACATGACACGGAACCCCTTCCGATCAATGATCAACATCGGAGCCGTGGACACCCATATTGACCCCTATACCCACACGAATGAATATTCGAGTGAACCTCCAGTTGTCGTGTGCTATTCCTGTTGCTTCGCGATATGTTACAAATACCCGAGGTGAGACATGTTGGCATTCCCGTGGATCAACAACTTGTCCACTATGCTAGTTACCTCGTTACCGGTATTGTTCTCTTTTCTCGTTACCGTGTTCTGGCATCCCCGTGATCAAATCACAAAGTGTCTGGCCAGACGATGATGGATACCGTAACACCGAGAGGGCCCAGAGATATCTCTCCATCGTCGGAGGAGCAAATCCCAATCTTGAGCTATCAAGTTACTTGACATACTTTCCCATGAACCCGTAAGCCGCCGTAATAGCCATCCATTTACGGATGACGTTTAACAAACCCCAAAGTTCATGAATCAAGCATGAAGAAACTAGATACTCTCATGGTCTGAGGAATCATGCAAACGTAAACTATCTCTGTGTTATTAACCATTAACTCATGACGAATGTATCTCATAGCATAACATCAATCGGGTCGATTCAACACAAATGTTCTTCTAACATTTGTGCCCTCAAAGTTGCTGGCATAGACATGCCTATGATTGGGAAAACATAATCATCATGCAACACTTGAGCTAGTCTTAGAGGCATGACTAGGAATACATTTTACCGTTTATTATTCCACACGTGCACATGGGTTTTCCCCAGAGCCTTTATGGATATACGGGCTCGGGAACCAAAGCAGTTATAGCATGGAACATAAACCTAATTATGAACACGGAGATAAATAATAACATTTATTATTGCCTCTAGGGCATATCTCCTACAGACTCCCACTTGCACTAGAGTCAATAATCTAGTTAATGCTAATGCACTTTACACCTGTGGCACACCGGTGTAAATATGCTTCGCTTGTGGTATAGCCTGATGTCCAACGGATCTGACGACTTCAGCTCCGTGTGTATCTTTGCATATCCTCGCATCTTCACGCTTTCACAAAATTCATATTTTGTGTGGACTTGGCTTGGTATGTATGCGAATCACAGGTCGAACCTGGATTCCTCAGACTGAGTTATGGAGCAACTACCTGTAGTAGTGTCCCATTGACAAAAGCCATCTTGGAACCATACTAAGTTCATGAATGAACTATATGATTCAACATCTTCTTTGTCGCTTTTAAAAGCGGCAACATACTTTGCCTCTGTTATAGAATTCGCCACAGTAACTTGTTTGGAACAATTTCCAACTGCCGTGCCACCATATTGTGTATTACACAAAACCCTTAACTTAAATCGAAAATCGCTTGGAGCATGGATGAAGACTGTATCGATGTAACCTTTTACAACAAACTCTTCATGATCTCCGCTTGCGAGAAAACATGTCATCAGTGCTACTATAGTACTCAATGACCCTTTTTCACTGTTGTCCCATGATCAGTACTTTTGATCACTTTGGTATATATACTCGCAACAACTTTGGAGTATTGGACATATCTGGTTGTTTTTACATACCATGGAATACATGATTAATCCAAACATGAAGGTGTGTGGAATCTCCATCATGTATTTTGCTCATCAGTGTTTTTGGGACACCGAGTCTTGCAAAAACTCTTTCCATGTGACTTCGGCAAGAATCACTCCTTGACGTTTTTTAATACTAAAAGGTTTTAGCATTTTGTCAATATGTATCTTTGCTCAGCCCCATCAGGTAAATCTATCTCCATAGATCATCATGCCTAATATTAAGGCTATTTAGCCCAAGCACTTCATCAAAAAACCCCTTTTTAAATGAAGTCCTGATTCGTGTCAAGAAATTTAATTCCAATTAACAATGTGTCAAGCACACAACGTTTTTAGAAATATTATTATGCTCCCACTTACTTTCTTGAATCACAAGCATCTTCGTTACCCATTGATGAAGTCAAAACCCTTTTAACCATATCATCAAAACACGAAGATTCCAACTCCATTTTGCTCTCTTCTATCCATCGCTGGAACTCTGAAGTTTGCATACTTACTAGCATCCTTTTGACTGACAAAATACCTTGGATTGTATCACATGCAAGTCCTTGGTTTTATTTCCATCAGATGGAAATCCTTTCGTCATCCTTGTTTCATATCTCATGATTGAAATATGTATTAATTGCTAGTTCAACCCGAACCGACTTTAAGCATCGCTACGGTGAAGCAACCTCATCGTAGTCAACTCCTTGAACTTGTATATTGCAACAAGTCGAGCTTTATGGATAAAACATTTTTATTCGTATCAGTTATAGTTCCATAAATATTCGTCAGACTCTAAGTCTTCCGAAAAGTGTATCAAGGTTTTAATCTTGAATCACTTATATGGAAACTATCTCGGATTGTATTGGCATTTAGCCAATTCCGGAGTCAGGGCCCACCAATGCTTCCTTGTGTATCGTAGGTATACTGTTGTCTAACAACAATATCTCATTTGCGCACCTGAGAGGTTTGCACGAGCCTTGCCTACATGGTTCAGCTGCAAGTTCGACCGAAGTCCATACATTTTATTGTAGAGACTTCCGTATCAGTCGCAGTAGGAAACTCTGGAATTACTTCCAAGGTCTCTTTCCTTTGACCTGATGACGGAGATACTGGTTATCTCGTCGAGTTGCATTATTCTCCCACTCACCTTTTTGAAAGAACCATTTTCTTCAAAAAGCATACCGTTCTTTGTGGCAAACCTATTTGCCTCGGTATAGTGAGGGAGGAATACCCAACATTTTGGGATAACCTACAAAGTAGCACTTGTTTGATTTGGAATAGGTTTGTAACCTTTTACACAAGCCCCATATTCCAAATGTTAAGAAAAGATATAACATGGTTGGGCGTACCATACCATGCTGTCATTTCAACAGACCCGATGGAGCTCTTTTCAGTGTAAAAGCCGCAGTCTCTAAAGCATCACCTTTTAAAAGGGATAATGGCAAATTTATTTATGTCATCTTTGATCTTACCATGTCATAAATGGTTTGATTACATCTTCACGGACTTTCCACTCACAGTGGTGTTCCGGGAGGTGTAAGTTATGAAACTCTTTTCACAACTCATCAGACATTCGCTAAACTTGTAACTCAAATATTTCTTTCTGCAATCGAATTGTAGAAACATAATTTTCTTGTTATAATAACTTCTACTTCATATTTGAAAACCTTTCGAATGATTTCAAAAGATCCAGACTTACGTCTCATCAAGTAAATATCCATATATCTACTTGAGTCATTTCTAAAGATAGATAAATCCACTACTTGCAACAACATTTATTGAACTACACACATCAAAATGTATGATCACCAATAAGTTTGTTGCTCATTCCTTATGGCCTGTGAACGGTATTTCAGTCACTTCACTTTTCGGAGGAAATTTGCAAGTGTCAGATGATTCAAAATCAAACGACTTCAAAATCCATCATAATGGAGTTTTCCATGCGGGTTTCTCCAATGTGACCAAATGCAGTGCCACACTTGTGTGGTATTCTTTTAGTCTTATGACATTTAGCGTCAGTGTTATGGATGTATCATATTACCATCAATATTCATAACATACGTCCCATCGATGATGGAAGTATGGCCCTCATGTTATTCATAATACTGAACAACAATTGTTCTTCTATGAACAATTCTTTTGCAACAAACATTGTGCAAAGGCCTAGAGTGTATGAAACTCTAAAATGAATTATGAAAGTAAACCCAGAGGTAATGTATTATTATCAATATTCATAACATACATCTCATTCATAATGAAAGTATGGCCCTTATGTTATTCATAACATCGAACATCAAAAGTTCTCTTATAAACAAACTTCTTGCAAGATACCTTATGCAATGGGCTAGAGTTTGTGAAACTCCAAATGAATTATAAAAATAAATACAGACGGTAATACACCGATGGAAGGTACAGTAACATTTACTATGTTCCCCGTGTATACCTAAAACTCATTTCTGGCTAGTCTTTCAGGCCATAGTAGTTCTTACATCGAGTTGCAACAGAAAGCAATCGAGCGGGTATCTTTGTGATTAACTCACAATACCCAAGAATCAGTGATTAACAATTTAATCATAATTCCCAAGGACTATATCTTTGACCAGCCTTCTATACATCAAAAACTTGTATGACATTCATACATGAGCTGGATATTCCAGTCTTCTTTCTTTTTGCCTTTATACTTCTAACAGTTTAACTTTTAGTATTTCTCCTACTTCCAGAAGAAGCACCCAACTTAAGAGTGGCGTTAGCCCCGGACTTCCTAGGCGTGAAAGTTTCACTAACACCCTTCGGACACTTCCTTTCTCTTTAAGTTGTTGTTTTCTTCACCTTTCATCATATGACAGGCGTTCTTCTGGATCCCTCTCTTATCAGTCTAATGCATAGTAAACACCTTTACTAATAGTTTGCAAACAAACATTGCTTTGGATATCTCATATCTTTTAGCCTTTGTCTGTCTCTGAAAATGATTTTCAGATTCCATGAATATCACATAACTATCCAAACTTTCAAAGTTCGGGTCTCATGGAAGCAAATGTATTGCACTTGACTGAAAACGGAATTCTAGCTTTTTGGATCGAAGGACGAGAGTCACATGATCCATAGCATAAGCGAGAGAATACCGAAAGTATGCGATAGGACAAAGTCCTTCTCGGCACTCTTGAGGACAATCCTCACATTACGTTACCAACCGTAAAGTTTTAACCAGATATTTAACAGCTATTCAATTTTAATAGGGAAGGTGGAAACGCGAGCCATAATTCTACAACTATTATGCATATAACACTTAGACAGTGTTCACAATTAATTGCACTGAGAATTAAACAAGATAATTCTATAGTGCGCTCCCACTCAAATCAATATCTCTCATAATTGATTGTGAGTGATTCAAGATCCGCATTTCAATTCAACGCCATTGATGGTAGCATCACTGATGACGAAAATCTCAATCGGTAGGCAAACTTGCCAATCACATCTCTATGTGACTCGTGTTCATCTTTCGATGCGTGTGTTCCGAGCTCATGACTTTCATGCCTGAACTTCAAGACAACCAAGTGATCTCGCTGCGAGGTCTCAACTCACCCGCCTCACACATCGCTAATCGTTCGTACCCATGGTAGCATGTGATACCCCGAAAAGTTAGGTGCCGTGATGGTGCTACACTTGGGAGAACACTAACTACTTGATATTTTTGTGAGAGATCACCCTAATAAAAGCGACTACCGCGCAATCAAGAAGGGTGCATCATAAGGGATAAACATCTCAGGCAATTCATAATAGCATGATATGGTATAGCCCTTTCTGACGGAGAAGTCTTGTATTTCTTCGTCTTCGGCATTCGCGTCGGTGTTCACCTTCACGAAGATTGCAACCACCTTGTCGATGCACCAGATAATATTGCTATCTCTATAGCTAATAAAATAATGCATTACTTAAGGTTGACACGCAGGTCAATAAAGTGACAATCATATGGCTCCAGCCATCATGCCGAATCATGACACGCAGGTCATGTTAATCAATTTACATCATATAGTCATCTCATACATAATCAAATTATTATGAGCACTGCTATACCACATCATATGCACATGCAAACCCTCCTGCAAAACCAAGTTAGACGTCTCTAATCGGTTCATGCAAAAACTTGTTTTACGTGGCTTCTAAGGTTTCGAAACAAACCGAAGCTACCAATGTCCATCATCAAGTATGATAATTCAAGTCGCTAGATTAACTTTCCAGGGTGTATGAAAACCGAGATAATAAAATCTCGAGCCCCATACTAAACTTCGTCATACGCATGACCCCCGTGCAGATCATATCTGCATTGCCCTTTCGTCTGCGAAATTTCATCTTTCCTTTTAACTACAGTGGAATTCAATGAACTGTTAGCACTTCGTTGATCAATCAGGATCGCGGATTGCCAGAACATTGAAACTCCACCATGCTGTTATCAAGATCAGAAATATGCAAATTCCAGGGAAGCAACAAGAACATCGGGTAACAGATTTCATCTGCTACCCGCACAAATAATTTTCAGTAATAGAACTCATCTACTACCTAATTATATTGTGCAACACCCATACATCACTATGTATTCTAGATCGCAACCTGCATCTACGCATAGCACGGCTCTTGATGCCACTGTAGGGTAACGCAGCAGAAAACAAAAATATTTCCGACCTACGCACCAGCCCAGGACCACTATGGAGACTGCATACAAGGTTTGATCATTTCGTTACCGACTCGTAGCGCAGCGGAAGTAGAGTCGATGACGATCGGCGGTGCAGATCCCCGCAGCTAGGATTTACAACCTCCCAACCGCGAGGATGTATACCCTCGTCTTCCCTTCGGACAGCCCTCCGGGAGGCGGTCGAACAGTCCCCCGGACGGTGTCGCGGACAGCCCTTCGGGAGGACCTTCGAAACTCGAACGGTCACTCGGACAGCCCTTCGGGAGGACTCACAGAACTCGGACCGTCACTTGGACAGCCCTTCGGGAGGCACTCTCGAACAGCCCCTCGGGCACTAAGATCGAAACTACGACCTCTCTACAGAGTTGCACACATACGGTGTCATCTATCCGGCAGGGCTTCGCCGTCCAGAACTAGTTCCCACCGGAACCCAGACAGCCTTTTGGCTCTACGAAACTCTTTTCGTGGGAGGGAGAGAGAAGCCAGATCATTGCAATGGCATGTATGTGAGAAGGGATGAGTGTGGAGGGCTGCCCCTCCACCTCTATTTATAGGAAAGCCAAGGGGTAGGGTAGTTATCCAATAAAACCCAAAGGCATATGAGGGAAGTCCTTCCACAAGGACCTAAAGGAGAAACCAAGGAACAAGAGGGGCTCCAAGGTGGAGCCCCTAGTGTGGCCGGCCACTCCCCCATGAGGGCCCCCCCCAAAGGGGGTTCTCATCCATCCACATCACCTTCTAGAAGCCTTTAGCAAAAGCCCTAAAAGGTGGCTTCCAAAAATTATCCAAAAAGCACTTTCACTATTCACGACGACATTTTTCAGCGTCCGTTCGAACTGAAAATATTTATGTGGGCTTAGAACAATTCCAG
Source organism: Thinopyrum elongatum (assembly GCA_011799875.1). NCBI lineage: Eukaryota > Viridiplantae > Streptophyta > Magnoliopsida > Poales > Poaceae > Thinopyrum > Thinopyrum elongatum. The sequence goes on from CM022299.1 coordinate 12,099,905, forward strand.
TACCCACTAAAATAATTTTCAACGCGTTCTGGAACAATTCCAGATTAGTGATTTTCATCTGCGAAAAGCATCTGAAGCGGTTCCGGCAGCTCCGAAACATTTCCGGTTTTTCTTCCAGAAAATTCCCAGAAGTTTCCAGAATGATTCTGGCACCCTCCAAGAATTATCAGGCATGTGCCGAAACCAATTTGACTTAATGGTATCCTCTGAAACAACTTTTCAGTTTCACCGGAACTCATCCGGTGACCTCTCTCTGCGGAACTTTTCCGCTGTCTGAAACTTTTCGGTGTCCGAAACTTTTTCGGTGATTTTCTCTCAGACTCCCTGTCTAGTATTCAGCAGATAGATGACCCTTAAGCGTGTGACCCTATAGGTTCGGTGAAGTATAGACATGACACGGAACCCCTTCCGATCAATGATCAACATCGGAGCCGTGGACACCCATATTGACCCCTATACCCACACGAATGAATATTCGAGTGAACCTCCAGTTGTCGTGTGCTATTCCTGTTGCTTCGCGATATGTTACAAATACCTGAGGTGAGACATGTTGGCATTCCCGTGGATCAACAACTTGTCCACTATGCTAGTTACCTCGTTACCGGTATTGTTCTCTTTTCTCGTTACCGTGTTCCGGCATCCCCGTGATCAAATCACAAAGTGTCTGGCCAGACGATGATGGATACCGTAACACCGAGAGGGCCCAGAGATATCTCTCCATCGTCGGAGGAGCAAATCCCAATCTTGAGCTATCAAGTTACTTGACATACTTTCCCATGAACCCGTAAGCCGCCGTAATAGCCACCCATTTACGGATGACGTTTAACAAACCCCAAAGTTCATGAAGCAAGCATGAAGAAACTCGATACTCTCATGGTCTGAGGAATCATGCAAACGTTAACCATTTCTGTGTTATTAACCATTAACTTGTGACGAATGAATCTCATAGCATAACACCAATCGGGTCGATTCAACACAAATGTTCTTCTAACATTGTGCCCTCAAAGTTGATGGCATAGACATGCCCATGATTGGGAAAACATAATCATCATGCAACACTTGAGCTAGTCTTAGAGGCATGACTAGGAATACATTTTACCGTTTATTATTCCACACGTGCACATGGGTTTTCCCCAGAGCCTTTATGGATATACGGGCTCGGGAACCACAGCAGTTATAGCATGGAACATAAACCTAATTATGAACACGGAGATAAATAATAACATTTATTATTGCCTCTAGGGCATATCTCCTACAGACTCCCACTTGCACTAGAGTCAATAATCTAGTTAATGCTAATGCACTTTACACCTGTGGCACACCGGTGTAAATATGCTTCGCTTGTGGTATAGCCTGATGTCCAACGGATCTGACGACTTCAGCTCCGTGTGTATCTTTGCATATCCTCGCGTCTTCACGCTTTCACAAAATTCATATTTTGTGTGGACTTGGCTTGGTATGTATGCGAATCACAGGTCGAACCTGGATTCCTCAGACTGAGTTATGGAGCAACTACCTGTAGTAGTGTCCCATTGACAAAAGCCATCTTGGAACCATACTAAGTTCATGAATGAACTATATGATTCAACATCTTCTTTGTCGCTTTTAAAAGCGGCAACATACTTTGCCTCTGTTATAGAATTTGCCACAGTAACTTGTTTGGAACAATTTCCAACTGCCGTGCCACCATATTGTGTATTACACAAAACCCTTAACTTAAATCGAAAATCGCTTGGAGCATGGATGAAGACTGTATCGATGTAACCTTTTACAACAAACTCTTCATGATCTCCGCTTGCGAGAAAACATGTCATCAGTGCTACTATAGTACTCAATGACCCTTTTTCACTCTTGTCCCATGATCAGTACTTTTGATCACTTTGGTATATATACTCGCAACAACTTTGGAGTATTGGACATATCTGGTTGTTTTTACATACCATGGAATACATGATTAATCCAAACATGAAGGTGTGTGGAATCTCCATCATGTATTTTGCTCATCAGTGTTTTTGGGACACCGAGTCTTGCAAAAACTCTTTCCATGTGACTTCGGCAAGAATCACTCCTTGACGTTTTTTAATACTAAAAGGTTTTAGCATTTTGTCAATATGTATCTTTGCTCAGCCCCATCAGGTAAATCTATCTCCATAGATCATCATGCCTAATATTAAGGCTATTTAGCCCAAGCACTTCATCAAAAAACCCCTTTTTAAATGAAGTCCTGATTCGTGTCAAGAAATTTAATTCCAATTAACAATGTGTCAAGCACACAACGTTTTTAGAAATATTATTATGCTCCCACTTTCTTGAATCACAAGCATCTTCGTTACCCATTGATGAAGTCAAAACCCTTTTAACCATATCATCAAAACACGAAGATTCCAACTCCATTTTGCTCTCTTCTATCCATCGCTGGAACTCTGAAGTTTGCATACTTACTAGCATCCTTTTGACTGACAAAATACCTTGGATTGTATCACATGCAAGTCCTTGGTTTTATTTCCATCAGATGGAAATCCTTTCGTCATCCTTGTTTCATATCTCATGATTGAAATATGTATTAATTGCTAGTTCAACCCGAACCGACTTTAAGCATCGCTACGTTGAAGCAACCTCATCGTAGTCAACTCCTTGAACTTGTATATTGCAACAAGTCGAGCTTTATGGATAAAACATTTTTATTCGTATCAGTTATAGTTCCATAAATATTCGTCAGACTCTAAGTCTTCCGAAAGGTGTATCAAGGTTTTAATCTTGAATCACTTATATGGAAACTATCTCGGATTGTATTGGCATTTAGCCAATTCCGGAGTCAGGGCCCACCAATGCTTCCTTGTGTATCGTAGGTATACTGTTGTCTAACAACAATATCTCATTTGCGCACCTGAGAGGTTTGCACGAGCCTTGCCTACATGGTTCAGCTGCAAGTTCGACCGAAGTCCATACATTTTATTGTAGAGACTTCCGTATCAGTCGCAGTAGGAAACTCTGGAATTACTTCCAAGGTCTCTTTCCTTTGACCTGATGACGGAGATACTGGTTATCTCGTCGAGTTGCATTATTCTCCCACTCACCTTTTTGAAAGAACCATTTTCTTCAAAAAGCATACCGTTCTTTGTGGCAAACCTATTTACCTCGGTATAGTGAGGGAGGAATACCCAACATTTTGGGATAACCTACAAAGTAGCACTTGTCTAATTTGGAATAGGTTTGTGACCTTTTACACAAGCCCCATATTCCAAATGTTAAGAAAATATATAACATGGTTGGGCGTACCATACCATGCTGTCATTTCAACAGACCCGATGGAGCTCTTTTCAGTGTAAAAGCCGCAGTCTCTAAAGCATCACCTTTTAAAAGGGATAATGGCAAATTTATTTATGTCATCTTTGATCTTACCATGTCATAAATGGTTCGATTACATCTTCACGGACTTTCCACTCACAGTGGTGTTCCGGGAGGTGTAAGTTATGAAACTCTTTTCACAACTCATCAGACATTCGCTAAACTTGTAACTCAAATATTTCTTTCTGCAATCGAATTGTAGAAACATAATTTTCTTGTTATAATAACTTCTACTTCATATTTGAAAACCTTTCGAATGATTTCAAAAGATCCAGACTTACGTCTCATCAAGTAAATATCCATATATCTACTTGAGTCATTTCTGAAGATAGATAAATCCACTACTTGCAACAACATTTATTGAACTACACACATCAAAATGTATGATCGCCAATAAGTTTGTTGCTCATTCCTTATGGCCTGTGAACGGTATTTCAGTCACTTCACTTTTCGGAGGAAATTTGCAAGTGTCAGATGATTCAAAATCAAACGACTTCAAAATCCATCATAATGGAGTTTTCCATGCGGGTTTCTCCAATGTGACCAAATGCAGTGCCACACTTGTGTGGTATTCTTTTAGTCTTGCGACATTTAGCGTCAGTGTTATAGATGTATCATATTACCATCAATATTCATAACATACGTCCAATTTTGGATGGAAGCATGGCCCTCCATGTTATTCATAATACTGAACAACAATTGTTGTTTTATGAACAACTCTTTTGCAACAAACATTGTGCAATGGGCTAGAGTGTATGAAACTCTAAAATGAATTATGAAAGTAAACCCAGAGGTAATATATTATTATCAATATTTATAACATACATCTCATTCATAATGAAAGTATGGCCCTTATGTTATTCATAACATCGAACATCAAAAGTTCTCTTATGAACAACCTTCTTGCAAGATACCTTATGCAATGGGCTAGAGTTCGTGAAACTCTAAATGAATTATGAAAATGAATACAGACGGTAATACACCGATGGAAGGTATAGTAACATTTACTATGTTCCCTGTGTATACCTAAACCTCATTCCTGGCTAGTTTTTCAGGCCATAGTAGTTCTTACATCGAGTTGCAACAGAATGCAATCGAGCGGGTATCTTTGTGATTAACTCACAATACCCAAGAATTAGTGATTAACATGTTTAACCATAATTCCCAAGAACTATATCTTTGACCAGCCTTCTATACATCAAAAACTTGCATGACATTCATACATGAGCTGGATATTCCAGTCTTCTATCTTATTGCCTTTATACTTCTAACAGTTTAACTTTCAGTATTTCTCCTACTCTCAGAAGAAGCACCCAACTTAAGAGTGGCGTTAGCCCCGGACTTCCTAGGTGTGTAAGTCACACTAACACCCTTCGGACACTTCCTTTCTCTTTAAGTTGTTATTTTATTCACTTTTCATCATATGACAGGCGTTCTACTGGATCCCTCTCTTATCAGTCTAATGCATAGTAAACTCCTTTACTAATAGTTTGCAAACAAACATTGCTTTGGATATCTCATATCTTTTAGCCTTTGTCTGTCTCTGAAAATGATTTTCAGATTCCATGAATATCACATAACTATCCAAACTTTCGAAGTTCAGGTCTGATGGAAGCAAACATATTGCACTTGACTGAAACGGAATTCTAACTTTTGGATCGAAGGACGAGAGTCACATGATCCATAGCATAAGCGAGAGAATACCGAAAGTATGCGATAGGACAAAGTCCTTCTCGGCACTCTGGAGGACAATCCTCACATTACGTTACCAACCGTAAAGATTTAACCAGATATTTAACAGCTATTCAATTTTAATAGGGAAGGTGGAAATGCGAGCCATTATTCTACAACTATTATGCAAATCACACTTAGACAGTGTTCAAAATTAATTGCACTGAGAATTAAACAAGTTAATTCAACAGTGCTCTCCCACTCAAATCAATATCTCTCATAATTGATTGTGAGCGATTCAAGATCCATATTACAATTCAACGCCAAGGATGTGTCCATCTCAAGTGACGAAAATTGCAATCGGTAGGCCAACTTGCCAATCACATCTCTATGTGACTCTTGTTCATCTTTCGATGGGCGTGTTCCAAGCTCAGGACGCTCCTCCAGAACGTCAAGACAACCAAGTGATCTTGCAGCGAGGTCTCAACTCACCCGCCTCACACTTCCCTAATCGTTCGCACCCATGTGTCCATGTGATGCCCCGAAAAGTTAGGTGCCGTGACGGTGCTACACTTGGGAGAACACTAACTACTTGATATTTTTGTGAGAGATCACCCTAATAAAAGCGACTACCGCGCAATCAAGAAGGGTGCAACATAAGGGATAAACATCTCAGGCAATTCATAATAGCATGATATGGTATAGCCCTTTCTGACGGAGAAGTCTTGTATTTCTTCGTCTTCGGCATTCGCGTCGGTGTTCACCTTTGCGAAGATTGCCACCACCTTGTCGATGCACCAGATAATATTGCTATCTCTATAGCTAATAAAATAATGCATTACAACAAGGTTGACACGCAGGTCATTTAAAGTGCAATCATATGGCTCCAGCCATCATGTCGAATCATGACACGCAGGTCAATAAATTTACATTATATAGTCATCTCATACATAATCAAATTATTATGAGCACTGCTATACCACATCATATGCACATGCAAACCCTCCTGCAAAACCAAGTTAGACGCCTCTAATCGGTTCATGCAAAAACTTGTTTTACGTGGCTTCTAAGGTTTCGAAACAAACCGAAGCTACCAACGTCCATCATCAAGTATGATAATTCAAGTCGCTAGATTAACTTTCCAGGGTGTATGAAAACCGAGATAATAAAATCTCGAGCCCCATACTAAACTTCATCATACGCATGACCCCCGTGCAGATCATATCTGCATTGCCCTTTCGTCTGCGAAATTTCATCTTTCCTTTTAACTACAGTGGAATTCAATGAACTGTTAGCACTTCGTTGATCAATCAGGATCGCGGATTGCCAGAACATTGAAACTCCACCATGCTGTTATCAAGATCAGAAATATGCAAATTCCAGGGAAGCAACAAGAACATCGGGTAACAGATTTCATCTGCTACCCGCACAAATAATTTTCAGTAATAGAACTCATCTACTACCTAATTATATTGTGCAACACCCATACATCACTATGTATTCTAGATCGCAACCTGCATCTACGCATAGCACGGCTCTTGATGCCACTGTAGGGTAACGCAGAAGAAAACAAAAATATTTCCGACCTACGCACCAGCCCAGGACCACTATGGAGACTGCATACAAGGTTTGATCATTTCGTTACCGACTCGTAGCGCAGCGGAAGTAGAGTCGATGACGATCGGCGGTGCAGATCCCCGCAGCTAGGATTTACAACCTCCCAACCGCGAGGATGTATACCATCGTCTTCCCTTCGGACAGCCCTCCGGGAGGTGGTCGAACAGTCCCCTGGACGGTGTCGCGGACAGCCCTTCGGGAGGACCTTCGAAACTCGAACGGTCACTCGGACAGCCCTTCGGGAGGACTCACAGAACTTGGACCGTCACTTGGACAGCCCTTCGGGAGGCACTCTCGAACAGCCCCTCGGGCACTAACATCGAAACTACGACCTCTCTACAGAGTTGCACACATACGGTGTCATCTATCCGGCAGGGCTTCGCCGTCCAGAACTAGTTCCCACCGGAACCCAGACAGCCTTTCGGCTCTACGAAACTCTTTTCGTGGGAGGGAGAGAGAAGCTAGATCATTGCATGGCACTTGTATGTGAGAAGGGATGAAGTTTGTGGGCAGCCCACTCTCCTCTATTTATAGGAAAGCCAAGGGGTAAAGTTGGCATTCACAAATACCAAAAGTACCCCCACTTTATGTCATTTACATAAAGAATAAAGCAAAAAGGAGTGCCATGTGGAGCTCCATGGAGCTCCACCCTCCATGGCCGGCCACCCCTTGGGGGGGCCCCCCAAGGGGGCTTCCTTAGTGCCCAAGGCTTCTAGAAGCCTTTTGGGAAATTTCCCAAAAGGTGCTTTCCATAAAAAATCCCAAAAAGCAGTTTCACTATTCACAACGACATTTTTCAGCGTCCGTTTGAACTGAAAATATTTATGTGGGCTTAGAACATTTCCAGTACCCACTAAAATAATTTTCAATGTGTTCTGGAACAATTCCAGTTTAGTGATTTCATCTGCGAAAAGCATCTGAAGCGGTTTCGGCAGCTCCGGAACATTTCCGGTTTTCATCTCCGAAAATTCCAGAAAGTTTCCAGAATGATTCTGGCACCCTCCAAGAATTATCAGGCATGTCCCAAAACCAATTTGACTTTATGGTACCCTCTGAAACAACTTTTCAGTATCACCGGAACTCATCCGGTGACCTCTCTCTGCGGAACTTTTCCGCTGTCCGAAACTTTTCGGTGTCCGAAACTTTTTCGGTGATTTTCTCTCATACTCCCTGTCTAGTATTCAGCAGATAGATGACCCTTAAGCGTGTGACCCTATAGGTTCGGTGAAGTATAGACATGACACGGAACCCCTTCCGATCAATGATCAACATCGGAGCCGTGGACACCCATATTGACCCCTATACCCACACGAATGAATATTCGAGTGAACCTCCAGTTGCCGTGTGCTATTCCTGTTGCTTCGCGATATGTTACAAATACCTGAGGTGAGACATGTTGGCATTCCCGTGGATCAACAACTTGTCCACTATGCTAGTTACCTCGTTACCGGTATTGTTCTCTTTTCTCGTTACCGTGTTCCGGCATCCCCGTGATCAAATCACAAAGTGTCTGGCCAGACGATGATGGATACCGTAACACCGAGAGGGCCCAGAGATATCTCTCCATCGTCGGAGGAGCAAATCCCAATATTGAGCTATCAAGTTACTTGACATACTTTCCCATGAACCCGTAAGCCGCCGTAATAGCCACCCATTTACGGATGACGTTTAACAAACCCCAAAGTTCATGAAGCAAGCATGAAGAAACTCGATACTCTCATGGTCTGAGGAATCATGCAAACGTTAACCATCTCTGTGTTATTAACCATTAACTTGTGACGAATGAATCTCATAGCATAACATCAATCGGGTCGATTCAACACAAATGTTCTTCTAACATTTGTGCCCTCAAAGTTGCTGGCATAGACATGCCTATGATTGGGAAAACATAATCATCATGCAACACCTGAGCTAGTCTTAGAGGCATGACTAGGAATACATTTTACCGTTTATTATTCCACACGTGCACATGGGTTTTCCCCAGAGCCTTTATGGATATACGGGCTCGGGAACCACAACAGTTATAGCATGGAACATAAACCTAATTATGAACACGGAGATAAATAATAACATTTATTATTGCCTCTAGGGCATATCTCCTACAGACTCCCACTTGCACTAGAGTCAATAATCTAGTTAATGCTAATGCACTTTACACCTGTGGCACACCGGTGTAAATATGCTTCGCTTGTGGTATAGCCTGATGTCCAACGGATCTGACGACTTCAGCTCCGTGTGTATCTTTGCATATCCTCGCGTCTTCACGCTTTCACAAAATTCATATTTTGTGTGGACTTGGCTTGGTATGTATGCGAATCACAGGTCGAACCTGGATTCCTCAGACTGAGTTATGGAGCAACTACCTGTAGTAGTGTCCCATTGACAAAAGCCATCTTGGAACCATACTAAGTTCATGAATGAACTATATGATTCAACATCTTCTTTGTCGCTTTTAAAAGCGGCAACATACTTTGCCTCTGTTATAGAATTTGCCACAGTAACTTGTTTGGAACAATTTCCAACTGCCGTGCCACCATATTGTGTATTACACAAAACCCTTAACTTAAATCGAAAATCGCTTGGAGCATGGATGAAGACTGTATCGATGTAACCTTTTACAACAAACTCTTCATGATCTCCGCTTGCGAGAAAACATGTCATCAGTGCTACTATAGTACTCAATGACCCTTTTTCACTCTTGTCCCATGATCAGTACTTTTGATCACTTTGGTATATATACTCGCAACAACTTTGGAGTATTGGACATATCTGGTTGTTTTTACATACCATGGAATACATGATTAATCCAAACATGAAGGTGTGTGGAATCTCCATCATGTATTTTGCTCATCAGTGTTTTTGGGACACCGAGTCTTGCAAAAACTCTTTCCATGTGACTTCGGCAAGAATCACTCCTTGACGTTTTTTAATACTAAAAGGTTTTAGCATTTTGTCAATATGTATCTTTGCTCAGCCCCATCAGGTAAATCTATCTCCATAGATCATCATGCCTAATATTAAGGCTATTTAGCCCAAGCACTTCATCAAAAAACCCCTTTTTAAATGAAGTCCTGATTCGTGTCAAGAAATTTAATTCCAATTAACAATGTGTCAAGCACACAACGTTTTTAGAAATATTATTATGCTCCCACTTACTTTCTTGAATCACAAGCATCTTCGTTACCCATTGATGAAGTCAAAACCCTTTTAACCATATCATCAAAACACGAAGATTCCAACTCCATTTTGCTCTCTTCTATCCATCGCTGGAACTCTGAAGTTTGCATACTTACTAGCATCCTTTTGACTGACAAAATACCTTGGATTGTATCACATGCAAGTCCTTGGTTTTATTTCCATCAGATGGAAATCCTTTCTTCATCCTTGTTTCATATCTCATGATTGAAATATGTATTAATTGCTAGTTCAACCCGAACCGACTTTAAGCATCGCTACGGTGAAGCAACCTCATCGTAGTCAACTCCTTGAACTTGTATATTGCAACAAGTCGAGCTTTATGGATAAAACATTTTTATTCGTATCAGTTATAGTTCCATAAATATTCGTCAGACTCTAAGTCTTCCGAAAGGTGTATCAAGGTTTTAATCTTGAATCACTTATATGGAAACTATCTCGGATTGTATTGGCATTTAGCCAATTCCGGAGTCAGGGCCCACCAATGCTTCCTTGTGTATCGTAGGTATACTGTTGTCTAACAACAATATCTCATTTGCGCACCTGAGAGGTTTGCACGAGCCTTGCCTACATGGTTCAGCTGCAAGTTCGACCGAAGTCCATACATTTTATTGTAGAGACTTTCGTATCAGTCGCAGTAGGAAACTCTGGAATTACTTCCAAGGTCTCTTTCCTTTGACCTGATGACGGAGATACTGGTTATCTCGTCGAGTTGCATTATTCTCCCACTCACCTTTTTGAAAGAACCATTTTCTTCAAAAAGCATACCGTTCTTTGTGGCAAACCTATTTGCCTCGGTATAGTGAGGGAGGAATACCCAACATTTTGGGATAACCTACAAAGTAGCACTTGTCTGATTTGGAATAGGTTTGTAACCTTTTACACAAGCCCCATATTCCAAATGTTAAGAAAAGATATAACATGGTTGGGCGTACCATACCATGCTGTCATTTCAACAGACCCGATGGAGCTCTTTTCAGTGTAAAAGCCGCAGTCTCTAAAGCATCACCTTTTAAAAGGGATAATGGCAAATTTATTTATGTCATCTTTGATCTTACCATGTCATAAATGGTTTGATTACATCTTCACGGACTTTCCACATGCAATGGTGTTCCGGGAGGTGCAAGTTATGAAACTACTTTCACAACTCATCAGACATTCGCTAAACTTGTAACTCAAATATTCCTTTCTGCAATCGAATTGTAGAAACAAAATTTTCTTGTTACAATAACTTCTACTTCATTCTTGAAAACATTTTGAATGAATTCAAAAGATCTAGACTTATGTCTCATCAAGTAAATATACATATATCTACTTGAGTCATTTCTGAAGATAGATAAATCCACTGTTTGCAATAACATTTATCGGACTACATACATCAAAATGTATGAACACCAATAAGTTATTTTCTCGTTCCTTATGGCCTGTGAACGGTATTTTAGTCATTTTACTTTTCGGAGGAAAGTTGCAAGTGTCAGATGATTCAAAATCAAACGACTTTAAAATCCATCATAATGGAATTTATCCATGCGGGTTTCTCCAATGTGACCAAATGCAGTGCCACACTTGTGTGGTATTCTTTTAGTCTTACAACATTTAGCGTCAGTGTTATGGATGTAACATATTACTATCAATATTCATAACATACATCCCATCTTGGATGGAAGTATGGCCCTTCATGTTTATTCATAATACTGAACAACAATTGTTGTTTTTATGAACAACTCTTTTGCAACAAACATTGTGCAATGGGCTAGAGTGTATGAAACTCTAAAATGAATTATGAATGTAAATCCAGAGGTAATATATTATTATCATTATTCATAACATACATTTTATTCATCATGAAAGTATGCCCCTTATGTTATTCATAACACCGAACATAAAAAGTTCTCTTATGAACAACCTTCTTGCAAGATACCTTATGCAAAGGGCTAGAGTGTGAAACTCTAAAATGAATTATGAAAATAAATACAGACGGTAATACACCGATGGAAGGTATAGTAACATTTACTATGTTCCCTGTGTATACCTAAACCTCATTCCTGGCTAGTCTTTCAGGCCATAGTAGTTCTTACATCGAGTTGCAACAGAAAGCAATCGAGCGGGTATCTTTGTGATTAACTCACAATACCCAAGAATCAGTGATTAACAATTTAATCATAATTCCCAAGAACTATATCTTTGACCAGCCTTCTATACATCAAAAACCTGTATGACATTCATACATGAGCTGGATATTCCAGTCTTCTTTCTTATTTCCATTATACTTCTAACAGTTTAACTTTTAGTATTTCTCCTACTTCCAGAAGAAGCACCCAACTTAAGAGTGGCGTTAGCCCTGGACTTCCTAGGCGTGAAAATTTCACTAACACCCTTCGGACACTTCCTTTCTCTTTAAGTTTTTATTCACCTTTCATCATATGAAAGGCGTTCTCCTGGATCCCTCTCTTATCAGTCTAATGCATAGTAAAACTCCTTTACTAATAGTTTGCAAACAAACATTGCTTTGGATATCTCATATCTTTTAGCCTTTGTCTGTCTCTGAAAATGATTTTCAGATTCCATGAATATCACATAACTATCCAAACTTTCGAAGTTCGGGTCTCATGGAAGCAAACATATTGCACTTGACTGAAACATAATTCTAGCTTTTGGATCGAAGGACGACAGTCACATGATCCATAGCATAAGCGAGAGAATACCGAAAGTATGCGATAGGACAAAGTCCTTCTCAGCACTTTTGAGGACAATCCTCACATTACGTTACCAACCGTAAAGTTTTAACCAGATATTTAACAGCTATTCAATATTAATAGGGAAGGTGGAAACGCGAGCCATTATTCTACAACTATTATGCATATAACACTTAGACAGTGTTCACGATTAATTGCACTGAGAATTAAACAAGATAATTCTACAGTGCGCTCCCACTCAAATCAATATCTCTCATAATTGATTGTGAGTGATTCAAGATCCGCATTTCAATTCAACGCCATTGATGGTAGCATCACTGATGACGAAAATCTCAATCGGTAGGCAAACTTGCCAATCACATCTCTATGTGACTCTTGTTCATCTTTCGATGCGTGTGTTCCGAGCTCATGACTTTCATGCCTGAACGTCAAGACAACCAAGTGATCTCGCTGCGAGATCTCAACTCACCCGCCTCACACATCCCTAATCGTTCGTACCCATGTTAGCATGTGATACCCCGAAAAGTTAGGTGCCGTGACGGTGCTACACTTGGGAGAACACTAACTACTTGATATTTTTGTGAGAGATCACCCTAATAAAAGCGACTACCGCGCAATCAAGAAGGGTGCAACATAAGGGATAAACATCTCAGGCAATTCATAATAGCATGATATGGTATAGCCCTTTCTGACGGAGAAGTCTTGTATTCCTTCGTCTTCGGCATTCACATCGGTGATCACCTTCGCGAAGATTGCCACCACCTTGTCGATGCAGCAGATAATATTGCTATCTCTATAGCTAATAAAATAATGCATTACACAAGGTTGACACACAGGTCATTTAAAGTGCAATCATATGGCTCCAGCCATCATGCCGAATCATGACACGCAGGTCATGTTAATCAATTTACATTATATAGTCATCTCATACATAATCAAATTATTATGAGCACTGCTATACCACATCACATGCACATGTAAACCCTCCTGCAAAACCAAGTTAGACGCCTCTAATTGGTTCATGCAAAAAAACTAGTTTTACGTGGCTTCTAAGGTTTCGAAACAAACCGAAGCTACCAACGTCCATCATCAAGTATGATAATTCAAGTCGCTAGATTAACTTTCCAGGGTGTATGAAAACCGAGATAATAAAATCTCGAGCCCCATACTAAACTTCGTCATACGCATGACCCCCGTGCAGATCATATCTGCATTGCCCTTTCGTCTGCGAAATTTCATCTTTCCTTTTAACTACAGTGGAATTCAATGAACTGTTAGCACTTCGTTGATCAATCAGGATCGCGGATTGCCAGAACATTGAAACTCCACCATGCTGTTATCAAGATCAAAAATATGCAAATTCCAGGGAAGCAACAAGAACATCGGGTAACAGATTTCATCTGCTACCCGCACAAATAATTTTCAGTAATAGAACTCATCTACTACCTAATTATATTGTGCAACACCCATACATCACTATGTATTCTAGATCGCAACCTGTATCTACGCATAGCATGGCTCTTGATGCCACTGTAGGGTAACGCAGCAGAAAACAAAAATATTTCCGACCTACGCACCAGCCCAGGACCACTATGGAGACTGCATACAAGGTTTGATCATTTCGTTACCGACTCGTAGCGCAGCGGAAGTAGAGTCGATGACGATCGGCGGTGCAGATCCCCGCAGCTAGGATTTACAACCTCCCAACCGCGAGGATGTATACCCTCGTCTTCCCTTCGGACAGCCCTCCGGGAGGCGGTCGAACAGTCCCCCGGACGGTGTCGCGGACAGCCCTTCGGGAGGACCTTTGAACCTCGAACGGTCACTCGGACAGCCCTTCGGGAGGACTCACAGAACTCGGACCGTCACTTGGACAGCCCTTCGGGAGGCACTCTCGAACAGCCCCTCGGGCACTAAGATCGAAACTACGACCTCTCTACAGAGTTGCACACATACGGTGTCATCTATCCGGCAGGGCTTCGCCGTCCAGAACTAGTTCCCACCGGAACCCAGACAGCCTTTCGGCTCTACGAAACTCTTTTCGTGGGAGGGAGAGAGAAGCCAGATCATTGCATGGCACTTGTATGTGAGAAGGGATGAAGTTTGTGGGCAGCCCACTCTCCTCTATTTATAGGAAAGCCAAGGGGTAAAGTTGGCATTCACAAATACCAAAAGTACCCCCACTTTATGTCATTTACATAAAGAATAAAGCAAAAAGGAGTGCCATGTGGAGCTCCATGGAGCTCCACCCTCCATGGCCGGCCACCCCTTGGGGGGCCCCCCCAAGGGGGCTTCCTTAGTGCCCAAGGCTTCTAGAAGCCTTTTGGGAAATTTCCCAAAAGGTGCTTTCCATAAAAAATCCCAAAAAGCAGTTTCACTATTCACAACGACATTTTTCAGCGTCCGTTCGAACTGAAAATATTTATGTGGGCTTAGAACATTTCCAGTACCCACTAAAATAATTTTCAATGTGTTCTGGAACAATTCCAGTTTAGTGATTTCATCTGCGAAAAGCATCTGAAGCGGTTTCGGCAGCTCCGGAACATTTCCGGTTTTCATCTCCGAAAATTCCAGAAAGTTTCCAGAATGATTCTGGCACCCTCCAAGAATTATCAGGCATGTCCCAAAACCAATTTGACTTTATGGTATCCTCTGAAACAACTTTTCAGTATCACCGGAACTCATCCGGTGACCTCTCTCTGCGGAACTTTTCCGCTGTCCGAAACTTTTCGGTGTCCGAAACTTTTTCGGTGATTTTCTCTCAGACTCCCTGTCTAGTATTCAGCAGATAGATGACCCTTAAGCGTGTGACCCTATAGGTTCGGTGAAGTATAGACATGACACGGAACCCCTTCCGATCAATGATCAACATCGGAGCCGTGGACACCCATATTGACCCCTATACCCACACGAATGAATATTCGAGTGAACCTCCAGTTGCCATGTGCTATTCCTGTTGCTTCGCGATATGTTACAAATACCTGAGGTGAGACATGTTGGCATTCCCGTGGATCAACAACTTGTCCACTATGCTAGTTACCTCGTTACCGGTATTGTTCTCTTTTCTCGTTACCGTGTTCCGGCATCCCCGTGATCAAATCACAAAGTGTCTGGCCAGACGATGATGGATACCGTAACACCGAGAGGGCCCAGAGATATCTCTCCATCGTCGGAGGAGCAAATCCCAATCTTGAGCTATCAAGTTACTTGACATACTTTCCCATGAACCCGTAAGCCGCCGTAATAGCCACCCATTTACGGATGACGTTTAACAAACCCCAAAGTTCATGAAGCAAGCATAAAGAAACTCGATACTCTCATGGTCTGAGGAATCATGCAAACGTTAACCATCTCTGTGTTATTAACCATTAACTTGTGACGAATGAATCTCATAGCATAACACCAATCGGGTCGATTCAACAAAAATGTTCTTCTAACATTGTGCCCTCAAAGTTGATGGCATAGACATGCCCATGATTGGGAAAACATAATCATCATGCAACACTTGAGCTAGTCTTAGAGGCATGACTAGGAATACATTTTACCGTTTATTATTCCACACGTGCACATGGGTTTTCCCCAGAGCCTTTATGGATATACGGGCTCGGGAACCACAGCAGTTATAGCATGGAACATAAACCTAATTATGAACATGGAGATAAATAATAACATTTATTATTGCCTCTAGGGCATATCTCCTACATGGATGTTCCTCCATCATGTGTGGTTCATTCTCATGGTTTCAGCTGTTGGTGAACCACTTAAGTTTGCAAGAGGAATTGTAGACTTTACAAACAAATTTGTATTTCACTCGGTACTGAATGTTGGCCAAGAGAAGCATCCATGTTAGTAGCAAGAACATATGTTTTTTCTAGATCTTTGCTTTTGGAGCTACATATTATGTATGGGAATTGTACTAGTTAGTTGTGAATTTGGGCTACTAATGTGAACATATTACAATGCCAGGCCTGTGAGTCTTGTGTGAACATTTCGAACGGATTGGCTCTTACTACTGTGCACAGCATGATCCTTATTTCTGTGTGCTCAGTGTTTACAAGTTACTAGCAGTTCCTTATTTCTGTTCGCTCAGTGTTTACAAGTTACTGATCGATCACTAGCTAGCCTACTAATACGCTCCTGGCAGTTTTAGTTGCGATGTAAGATCTGAAGGTGGCAGTTTTTTGAATAAAAATGCCTACCTCTGAAGAAACTGACATGCTGTTCTGAAGAAAATGCCATGCGCTGAAGAAACTGCCAGCAAAAACGTTCGCAAATGCCTTATCTCCCAGCGAACGTTCATCAGCTATTGCGATCCTACACGTACACTATCCGACCGACTCGATCTTACGCGATTAACCAGCGAATCACGCACGTACCTCATCTGGATGAATCGAGCACACTCGTTTGACCGTCATGCCGACGTGCGACCCAGCACGGACGAGACGCACCACTGACGGGACAGGACGGGACAGCACAGTCATAATTTCAATTTTTCCTGTTTTCCACAGCAAGCTGGCGCGCTAAGCCATGCCTGCTTATGCATTGAATTCCGATGACCGCAATGACCGTCGCGTTTCCCGCGACACGCTGGTTCACCTACCTTCCGCCTATAATTACTAGTTCCCGGCGTTCTCCAGTGGCACCATCACCCAACTCGCCCTATCCTCATAAGCCCCCACCGGCCCGACGTCGCTCGCCACTTGCCCTCGCTCTCGCCATGTCCGTCATGCCCCCGCCCGTCCGCAATAGGCGACGCTGGAGGCGGTCACCACCGGAACTAGTGTTCGGTTTTTCACCGGAAGGCAGACGGAGGGAGGAGGCATGCTATCGGTCTTTAGATGGCAATGCGGAGTATGAGGACTTGTTGGAGCACGACCTCCTGGCAGAGGAGTAGCGTATCGCCGATTTGCGCCGCCAGTGGGGCATGGAGGAGCAGCGCACCGAAGCTCTGAGTCACGAGCAGAGCGACCAGAACTGGGCCGACTACGTGGAGGCCGGCGCCCGGCAAATAGCCCTGGAGGCTGTCGGGCACGCACGCGTTCGCGATGCCGAATTTTACTACCAGCTCGTCAAGTGGGTTTCCCGCTTAGAAGCCGAAGCTTCGGTGGACCACGCCGGTATGGAAAGGGCCAACGCGCGCGAGCAACGCGCCCTATCGCACCTCTGGCAAGTCTGAAGCGAGGAGGAGGATGTCGGTGCCGGCGTTTAGCGTGTACCGCACATGGCTGCCGTCATCGTCTAGTTAGCTAAGAGTAAGTTAGTACTTGTACACTACAAGAGTATTAGTGGGAGTAGATAGTTAACCTGGCTATGATGGTTGTCAACGTGGAAGTTCAGTACTCTATATCTAGATCAGACATGTTACTTTGCTCTGAATGTTGAACTTTCCATTTGAATGTATGGAATGGGCTGTTATTTTTTTAAATGGGTTGTATTTATCCGCCACGGGTTTAGAGGCTGACTTGTGGACCTACTAGGTTGACACGTACACAGTCAGGAGATGATTGTACATGGAGAGGATGACAGCAGGGACCCACAAGGGTCATGGCAGTACGCAAGCAAGTGCCTCCTTATTTCAAGCCAAAAAAATGGTTCCTCCTAATGGATTTCTGACATCTGAGTCCCATGCCATTGTTAACGTAGTCAATAAATGAGAGAATTGCACAACGAACGGCTGACATCAGGGACCCAGCAGCTCGCCTAGTTCTTTTTGTTTTTGAGACGGAAGCAGGGTGTCAACTGGGCTGTGCGTGGCACTCTGGCCTGTCTAGCCAGCCTTTTATATTATGTTAACCGCAAGACCAGCCCAGTAGTTTTTTTCTTTCTAAAAATGGCTAGCCCAATTTTTTTGTTCTTTTACAGAATACCTAACCGATGCGTACTTTCTTTGTCAGCCCTACTGGGCTGCAAATCTTTCAAGACGAGGAGATTTCAATCGGCTTGCCAAGAAAATGAGCTATCAATAATGAGAAATGGGCTGTACATTTTTAAAACACATCAAACCGACAATTAGTTTCAAATTTCTTTTTTTTCATTTCAAGATTTTAAATTCCATTGATTTTTTTGCGTGGACAATTATTTGGATTTTATATTGATATAAATTTATTTTTCAAATTAGTTTGAATGTGACTCAAAATTTTGGGATTAAAAATAGTTGGGACAGCACCGAAATATGCAAAATTTCGTATAATTTTTTAACCGTGACCACAATATGGGCTGTAATGCTAACAAAAAGAATATGGGCTTCAAAAAAATCCTTAAGAATTAGCAAATGGGCTGTAAATTATTAAAAATAATGGCAGATAGGTTGTATGCTGTTTTCCACACGTTTAAGGCTGACTTGTGCGCCTACTATAGGTTGACGCATACGCTTTCCTAAAAAAAAGGTTGAAGCACACGCAACGCCATGTCAACTTAGTCAACACATGAGAGCAGTGACTGTTGGATGTCCATCCAACGGCTGTCGTGCTTCTTCAATCTCTGCTCTTCCTGCTCCAGCCGCTCAAACAAGCGCCGGTGGGACTGCCTGCTCCCTCCTCCCGCGGCCGACTGTGCTGCCGCGCAGGCCTCACCACCCCACCGTACTCCCATCGCTGGCCTAGCCATCCCTCTACTCACCGAGACCTCCTGTTATTCTCCGGCGACGGCAGCCTCACACTGCAGCTGAAGCAGTAAAACCTCGTACTCCCCTCCGCGTGGGAAACAACTGCCGAGTCTTTCCCGGCTCCTGGTCATTCCCTTCCTAGGCCTCGCCGTCGTCCCCGCCTTGGTGCTCTCGACGCAGCGTGGTC
The DNA here is from genome assembly GCA_011799875.1 of Thinopyrum elongatum. Classification (NCBI taxonomy): domain Eukaryota; kingdom Viridiplantae; phylum Streptophyta; class Magnoliopsida; order Poales; family Poaceae; genus Thinopyrum; species Thinopyrum elongatum. The sequence continues at coordinate 12,119,223 of CM022299.1, forward strand.
AACGTGGTCAAGGAATGACTTCCATCAGAAGAGGACTGTACGTGGAAAGGCTGACAGCTGGGTCCACGGCCGCAGCAAGGAAGTGCCTCCTTATTACGCGCAAAATAATGATTCATCCACCTGACAGCGGGGACCCACCGGAAAGGCCTCTGTATTTCGTGAAAAAAACATTCCCCCCGCTGACAGCTCAGACCCACCAGCTATATCTTCGAACGTAAGGAAGTGCCTCCTTATTACGCACAAAAAAAATGAATACACCAGCTGCTAGGTGGGACCCGCCATATTTGAAGGTTGACTTGTGGGCCTACTAAGTTGACGCGGACACAGGGCTTTGTCAACTTAGTCAATATAAACGATTCTAGCTACGTTGACCGTACGATGTCCATCCAACGGCTGTCGTGATTCTTCAACCTCTGGTCTTCTTGCTCCAGCCGCCCAAACCATCGCGGGCCGTGCCGCCTGCTCCTGCCTCCCGTGGTCGGCTGTGCTACCGCGCAGGCCTCACCGCCCCCTGCTACTCCAACCTCTGGCCAGGCCATCCCTCTGCTCATCCACAACCCCTGTTATTCTGCGGTGACGGCAGCCTCACACCGCAGCCAAACCAGTGAACCCTCATACTCCTCTTCGCGTGGGCATCCACGGCCGCGTCTTCCCTGGCTCCGCGTCGTCCCCTTCCTAGGCCTCGCCGTCGTCCACCGCCTTGGTGCTCTCGGCGCGGTGTGATCAACATGGTAAAGGAACGACTTCCATCGGAAGAGGACTGTACGTGGAGAGGCTGACAGTTGGGTCCACGGCTGCAGCAAGGAAGTGCCTCCTATTACGCGTAAAATAATTATTCCTCCACCAGACAGCAGGGACCCATCCGGAAGGGACTCTGTATTTTGCGAAAAAAATGTTTCCCCCCTGACAGCTAGGACCCACCAGCTACATCTTAGCACGCAAGGAAGTGTATCCATACTACGGGCAAAAAAAATGATTCTTCCCCCTGACAGTTGGGACCCACCAGCTATATCTTCGCACGCAAGAAAGTGCATCCTTATCCTCCCTGATAGCTGGGACCCACCCGGTCGAAGCGTATGTAGCGTTGTCGCGAACGTGTACGTACATACTGGTCAATCGGACTCTCTGCAGCGATGAACTGTGGCCGATTAAGGAGCGGCACGTGTCGTAGTAGAGGCATGGACGTAGTATGTCACGCAGTCCCGTCTATATCGTGTACATGTACGTACAGCCACGCTGCAAGAAAGTAAATACGGCTACATATGTACATACAGGCGGAGTCTCGAACGCGTACAGCGACGTTGTCCTGTTCATCGGCAGCCAACCGGCTGGGTCGCAACGGAGGAAACAGCGTCGTGTTCATCGGGAGGCAACGGAATACGTCGTGTTCATCGGGAGCCAACCGGCTTGGACGAAATAGCCGAAACGAGGTCTGGCATACCGCAGAACGGAGGAAACGGGCCTACTGTTCGACCGCGTACGGTCGAAACGGGGTCTTGTTCATCGGGAAGGGTCTGGCGTACCACAAAATGGAGGAAACGGACTTGTGTTCGAGTGCCTACAGTCGAAAAGGGGTCCTGTTGATCAGGAGGGGTGCGGCATACCGCAAAACAGAGGAAATGGACTTGTGTTGGAGCACCTACGGTTGAAACGGGGTCATGTTCATCCACCGTCTACTGCCTCGCTCCAGCCTCCACATCTACTGCTCATCCAGCATCGACCTCCTCCAGCCTCCACGGGCTACTGTTCATCCAGCCTCCACAGGCTGCTGTTCGTAGAGCCTCCACGGGGTCCTGTTCATCCACCCCCAACCGGCTGGGGTGCGGCGGCCTCCTCGGGGTTCTGTTCATCCAGCGGCAACGGCCTACTACCACGGGGTCCTGTTTATCCAACCCCCACCGGGAACTGTTCATCCACAGCCAACCAACCGGCTCGACTCACCACGTCTCGACTCGTTCTACGTACCACGCGCACGGTAGCAACGGTCACTGTTCATCGAGAGGCAACCAACACCGGCTGGCTACGTCTCGCACGGGGGCTCGATCGACTTCAGTAATAAGCAGCAGTGTTGATCGCTTGGTTCAGTTAGTAGCAGCAGCGAAGGAATCGCTCGATCGGGTTCAGTCAGCAGCGAATGAATTTCTCGGGTTCAGTTAACAGCCAAGGGATCGATCGCTCGGATTCAGTAACGTGCGATCGCTCGGGTTCAGTTAGCCAACGCCTCGCACACACGCGCGTACACGAGAGAAACGTGCAAACCTCCGTGCATCGCTCGGCCCCGACGACCCACCGTAACCAGGAACTCCCCGATATTTTCCTCGACCTCGCTTCTACCATGATTTTTTCCGTCATGGACGGCCCAAAGAATGTCATGCAGCTGCATCTCCGGCCCGCCCAGGACAAAAAGCCCATTTTCTATCATGATTTTTTGTCATAGAAGTAGGAGCCCACCACATCTATGATGATACGTGCTTTTGTCACAATTATCGTCATAGAAGTGTCACAAGCATGACAGGAAAAAATTTCGTTCGGCCCATAATGTCATGGATGTCTTTTTTTTAGTGGTTCCCTGCGGAGTTCTATAAGAAATGTTGGCATATTATAAAAGATGATCGTATGCCTATGTTTCACGAATTTTTCAATGGTCACCTAGAACTCTTCCATCTTAACTTCGGTATGATAACGTTGTTGCCAAAGAAACAGGAAGCAGTTCGCATCGAGCAGTTCAGAACAATATGTCTTTCAAATGTGAGTTTCAAAATATTCACGAAAGTGGGTACTAATAGACTGACACGGATCGCCCATTCGGTGGTGCAACCGAGCCAGACGGCTTTCATGCCGGGAAGACATATCCTAGAAGGGGTGGTTGTCTTACATGAAACTCTCCACAAAATCCATTCGAAGAAACTAGATGGGGTCATCTTCAAAGTGGATTTCGAAAAGGCATATGATAAAGTAAAGTGGCCTTTCCTTCAGCAGGCAATCCGCATGAAGGGTTTTAATGAGACTTGGAGGAATCAGGTGGATTCCCTTGTCCAAAAAGGTAGTGTCGGAGTAAAGGTTAATGATGATATCGGGCACTATTTTCAGACTCATAAGGGCTTGAGACAAGGTGATTCAATGTCTTCTCTCTTATTCATAGTAGCTGATATGCTGACCGTTCTTATAGGCCGGGCTAAGGAGAACGACCAAGTTGGTGGACTCGTTCCCCATCTGGTCGATGGGGGAGTATCCATCTTACAATATGCCGACGACACTATTCTTTTCATGTAGCATGATCTTGCAAAGGCCCGGAATATGAAACTGGTGTTGTGCCTTTTTGAACAATTGTCGGGATTAAAAATAAATTTTCACAAGAGCGAATTGTTCTGCTTTGGGAGGGCCGAAGAGGAACAAGATGCATATAGACAATTGTTCGGATGTGAATTGGGATCTTTGCCTTTCAGTTATCTAGGCATACCGATCCATCATCAAAAACTTACTAATAAAGAATGGAAATGCATCAAAGATCGATTTGAAAAAAACTAAGGTGCTGGAAGGGCAAGCTAATGTCGTATGGAGGTCGGTTAGTGCTCATTAATTCAGTACTAACTAGTATGCCGATGTTCCTGTTATCATTCATTGAAGTACCTAAAGGGGTACGGAAGAGACTTGATTTTTATCGATCTCGATTTTTTTGGCAGTCAGATGATGTTAAGACAAAATATCACCTGGCAAGATGGGATATCATTTGCCGGCACAAGGACCAGGGGGGTCTCGGCATTGAGAACCTAGAGATTAAAAATAAATGCCTAATGAGTAAATGGCTATATAGGTTATCAGTAGAGACTGATGGTATGTGGGCTCAGATATTACGAAACAAATATATACAATCAAAAACTCTGGCCCAAGTTACCGCAAGACCTAACGATTCACCATTCTGGAAGGGACTTATGAGAATGAAAGATATGTTCTTTCATAGGGCCAAATTCTGTGTTGGCAATGGGATGACAACAAGATTTTGGGAGGATACGTGGTTAGGGGTGATGCCTCTAACCCTACAGTACCACACCTTATATAATACTGTACAACGTAAGGAGGATTACGTGGCTATAGTACTACAGGAGGTGCCCTTAAATATACAGTTTAGGAGATCTTTAGTTGGGGAGCCTTGGAACACCTGGCTACACTTGGTGTGGAGGTTGATGGAGATTCAACTATCCGACCAACCTGACTCCTTTCACTGGAAATTAACCAGAAATGGAGTGTTAATGGTCAAATCTATGTACGTGGATCTAATTAATTCTGGCCCAATCCCAAGATTAATACTTATTTGGAAAGTTAAGGTTCCCTTGCGTATCAAAATTTTAATGTGGTTTGTCCACAAGCAAGTGATCCTCACCAAAGATAATTTACTAAAGCGACGTTGGGTAGGTAGTGCAAGATGTTGTTTCTGTGGTCATGACGAAACAATACAACAGCTATTCATAGATTGCCCTCTCGCGAAATTACTTTGGCGAACGATTCATATAGGCTTTAACATTAATCCTCCTGTTAGCATTGAAGCGTTATTTGGGACGTGGCTAGCTGGAGTAGATCATATTACTGCGTCTCGTATTCGGATTGGAATATGTGCGCTTATTTGGGCTATATGGAACTGCAAGAATGATATGATTTTTCACAGATAGCATATTCTAACTTTCTTGCAGGTCATCTTCGGAGCTACGGCATGGATCCGTACGTGGTCCTTACTCACTCCTACGGACTCTAGGGAGCCTTTGATTACTGGGTGCAACCAGTGGGAAATGGTAGCACAGGCTATATTCAACCGGTTTGGATGGCGGTCTCATAATAGGATAGGCGTCTAGTGTTCTAGTCCTATTATCCTACCGGTTGTGGCAATGAGTTTTCTTTTTTATTTTTGCTCCATTTACGAGCTGTAATGGAGCTAAGACTTTGTTTTTATTCGAAAATTTTATTAATAATATGGCCGCATGCATTTTTCAGATGCAGACGCCGGGGGTGAGCCTCCTTTTCAAAAAAAAAAGTTGAACCACACCAAACATCCTCCCAGAAATCAGTCTGTCTCCCATATGCAACTCCATTAGCCCTGTCCAACAGATATAACAGCTTTGACTTTGATCAGATCTGCAGAAGAAGCAGACTAAGGGCATTTACAATGATGGCATATGGATACAGATGCCTCATGACAAAAAGTAGTTTGAGGCACCTACATTTATTTTTTTCTTCCCAATGCAAGCTACCACTAGTGGGCATCATCAAGAAATAGAAAATAAAGACTCTAGTACACATGCATCTCTACTTTTCACTCCAACCTTTTCAGCTTTTGACATCAGATCACATTTTTTCTCTCCAAGCACCCGCCTCCTGTAGAGGATCCCGCTTCCCTATCCGAACCTACTTCACCTAATATCCGATCCTATATGGCATGTGAGGAATCACCCTGGGGCTATGCATTGTACATGCCCTAAGCTGCTTCTTCTTTTTTGCCGGGTCAGAATAAGCAGCCTTTGTGCTCGCATGACAGATTCCATTGTGAAATTTATATTCTTTCCTAACGATGCCTTATGACATGCCATTTCCCCTGTTTCCAATCTCCGCCACCACTTGCACAACAAAACTAACATTAAAATCTTTCTAGGTTGTGAATTCCATGAACACCCCTTTTTTCTGGCCCTACATATATATTCTAAGCCATCTCACCATATGAAATAATAATACTTTTTTGTATTCCCCTGCCAGAAAGAGTGTCCTTGTAATCTTTCCCAGATTTTCGACGTTAGTCTTTGCCAATCTATATGTGTGCATATGGTTGGTCGGAGCATTTTATCATACAAGCCTTGATCGGCAAAATTTCGTGTTTTGACCCTTTTTCCTAACAAATTCAGGATCTGACCCCCGTTTGAAAGTTTTTCGGGATCTGACCCTTTTGCCTACAGCCAGTGGTGCTGGCGGTAGGTTTGCACGTCCTACCACCATCATCTCTGGCGGTAGGCCCTTTGATGGCGACTGACGGCCGTCGGCGCGTGCTGACGTGGAAAAGGGCCTACCGCCATGGTCTCTGGCGATAGGGTACTGAAGCCTACTGCCAGCTCCTCTGGCGGTAGGGTCCTGGGTGGTGGATAAGGTGGGTAGGGGCTGGTTTGTGAGCCCCACCACCACTCTTCTTCCCCACTCACCTTCTTCCCCGTGGTCAGCCCCTCTCCCCCCTCTCTCCCCCTCACAAACCCCCCCTAGATCCCCTCCATTTGCCTGAGATTTCACCGGTGGATCCGGAGCATTTTCATCACCCAAGGTACCTCCCCCATTTCCCCTCCTTTTGATTGGTTGAGATCTTTGTTTTGTGTTGATTTGGTCAATTTATTGCAAACCCTAGGTGTTGATCTTGTTGTATGCATTTATGACACATTTATGATGCATTTGTGATGCATTTATGGCTAGGGTTATGGTTATGTTAGGGGTTAGTGTTAGGGTTAGGGTTAGGGTTAGGGTTAGGGTTATAGTGGTTATGTTGGGGGTTAGGGTTATAGTGGTTATGTTGGGGGTTATGGTTAGGGTTAGGGTTAATGGTTAGGTTAACTTGACTATGAATAGTAGTTATTTGTCCAATTTGTGCAAAATATAGTTTATTTGTCCATTTGAGTTGGTTGGATGACATATATGGATTGATTATATTGTTTCCAATTTCTTAGATGCATAAGCTCGTAAATGTTCATTATTTGGACAAGACGACATTTATGCTTGCAAATGACGATGAAGGGGAAGAGGCTATGGTTTTTGACACAAGTCCAAGCTTTGATGATCTTGTAGTTAAAGTGAGAAGCATCTTACATTGGAATGACCCAAATGCCGAGGTTAAGCTTATTGGGAGGTATGACGTTGGATTGGGAGTAAAGTCCCGATTAAAGAGTATGCCCATCACCTCCCAATTGCATTGGAATGTGTACAAGGACAAAGTAGACGCATCACAAGACAAGTCTCTTGCGATCTTTGCCACAAAGGTTGATCCTCCTCCTCCCTTGCAAATTGATCTCAACCGCAATGCATCCTCCCCAATACATGATGATAGTGCCGAGGTGTATGTCCCCAATTGTTCTAGCCAACCACCAAGTAGCCAACCCAATGAAGATCATATCAATGCTAGCGCCATAGAACTCCGAGTTGATGCTATTCCTCTTGTTCAAGAAGATGCTAGTGGTCATGTTGATGATGATGCTATTGTTGCTCAAGAGGATGCTTACGCGGAGAATGAAGAGATCCATTACAATCCAATTGGTAACTTGGATGTCATTGTGCGGCAACAAGACATGGACCGTACCCTCCCTTATAACCGTATGTGTGGGTATAACTCGGATGACGAGGGTCCGGAGGAAGAATTGGATGAGGATGGGTTGACTGCGCAAGAAAATGAAATCTACAAGAAGGTGACCGGCAAGGAGAGAAGGCCGCCGTTGTTTAGGGATGTGAGTCTTGCGAACAATGCCGTTGTTGACGGTGGGCTGAGATTCGGGTTGTCTGAGCCAACACCGTGCCCCAAATTCAGTGATCCTCGGCCAGAAAATGAGGATGAGAATGCTCATTTGAAGAAAGGCATCAAGTTTGGTTCTTTGGTAGAGTTCAAGGTATGGTTGTGTGACTATGCCATTAGGAACCATAGGCCGTTTGTTGTTGGTCATTCAAATCAAAAAGTTCGGTACACAGTCAAATGTGACCAAGAAAGTTGCAAATGGATGGTCCACGGTAGAAAAATCAAAGAAACCGGGCAATGGGTCTTGAAGAGTCATGTTGGCACTCACACTTGCGTACCCCCGGACAAGGCCGACCGAAGCAAAGGACACCGTCAACTCACGTCTGAGTATCTAGGATACAAATTGTTGAATCAAATAGCACATGATCCAACCGTGAAGGTCAAGTTTCTCATGACTTCGATTGAGGAACTATTTGGATACCCGGTCAAGTATGGGAAGGCATGGATGGCGAAGGCAAACGCTATTAGGATGTTGCATGGTGATTATGAGGCCGCATATAACATTCTGCCCAAGATGTTGGCAGCCATTGCTCATCGAAACCCGGGAATGCGCCATCGGGTGGAGTCAATTGACGGAGTGTTTCGTCGTGCCTTCTGGAGCTTTGGAAAATGCATTGAGGCATTCACGTATTGTCGCCCGGTCTTGTCTATAGATGGTACATTCTTGACCGGCAAATACAAGGGCACATTGATGATGGCGATGGCCCACTCTTCAAATGATAACGTGTTGCCGGTGGCATTTGCCTTGGTGCCCTCGGAGCACGATGATAATTGGGAGTGGTTCATGGGGCATGTGAGAACCAAGGTTATAGGCAAGCGAGAGGTATGCATTATATCGGATCGCCATCATGGGATTCTGAAAGCAATAGACGTTGATATTCCCGGTCTTCCAAAGCTTCAACACCGTTGGTGCATGAGACACTTTGTTGCAAACTTTTACCGGGCATGCAAGAGCAAGGAGTTTTGCAAAGACCTTACCCTTGTTTGCGTTGCATTCAACACCGACACATTCAAAAGCAGATATGATAAACTCCTCAAGGCTTTGGAGAAGAACAAAGGGGGGAAAAGAATTCTTGCTTAGGCACGAGCCGGATAAAGAAAAGTGGTCACACGCTTACGATGAAGGAGGTATGCGATATGGGGACATGACAAGCAACATGGTGGAATGCTTCAACAATGTGTTGAAGGGTGTCCGTTCCTTGCCGGTGACCGCAATACTCAAGTACACTTTCATCAAGCTCAACGAGTACTTCCTAAAGCATTCTGAAAGCATGGCCAAGTGGATTGGCGAAAAGATGGACTATCCATTCAAGGTTCAGGATTGGTTGTTGCATCAAGCGCGCAAGTCTTCCAAACAACAAGTGATCAAATATAATGAAAAAGAAATGATCTATCAAATCGATGAGCCGGGTGGGACAACAAGGGACGGTAGGTCTTATGGTGGAGTTGCTTATGAGGTGCACCTCAAAAACCGTTGGTGCCAGGGTGAGAGGCCACACAAGTATCATTGGCCTTGCTCGCATTTGATGACCGCAACACGGGCGAGAAACTTGCCCGTATCCGATGGCACAACGGTGCGGTTGCACGAGTTCACATTGGAACGAACAAGGTTGACGTGGGCGCCTCGGTTTAATCCTTTCCTTGATGCATCACAGTGGCCTGAGTATGTTGGGCCAGACATTGTGCCAGATCCCGCACTCATGGTGCCTATGAGGGGAAGAAGAAGAAAGAAGAGATTCCGGAGTGACATGGATGATCTAGGTGGATACACCGGAATGAAGCAATTTGGTAGTGGTCATTTCATGGAGGCACCGGAGAACAACAATTGTGGAGAATGCAACGGCACAGGACACAACGTTAGGACATGCAACAAACCTAGAACCAACACGGGCACTAGTCAAACAAGTGGACGGAAGACTAGCCTTGGAGGGGGTCATGGCCGTGGAGGAAGGACTAGCCTTGGAGGGGGCCATGGCCGTGGATCCGGTGGTTCTAGGACACGTCAGGTTGATAGGGGAAGGCCTATCGACGTGTTGCTCAATCCGGATGGTTGAAATAATGTGAATGGTACTACTTTTAATATGTTCATGTGTTGATATATTTGCCTCTTTACATGTCAATGTGTTCATATTTTGACTTAACATCTTTAATTGTTGTAGGCATGGCTTCATCCGGTTCCATGACGAGGCCACCATGTGCTAACCAAGAAGACATGCCGCACAAGTGGAAGGACGCATCTTTGGACAAGGTGAAGGAGAAAGATGTGAAGATTCCGCCATGTTGGTGTGGAGATGTTTGCAAGGTGAAGGAGTCCATCGACCGAAAGAAGTCATGGACGGAAGGAAGAAGATATTTTGTTTGCCCCAACTATGATTATGATCGTGCGCTTCCAACTAACGCCTATGACCTTCCATCGGTATGCTAGGGAAGTAACATGTTACTCCAAAAATGTGTGTCAACACTAACATCCATTTTATATGCAGTCACCGCCTCCTCTATGCAAGTACTTCACCTGGATAGATCATGAAGTGCCAAAAGATGTCCAAAAGGACCAATATGAAGATTGTCTTAGGCGCCAGCGGCTATTCGAAGAAAGGTTTCAAAGCGGCTTGGAGGAAGAGCGTCGTCAGAAAGAGAGGATGGAGTGAAAGCAACGCGAGGAGAAGAGGGCACGCCAAGCGAAGCTTGCTCGTGAGGAGGAGAGGGCAAGAAATCTTGCAAAAGCTCACAAGGCATAATAGGAGGATGAGGCACGTGACAAGAAGGGGAAATGGCCCCGTATGACTCAGTAAAGCCTTCGCTTCGGTGGACTCGTCATGTAACCAGGTGAAGCCATGCCAAATTTATCATGAACTATGTAGTACTAAGGCAAGAAGCCATGTGTCGTGAAGTTGTCGTGAATGAATTTGCCATTTGTATTGAATTTGGTGTGGAGATGTTTGCACGGTGTCGTGAGAACTTTAGTTTGTCAGCATACTGTGTGATTTGTCATGATTTTTATTTAAAAACTGTTGTGCTGAGAAGATGGATAGAAAAACTGTTGTGCTGAGAAGATGGATAAAACAGAGGAATCTCTTAAGCCTACCGCCACAGCCCCAGGCGTTAGGTTGCTGGACCCTACCGCCAGAGCCCGTGGCGGTAGGGGGGCAAACTTGTTGTGACGAAGAAAATGAACCCCCTGGCGGTAGGATCAAACCCTACCGCCACAGGCCCTGGCGGTAGGTTGCAGGACCCTACCGCCAGAGACCATGGCGGTAGGGGGGGGGGCAAACTTGCTGTGACGAGGAAAACCACCACCTTGGCGGTAAGGTTGACCCTACCGCCACACTCTGGCGGTAGGCTTGACCCTACCGCCAAGGTGGTGGTTTTTCTCGTCACAGCAAGTTTGCCCCCCCCCTACCGCCATGGGCTCTGGCGGTAGGGTCCTGCAACCTACCGCCAGGGCCTGTGGCGGTAGGGTGGCAAACAGAGGAATCCTCTGTTCTGCCCCTTCTGTCGAATGTTAGAATGATATACCCACTTCTATCTACTTCTATCAAATATTAGAATGATCATCTCACAAGCACATACATAACTCAACTCAACATAGTTCATTACATCCACGAATAACACATGTTCAAACTAATTAAAACATGACCCGGTTCGGATGACATCGGTTGAAACTAATAGCTCAAGCTCAACGACACATTTTATAAACAGGTAACATATTTCTCATACTTATCAAACGTTCAATTTGCTCGTCACGCGCTTGATTACGCTTCAGTTGAAAGTCGGTGGATCCTGCCCAATGACCCAACACACCATTCGTTTCATGGAACCAGACCCATGCAGCACGGCGGGCCAGATTCTCTGACACGCCTTGTTTGATTGCCCATCCTATGACCTGGCCGGGTTTCCTTAAGTCCATCTCACGAAATTCTTCTTTCCTTGCAGTGAACGCAATCTCAATTGCCAAAGCGTGTCTGCAAGCATATTCCCGGTCCTGCAGCTCATCAAGCATCCTCTCTTTCTCGTTCACAAGCTTTCGGAAAGCTTTTTTCTCCTTAGCATCAGAAGGTTCCTCGATAACGTAATACTTGCTGAAATCCTTCATGGCCGCATTTGCCTCATCACAACTTTTCAACCATGCTTCACATTCCCTCTTCAAGAAACGGTGTCGCTTCGACATGACCTTCTCACACACTATGTTCATAGTCATGGATCGAATGTCCATCCTACATGAATATACGGGTTTAAGATGACATAGACCAAAACATAAAATAAATTCGGTAGAGTACAACACTTGGTTACTTGATATGACATACAACACCAAGTTCTTAATGAGTTCAAATGTTAAGGGTACAAGTCATAGTAGTTCAAATGATGACCAAGCAAAGGGTACATGTCATTACAGTCCAAATGACAAAGATTACATAGCCTCATGCAATTCTATGTGGCGTACGGTCCCGGGTTGCAACAAATAACATCATTTCTTTCATTGACCCATGCCCAACGAGAAGCCCGCTTCTCGTCCGACGAGAATGGTTGGCGAACTAACCAATCAATGACCTGGCCATGATTTCCCATGTCTATCTCAGCATATTCTCCCCTTGTCGCACACAATGCAATTTGCATTGCAAGATCACGCCTACAATTTTGTTTCGCCGTCTTGAGCTTGTTCATCTGCCTCTGCTTTTTTTTGATAAAATTTTCGGAACGGTCATTATTGAAATAATAATGTGAAAAGGCCCTACACTCCGCATTCAACGCATCAATGGCTTCCATCCACAAGTTCATCTTTTCCTCAATCAATTCGCGTTCACGGTTTGCCGCCGCCTCAGCAGAAGCTTCAAAGAAAACGAACGGTGCCATCCTACATTTCGAGAAGTTGCTATTAAAGTAATTTAGGTTTAATTGCTTTCTTAAGCCTAACCCAACCCCAATTATGTACACTAAGACTAGCACTAGATCTAGGTACACAAACTATTCTACAAGCAATTCTAAGCACATCATACATAAGGAAATCACAAACATAAACCTAAATGGATCATATGAATTGATTTGACCACATGAGCTAGGGTTTGCAACCAAATGAGCAAATGCAAACTAAACAAAGATATCAACCAATCAAAATGAGGGGAAATGAGAGAGCTACCTTGGGTGATGAAAATGGTAAGAATCCACCGGAGAAATCTCAAACAAATGAGAGAGATTTGAGAGGCTCTTGTGCTTGAAAGAGAGAGGGGGGGGAGACTTGAGCTCGAGGGAGAGGTGAGGAGTGGGTGGGCTGAATGAGTGGGTGAGGAGTGGGGGAGGAAATATCCAGCCCCTCCCACCCTTATCCACCTCCCAGGACCCTACCGCCATGGGTTCTGGTGGTAGGCTTCAGTACCCTACCGCCAGGGCCCATGGCGGTAGGTCCTTTTCCACGTCAGCACGGGCCGACGGACGTCAGTCGCCGTCAAAGGGCCTACCGCCAGAGCTGATGGCGGTAGGACGTGCAAACCTACCGCCAGCACCCCTGGCGGTAGGCAAAAGGGTCAGATCCCGAAAAACTTTCAAACGGGGGTCAGATCCTGAATTTATTAAGAAAAAGGGTCAAAACACAAAATTTTGCCGCCTTGATCAATGTTACTTCCCGGCCATCTAGACCCTGTCAATTTGTGACATGTAACCTACCGCCACACACAGCCAAGCACACCCCATGCGTATCATGATAGTCAGCCTGAAAAAATTCAGCGTACAAACTGGACCCGTTGACTTGTCTGTCTGGTGATTCTTTCTTTGTCTTTCATGGAGGAACACCAACACATGCATGCAAGAGGAGAAACCCATTCTTGCTGTCAATCTCATTGATCAGACCACACTCAACAATCATCATGGTCACACCATCTGAAGTTGGAAAAAAAAAAACCATACCACACGGACATGAATCATGCATGATCGTCCATGTCGACACGCAGACCGCTCACGTATTGTCATGATCACACCATACACCCATCTGGAGCTGACCCAAGAGAATCATGCATGGATCGCAAGACGATCAAAGGATAATCTAAAATACTCCCTCGTCCCAAAATGGAAGACCATTTATTGATACTATGATAGTGTGAAAAATGATCTTATATGCTGGGACGACCAGATCTTTCTGAGAAAAGATGATGCAGGCCAGGTAGCATCGGATTCTAAGTCGACAAAGATGGAAGAGGAATACATGCAGGAGGGTGTGCTCCATGGACGGTACCATGGACTCATGGATCCCTGATTAATTAACAAGGTAGTACAACTAATCCCGCCTCTTGAAGAATGGACCCGGCTCTATGAGGTGCAACAAGAGCTCTAACCTAGAGTACGTAGTTTGGTCTGGGGAGTGAGTATGGTAGCAATACTGGTACGTGAGATGTTGGATCACTCGGTTAAGTGTCTCATGCATGCAGGCCCACACGCCATGTGCAGTGTTGCATGCACCAGATCCATGGATGCACGTACGGCCAAGACGACAGCGCCTGTGTGGGTGCACTGCCTGCATGTATGTACCCTTCTCATTTGATGATTTCTGTCCGCCGCTAATCAATCACTGTGTGGGCACGCACGCACGCATGCAGCACAGAACTTGATTAGTCGAACCACCTTAGCCAACTTGCTAATCAGAATGCAAAACACAAAGGGACAGGGAGGAGAGAAGTTGCACTGGAAGGATCATGCATGCATGGGCGCTGTCGTCCTACAGTAGCTAGATCGGTCCATCCATGGGACAGCAGATTTGTCCGGTGGCGTCCCACACGTATGTACGTGTGCCTGCTTCCCTGTTTTCCCTGCCCAATGCCCATGCTTGGCCGCCCGTTCGTGCCCTGCATTGTTATCGAAGCGGTCTTTCGCCTCGCTTTATATACTCACAGTCGAGACAGAATACAGGAGACGCTCCACTTAACATGAGTATCCCAGAATACTAGCAAGAATGGAACCGTGCCGCCTTGGAAAACCTACTGCACCAAGCTATCTTTAGGGAGGGTCGCCTGCCCTCTTGCTCCGGAATGTGGAATGCCAACCCTGCCATGAGACAGCAAGGACCGAAACCACGGGCAATGGGGACACATGTAAAAGATAAGAGACAACCGAGACCACCCCACGCAGAGTCGAGGAAGCTACACATTGGGATCAAAGCATGCCCGAAGCCACGGACGAGCTTCAACCAGAAGGTACCGGGGCTCTGGATCATGGATGCAAAAAAGCAAAACGCCTTAGTTTGCTAATCAAGATGCAAAACGCAAAGAGACAAGGAGGAGAGAAGTTGCACTAGCTCTGGATCATGGATGCATGGGTGCTTTCATGCTACAGTAGCTAGATAGGTCCACCGATGGGACAGTAGATTTGTCCTGTGGCGTCCCACACGTACGTGTGTCTGCTTCCCTATTTCCCCTCCCCAATTCCCATAGTAGAAGACTAGGTTTAGGCCGTGCAAACACACTCCATTGATCGGTGCACTAGGCACGTATATATGATGTACAAGATGGGGGCCACAACCTCAACTATACAGAAAAAACTAGGAGGTGGGCCTACGACACAATATATATGCACAATATATTCAACACCCCCCACAGTTGAAGCGTCGTCAGAGACACAGAGACTGGAACGAAAATCCTCGAAGGTGGAAGTAGGCAGTCCCTTAGTCATCACATCGGCGAACTGTTGTGCAGTCGGAACATGGAGAAGCCGAATGCGTCCAAGGGCTACTTGTTCGCGCACAAAGTGAATGTCCATCTCGATGTGCTTCGTCCGGCGATGATGAACGGGGTTGGCGGAAAAATACACCTCAGAGACGTTGTCACAGTAGACAACCGTGGCCTGTGAGACGTCGTGATGCAACTCCTGGAGTAGCTATCATAGCCAGGTGCACTCAGCAACTGCGTTAGCCACTACTCGGTACTCGGCCTCCGCGCTAGAGCGCGAAACTGTGGGTTGTCGCTTGGACGACCACGAGACGAGGGAGGGACCGAGGTAGACGTAGTAGCCGGAAGTGGAGCGACGTGTGTCTGGACAGGCAGCCCAATCAGCATCAGAATAGGCCACCATATCCATAGAGGTGGACGCCGTGAGAGTGAGTCCGAGGGACATCGTGCCACGGATGTAGCGGAGAATCCGTTTCACGAGTGTCCAATGGGAGTCACGAGGGGCGTGCATTTGGAGACACACCTGCTGGACAGCATACTGCAGATCTGGTCGGGTGAGCGTCAGATACTAGAGAGCACCAACGATGGACCGGTAGAATGGAGCATCCGACGCAGGCGAGCCCTGAAGGAAATATGCCCTAGAGGCAATAATAAAGTTGTTATTTTATATTTCCTTATTTATGATAAATGTTTATTATTCATGCTAGAATTGTATTGATCGGAAACCTAAATACATGTGTGAATACATAGACAAACACTGTGTCCCTAGTGAGCCTCTACTTGACTAGCTCGTTGATCAAAGATGGTTAAGGTTTCCTAACCATGGGCATGAGTTGTCATTTGATAACGAGATCACATCATTAGGAGAATGATGTGATGGACAAGACCCATCCGTTAGCTTAGCATAATGATCGTTCAGTTTTATTGCTACTGCTTTCTTCATGTCAAATACATATTCCTTCGACTATGAGATTATGCAAGTTCCGGATACAGGAGGAATGCCTTGTGTGCTATCAAACGTCACAACATAACTGAGTGATTATAAAGATGCTCTACAGGTATCTCCGAAGGTGTCTGTTGGGTTGGCATAGATCGAGATTAGGATTTGTCACTCCGAGTATCGGAGAGGTATCTCTGGGCCCTCTCGGTAATGCACATCATAAGAAGCCTTGCAAGCAAAGTGACTTAGTCACAGGATAATGTATTACGGAACGAGTAAAGAGACTTGCCGGTAACGAGATTGAACTAGGTATAAAGATACCGACGATCGAATCTCGGGCAAGTAACATACCGATGGACAAAGGGAATAACATATGTTGTCATAACGGTTCGACCGATAAAGATCTTCGTAGAATATGAGGGAGCCAATATGAGCATCCAGGTTCCACTATTGGTTATTGACCGGAGATGTGCCTCGGTCATGTCTACATAGTTCTCAAACCCGTAGGGTCCGCACACTTAATGTTCGATGACGATTTAGTATTATATGAGTTATGTGATTTGGTGACCGAATGTTGTTCGGAGTCCCGGATGAGATCACGGACATGACGAGGAGTCTCGAAATGGTCGAGAGGTAAAGATTGATATATAGGACGATGGTATTCGGACACCGGAAGTGTTCCGGAGGGTACCGGGTACATATCGCGTCACCGAAAGGGGTTCCGGGCACCCCCGGCAAATGATATGGGCCTAATGGGCTAAGAGGGGAAACGCAGCAGCCAGCAGGGGCTGCTGCGCCCCCCATATGGGCTGCACCAGAGGAGAAAGAAAGAGGGGAAGATAGAAGGAAGGGGAGGGATTCGGCCTCCCCCTTCCTTCCCTCCTCCCTCCTCTTTCATTCCCACTCCGGTAAATAAGGAGGGGGGGGCCGAATTGGGATAGGACCCCAAGTAGGATTCCTCCTAGTTGGGGCGTCCCATGGTTGCTCCCCTCCCTCTCCCACCTATATATACATGGGGAGGGGGCGCCTAGAACACACACCAACAACTGTTAGCCGTGTGCGGCGCCCCCCTCCACAGATTACACCCTCGGTCATATTCTCGCGGTGCTTTGGCGAAGCCCTGCGCGGATCACTTCACCATCATCGTCACCATGCCGTTGTGCTGACGAAACTCATCTACTTCCTCGACACTTTGTTGGATCAAGAGTTCGAGGGACATCATCTAGCTGAATGTGTGCAGAACTTGGAGGTGCCGTACGTTCGGTGCTTGATCGGTCGGAACGAGAAGAAGTTCGACTACATCAACAGCGTTGTCAAACGCTTCCGCTTTCAGTCTACGAGGGTACATAGACATACTCTCCCCCCCCCCCCTCGTTGCTATGCATCTCCTAGATAGATCTTGCGTGAGCGTAGGAAATTTTTTGAAATTGCATGCTACGTTTCCCAACAGTGGCATCCGAGCTAGGTCTATGCGTAGATGATATGCATGAGTAGAACACAAAGAGTTGTGGGCGGTGATCGTCATACTGCTTACCACCAATGTCTTATTTTGATTCGGCGGTATTGTTGGATGAAACGTCCTGGACCAACCTACATGACCACATTCATGAGACCGGTTCCGTCGACAGACATGCAACTAGTTTTGCATAAAGGTGGCTGGCGGGTGTCTGTTTCTCCTACTTTAGTTGAATCAAATTTGACTGTGGCCGGTCCTTGTCGAAGGTTAAAACAGCAAACTTGATAAATCACCGTTGTGGTTTTGATGCGTAGGTAAGAACGCTTCTTGCTAGAAGCCCGTAGCGGCCACGTAAAACTTGCAACAACAAAGTAGAGGACGTCTAACTTGTTTTTGCAGGGATATGATATGGTCAAGACATGATGTGATATACGTTGTTGTATGAGATGATCATGTTTTGTAAAAGTTATCGGCAACTGGCAGGAGCCTTATGGTTGTCGCTTTATTGTATGAAATGCAAACGCCATGTAATTGCTTTACTTTATCACTATGCGTTAGCGATAGTTGTAGAAGCAATAGTTGGCGAGACGACCGCGACGCAACGATGGAGATCAAGGTGTCGAGCTGGTGATGATGGAGATCATGACGATGCTTTGGAGATGGAGATCAAAAGCCCGAGATGATGATGGCCATATCATGTCACATATTTTGATTGCATGTGATGTTTATCTTTTATGCATCTTATTTTGCTTAGTACGACGGTAGCATTATAAGATGATCCCTTCACTAAATTTTAAGGTATAAGTGTTCTCCCTGAGTATGCACCGTTGCGACAGTTCGTCGTGTTGAGACACCACGTGATGATCGAGTGTGATAGACTCTACGTTTAAATACAACGGGTGCAAGACAGTTTTGCACATGCGGAATACTCGGGTTAAACTTGACGAGCCTAGCATGTACAGACATGGCCTCGGAACACTGGAGACCGAAAGGTCAAACGTGAATCATATAATAGATATGATCAACATAGAGATGTTCACCATTGATGACTACTCCATCTCACATGATGATCGGACAAGGTTTAGTTGATTTGGATCACGTATCATTTAGATGACTTGAGGGATGTCTATCTTAGTGGGAGTTCTTAAGTAATTTGATTAATTGAACTTAATTTATCAATGAACTTAGTCCTGATAGTATTTGCATATCTATGTTGTAGATCAATGGCCCGTGCTACCGTTCCCTTGAATTTTAATGCGTTCCTAGAGAAAGCTAAGTTGAAAGATGATGGTAGCAACTACACGGACTGGGTCCGTAACTTGAGGATTATCCTCATTGATGCACAGAAGAATTATGTCCTTGATGCACTGCTAGGTGAAAGGCCTGCTGCAGGAGCAGATGCTGATGTTATGAACGTCTGGCAAGCTCAATCTGATGACTACTCGATAGTTCAGTATGCCATGCTTTACGGCTTAGAATTGGGACTTCAAAGACGTTTTGAACGTCACGTTGCATATGAGATGTTCCAAGAGTTGAAGTTAATATTTCAAGCAAATGACCGAGTTGAGAGATATGAAGTCTCCAACAAGTTCTATAGCTGCAAGATGGAGGAGAACAGTTATGTCAGTGAACACATACTCAGAACGTCTGGATATCATAATCACTTGACTCAGCTGGGAGTTAATCTTCCAGATGATAGTGTTATTGACAGAGTTCTTCAATCACTGCCACCAAGCTACAAAGGCTTCGTGATGAACTATAATATGCAAGGGATGGAGAAGACAATTCCCAAGCTCTTCGCAATGCTCAAAGCTGCGGAGGTAGAAATCAAGAAGGAGCATCAAGTGTTGATGGTTAACAAGACCACTAGTTTCAAGAAAAAGGGCAAGGGAAAGAAGGGGAACTTCAAGAAGAATGGCAAGCAAGTTGCCACTCCCGAGAAGAAGCCCAAAGCTGGACCCAAGCCTGAAACTGAGTGCTTCTACTGCAAAGGGACTGATCACTGGAAGCAGAACTGCACCAAGTATTTGGCGGATAAGAAGGATGGCAAAGTGAACAAAGGTATATTTGATATACATGTTATTGATGTGTACCTTACTAATGCTCGTAGTAGCACTTGGGTATTTGATACTGGTTCGGTTGCTCATATTTGTAACTCAAAACAGGAGCTACGGATTAAACGAAGATTGGCTAAGGACGAGGTGACGATGCGTGTCGGCAATGGTTCCAAGGTCGATGTGATCGCCGTCGGCACGCTACCTCTACATCTACCTTCGGGATTAGTTTTAGACCTGAATAATTGTTATTTGGTGCCAGCATTGAGCATGAACATTATATCTGGATCTTGTTTAGTGCGAGACGGTTATTCATTTCAATCAGAGAATAATGGTTGTTCTATTTATATGAGTAATATCTTTTATGGTCATGCACCCTTGAAGAGTGGTCTATTTTTGTTGAATCTCGATCGTGGTGATACACATATTTATAATATTGATGCCAAAAGATGCAAAGTTCATAATGATAGTGCAGCATATTTGTGGCACTGCCATTTAGGTCATATTGGTGTAAAGCGCATGAAGAAACTCTATGCAGATGGGCTTTTGGAATCACTTGATTATGAATCATTTGATACTTGCGAACCATGCCTCATGGGCAAGATGACTAAAACTCCGTTCTCCGGAACAATGGAGCGAGCTAATGACTTATTGGAAATAATACATACCGATGTATGCGGTCCGATGAGTGTTGAGGCACGCGGCGGGTATCGTTATTTTCTAACCTTCACAGATGATTTGAGCATATATGGGTATATCTACTTGATGAAACACAAGTCTGAAACATTTGAAAAGTTCAAAAAATTTCGGAGTGAAGTGGAGAATCATCGTAACAAGAAAATAAAGTTTCTACGATCTGATCGCGGAGGCGAATATTTGAGTTACGAGTTTGGCCTTTATTTAAAACAATGTGGAATAGTTTCACAACTCACGCCACCTGGAACACCACAGCGTAATGGTGTGTCTGAATGTCGTAACCGTACTTTATTAGATATGGTGCGATCTATGATGTCTCTTACCGATTTACCACTATCGTTTTGGGGTTATGCATTAGAGACAGCTACATTCACGATAAATAGGGCACCGTCTAAATCCGTTGAGACGACACCGTATGAACTGTGGTTTGGCAAGAAACCTAAACTGTCGTTTCTTAAAGTTTGGGGTTGTGACACTTATGTCAAAAGGCTTCAGCCTGATAGGCTCGAACCCAAATCGGAGAAGTGCGTCTTCAAAGGATACCCTAAGGAGACAATTGGGTACACCTTCTACCACAGATCCGAAGGCAAGATCTTTGTTGCCAAGAATGGAACCTTTCTAGAGAAGGAGTTTCTCTCGAAAGAAGTGAGTGGGAGGAAAGTAGAACTTGATGAGGTAATCGTACCTTCTCTCGAATTGGAAAGTAGTTCATCAGAGAAAACCGTTCCCGTGATGCCTACACCAACTAGAGAGGAAGCTAATGATGATGATCATGAAACTTCGGATCAAGTTACTACAGAACCTCGTAGGTCAACCAGAACATGATCCACACCAGAGTGGTACGGGAATCCTGTACTAGAAGTCATGTTACTAGACCAAGGCGAACCTACAAACTATGAAGAAGCTATGATGAGCCCAGATTCTGACAGATGGCTTGAGGCCATGAAATCTGAGATAGGATACATGTATGAGAACAAAGTGTGGACTTTGGTGGACTTGCCCGATGATCGGCGAGCCATAGAGAATAAATGGATCTTCAAGAAGAAGACTGACGCCGATGGTAATGTTACTATCTACAAAGCTCGACTTGTCGCAAAAGGTTTTCGACAAGTTCAAGGAGTTGACTACGATGAGACTTTCTCACCCGTAGCGATGCTTAAGTCCGTCCGAATCATGTTAGCAATTGCCGCATTTTATGATTATGAAATCTGGCAAATGGACGTCAAAACAGCATTTCTTAATGGATTTCTTAAAGAAGAGTTGTATATGATGCAACTAGAAGGTTTTGTCGATCCTAAAGGTGCTAACAAAGTGTGCAAGCTCCAGCGATCCATCTATGGACTGGTGCAAGCATCTCGGAGTTGGAATATACGCTTTGATGAGGTGATCAAAGCATATGGTTTTATACAGATTTTCGGAGAAGCCTGTATTTACAAGAAAGTGAGTGGGAGCTCTGTAGCATTTCTAATATTATATGTGGATTACATATTGTTGATTGGAAATGATGTAGAATTTCTAGATAGCATAAAAGGATACTTGAATAAGATTTTTTTCAATGAATGACCTCGGTGAAGGTGCTTATATATTGGGCATCAAGATCTATAGGGATAGATCGAGACGCTTAATAGGACTTTCACAAAGCACATACCTTGATAAAGTTTTGAAGAAGTTCAAAATGGATCAGTCAAAGAAAGGGTTCTTGCATGTGTTGCAAGGTGTGAAGTTGAGTAAGACTCAATGCCCGACCACTGCAGAAGATAGAGAGAAAATAAAAGTCATTCCCTATGCTTCAGCCATAGATTCTATCATGTATGCTATGTTGTGTGCCAGACCTCATGTGTGCCTTGCCATAAGTTTGGCAGGGAGGTACCAAAGTAATCCAGGAGTGGATCACTGGACAGTGGTCAAGAACATCCTGAAGTACCTGAAAAGGACTAAGGATATGTTTCTCGTTTATGGAGGTGAAAAAGAGCTCGTCGTAAATGGTTACGTCGATGCTAGTTTTGACACTGATACGGATGACTCTAAGTCACAAACCGGATACGTATTTATATTGAATGAGGGACCTGTTAGTTGGTGCAGTTCCAAGCAGTGTGTCGTGGCGGGATCTACGTGTGAAGTGGAGTACATAGCTGCTTCGGAAGCAGCAAATGAAGGAGTCTGGATGAAGGAGTTCATATCCGATCTAGGTGTAATACCTAGTGCATCGGGTCCAATGAAAATCTTTTGTGACAATACTGGAGCAAATGCCTTAGCGAAGGAATCCAGATTTCACAAAAGAATCAAACAAATCAACAGACGCTTCAAATCCATCCGTGATCAAGTCAAGGAGGGAGACATAGAGATTTGCAAAATACATACGGATCTGAATGTAGCAGACCCGTGACTAAGCCTCTTCCACGAGAAAAACATGATCAGCACCAAGACTCCATGGGTGTTAGAATCATTACAATGTGATCTAGATTATTGACTCTAGTGCAAGTGGGAGACTGAA
The DNA here is from genome assembly GCA_011799875.1 of Thinopyrum elongatum. Lineage (NCBI taxonomy): Eukaryota > Viridiplantae > Streptophyta > Magnoliopsida > Poales > Poaceae > Thinopyrum > Thinopyrum elongatum. The sequence continues at coordinate 12,142,040 of CM022299.1, forward strand.
GGAAATATGCCCTAGAGGCAATAATAAATTTGTTATTTTATATTTCCTTATTCATGATAAATGTTTATTATTCATGCTAGAATTGTATTGATCGGAAACCTAAATACATGTGTGAATACATAGACAAACATTGTGTCCCTAGTGAGCCTCTACTTGACTAACTCGTTAATCAAAGATGGTTAAGGTTTCCTAACCATGGACATGAGTTGTCATTTGATAACGGGATCACATCATTAAGAGAATGATGTGATGGACAAGACCCATCCGTTAACTTACCATAATGATCGTTCAGTTTTATCGCTACTGCTTTCATGTCAAATACATATTCCTTCGACTATGAGATTATGCAACTCCCGGATACTGGAGGAATGCCTTGTGTGCTATCAAACATCACAACGTAACTGGGTGATTATAAAGATGCTCTACAGGTACCTCCGAAGGTGTCTGTTGGGTTGGCATAGATCAAGATTAGGATTTGTCACTCCGAGTATCGGAGAGGTATGGAGAGGTGTCTCTGGGCCCTCTCGGTAATGCACATCATAAGAAGCCTTGCAAGAAAAGTGACTTAGTCACAGGATGATGTATTACGGAACGAGTAAAGAGACTTGCGGGTAACGAGATTGAACTAGGTATAAAGATACCGACGATCGAATCTCGGGCAAGTAACATACCGATGGACAAATAGAATAACGTATGTTGTCATAACGGTTCGACCGATAAAGATCTTCGTAGAATATGTGGAAGCCAATATGAGCATCCAGGTTCCGCTATTGGTTATTGACCGGAGAAGTGTCTCGGTCATGTCTACATAGTTCTCGAACCCGTAGGGTCCGCACGCTTAACGTTCGATGACGATTTAGTATTATATGAGTTATGTGATTTGGTGACCGAATGTTATTCGGAGTCCCGGATGAGATCACGGACATGATGGGGAGTCTCGAAATGGTCGAGAGGTAAAGATTGATATATAGGACGATGGTATTCGGACACCGGAAGTGTTCCGGAGGGTACCGGGTACATATCGGGTCACCGGAAAGGGTTCCGGGCACCCCCGGCAAAAGATATGGGCCTAATGGGCTAAGAGGGGAAACGCAGCAGCCAGCAGGGACTACTGCGCCCCCCATATGGGCCGCACCAGAGGAGAAGAAAAGAGGGGAAGAGAGAAGGAAGGGGAGGGATTCGGCCTCCCCCTTCCTTCCCTCCTGCCTCCTCTTTCCTTCCCACTCTGGTAAATTAGGAAGGGGGGGCGAATTGGGATAGGACCCCAAGTAGGATTCCTCCTACTTGGGGTGCCCCATGGCTGCTCCCCTCCCCCTCCCACCTATATATACATGGGGAGGGAGCGCCTAGAACACACACCAACAACTGTTAGCCGTGTGCGGCGTCCCCCTCCACAGATTACACCCTCGGTCATATTCTCGCGGTGCTTAGGCGAAGCCCTACACGGATCACTTTACCATCACCGTCACCATGCCGTTGTGCTGACGGAACTCATCTACTTCCTCGACACTTTGCTGAATCAAGAGTTCGAGGGACGTCATCTAGCTGAACGTGTGCAGAACTCGGAGGTGCCGTACGTTCGGCGCTTGATCGGTCAGAACGAGAAGAAGTTCGACTACATCAACCGCGTTGTCAAACGCTTCCGCTTTCGGTCTACGAGGGTACGTAGGCACACTCTCCCCCTCTCGTTGCTATGCATCTCCTAGATAGATCTTGCGTGAGCGTAGGAAATTTTTTGAAATTGCATGCTACGTTTCCCAACAAGCCCTCGAGAGCAAAAACCTTTGCCTTCGTGTCAACAGGAGTATCGACAGGATGACAGTTGAGCATGCCGGCACGCTCAAGTAGCTCATGCGCGTACTTCTGCTGATGAAGAAAGAAGCCGTCGGGTCGTCGAGCAACCTCAATGCCAAGGAAATAATGTAGAGCACCCAAATCCTTGATGGCAAACTCGTCACATAGCCGAAGAGTGATCTGCTGAAGGAGGGCTGCAAAGGAGGTCGTCTGGATGATGTTATCGACATAGAGCAGCAAGTAAGCAATCGTGTCACCATAGTGATAGACAAACAACGAGGCATCCGAGCGGGTGACACAGAAGCCCAGTGTCTGAAGAAAACCGGTGATGCGCTGGTGCCAGGCGCGAGGTGCTTGCTTGAGGCCGTAGAGAGACCGGGACAGCAAGCACACATGGCCAGGGTGAGAGGCGTCGACGAAACTAGTGGGTTGCTCACAGTAAACCTGCTCCTCAAGGTGTCCATGAAGAAAGGCGTTGGAGACATCCATCTGATGAACTGGCCAGTCATGGGAGACCGACAGCTGAAGGACGGTGCGGATCGTGCCCGGTTTGACAACCGGTGCAAACATCTCAGTGAAGTCAACTCCAGCATGCTGCCGAAACCCACGAACCACCCAGCGAGCCTTATAGCGCTCAAGAGTGCCATCCGAGCGAGTCTTATGACGAAAAACCCACTTGTCGCTGATGAGGTTGGCGCGAGGAGGCCGGGGAACCAGTGTCCAGGTACGGTTCCGCTGAAGAGCGTCGAACTCTTCCTGCATCAGAGCGAGCCAGTGAGGATAACGTAGGGCTGCTCTGGCGGATGCGGGAATCGATGACGGCTCGATGGTGGAAGCAGCGAGGAGATACTCGTCGCTGGCCCGAGTGAGAGGGCGAGACAGCAACTCCGGGACCGTGGCGGGCGTAGCCGGTGATGATGAGCCGGCCGTGCCCAAGGCCGAGGCCGAGGTGGAGCCCGAGGGGGCGGCCCCTCCCGAGGGGGCATCTGCGCCCGAGGGTCTAGCCGAGGCCGCGTCCGAGGCGGCCAGCGAAGGAGCCGACGGCGAGGCGGCCGGCGAAGATGCCGGCGACGAGACGGCGCCCGAGGCAGCCGGTGAAGGGGCCGACGGCGAGGCAGCTGACGAAGATGCCGGCGATGAGGTGGCCGGCAAGGTGGGCGACGCTGAGGCGCCGGACGGAGTCGGCGAGGGCGTCATGGGGGCGCGAGACGCAGCTCGTCCCACGGCGCGAGGACCGCCAAAGCACGGAGGTGGTCCAAGAACCGAGCGGGACCGTCCACTAGACGGGGTCTCCGCAGGGCCGCCGGTGGCCGGCGGCGACGGGGCGGCATGAGGTACCTGCTGAAACAGAAGCACCTTCTCATCAAAGTAAACGTGTCGGGAGGTGAATACACGATTTGAGACAGGATCGTAGCAGCGGTATCCTTTAGTGTTAGGTGGGTAGCCAAGGAAGATGCAAGCGACAGAGCGAGGTGCAAACTTATGAGGCGCGGTAGCGGCGATGCTAGGGTAGCAGAGACAGCCGAAGATGCGAAGCTCATCATAAGAGGGTGGTGTACCGAAGAGAAGATGATGGGGTGCAAAGTTCCCGCGAGTGCTACAGGGGCAGAGGTTAATGAGGAGTGATGCGGTGGTGAGAGCGTGAGGCCAAAAGCACGGAGGCACATTGGCGTGAAAGAGAAGCGTACGAACGCAGTCATTAAGAGTGCGAAGAACGCCCTCAGCGTGACCGTTTTGTTGCGAAGTGTACGGGCATGTGAGACGAAAAGTCGTGCCATGTGTGGTGAGGAGAGTGCGAACAGCTAAGTTGTCGAACTCCTTCCCGTTATCTATTTGGAATGCAAGGATGGGACGACCAAACTGCGTGAAAACATAAGAGTAAAATGCGGCGAGAGTGGAGATAACATCGGACTTACGTCGCAACGGGAAGGTCCACACATAGTGCGAAAAATCATCAAGAATGACAAGATAGTAAAGATAGCCCGTATTACTTGCAACTGGAGAGGTCCAGACATCACAATGAATTAACTCAAACGGGTACAATGCAACATGAGAAGAAGCCCTAAAAGGAAAACAAGCATGTTTGCCGAGGCGACAAGCATGACAAGAGTGATCGTCGATCTTATTACACATGAATGAAAAACTCCGAAGTATCTGACGAAGGGTGGCGGGGTTGGGATGACCCAAGCGAGCATGCCAAGGGTCCACACCGGTGGCGAGGGCAACAGGAGCGGCGGAGGTCGTGGAGGCGGTGGAGTGGACCGGGTAGAGCTCGTCGGGGCTTTCACATCGGTGGAGTACCATCCGGGTACGAGCATCCTTAACAGAAAAACCACACTCGTCAAACTCAACGGTAACAGGATTTTCACGTGTAAAAGAACGAACAGAAACAAGATTTTTAATAAGATTAGGAGAAACTAAGATGTTAGATAATGACCGTGGAGTAGACGTAGACAGAAAAGATGCATGTCCTATGTGAGTAATGGGAAGTGAGGAACCGTCACCGACGGTGATGCGAGTGGCAGTGTGGACGGGATAGGAGGTGTGGAGGTTACCAGGATGAGCGGCCATATGCGCGGTAGCTCTGGTGTCCATATACCAATCGCCGCCACCGGTGTAGTTGGACGGAGTGGGAACGGAGTGCAGGGCCGCCAAGAGGGCCGGGTCCCAAGGCGCAGGCGGGAGCGCGGGGACCGACGCCTAGGGCGGGGCCGTTAGGGGCAGCAGCGGCAGCCCTCCTGGCTGCGGCGGCTGCCCGTAGGAGAGAGGCCCGTAGGGCGCTGCGTAGGGCTGCTGCGCGGCGTAAAACGCCTGACGCGAGGGAGGCCGCGCGCCGAGGATACCCGGTTCAGGAGCGCGGGGAACCGGCATGGAGTAAGCATGCACAACACCTGTCCACGGGTTCTGGCCGGCATACCACGGGGCCGGTTGATACTGCTTCTAGGGGCGGGTTGCTCCTCCCTGAGCCCCGTTGCCCTGCTGCGGCTTGCGCCCACCGCGGCGATGATACGTCTCCAACGTATCTATAATTTTTGCTTGTTCCATGCTGTTATATTATAATTCTTGGATGTTTTACAATCATTTTATAGCAACTTTATATCATTTTTGGGGACTAACCTATTGACATAGTGCCCAGTGCCAGTTGTTGTTTTTTGCTTGTTTTTTACTTCGCAGAAAATCAATACCAAACGGAGTCCAAACGCAGCGAAACTTTTTGGAGATTTTTTCTTGACCAGAAGACACCTGTTGGGCCAAAGAAGTACCAGAGGGGGGCTCCGAGAGGAGCACAACCCACCTGGGCGCGCCTGGGGGCCCAGGCGCGCCCTGGTGGGTTGTGCCCACCTCGGCCGCCTCCCGCATCGCCTCTTTGCTCTATAAATACCCCGAAAATCCAAAAACCCTAGGTTAGTCGACGAAACACAATTCCAGCCGCCGCAAGTTCCAGAACCACCAGATCCAATCTAGACACCATCACGGAGGGGTTCATCATCCTCATTGGTGCCTCTCCGATGATGCATGAGTAGTTCATTGTAGACCTACGGGTCCGTAGTTAGTAGCTAGATGGCTTCCTCTCTCTCTTTTGATTCTCAATACAATGATTTGATGTAACTATTTTTGCGGTGTGTTTGTTGGGATCCGATGAACTTTGAGTTTATGATCAGATCTATTTTATCGATGAAAGTTATTTGAGTCTTCTTTTGATCTCTTATATGCATGATTACTTATAGCCTCGTATTTCTTCTTTGAATCTTTGGTTTAGTTAAGCCGACTAGATCGATTTTTCTTGCCATGGGAAGAGGTGCTTTGTGATGGGTTCGGTCGTGCGGTGTTCTTTCCCAGTGACAGAAGGGGCAGCAAGACACGTATTGATTGTTTCCATTAAGGATAACAACATGGGGTCTATTCCTACATAAATATATCTTGTCTACATCATGTCATTGTTCTTATTGCATTACTCCGTTTCTTCATGAACTTAATACACTAGATGCATGCTAGATAGCAGTCGATGTGTGGAGTAATAGTAGTAGATGCAGGCAGGAGTCGGTATACTAATCTTGGACGTGATGCCTATATAATGATCATTGCCTGGATATCATCATAATTATTTGAAGTTCTATCAATTGCTCAACAGTAATTTGTTTACCCACCGTATGCTATTTTTCTCGAGAGAAGCCACTAGTGAAATCTACGGCCCGCGGGACTATTCTTCATCATATTTGCTTTCCGATCTATTATTTGCCACTTTTATTTTCAGATCTATACTTCCAAAAACCCAAAAATACCTTGCTGCACTTTTTCTTTATTTATTTTTTATTGCGGGATCTATTTATCCAATCTACCACAAATTTATCTATTTATCCAATCTACCACAAATTTATCTATCTTTTTACCGTGGAGGGATTGACAACCCCTCTTACGCGTCGGGTTGCACGTATTTGTTCTTTGTGTGCAGGTACTGTTTACATAGTGTTGCTTGGTTCTCCTACTGGATTGATACGTTGGTTTCATAACTAAGGGAAATACCTACCGTAGATGTGTTGCATCATCCCTTCCTCTTTGGGGAAATACCGACGTAGTTCAAGCGACATCATGCGACCCCCGTTAGCAGCCGGCGGGGGCAGCAGGAAGGGGGCCGGGGCCTGCGGGTAGGCCAGCGAGGGACGCGGCTGAGACAGCGCCGGGCCCCCACGGGTGCCGGCGGTGAGGGCGGTGTTGGTGGCCTAGGTCCGCGCCATCTTCATCTGCCTCTCCTCCAGCTTGAGGTACGCCACCACCTTGGCGAAGGTCGGCTCGGGGATGAGAGTAAGGTTGGAGGCGGCGTTCCCAAAGTCCTCGTTGAGACCGGTGGTGAGGGTGTTGATGAGAAGCTCGTCGCCGACGGTCTCACCGAGATCGCGGAGCTCGTCGGCAAGCTTCTTGAGGCGCATGCAAAAGTCGTCAATGGACGAGTCAAGCTGCTGGCACCCATAAAACTCGCCGTGGAGGAGGACCTTGCACTGGAGCTTGTTTTCGGTGAAGAGGCCGTTGAGCTTGCTCCAGATGGCGTAGGCATCGTTGTCATCGTCCACCACCGTGTGGAAGAGGTCCTTGGAGATGGTGAGGTAGAACTAGCGGATGATGGTGGCATCGAGGATCATCCACTCCTCGTCGTTCACCATGAGGCTGGAGTCCACGATGCCATCGACGTGACCATGGAGCAGGTACTCGCGAAACACCCAGGAAAAATACCGCTTCCAAGCGGAGTAGGAGGCGGTGGATTGATCAAGGACCACCGGGACACGCTCGTGGATGTTAAGATCATGAACAAGGGTGACGTCCGGACCAGTGAAGGGATTGGTGGCGGTGGAGGATCCCGTGGAGCTCATGGTGGTGACGGGGAAGGCGGGGCAACGGTGGCGGCTAGGAGAAGAGAGAAGTAGCGGCGGCTGGTCGCGGGTGGCGGCGGTGGGAAGGTGGCGGATGCGGCGGCGGCGGCGTGAGAGCGGCGGCTAGGGTTGCGGGTGTGGGGGGCGGTGGCTGTAGAGCGGCGGCACTGCGTAGGGTTACGGGTGTGCGGGCGGCGCGACTCAGGTGGGCTGGGAGGGGTGGCGAAAACGGGAAGGGAGAGGGTGGCGGCGGCGACTCGCGGCGGCGGCGGCTAGGGTAGGTTTAGGATAGGTCTGCGATAGATACCATGTAGAATACTAGGTTTAGGCCGTGCAAACACACTGCATTGATCGGTGCACTAGGCACGTATATATGATGTACAAGATGGGGACCACAACCTCAACTATACAGGAAAACTAGGAGGTGGGCCTATGACACAATATACATGCACAATATATTCAACACCCATGCGCCGATACAAAGTGGTGATGAACAACATCCGGAAGACTAACAATGGCCACAAACTCACAATTGAGACAGAATGCAGGAGATGCTCCACTTAACATGGGTATCCCAGGTTACTGAACAAGAATGGAACCGTGTCGCCTTGAAAAAACCACCGGACTACATTGCACCCACTACACCAAGCTATGTTTAGGGAGAGGCCGCATGCCCCCTCGCTCCGGAATGTAGAATGCCAACCCTGCCATGAGACAACAAGGACTGAAACCACAGGCAATGGGGACACATGTAAAAGATAAGAGGCAACCGAGACCACCCCACGCAGAGTCGAGGGAGCTACACATTGGTATCAAAGCACGCCCGAAGCCACAGACGAGCTTCAACCATAAGGTACCGGATTCACTACCCCAACGGGTGCGCCGGTGAGTTCTCTCGCAGCGTTGGTCTGGGCCATGGTTGGGGCGGTGATGGCCATCCCCACTCCGGGGACACGCTGGGTGCCGATCCCAGTCGAAGACAGCGAGGAGGAGAAGGAGACAGATGTAGAGGAGCGGGAGATGGAGGCAGATCCGGTCGGGAGCGGCGACGGGGGGAAGAAGAAGCAGAAGACCCAGGCTCCCCGGCGCTCCCCACGCTTCCTCCGTCGCTCGCCGCGCCTCCTCAGCCTCTCCAGGTCCGCTCCAGCGGAATAGGCGTCTCCCCTGCCGGCAATCGATCCTGGTTGATGGCTAGGGAGGACGCTGACGAGGAGGCTGGGGACTCGTCAGATGAGATTGGTAAGCTCCCGTGTTATGACAGAGCATGTGTTTACTTGCTTGATGATGATGATGGAAATAAGGCTAGGAAATTTATGCATAGGAAAAAAGATAAAAAAGACAAAAAAATATGTGAAAATGGTGGTGGAAATCCTGCAAATATAAATTGCAAGGATGAAAAATGGGAGGGGGATGTAGATAAACTTGGAAAAAATTACTTAGATGGATGGACAGTGAAAAAGTTTATGGAAATGAATCCCAAAATACCTGACTATTTGTCAGAAATTGGGCATGATGATATTTTACTTTGTGTATCTGATTGTGTGGTGAAGCAAAACTATGATAGACAAAAGGTGAATATTCCTGGAAATGAAAAAATAGAGGAATGGGCCGATGACTTATGTAACTGGACAGGCTTCAAGCCAAGCCCGGATAACAGGAAAGGCCTAGGGGAGGGAGGGCTCTGGGAGGAGACCTATATAAACCCAACCCTTTCCTCCTCTTTAGGGTTTGCCATCCACAATGCGAGAGAGGTAGGGTGTCCCCCCTGCCGCCAGCAGAAGAGGAGGAGATGGACAGATTCGACGGTCGTTTTGGAGGAGGAGGGAGATTTAACAGAGGGGGCAGAGAGAATTTCCAGTATAGGAAGAAAGAATAAGGCAGTGAGAGATTCAGAAACTACAATGAGAGAGAGAGAGTAAGAAAGAATGGGATCAAGGAGGGAGCAGTAACAATCTTCATATGAGGCAGGAGCAGCAGCAAGATCGGGCAAGACAGGAGGAAGTGAGAGAGATGATGAAAGCAGACAAGGAGAAAGAGATTCAGGATGCATCTAATCCAGGTATGGCTGAAGCTAGTAGGAATAGTTCTGGTAGTGAAGTTGATTTGGTGCAACAACAACGCATTCTCTCAGCGTTGCTGGCTCAGCTGACACAAGGAAATCCATTGTTGGGGGGAGGCAATCTGAATTTGCAAGGAGGTGCTAGCATGCTTCAACAAAACATTGGCAGAGAGGTCAACAGAGGAGATAGCAACTTTGTTCAGGGTGGAGAGAATCAGAGAAATCAATGGAGTAACAAACCTGTTAATGCCTTTGAGAGAGATGGACCATGGAAGGAAGATTTTCAGGGGAGAGATCCTAGAAAGGGAGGACAGGCTAAAGAGGGCAGCAAGATGATAATAGGAGGAACAAACAGAGCGATGTGCAACAAGTGCAAGGACACCAGACATGCTACAAAAGACTGCAAGCTTGATCACTGTGCAGTATGTGGAAAAATAAATCACTTAACTGATGATTGCACCTGGCTGAAGCAAATGAAACATGTCCCTAAGTTTGTAGGATATGCTGCTAGAGGTTTGGGAGTGTTATTAGTGCAAAGCTCTCAGGACAACTCGGATTTTGAGAATCCTAACCCAATGGCTCTGGTCACAGTCAAGTCTGGTGTGGTAAATGAAACTCAATTACTGGAGGGGTTCAATTACATGTTTAACTGGAGCTGGCAGTGGAGATGTAAGAAACAAGGAAACAATGCCTTTCTGATGAGATTTCCCAACAAAAGCAGATTAATGGAGCTAATCAACTGTGATGACTTTAAATTGTTGGGTACTGGGGCTGTGATAAATATCAGAAAATAGGCCTTTGACTCACAAGCAGTTGGCAAGCTTCACACAGCTTGGGTTACTTTTGAGAAGGTGCCAGAGTGCTTTAGACATTTCTTTGGCATGTGTGAGGTAGCTGCATCTTTAGGGCCAGTGCTGGAAATTGACATGGACACAATAACTCATGAGAAAATCAGAGCAAAAGTGGGAGTGAGGGACTTTGAGAAGATACCAGGATATAATGAAATCACTGATAGAGATCTAAACATATACAGACTGATGCCTAAACTGGAGAAAGTAGTGGAGATGGGCTGGTATGGAGAACATAAGAGGCAACATCTGGATGAAGCTGGCATGGACTATGTGGGAGATGAAGTGAGGAAGAGATAGAAAAACAATGATGTTGGAGACAATAACAGAGAAAATGTGACTCTGGGCAGTTTAAGTTTGGTGCAGTTTGAAGAATTCAAAAAAAGAAGTGAGGCAATTATGTTGGCCCAACAGGAACACAATAAAGAGAGAGAGGCTAGGAAAAAAGTGGATTCTGACTTGGGAATGGTACTTAAGAAGATGCAAGAAATTGAAGAGGAAAATGCAAGACAAAAGGCTCTCAAAATTCAAGATGAGAAAAAGATCCAGGAAATGGAGAAGGAAAAGAAGAAGCTGATGGACTTGGTCAACCAACAACAAACCATGATATCCAGATGTGTAGAGAAAATTGAAAGGTGGGAAGAAAGAGAAAGAGAAATGGAGGATTTCACTGAGAATGATCTGAAGAAAATGGAAGAGGAAAACAAAGAAGAGGGCACTGATACATATGTGGAACCAGTTGATTATGGAGCCAGTCAGGAGTCTGTGGACTCATTTGCTGCCAGGCTCGGGATAAAACCTGGAGAACAAAAAGAAGGATTGGACAATGACAACACTGTAGAAGACAATCTTAGAAGGTGTGGCAGACTGGTGGACAAGCAAGATGCCAAGATAGAGGAGCTGGCCAAGCAGAGAGCAGCAGACAAAGACAACTATGGTAAGGAAAATAATCTAGAGGATAATAATTCCTCTCTTCTTTTCATGGCTGATAAAATTGGCATAGACCTAGGGTGCACTATTGATATGGTTAATCAAAATTTAGAGATCATTGAAAAAATGGAACAAAACTGGAGAGACTTCTATTTTACCCATCTAAAACAAACAGAGGAGAAAACAGTGCAAAATGAGACATCTCTCATTGACACTGGGGATATCTCTCTGAGAGAACTTTGTTCTGATGATGATCACTCAGATGCAGAGATGGAAATGGATTATTATGCTCATTTGAAAAATATCTTTGCTAGTGGTAAGAAAAATAACAACACAAGATCCCCTGGAATCACTAGTGGGAAATCTGTGGTGTATATTGGAGGAAAAAAAGGGGAAAAAGGTAGGAAGAAATGATAGGGATGATTTGGAATGTTAGGGGGATGGGGCCTAATATTAAAAAATATTTTATTAGATCTAGTATTTGTGACAAGAAAATTGACTTCATTGGTCTTCAAGAGACCATTAAAAATGATTTCACTAAGAATGAACTCCATAATCTAAGTGGGGGCAGGAACTTTGAGTGGCATTGGACACAACCTAGAGGGAAAGCAGGAGGAATCCTGATAGGGGTCAATAAAGACACTTTTGAGATCATTAATGTTGAGAAAGGAGTTTACTGCATTAGGACTCTACTTCTTGACAAAAAAGCTAAATTTGAATGGAATCTTATTATTTTTTATGGTGATGCTCAAAATGTGGGTAAAGCTGCTTATATGGCAGAAATATCTAGAATTTACCATGACAATGCCTCTGTACCATGTCTTATGGGGGGGATTTCAATGTTATTAGGAAATGTGATGAAAAAAATAAACCTGGTGGATATAATCACTGGAGTTCTATTTTTAATGCTATAATTGAGCAAGCTGGCTTGAGAGAATTGCCTTTGAATGGTAGGAAATTTACTTGGGCAAACAATCTCCCAGATCCCACATATGAAAAACTAGATAGAATTCTTATTTGCCCAGACTAGGAGGATCATTATCCCCTGACTGAGGTATATGCTTTAGAAAGAGAGCTATCTGACCATACACCCCTGATCCTTGACACAGGGGAGAAAACATATTCACCCCCTATTTTCAGGTTTGAAAACTCCTGGATGATGAGAGAAGGTTTTAAGGAATTTGTTATTAAAATTTGGTCTGCTCAGTATCATGGTGATACTATGGAACAATGGCAGAATAGGATGAGGATATTTAGACAGAAAGTGAGAGGGTGGATCTTAAACTCTGATGCTTGGTATAGAAAAATTAAAAGAGAAATCCTGATGAAGTTAGATACTCTAGATAAAAATGCTGAGATTATGGGACTCTCTGCTCAAGATAGAGAAGACCAGAGAGAACTTAGATCTCAACTGCATAGATTGTTGAAACAAGAAGAGATGAAATGGCTACAAAGATATAAAGACAAAGAAATTAAAGATGGAGACTGCAACACAAAATATTATCATGCTAAAGTTAATGGGAGGAGGAGGAAGAACAGAATTTTGCCTTTAGAACAAGAGGAGGGGGTGATTGAAGGGGAAGATAACCTCATTAAATACATTACTGACTTCTACAAAAAATTGTTTGGGCAACCAGATATCTCTTCAATCAACCTCAATATCTTGGGGGAACAAACAATAACCAGAGAGCAGGCTGAGATATTAACCAAACCTTTCTCAATGGATGAGCTTCATACAGTGGTCTTTGGGATGGAGAAAAATAAAAGCCCTGGCCCTGATGGAATACCCATTGACTTCTACCAACATTTTTGGGAGACTGTCAAGTGTGATTTAATGAAATTACTGAATGAGTTTCATGCTGGAAAGTTAGATATTACAAGACTTAACTATGGAATTATTACTTTGGTTCCAAAAACTGATGATGCCAAACAAATTCAAAAGTTTAGGCCTATCTGTCTATTAAATGTCAGTTTCAAGATTATCACTAAAGTCCTGATGAACAGGCTAAGTAAAGTCATCAAGCCTATAATTCTACCAACACAGACTGCCTTTATTAAAGGGAGATATATCATGGAGGGAATTGTGGTGCTTCATGAAGCTCTTAATACCATCCATCATAAAAAACAAAGTGTTGTTTTGTTTAAAGTAGACTTTGAAAAGGCATATGATAAAATAAAATGGCCTTTTGTCTATAAAATGTTGAAAATGAAGCAATTCCCTGATAAATGGTGTGACTTGGTCATGCACACAATGATAGGGGGGCAAGTTGGAATTAAGGTGAAAGATAAAATTTGGCCTTACTTTAAAACTTACAAAGGATTGAGGCAGGGGGATGCCATGTCTCCACTGCTGATTGACATAGCTGCAGATGCTTTGGCTATTATTCTAGATAAGGCCAAACAGGCAGGCTATGTTAAGGGAGTGTTAACTGAATTAGGAGAAAATGGAGTGAACATGCTGCAATATGCAGATGACACTATATTCCTACTTAAAGATGATGAAGACAGTGCAAAAAACCTACAATTCATACTCACAGCTTTTGAACAAATGTCTGGGCTGACTATTAATTTCCATAAAAGTGAGGTTTTTCTTTTTGGAGAGGCCAGAGACAAAAGTGAGATATATCAGGAGATATTTACTTGCAAGAGAGGGGAAGTTCCCTTTAAATATCTAGGGCTACCTGTAACTAATGTGAGGCTGGGTAATAAATTTTGGAAAAGTGTTACAGAAAAAATAGAAAAAAGATGTGCTTGCTGGCAGGGGAGATTATTGAATATGGCAGGGAGAGTTACCTTGGTCCAGGCTTGCCTGACAAATTTGCCCATGTATATGATGTCTTTCTATCCCTTGCCAGTGGGGGTAAGGAAAAAAGCTGACTTCTTTAGAGCCAGATTAGTTTGGCAGGAGAATGAGGATAAGAAGAAGTATCACTTGGTTAACTGGAAAACATGCTGCGTACCAAAAGACCTGGGAGGGCTAGGAATTTTAAACCTGGAATTAATGAATAAAGCGCTGCTAGCCAAATGGTTGTGGAAATTAGAGACAGAAGATGGGATGTGGGTTAGAATTCTTTTAAATAAATATGTGAAAGGAAAGTGTATATCTGGGATCAAAAAGAAAGCTGGAGACTCTCATTTTTGGGGGAGTCTAATGCAGATCAAAGACATTTACTACAATAATGTGAAAAAGAGGCTGGGGGATGGGCAAAACACTCGATTCTGGGAAGACTGGTGGGTGGGATCTAAACCTCTGAAAGAGGCCTACCCAAGTCTTTACTTCATTAGCCTGAACCATGACATCTCGGTGGCCCAGGCCATCAACATGGGTTGGGATGGGTTTAAGTTTAGGAGGAATTTAACTGAAGATAAAAGAACTTTGTGGGACAGTTTGAAAGCTAGATGTGAGGAAGTGAGAATGCATGAGGGCAAGGATCAGTCATTGTGGATGCTGACGGCCAATAGACAATTCTCAGTGAGATCACTTTACCAACATCTAGTCAAGACAGAGGTTGGGTTCCCACACAAATTTCTGTGGAGAATTAAAATTCCAGCAAAAATCAAGATGTTTCTCTGGCTTATTGCTAGAAAAAGTATACTGACCAAAGATAATCTAGTAAAAAAAAGGGTGGAAAGGGAGTTAGAGATGTGTATACTGTGGTCAAGATGAGACCATAGATCACATGTTCTTCTCTTGCTCTGCTGCTAGGTTACTGTGGAGTGTAATAAAATGCTTATTCAATTTACGAACAGCTCTGATTGGAGTTGATGACTGTCTGGGCCCCTGGATAAGAAAATTCAATCTAGATGATAGAAAACTGGTGCTGGTCGGGATCTCTGCAAGGTCGAAGGAGGACCTAGGGTGGGCGTGCCCTTGCCTTGGCGTAGCTGGATGGCGCGAGCCGCTGGCACCCTCCTCCCCAGCTTGGCCGGCCGGCCGCGGCAGGGCGGTGGGAGCACCCAGCGAGCGAGCCACGTCCCAGATCTCATTGATGAGAACGTCGGCATAAATGCCATTGCCGTCGACGCGGTGGAAGGTGAGGTGGTGTGGGATGTGATGCAGAGCTTCCACCTTGACGAGCACGAAAATGCTTGAGAACTCGCTGCCATGGAGGCAGGCGTGCTCAAGCCTGAACAAGTTGGCGAAGCCGGCGACGCTAGCCGCCACCCCCCGCCTGTTCCATAGCTCCAGCGGCATCTTCTCCAAGGAGAGACTCACCACATCAGCCATTTTCTTAACAAGTGCATCCCACTTCATTATTGACATCCAACATGCCTGGATACTCATGTCGCAGGGCAGTTAAACGACACCAAGCATCCTCCTAGAGATCAGCTTGTCTCCCATATGCAACTGCCATACATCTATAACGGCCTTGACTTTGATCAGATATGCTAGGGAAGCAGAACAAGTAGCCTTTCTGCTCACATGACAGATTCCGTTCTAGAACTTATATTATTTCCCAACCATACGTGTCACCTGCCATCTCCTATCTAAACAATCTCCACCACAGCTTAAACAACAAGCTAATACTATATATTTCTAGAGTTCTGAATCCCAAGACCACACATTTTTTAGGCCTACAAATTCCAGGTCATCTCACCACAACATTAGTCTTTGGCAGTGAATCTACACATGGACATACGGTAGGTAAGAGCATTTTTTCACACAAGGTTTGGTCCATGTTAAACTGCCTCCCATTGACGGGAGAGGATTTGTGGCATGTAAGTGCGTGGCACACATGTCCCTGGTGCCTGCTTTTTATTTTGGCTTCTGATTTTTAATGTTTTATATCTTTTAAATGAAAATTCTAAATTAAGTTTTGTTTTCATATCCGTGTTTCTCATGACCAACGCTTACAAATAAGATCCATTTTAAATATATTTTGACAACTTTTAAAAAATATTAAGTTTAAATGTTGAAACTTAGTATGAGCTACCGAAAAAAAATCTATTATTTCGTGTCTACGAACTACAAAAAAACTGCTTGAAATTATATCTCTGAAACTGGTTAAAACTTGAAAGTTTTAGATGCAAAAACCAAAAGTTTTATCGCTGAAACTTAAAACTTTTTGAGGGATTTCCTTTTTTACTGTGCCCTCGTGCGCGATTGAACTACTGCGCGAATCGGGAGGCAAAGCGAGCGGCAGCATGACTTGGCAGGTGAGTACCACGCAATCACAAGCCCGTGCGCATATCTGTCCCATTGACAGGGAAATTACCGACACTACTCAGGACTGTGAGCACATGATCAAACAAGGTCCTCAAAGTCAAAACGTTCACCCCCTACATCCCTTTTTCGGAAAGGCCGAAGCCACATATTAGATGAAACCAACCCTTACAAGAACTTTTTTACAAGAATAATAAATTGCACGTAAGTCCTTGAAGGAAACAGCGCCGTCTTCCATCTGCATTCACCGGCAACATGCCATGATTAAAACTAGACGAGGGAATACTTACAGGGTAGGCCCTTGGGTACATATGGCCCAGTCAAAGGCCCAGGCCCATCAAGGTTACAACCCGAAAGGCCATCATCCAATGGATACTTCACAGGAAGACTAAGTGCCAGCAGGCGGATAGCACATGACACATGTGGTAAGCAATCTTGTCGAAAAAAACATGTGGTAAGCAATCTAAACTAGATTGTACCCCCCCCCCCCCCCCCCCCCCCCCCCCCCAACCACCACCACCACCACCACACACACACACACAACCGAACAAAAACTATGAACCAAATTCAAAATAACCTCAATCAAAATCATTGACCAGCAAAAACCGTACACAAATTCTAAATTGAACACCCCAATAGAACGGGAAAGCTTCAAAATTAGGGAGCATAATGTATTTATAGACAGACACACACACAACTCGAAGACAAGGGCTATACACAGTAGGTACCAAAGTGTGTTTGGCAGTTCACATCGTCAACTAGTACGAGTCTTCTTCTTGTTGGTCGCATCGCACGCGCGAAACACTAGTTAAAAATGTAGGTACAAACACCCACATAGTACACACATCTCCAAGGGATATATCGATCCAGTAGCAGCTTTCACGCCAGGACAGTGGTGGTGGTCACTTGCTGATCTTTGTCAGCCGCGCCGCCGTCTTCCCCCAGCAGGCGCCTCGCCATCTCGGGATCTTGGCTCCTCGTCTTCTGCTCCTCGCTCTTGCCCCAGAGCACGAAGTAGAGCCCGATGACAATCAGCACCGCGCCGATGATCCTGCGCACAAGCAGCCATGAATCATGTCAGACAAGAGTGCAATGGTGCTGTCACAATGTTGGTGTATATGGATTTTACTCTCTACTTACCCTCCGGTGTAGAGCTGGTCTCCGAGGATGATGGCGGCCATGACTGCGACGGCGACGGTCTGCACGGGCTGGAACACGGCAGTGAAGAGCGGGCCGCCGCGGTCGATGCACCAGATCTGCAGCGCGAACGCCACGCCGGAGGCCACCAGCCCCGCGTAGAGGATGGTGAAGAGCTCCCCGCCGGACCGCACCTTCCACCGGCTCAGGTCCTCCTCGGTGAAGGCGGCGATGACGAGGAACTGGAGCAGCCCGAAGACGCAGGTGAGCGAGATGATCGACAGCCGCGCCGGGTACCGCTTGAGGACCGGCACCTGGAGCACCATCCATCCCGACCAGGAGAGGCAGTGGCCGAGGATGAAGACGCAGCCCAGGGTCCAGTTGAAGATGGGGCTGCCGGAGGTCCAGGAGAGGACGGCCTGCACGTGCAGGTTGTGGCTGAAGAGCGGCAGGCCCTTGTAGAGCGTGATCACCGTGGCGCCGCCGATGCTCACCACCGTGCCCACCACCTTGGCCACCCCATGCCGCCGGCCCAAGTCCACCTGCTCCAGCCGGAGCACGGCCGCCAGCACGAACGTGATGGCGGGCACCATGTTCTGGATCGCGGAGGCGTAGGTGGGCGACAGGTGGTACAGCCCCAGCAGGTAGAACCCCTGGTTCGCCGTGATCCCGATGAGCGCCAGCACGAAGAACTCCGCCAGCAGCGAGAAGGTGAGCGGCGGCCGGTCCTTCCTGAATGATGAAAGAAAAACAGAAACACCAGATTCAGAAAACCGTCCACCGCCATTGCTGACTGACAGACTGACAGAAGCTTTCTTGAAACGGGTGGAAGAAGAAGCAGAGCGAGAAGAATGGTGGAGGCGCCGACGTACTTCTCGAGGAAGTAGGCGAAGGGGGCGAGGAGGGCGAGGGAGATGACGTTGCGGTAGACGATGAAGACGAGCTTGCTGATGCCCATGTTGAGCGCGGCCCTGCTGACGATGTGGAAGCCGGCGAGCAGGAACTGCAGCGCCAGCACCCCCATGAACAGCTTCACCTTCTCCCGGTGCGCCGCCGCCGCACCTGCACCTACACCTACACCGGCCTGCTGATCCCTCCCCATCTCCACAACTTTGTTAGTGATCGATCTACAGAGAAACAATGCAGAGCGCTAACTGCTTGTGGTTGTCTTGGGAGAAGTTGCAGGGTGCAGGGGTATATATAGTGGCCGCCATTGGTGCTGCCACTAGCGCATCATCCTCTGGGTGGCCTCTCCTGCCTATCCCGGTGTGGTTGTCCTGTCCTGGAGCAGTAGACATACATGGTCCTGGTAACTCGACCGCTAGCTAAAGAGACCTGGCAAGTGCATGCATGATTATGAATTGATCCATGGCCTAATGCCTCACATAATTGCATTGCGTTGCATCAAAGCCCATGATGCAATCGCTTTAACCCATTCATTACGCGTCACGTGCACGCCGGATTACCAGCAGCGATCGAGCAACAGCTCAACTGAATTGATCGCCCGCCGCCTGCCTAATTGCGGCGGGCAGCCCATGATACGTCGCCTTAATTTGATTCTCAGCAGCAGCAGCACAACAGAAATGTTTAGGGGATGAATTGGTGCCATGTTCTATCGCCTAGCATCCACACAGACATGCACATATACTATTTGCCTTTTATTCCTTGACCGGATACACCTGCTGTGTTGATTCTCTGGGACGTTTTAACAGAAATGCGCTGTGATCTACAGGAGACCATAAATAAATACCAGCAGTTAATCAGTACACCTGTCCATGTAGGCAGGCCGGGTGCACGTTTATGGCACGAACATCCTTGTAAATCCGGTCTACATTCTGAATCAGAATCCGCACAGACGTAGCACATAAATACTACCACTGTTTGCTAATTAGTACATGATGTATACATACATTCTAATTCAGTCATGGTCATAAGTACAGACATTCCAATTCAGTCCAGTTAATTACTACACCGGTACATACCTACTGTTTGCCTTTTATTCCTTCACCAGATACTCCATTTTGATTCTCTAGGGCCTTTTCAACTGAGAGCACCGAGTACTGACTCACTGAGATGTGCTGTGCCCTGCAGGAGATTATAAAATGCCAACAGTTAATTAGCACTGAGATGCTGCGGCAGCAACACAAGTTCAGAGACCACCCTAGTTAATTGGTTCAGTTTTACATTCTGAATGCTCATCATTCATGCTCATGCCACATCGATCCCATTCAATAGATCTCTCCTCTTCTCGCTGTCGGTGTGCGTGCGACGCACTGTACGATCGACCATGAGCGCGGTTTTGACTCCATGTTCTTGGTGGGTATGGAGGGGTTTTGGATGCATGCCATTGCCACTTGATGTATGGTTTCGTTCGTAGATGGGCAGTGGGTTCGTGACAGGTCAGGATGCTGGGTTTTCAAGCCCGCAATCAGTGAACAGGAGGGCTCCCCCTGCACCCCTGTTCTATCCCTGTCCACTTCAATACGATGCTTCCTGCATCCTTCTCGGAGTGATCTATATTAGTTTATCCTCTTGATCGTCTTGCGATGCGTCCATGATTCCCTTGGGATCGATCAACTTGAGACGATGGTGTGTGTGTGTGATCATGATGATTCATGAGTAGTCTGATCCTCTCTCTGGTGACACAGACGGCAAGAGATCATCATGATTAATGTGTGTTGTGTCGTATGAGTTTTTTTTTTTTTTTTTGCAAATTGTGTGGTATGAGTTTTTGAACTTGAGATGGTGTGGTCATGATGATTCATGAGTGGTCTGATGAATGAATGAGATTGACAGCAAAGAGGGAAGGAGGTGGTGGCATGGCATGGGTTTCTCCCCCTTGCATGTGCGAGTGTTCCTCCATGGAAGACCAAGAAATAATCACCAGACAGACAGGTCAACGGGGCCAGGTTAATTATCAGGATACGCATGAGGTGTGCCTAGCTGTGTGTGTGTGTGGCATGCAGCAAGGTTACATGTTGCAGATAGATTGAGTACCTTTTCTGAATGAAAATAAAATTCATCACACCTACCATATGCCCATGTATAGATTGCTTAAGACCAATGCTAAAGAAAATGGTGAGATGACATGGAATTTGCGGGCATAAAAAATCACAATCTTGTAGTAAGATTTTTTGTTAGTTTTGTTGTGCAAGTGGTGGTGGAGATTGGGGACAGGCAGGGGAGATGGCATGTGACAAGGTATACATATATCGTTAGGAGAAGTTGTAAAAGATTCTTAACGGAATCTGTCATGCATGTGAGCAGAAAAAGCTACTACTACCTATTCTGTTTTGTTGGGCAGCAGATCCGATCAAAGTCAAAGCCGTTATATCTGTTGGACGGAGCTACGTACGGTAGTTGCATATGGGAGACAGACTGATTTCTGATTTCTGGGAGGATGCATGCATGGCGTGGTTGATGAACAACTGCCCTGCTGCGACATGGGTATCCAAGCATGTTTGATTTCAATAATGATGTGGGATTCCGCGCATAAATAAAATGATCTGAGATGCAATGTTCAGCAAGTTGCTGATGATGAGAGAGAGATGGCTCCGCAATTTTGTAGGAAATGGTTGGGTGAGGATCTTTTTGCGGTTGCAAGTTTTTGCAGTTGCAAGTTGCAACTGGTCTATTGGAGAAGAGTAAGCTGAGCTGCTGAGAGTGGCCTTGGATAATGAGGCAGACCATCCCAATTGGCACTTGAATTTTTTTTTTTGGTTGAGAATAATTGGAACTGGACTTGTCGTATGTGGCGTCTTCTCTTACATGTTAGTTTGATGTACAACCATATGTAAGCAGAGACCACGGACCAGACAGATCTTCTGGAAAGCCAAGCTTCCTCTGAAAATCAAAATCTGGTTACCCTTGTTCTTCATGTGTGTCGACTTGTTAAACGTAACGACGCTCCTTAATCATTCCCTAAGCTTAAAAATAGCCGACATTCCTTCCGCAGCTTACTTGCCACGTAGACAGCTCGAACATGAGTAGCAACCAGTGCGACCGTTGATCCACCTCCCCGGCGACCTTCAATGGATTTTCCCCTCCTTTTGCTACATTTCGCTCAAAGGGTTGAAGGGAGATAGTGCATTAAGTCATTCGCACGGGCCAACCCTTCGACCAAAGAAAGGGAGACTTGATGAAGTCAGAGGTGGTTTGTCGCATCTTTCTTTGGCGGGCTCATTCATCGAAAATCAAAATCATACAGACAGGAAAAGAAAAACGTTTGTTATACTATATTATTTAGATCGCTTTGTGGTATTCTTTTGAGATCAACTAGATGTGGTGGGAGGGACCTTGCTCTCGATTTTGTTAAGTTCATCATCTTGGTTAGGGTTGTGTGGCGGCGGCAATGTCTCTCAGTAGGAATAATGTCTCCCACGTTCGATCCCCGTCCCGATGGTGCATCTACCATCGTTGGAACGCATGTAGAGGTGCGTCGGATCTTGCGGGATTCGGTCGGTGATGGTCTTCGGTGGTTCTGTTTGGATCTTATCTTCGTTCGTTTTTGTTTGGGTGTTTACATATTTGATCCTTTCAATTTAGGACTCTCTTCATCGGCGATGGTTGTTGCTCTGGTGCGCTAGTTCTATGGGGTTTAGCACGATGACTTCTCGACTGTCTACTACAACAAGGTTTGCTCAGCTCTGGTGTGGAAGGGGTGATGAGGGCGATGCGTCTTCGACTCACTTCACTGCTTGTAGTCGTCGCTAAGTAATCCACGAACCTGGTTGTTTTTTTGTTACCTCTGGTGTTCTACGTACTACCATGATCGTCTTCGACTAGCTCCAGTCCTTGTAGTCATCGCTTGGGGATCCAGGGACCTGTTTATAATTTTTGTTACCTCTGGTGTTCTTCGTACTACCAAGATTAATTATGAATAGTTCGGAAGTGTCTCCGAAAAAAAAAACTCTATATGGTGTGACCATGATTATCCATTAGTAGCCAGTGATGGTATAGACAAAAAGAGATCATGCATGGTTGGAGTTTCTCTCCTCCCATGCTCTATGTTCCCTCCGGAAAGATCGAGAAATAAGCACCCGAGATGAATGAGATTGCCCGTCCCGGGCTAGAAGCAGAAACTTTGAGGCTAGGCAAATTTTAACATGGTCGCTCTTACCTCCCCTTTTTACATGGGAAATAAGAAGGTAAGAGTTACTCAGACTCACTACTTAATGAAATCAATGGCTTAGATCTGTTATATACTCTTATCTATTATGTGAAACAAGGAGGTAAGAGGAACTATGTTAAAACTGCTCGGCTAAACTGTGGCAGATAATTAAGGATTTGACCAGTTCAGCTTAGCTCCCCACAAAAACAAGTTCAGTTAAAGTCATACAAAACGTTTCCATAGCTCAAAAACATAAACAAAACATAATTAACCTGAAGAGATATCTCCTTCCTTCGACAGTGCCATCGCCAAAATCCAGGGACATTATTGAGCTTCCGCCTTCTCCAGTGTGGCCACTCCTCGTCACCATTTATTGAGAGCAAGCATAGCTCCTCACCGGCTTCTCTCATGTATTGGTAGGAAGGCATAATCGGAGGGTTGAACATAAGTGTAGAGGCCACGCGGTGGAAATGTTGTGGGAGAAAAAAACTAGTCAAATGAGATACGAGACGCTGGAGTGGACCCACCTCATCCGAGTCTGCATGCGGCACTCATCACAATGGGCGAAAGAACAAGATGGTAAAAATCCGCGTAATGAAGTAGGTTTCCTATGAAGGATACCAAACGACGCAGATATCACCACAACGTGCATATAGCGCTCATCACAATGAGCGAAAGAACGGGTGAGATTTCCGCTGTGAATGGCACGAGATGGTATAAAACCGCGTCCATCAAATGTAAAGAAATAATACATAAATATAGCACGGTGATGCACAGGGGAGGGGGCTAGTGCCCCCCTCCCACGCTCTAACATAAGGTGGGGTGAAGGGTTCAAGCCCCGATAGTCCTAAGTTAACTAGTCTTTCATGGTAGGTAGAGTTACCTAGATTACAATTGCTTGTCCACTGTTTTAGTCTAATATGTTTTCATGTTCGTATGAGCTTTACTACCAAGTGCAAGTGCCGCGACAAAGCCGCCATCTTGGATGACACCCCTGCATTGGCGTCAACAGTCACAGATGTGGAAGATGTGAAAACTGTGGTGAGGCTCTTATCCTTCTGGCTCAACAACGGTCTTTGTTGGAGCTGCAAAGAGAAGATCACGTTCGCCATCCCCGAGATTGGCTACTCGAATTTGGATGTCAACTCCATATTCGAGATGCACCTTCTTTAAATACCCAGTTTGGGTCCCTTTTTGTTTGTTTATCTGTCTTGGGCCTGTTTGTTTGTCTCGAAATTTTTGTTTGGCTGTGCAGCCGCTGGGCATTGCGTCTAATTCTCACGGGCCGCACAGGGAACCCTCGACTGGGCTGCCCCATTAGCAAGCGTGGCGCTACAGTGCATAGTGCAGCGTAAAAATTCCAAATAAGGAAAATGTGGCCACTCGAAATCAAACACAAGACCTCTTATAGAGGCACACCTGTTGCTAGCCACTAGAGCTATTGGGCGTTAGTGACTTCATGTCATCGCGAAACACAAAAGACTATATCCAGGCAGAGTTACTCAGACTCACTACTTAGTGAAATCAACGGCGTAGATCTGTTATATACTCTTATCTCTCATGTGAAAAGAGGATGTAAAAGAAACTATGTTAAAACTGATCGGCTAAACTGCGGCAGATAATTAAGGATTTGACCAGTTCAGCTTAGCTCCCCAAAAAAAAGAAGTTCAGTTAAATTCATACAGAACATTCCCATAGCTCAAAAACATTAAAAAAATGAAAAACTCATACTGATAATTCGTCAGTCCTCACCCTGAATTAGTGGCAACCTTCACCGGTCGAAATGAGTCAACGCTCGAAATCTTTTCTCTATTGTTGGAAAGTCGAATCCAACACCTGAAACTCTGAAATGTCGGTCAGTCCGGCAACCTTCGGTACGTATGTGAAATGAACGGATGACTGCTGTCAGGAACATCCTATTAACATCGATCCCAGGACAGAGAAAATAAGCAGGCACACGTGTGGGACAAATCTGTTGTCTATCCATCGCGCTACAGGTACTGTGCGACGACAGCGCCCATGCATCCATGATCCCTCCAGTGGCAACACCACAGCTGCAACCTCTCTTCCTCTAGCTCGTCTCTTTTCTTCGTCCCTTTGTGTCTTGCTTTGTATCATGAATATTAGCAAGCTGATATAAGATGGAATGATGGATGGACCATGGCATGATTAAGTAGCATCCATGCGTGGCAGACAGAGATCATCAGATGAGAAGCTCCCAAGCAGCATGCATGCTAGCGGGGTGCACGAGTACTTAACTGATCCAGTGATCGAACTTCTGACGTACTTCCTCGGTTTCATAATATAAGAGTGTTTTTGACACTAGTGTAGTGCCAAAAGCGACGGAGGGAGTAATAATCAGACAGACCAAACTACCTTAGCGTAGAGCTCTTGCTCTTCTTGCATCTCACACTGCCGGGTCCATTAATTGGAGAAAAACAGGTGATTATATTAGGTGAGGTACGCAGTTAAACAGTGGTCCATCAGTCCATGGTCCATGGAGATCCCCCTGTATGTATCCCTGTCGACCTGAATTCGATGCTTCCTGCATCTTTCTCGGAATGGTATATTTTAGATTATCCTCTTCATCGTCTTGCGATCCCTGCGTGATTCTCTTGGGATCAACTAGCTCGAGACGCATGGTGTGTGATTGTGACTGTCATGAGTGGTCTGTCTGATGACACGGACGGCGAGAGATATATGGATCGAATAGGGAGTATTTGCTCCTGCGTGGATAATTATTTCGTGTTTGCTCAGTTAAGATGAATGAAGAGAGAATCACAAGATGGGTGAGATGGCCCCGTATGAAAGCACAAACTTTTAGGTCAAAACTGTGGCAGATAATAACGACCGGCAGGGCAGCGCACACAAGTTCAGCTTATAACTGATCAAACATGGTGGACCGGGATATACTCCATCCGTTCACAAATATAAGATGTTTAGAATATTTCAATATAAACTACATACAGACAGAAATGAGTGAAAAAATACACTAAAACATGTTTATATACATTCGATTATAAGCTGTAGCATTCATCACCGGTATTTGTGAATGGAGGGAGTAGCATTCATCACCAACACATGTGAAATTAGTTGAAGCTTCAGAGGGTAAGTCTTCACCCAAACGAGTGGATGCTTCATGTTTTTTTTTTGTATGATTAGTATGAACTCGCAAAACGCATTCAAACACATTAAACTATGAATATTTTTTTGTTCAATCCCATATCAGTCTGTAAATCTGTAGTACACGCGAGTTGAGCCAGTTCTATAGGTAATTAATGAGAACTTAATAATCAAATGTACATCCCCGCAAGAAAAAAAGAAGTACGGCACGGTGGCTCGGTGGTCTGGCCGTGTGGACCCTTGGACGCCGAGGCGGTGGGCTGCACGATTGTCTCTTCGGCGAGCAACGTCGTGGTGGTGTTAGTTGACTCCCGTGGAGGGCGGGGGAGAGTGACGGCGGGTGGTTCTTTAAAGGTCATGGCCGGTGGCGGGAATGAGCCCAGATCTCGTAGGCTCGGTGGCTTAGGCTCCTCGACGTGGAGCTGGACGATGAAAAGCTTTGAGCTCTGTGGCTGATGGCGGTGACGTCTGTGGGTGACGCGTTCCTCTTGGGCGCCATTGTGGTCCTTCTACCCCGTGTCAAGACAACGGGTTAAAACCCTTGTTCGCATTGTTGGACTCGATGATGGTGGTGCTTTGCCTCGTGTCCTTCTTGGGGCGTCGTCGAGGAGTTCAGGTTTCTTCTTGTCGGCGGCTGCGGCATCTTTGGTCCGAGTTGGATCATAGCTTGGAGCATCTTCGACACTAGCGAGTGGCGGTCTTGATCCCTCCAATCCTTTGATTAAATGTTCCCATGCCGCCCTCACTCCCGGTCCGATAGGGGCAGTACTCCGCGGTCTGGAGCGAGAGGACTGAGTGTGGTCTCTCCGATGACAGTTCGGCGAGGGCATAGCGGCATGGTACGGTGGTTCTCTACGAGGTGCAGGTTAGTGATTAGACGGTGCCCAAGGATACTTCCCGCGGTGCTGCTACTCCTGTGCTCATGCTTGGCGGCGTGATGGCGACGCCGGTAGTGCACGGCTTGTGCATTGTTTTGCATTGAGTTTTTGTGTTGTCATGTTTTTCCTTTTACTTGCTTCGTAAGAGTTATTTTGTGGCTTTGTTTATAAAGGGGAGCGAAGATCTATTTTTTTTTCGAAGAAAAGAATAAATCACGGTTTATGTTGACGCCAAAGCATGGAGTAAGCAGGCACACGTGTGGTGGGCGCGACGCGACAAATCTGCTGCGGATCGCGCACCCACAGGGATGCGCATGCAATCCTTCCTCCCATGCATCGAGTGCAACATGCAACTGATCTCCGCTGGCTTGTCTCTCTCCCTTGGCCCTTATTTGCGTTTGGAATCATACGATATCATAATTAGCAAGCACAAAGTGGATGGATGGATGGATGAATCAAGCTGGTTTGTGCCGCGCGTTCGTGGAGCATAACTAGCATTGATGCTGGCTGGTGAGAGAGGTGCTAGCTAGGTCCGAATGAGGTCATCTTGGCCGTACGTGCGAGCGATCATACTGTCCGTTGGCGTACGTGCGAGCGATCATACTGTCCGTTGTCGAGCCAGCCGAATACGAGCGAGGCAGCTTGCTGCTCCATCTCCCTTGCCTAGCCCGACGGAGCAAGTTGTCGTCCCAAGCCGGCGCATGGTTCAATAACTTGCCGCTCCAAGCCAGCTCGCGGAAGAGTGGCGAGTTGCTCTAGGCCGGCATGGTGGGGAGCATGGCGGCACGGGCATCGTTGCTATCGTGGACGACGCCACGTCGTACCGCCCCTCTCATGCCTACGACCGTGCCATCCGTCATCAATGCGCGCGTAACCGCGCCCTGCCGTCAGAGAAAGAAACCGGTTGCGCGGAGATCAACGAGTCGGTGGCCAGTGCGTCCGCGTCGGCCGCCAACATCAAGGGAAAGTAGAACACAGGATGCCGCCACCGCTTGGGTCCCAGGAAGGCCACCACGGAAGCGACACCGGCGTACACAGCCGGTGTCTTGCCCGGTTCTTCTTCAGTGCTGACCATCATCGGCCCCCGTCTGGGCTTCACGGAAGAGGAGGTGCCCCCTTCCCCTCCGGCTGAAGCATCAGCCGGCGGTTCCACTCCGATGAGCGGTGGGGAAGCGAGCCGCCCTTTGCGCAGAAACATATACCTCCGGGGCTCCTGACAGTTCGGTGAGCGAGTTGCCGGACATGAGGAAGACAAAGGGATCCACCGCGACCGGCCGTAGACTAGTGTAGTGTATCCGTGTCAGTGGAGTGGAGCTCTGCGCGACCGTACATGCACATAGTTTTACCTTTTTAGTTAAAATATGTCCAAAATATAAACGTTTTCGTCCGGTTTGTATGAAAATGGTCTTGTTTACGTGATATCCAGCCGTGTTTGCATCAATTTCATCCGGTTTGTTGAAAAAGAGTTTGAACTGTATGTGGCTACTGATTCCCTGTCCGTGAACGGATGTGGGAGAAACTTTGCGGGTTGCCTTCGAGATGCCCTTATAGATCTTGGTTCGTTCCTTGGTCCCTTGGGCCTTGGTACTCCTGTAGTATATGCTGTGTGTACTTGTTCTAGCCATGCATGGTTGTGGTGTACTGCTCTAGTAGGAGTAAAAATCCTTTGTAAGGGTATCTTCAAAGTTGACCCCAAATCGAACACTGTATACGCATCCGCGTCGCATACATTCAAACCGTATTTCAATAAACCGAATGAATTACATGCAAACCAGATGATTTTCATCTAAATCGGAGCACATTCATTACATTTTCAACATATTTTAACTAAACTATAATGGACTAAGTGGTTCTAACCTAGATTAAATATTCCACAGCCGCGGCGGCACCCGTTTCCCTCGACATGCCTTTTACATATGGTCGAATTGTTGGTACTCGTTCCTCAGACCAGACTACTTTAGGGTTTTTTTCGTGAGATGACTATTTTTTTTGTGAGAGAACTTTCGATCTATTTATATTCAATCATGGCAGTACAACGAACACCAAAAATAATAAAAATTACATTCAGATCCGTAGACCACTTAGCGACGACTACAAGCACTGAAGCGAGCCAAAGGCGCGCCGCCGTCATCACCCCTCCCTCGCTGGAGTCGGGCATAACTTGTTGTAGTAGACAGTCGGGAAGTCGTCGTGATAAGGCCCCATAGGACCAACATACCAGAACAGCAACCGCCGCCGATGAAGAATAACGTAGATCGAAATGATCCAACCTGAAGACACACGAATATAGACGAACAACAACCAGATCCGAGCAAATCCACCGAGGATAGTTCCGCCGGAGACACACCTCCACACGCCCACCAACAATGCTAGACGCACCATCGGAACGGGGGCTAGGCGGGGAGACCTTTATTTCATCTTCAGGGAGCCGCCGCCGTCTCGCCTTCATGAGTAGAACACAAACCCTAACAAATCTCAAAGGAACGACTAACAACGAAGCCCTCCCACCGGGATCCACCGCGCCCTCGTGGCCCTACGGCCACCGGAGACGAGACGGACCTGCGGCGGAGCCGGTGGGAGGCACGAACCCTAGCTTTTCTTGGAGGAGCAGGAGGAGGTGGCGGCTGCGTGGAAACTGTTTAGGTCCGCAGGTCTTGTAGATTGTTGGTACGTACGTGGTGTTAAACAGGCATGGGCCCGGTGGGGGGTCGATCGATGGATCAATGGGCGCGACGAACATGTACGTAAATGCATGCATGCATGGACGATCGATGCTGGTGGGTGGTGGATGGGATGACTTGATGGCGATCAATGCATGGCGCGTGCGACCGATCGGTTTGGTGGTGCATCCCTGTACGTATGCAACGTACGTACCGCATTTACGTACGCTCCTGTTCGACCCCCCTCTCCTGTCCCAGCACATTCCTTCGCGCTGTACATATAAAGCTAAGCACTGTTTCAGCTGTACCGCAGGTGCACGCATGCGTGTGACTGGCTACTCGCTCGTGTGCCATTATGGCCACGTACGCTTTATTTGGTACGCCTTGATCACTGGCCTGATCATTGGTCTTGGGATTTGCATCCTCCCGTGCATGGAAGGGATGTACGCTTAGGTTTGACAAGGGAAAAATAAAGAACAAACTTATGTTCAAAAACACTTAATGATGGCTGAGGTTTGAACTGTTTTCTAGACCATTTGGAGGTTGGGAAATAGTGTTGTGCTTTTTTAGGAAGAAATAGTGTTGCGTTTGATAATAAATGGTTAAATGATCCTGTTGTCCTTGTTAGCATGACTACTGGATGGCTTAATGATTGGATGATTTTGCAAGAAAAAGGAAAATCAAGAAGCTTTAAAATGAATGTTAAATGATCCTTGTGCGTTGCAATGGGCTCCATCGTTGCGGCGGACGGTGGAGCGGGTGCAGGATAGAGTGGGGGCAATCGTGGCATGGTCAGCGGGAGAGGACAGCTTTTGCGCAGGAGGAGTAGCAGGATTGTGAAAATGCGCGAGCTCCGGGTGTGGTTTTGAATGGTCCTCTTTGTTAGAGTTATGGTGGAGGATATGGTTGGAGTTTGGTGTCGGAGTGTCTTTGTACTGTCAGAGTGATTGGTTTGTTTTATGGATTTTGCTATTCTGAAGTGGAATGTCCGAGGTCTGAACAACCCAGCAAAGAGGAGAGCTGTGCAAATTTTTGTGGCTGATTTGATGTGCAATGTGGTATGTTTACAAGAGACAAAGATTAGTGACATGTCTAGGAGCTTGGTGCTGGAAACTTTGGGGCCAAGATTTGCTGACAATTTTATCAGTTTGCCTGCCATTGGTTCTCGAGGAGGGATCCTTATCGCTAGCACTGATGATTTTGAGGTGTCTGATATTCCCTTGGCAGCGGGAGCTCATTCGGTTTCAGGTACGATCAGGGACAAATCTGATGGCAATTGCTGGTCAATCACTGGGGTTTACGGCCCTCAGTTAGAGGCCGATAAGATGGAGTTCATGTCTGAATTGAGAAGGATCAAGCGGCACATGCTGCCAAGATGGATGGTGTTGGGGGACTTCAACATGATCAGTAGGGCTGATGACAAGAGCAACAATAATTGCAATCTGCGGATGATGGGCAGATTCAGGGCAGTCATTGAGGATTTGGAATTAATTGATTTTCCCTTGCTGGGGAGGAGGTTCACATGGTCAAACGAGCGTCAAAACGTCACCCTGACCAAAATCGACAGGGTTTTAGTCTCCGGCGAGTGGGAGGCTGCTTTCCCCCAATTTCAGTTGACTCCCGCGTCGACTAACATATCTGATCATTGCCCGTTGGTACTGAAAAAGATGCAGCTCTCTCATTATAAGGCTTTCCGGTTCGAGAATCATTGCTTAAAGTCCCAGGAGTTTGATGGGATTGTTGCTCAAGCTTGGAATAGAGAGGTCCAATCTGGAGACCCAGTTTGAGTGTTGCATACAAAGCTTTCCAGAACGGCGGCGGCACTAAAAAATTGGAACAAGAAAAAGGTGAGGTGGGCCACTTTCATGTCAGGAATTGCAAATGAAGTCATTTTCCGCCTGGATCTGGCACAAGAGGACCGAGAGCTAACCGAGGCCGAGAGAAATCTGCGGAGCTTGCTCAAGATGAAGCTGTTGGGTATTGCTGCCATTGACAGAGCAAGATGGAGGCAGAAATCGAGGGTGACTCGGATTAAGGAGGGGGATGCCAGCATGAAATTTTTTCATCTCCGGGCAAATGGCCTGCGCCGGAAAAACCATATCCCGGTGCTAAATGGGGCGAATGGCCCGGTGTCTCATCATGAAGGGAAGGCCAAGATTCTGCTGGATCGTTTCAAGCAGATCATGGGCACCCCTTTTTCGCGCACCACCACCCTTAATTGGAATGCCCTGGGCTTGCCACGACTGGATTTGACACAGCTGGAGTTACCTTTTTCTGAACAAGAACTACGGGATGCGGTGACAGAGATACATGGGGAGAAGGCGCCAGGGCTAGATGGTTTTACCGGTGCTTTTTATAAGAAATGCTGGCCGGTAATTAAGCGAGATTTGCTTGCTGGAGTAAATTGTGTGCACTCTTTGCGTGCTCAAAATTGGAAGATCATGAATACGGCAAATATGGCTCTCCTGCCCAAGAAAGATGGAGCCCGGGATGCATGTGATTTCCGTCCTATTAGTTTGATGCACAGTGTTCCCAAACTGCTGAGTAAGATGTTGGCGGCTAGGCTGGCCCCGGAGATCCACAAACTTGTCTCCCACAACCAAAGTGCTTTCATCAGAGGGCGATCGATTCAGGATAATTTTTTGTATGTCAAGAATGTGATTA
Source organism: Thinopyrum elongatum (assembly GCA_011799875.1). Lineage (NCBI taxonomy): Eukaryota > Viridiplantae > Streptophyta > Magnoliopsida > Poales > Poaceae > Thinopyrum > Thinopyrum elongatum. The sequence goes on from CM022299.1 coordinate 12,173,773, forward strand.
AGGCTGCTCATTCCGGGAATTCACCGCTGGTGTTTCTGAAGCTTGACATGGCCAAAGCATTTGACTCAGTGTGTTGGAGCTACCTGCTGGAGGTGATGGAGGCAATGGGCTTTGGTCAACAATGGCGGGATATGATATCTATAATATTTGCATCGTCCTCCTCTCGAGTGCTGCTGAATGGATCGCAAGGTGCTCCGTTTGTGCATAGACGGGGGCTGCGGCAGGGAGACTCCGTGTCACCTCTGCTTTTTATTCTCGCCATGGAGCCACTGCAACGGATGCTTTCGATGGCCACGGAGAGGGTGGTGCTTACACCATTGAGAGTTAGGGTTGCGCGTTTGCGATCCAATTTCTACGCCGACGATGCGGCTTTGTTCATCAACCCGGTTGCCCAAGATTTTGCTGTTGTTCATGCCATTCTAAAAGTTTTCGGGGATGCTTCTGGGCTGCGGGCCAACATCGACAAGACCGTGGCATATCCTATCTCCTGTGCTGAATTTAATGTTGAGAATATGTTGAATGATTTTGGTGGGATACTGGAATCTTTCCAATGTCAGTATTTGGGGCTGCCACTTGGGTTTCGTAAACCGCGGAGGGCAGAAGTTCAACCGGTCCTTGACAAATTTGCGGGCAAGCTTGCTCCTAGGAAGGAGAGGTTACTAAACAGGATGGGAAGGCTGGTGTACATCAACTCTGTGGTTACGGCCACAGCCACTTTCTTCTTGACGGTCTTCCCGCCAGACAAGTGGCTCATCAAAAAGATGGACAAGCTGAGGAGAAATTTCCTCTGGTGTGCAGAGGATGGATCAGTAGGAGGGAAAAGCCTTGTCAATTGGAAACGAGTGTGTGCCCCCAAGCGTTTTGGTGGTCTAGGAGTGAAGGATATAGATTGTTTCAGCTGGGCATTGCGCATTCGATGGGAATGGTTCAGGTGGGCCGAAGAGGATAGGCCATGGAAGGGCACAGCGACACCGTGTGATGACACTGATCGGCAACTCTTCTCCAGCTGCACATGCATCGAATTGGGAGATGGCAGCGTTGCAACCTTTTGGAAAGATCGGTGGCTCAATGGCGAGGTCCCACAGCACTTAGCACCGGATATCTTCAAGCTTGCTAGATTTAAACGACTCACGGTCAAAGAGGCCCTAAGTACTGGGCGATGGATGCAAGCAATACAGAGAATGGACAGTTACGAGCAACTATGTCAATTTGTTGGCCTGTGGGAAAAATTGCAGCGGGTGAACTTGTCAACTCAAAGAGACAAAATCAAGTGGAACATCACTGCCAATGGAAGATACTCGGCGAGCTCTGCTTATGAGGTCCAATTCTCTGCCAGGATTGAGCAGCCTGGGATTGCCCGCGTGTGGAGGAGCAAACTAGAAGGGAAGGTGAAATTCTACAAGTGGCTCCTGCTGCAGAACAGAAACTGGACTGCCGACGGGCTGCAGGCGAGAGGATGGCCACACAACGCCTCTTGCAGGCTATGTGACCAGGAGCCGGAAACCGTGGTGCATCTCACGCTTCAATGCTGTTATGCGAGAGAGGTTTGGCATTTCTTCCTTGGTGCCAATGACAGGGTGTGCAATGGTGTGTTTTCGGCAACTTCAGTTTCAGATTGGTGGAAGATGCTTTGTACGCAAAGAGGTGCGCCAGCAAGGGCTGAGGAAGAGATAACCCTGTTGGCGTACATCGCCTGGCATCTTTGGAAGGAGAGAAACCGAAGAGTTTTTGAAGATAAGGAGCTGACTCCGTGGGCATTGGTGAATCTGATTCGTGATGACATTACATTGCTTAATGAGGGTTTGAGACCTACCCCTACGGCAGAGGGGTACACTACTGGAATCAGCTTCTTTGCCGTCCGCCATGGCGGACGGCAAAGGCATGGATCACGGACGGCAAACATCTTTGCCGTCCGCCAGCAGATGGCAAACTTTCCGACTGAAAGCATGCCAGCAAAGGCCTTCTTTGCCGTCCGCTTCTTAGAAACGGACGACAAAGGATTACGCCGTCCGCCATCCGAGGCCAGCAGACGGCAAAGACAGCAGACGGCAGTGCGGTGGCGTGAGAGCCGTTAGGGGGTTAACGGCGCTCTTTGCCGTCTGCCAGCGGACGGCAAAGAGTCAAAGCTCTTTGCCGTCCGCTGACAGACGGCAAATAGCTCAGCTAGGCAGTACTGGGAAGCTGACACGTGGCCAGCTATGCCGTCCGCTGGCAGACGGCAAAGTGATTTGAATATTTGTCGTCCGCTAGCAGACGGCAAAGTGACCAAATAGACAGCCAGTGTTCCCAGGTTTCACAGGTAGCTGCCACGTGTCCTCTTTGCCGTCTGCTAGCGGACGGCAAAGAGCTTTGTCGTCCGCTAGCAGACGGCAAAGAGGCTATGTATCCCCTGTTTTTATTTGAATCCATTTAATTTGACAGGGTTTCAAACACAGATATACATATATATATTTTTTTCACAGGCACACACAGATATACATATATGATGTATCCAACACACAGATATACATATACATATCTATCTCCATCCATGACAACATACATATATACATAAACATAGTTCCATCCATATATACATATTACATATCACAATGTTCATCCAACACATTGTTCCATGCATCCATATAACAAGTTCATAGGTAAGGGAAACAAGCACTCCATGCATCCATGCAAGCTTCCATATAGTGAATTAAATCTGCAAAATGGAAACAAGAAAGTTAGAAGAAGAAGACTAGAATCAGAAGAAGAAGAAGAAAATGAAGAAGAAGAAGAAGTAAGCATACTTAGGTAAAATGGAGCTAACCTAGCTAATTGTGCCATTTTTGAGTGAACTAAGCATATTATGCCATTTTTGATATAACTAAGATACCTTCCATTTTTTGGAGAAGAAGAAGAAAACTAGAAGAAGAAGAAGAAGAAGAAGAAGACTAGAAGAAGAAGAAGAGAACAGAAGAAGAAGAAGTCTTCTTCTTCTTCTCTTCTCTTTTTTCTTCTTCTCTCTTTTCTTCTATTCCTTCTTTTCTTCCTCTTCTTCTTCTTCTTCTTCTTCTTCTTCCTTCTTCTTCTTCTTCTTTTCTTCCTATTCCTTCTTTTCTTCTTCCTCTTCCTTGATTTTCTTCATCTTATTATTGTCATTTGTGGACTAAATAGGCTAATTATGTCATAAATGGACTAAATAGGCTAAATAAGAAGAAAAATGCCATTTTTGAGCTTACCTAGCTAATTATGCCATTTTTGACCTAACTAAGCATATTATGCCATTTTTGATATAACTTAGAGCTAACTTCATTTTGGTGAAGAAGAAGAAGAAGAAGAAAACTAGAAGAAGAAGAAGAAGAAGAAGAAGAAGAAGAAGAAAACTAGAAGAAGAAGAAGAAGAAGAAGAAGAAGAAGAAGAAGAAGAAGGAGAAGAAGAAGACTAGAAGAAGAAGAAGAAGATCTTCTTCTTCTTCTTCTTTTCTTCCTATTCCTTCTTTCCTTCCTCTTCCTTGATTTTCTTCATCTTATTATGTCATTTGTGGACTAAATAGGCTAAATTATGTCATAAATGGACTAAACACGCTAATTAAGAAGAAAAATACCGTTATCACGGAGATGTAGGAATGGTCGGGGCTTCGCCAGTGCCAGACGGAGGTGAAGGACCGGTCGGGGTTCCGGCATTGGCAGAAGGAGTGGTCGATGCTTGTCGGGAGCCATGCTGCACCAAAGATCATTTCCCATAATGTCTCATTAGCAAGTTCGCAAACTGAAATGTGAATAGTAGTAAGCAACGACCATTCAAATCAAACTCACCGTGGTCGCCGGAGCAATCTGGGGCATCGGCGGAGGGGCCTGACCGTTTTTCTCGCACAAGCTCTGCACATTTGGTTGTCACGATTCAGTCATATTAGATAGTAATGCGAACATTACATGCATGATTGGGCTAATATGCACGAGAAACTTACCACGATGAGCTCGTATAGGGCCCAATTAGCGCTGTCGTTCCGGTTCCTCTCCTCCTCCAACAGCTTAGCCGTCTTCTCCTCCATCTCCCTCTCCCTCTCCGCCACCTCCCTTTGTGCCTCCCTTTTTGCCTCCTCCAGAAGCTCCTTCGTCTTCAATCTCTCTTTCTCAACAATAGCCTGCAACACACCACTCCTCGTTAGCATTGTAATCATCGACGGACGCACACACAATGTAATGGAGGAAAGGTGAGAGAGTCCGTATAACTAACCGCCATGGCGATCTCCGCGGGCCGTGCACGAGGCGTTATCTCAGGATCAGAGCTACTCAGGCGCTTCTTGATCTGCGGGAGTCTTAGGACAACGTATCAGTCCATCACCAATGGCTAGAGAGCCATGGGACCTCGCGCCACCAGATATCATCACCAGCTCTGTATCAAAAGGATCCTGGCTCGGGTTAAAGTCCTCCCCTTTCCTCGCCTTCCCCTCGTGTCTGTACTTCACAAGCTTGTGGTGGGAGGTCTTGTTGGTGAAGTTCTCTGGATCATCTAGGTCAGACTCCGTGAATGGCTTGGCCTTCTTGTACGGGGCCATATGGGCCATGCCATAGAGGTCGAACAGACCTAGCACAGGCTTCTTGTGGTGGTGCGCCTGAGAGAGAGGAACAAAAATATTAGTTAAGGGCTCAAGCTAGCATGAAGAATGATATTGCTATGTAAATAGGTCATTTTGGAGCTAAGAAAGGTTATTATGTCATTTTCGAGGAAAATAAGCTAAGTTTAGGTCATTTTCGAGGTAACCAAGATTATTATGCCATTTTTTACCAAAGTATGCTAATTATTTCATTATTGAGCTATCTAAGGTTATTATGTCATTTTAGAGCTAATTATGTCATAAATGAACTAGCTAAGATTAGTTGAGGTCGTTATTGAGCTATCGAAGGTAGTTATGCCATTTTTTAACTGACTAAAGCATATTAAGTCATTTTATAGAGCTATCTAAGGTTATTATGTCATTTTAGAGCTAAATATGTCATAAATGAAATATCTAGCATGAAGAATGAATTGCATGAATCATAGCAAACCACATACCCAGTTATCCCCGTACTCAAACAGGTTGGAGCTCCCTTGATGGTGTGGCACACCTTCCATTTGGTCGCGCTTATCCTTGGCCCTTTGGTGTTCGACTTTCCATTGGGCAGAGCACCACGCATCCACCAACGCCTCCCAACAGTCCATCTTATCCACACACCATCTCGGGGGCACCTAAGTGAGTCAAGAGAAATTTCATCGCTACGCCTACGAATCAAATCAAGAAAACTAAGTTCAAGACCTTAAGAATAGGTAATTACCTTCATGTACTTCTCCTTACTCAGAAACTTGCCGCGACACTTTTGCTTGCCCCTCCTAATACCCTTCGAGGCGTAGTAGTCTCGAACGGCCTGCACCCGAGCCTCGTGCCTTAAGTTCTGAAGTAGGCGCTTGCACTCGTTTTTGACAACCATACACGCGGCCTCCTGCTCTCCCTCTAAAACCCTGTAGAAGGTCTGCAATCAAACAAGACAACACTGATTAGTACAATCACTAGGTAGTGTTGATTTTTAATTCCGTAAAGGAGAAATTACCCAAAACCGACGGAACACAATGTCCGCCACCGTCTCGCACAAGACACCGTCGACCCTCTCCTCCGGCAGGGCCGGGGCAACCGAGTACAACTCCCAGGTCAGTGCTAGCTGTGGAACCTGACCCTCACCGGGCAACGTGACCCACCCAGGGAAGTGCTGCCGGCAAAGCACACCAAGGACCTGGTTGGGCCTACGGGAACCATGGGGGCGTACCCAGCCCCTGCAGTATGACAAGGCCAACGCATTAGATATTAATTTGAAGGAACATGAAGGCAAAAGGTTAAAAAATAGTAAATGCACTTACTTCAACCCTTTAGGCGCAATCAACCACCTCTGGTCGGGGGTCGTCGGCACGGGCGGGAGCTTTGTACAACCACGCTTGTAGACCTTCTTGCCGTTCTCAACCAGCTCGTCGTCGCTGTAGCTATCTTCTGAAAAGCTGTCCTCGCTACCATCCTCCGAGCCACTAGCCTCCGGAGTCTCGTGGGACGAAGACCCCGTGACCGGAGTCTTCTGGGACGAAGACTCTAGGACCGGACTCACGTGGGGCGAAGGGTCGGCGACCCGAGTCTGGTGGGGCGAAGGATCAGCGACCGGAGGCTCATGGACCGGAGTCCAAGGGTCCACGTAAGACGGAGCACTCCTGTGGTCGGGTGAATGAGCTGAGGGTGGCGGCGACGAAGGCGTAGCAGCCTTCCTACCTCTACCACTGCCACGTCCACCTCTACCAGCCTTCTTCGTCCTCCCCCGACCTCTCCCAGCCGTAGAAGAAGCGCCCGCCGCAGCTGTCTGCATACCGTCCTGCACCGCTCTCCGGAGGGGCTGCGCTGCAATAATGCAACCACCCCTCCCGGTAGCGCTCGCAGGAGGCTCGGGGCGCTCTGGACCCTTGCCCACCATCCTGTCAACACCTGCAATGACAAAAAGTAAACGAAATTAGTACAACATAAAAAATTTGGATACCTGACATGAACATAATAATATGTATACAATTTAAGTGTATCATAATCATGAACATAATATGTATAGAATTTTCCTTTTCTTCTTCTCTTCTTCTTCTTCTACTACTCCTCTCCTCTTTCTTCTTCTTCTTCTTCTTCTCCTCCTCTTCTCTTTCTTCTTCTTCTTCTTCTTCTTCTTCTTCTTCTTTTTCTTCTTCTTTCTTCTCCTCCTCCTCCTCCTCTTCTTCTTCTTCTTCTTCTTCTTCTTCTTCTTCTTCTTCTTCTTCTTCTTCTTCTCCTTTTTCCTCTTCTTAAACCTAGCACTAATTAACCTAAACAAACTGAAAACTACACCTAAATCTAGCTATTCTTCTTCTCCTCCTCTTCTTTTCTAATTATCTTAGTTTTTTTCATGACTAAACATAAACCTAAAACTAACTAAACCTAAGACCAAACTAAAAGTATCTAAACTAAACTAAATATAGAACCAAACTAACAGTAATCTAAACTAACTAAATCTAAAACTAAACTAAAAGTAATCTAAACTAAAAAAAAGAAAAAGAAAAAAAGAGGAGAAGAGTGGTGCGCCGGGGGGCTCACCTGCGCACAGTGCCCGGGGCGCGCCGGGCGCGGGTTTCTCGGCGGCGGAGGGCGCGGACAGGGCGGAGGGGGCCCGGGCGGGGGTGGCGACGGTGGCCGCTGGCGTTCGGGTCGTGCGTGGTGGCGTGGCCGGGCCGAGGGGCGCCGCGGTGGTGGCGACGAGGCCGCAGGCTCCGGGGCGGGCGGGTGGTGCTGCGGCGGGGTGGGGCGGGCGGCAGCGTGGGGGGCGCGGCGGGGCGGCGCTGGCCGGCGAGGGGGGCGCCGGGCGGTGGTGGCGCACAGGGCCCGAGGCTCCGGGGCGGCGGGGTGTGCTGCTGTCGGGTTGGGTGGCGGGCAGCGTCCGGCGGCGGCGGTGGTGGTTCGACTGGCGGCGTTGCGGGCGCGGGCGCGGTTGAGTTGGGGGCGCGGGCGCGGGCGCGGTTGAGTTGGGAGAGAGGGGGGAGAGAGGGGCGGGTGGGGCCGGAGAGACAGAGAGCGAGCATAGGAGGGGGGAGACGGCCGTTAGCTGGGCCATTTCTTTGCCGTCCGCCAGCGGACGGCAAAGACCAGGCAGACGGCAAAGAAGCTGACCTAGCCACGCCGTGCCCTGTGGGGCCCACCTGGCCCTTTGCCGTCTGCCTTCTAGCTCTTTGCCGTCAGCGGACGGCAAATAGACTTTTTGCCATCTGCACATTCTTTGCCGTCCGCTACGTGGAAGCGGACGGCAAAGAGGCTCTTTGCCGTCCGCTGGCCGACGGCAAAGAGGTGGCAGACGGCAAATTATCAGATTCCAGTAGTGGTAGTGCAAGTTCTTCAGGAGTTTTTGTTGTGCTGTATCTAGCGATGTGCAAGTGTATAAGCTTGTGTTTGTTTTCTGCTCGGGGTGCTTAGCCCCTCTTGTACTTTGTACCTTTTCCCCTCACTATAATGCAAAGGCAGAGCTCCTGCTGTTCTCGTCAAAAGATGTGACGGACGTCCAGACTCTCCCAAACCACGTCGACTTGATGCTGGTTTGTGGAATTTCGGGCGTCTGGACCTATTCGCCCACAAATGTCTGGACCTGATGGTCCGGACACTTTTAGCCATGCAACATAGCTCATATAAATAGACATTTGTGGGCGAATAGGTGATCAGCGTTGGAGATGCCCTCAAATGAACGTTTTCACTTTTACTTCTTTTTTTTGTCGCACGAGAATATGTAATCCAATAAGATTTTGTAGTACACAAACTAATATGCTTGCTTATATAGTTGTATTAAAGGATGTGCTCACCTTTTGGAGTATCGTGATGAACCTATCTTTATCAGCATAACGCCGGTTGCCAATGCTGCTAGCTGCACCTTCTTCATGGTCGATGGTCAACCAGAATGTATATATGTATACCACCCAAATCACTTAAGACGTTCTTGACGATGACATTGTCATGTGGGTCTACCCCTGTCTCAGAACAGCAACGGGGACCTAATGCTGGAAACAAGAGTGCGTACAGACTAACAAAAACGGTGGTACTGATTTGCATCAATTTTGTTGGTGACGACCGATGAAAGGACGGGTTACAGGCCGTGTTCCCTTAGGGCTCGCCCATAGGCTCGTACCACCTGCCAACATGTTCGTGCTGTTCAGTGGCATCGATCAACGTCGACTCTAAAAGAATGATGACCCAAAGGTATCAAATCAGTTTTCTTAAGAGAAGTACCAAATCAGCTCGACACAACGAATTTCGTCACAACATCATCGATTTACGGATGATACATGCGTGAATCGATGGATGGCCGGCCATGCTACGCGGAGCTTCATCCCTAGCTCATACGGTACAACAAATCTAGCAATTTCACGAGAAGAGACGGTGTTGAGCATGGCCTTGACTTTTGCTATGGATCGTGGAATCAGACAATGTCTGTAGAGATGAAAAACAAGCCATCCCGTGCTCAGAGTTGTCGAGGTTAAATTACGGGAATTAAATGTCCTGAAATAGGCACCATTTGAATAATGAATAATGGAGGTGCCTTACTCCACGTCCTAAGGTATGCCTTCTCGTGGCGGCTAGGTACCAGTTCCCTCCCCACTTGGGAAATAAAATGCTCTAAGAATATGGAAATAGATAGCGTATGCCCTTCCCCGCAAAAAAAAAAAGATTAATGTATGCCCTACATGTGGTCCCCCCCCCCCCCCCCCCCCCCCCCCCAATGTTGTCATTTTATGGCGGGTGATGGTGGAACTTTGGCGACTCCCAAGCCGACACAAATCAGGAATGCCGGCACTGAATGGTTATTTCATGTAGTCGGTGATCTTTCGGAGATGGAGCAGGTCATACTCTACATGGTCTTATGGCGTAGTTAGCACTGCAGAAACGAGGTGGGCCCGCCCCTGTGTGGGGGGGGCGGGGGGGGGGGGGGGAGGTGGGCAGTGGCCCGCCCTGAGATTACCCAATAGCCTTTATGTTAACTATGCTTTGGTAGAACCTATTTGTCACGCACAGGCGGCACATAGACGAGGCCACGCTTGCAGCGGGCTGAGGTGGGCTGGCCCTGTTCACGTGCATTTGTTGTATTGTTTTCGGTGGCTGGCTACTGCTTGTTTTTCTTTAATTTTTTCTTTTGTGGTTTTTACTTTTTTCGGTTCAATTTTTTGTTTTTGTTTTTCTGTTTTATAATTCAGTTTTTATTCTTGCACATTTTCTTTTTACAGTTTTTGCATTATAAATACTTTCCTAATATATGGTGAACATTTTTCAGGTACACACAGATTTCTTTTTTAATATACAGTGAATTCATTTTTTTGAAATACACTTTGAATATTACTATATTCTGAACATTTTTTATATATGGTAAAAGTTTTTCAATATACGGTGGACTTTTCTCCAACACACTGAACTTTTTTTAAATACACACTGAACATTTTCTTAATATTGCTTACATTTTTAAAAATAGTTATTTTATTTAGATCTCTCACAAAATGAATGGTCGGATTTTTGGAAAACTCTGACTAGAAACGTGAAGAGGAAAAAGGAAAGGAAACCTGAAGGAGAGCGGACCGGCCAATTAGCGAATCACCTCAGGCGTCGCATCTTCTGTTTGATGCCTGCAAGCGTCCAATAGGAGGACTCCTAAGCTTTCTAAGCATGGCAAATGAAGAGGTAATGTTTAGTATCGTAGCTTAATAATCTTCGTCCCAATTATTTGTCTTGTATTTATCTAGATATGGGTGTATCTAAATTCGTATCTAGACAAATAATTTTGGACGAAGGTAATATATGTGTAATGATAGCCGTCCACCAGAATGCCACCATTTCACCAAGATCGCTTCAAGACATGATGAAGTATGCCGGGAGGTGGCCACATGGATGGGCTGCTCCGCGCTGGCCCGAGGCGACCGGCTGAACCTCTCTTCCTCAATAAGAGTTTGTCAAGCCATCGTCTGCAGGTCGACACCCAAGCACAAGCGAGGCGTCAAGATCATGATCTTGCTGGTGGCCTGGGAGCTCTCGAAGGAAAGAAATGCTGCTGTTTTCAGAGACAAGAAACCATCGAAGCTATTAGACGCAACATGGAGCAATGGCGAATCGCAGGAGCAAGAGACATAGAGACACCGTTCGGGGATAAGATCGCGAGATGACACCCTATAGCGACCCCGTTCGGGGATAAGATTGCGAGATGACCCCGTTCGGGGATAAGATAGCTATGCCGACGGCCCCCGTTAGCTCCGTCGGCGTAGGACTGACACCGTCAAACGGCCGTCGCTGACCGGGTAGCCGGGTCCACTTCTATGCCGACGGCCACCTAGGCGTATAGCCGGCGCTCCCGACGGCCGTGATATGCCGACGGCCCCCGTCGGCATAGGTTGACATATGCCGACGGCTTACCTACGCCTACGGCTTGACCTAGGCCGTCGAGATATATCCATGTGTGCCGACGGGGGCCGTCGGCAATTAGGAAAATTCTGGTAGTGCTAGGGTGTTTCCCCGCTTTTTTTTCTGTTTTCTTTCACTTTTATCTTTGTACCATGATCATTTGATCACCCTGTTTTCCGCATGCTCTCTGCTAAATCCATGAAGCCGGCGCTCACCGGGTCTTTAAAAAAAAGACATGACTAACGACGGCGACATTTCCATTCCTCTGGACACGTAGGACGTAGCTATATGCTAACCACAAGAGTTCAATACAGAATGGGATGTAGTGTGGTGTACCAGCCTTTCAATGATCTTGTTGGTGTTTAGCAAGTGCAGGTACCACTCCTGTTGCGACGATGGCATGATGACAGGTTACGGACCATGCTCCCTAGCTACGATAGGGCCGCTGGATATTCGCCCGACAGGCTCCTACGACCTGTCACCCTCGAAGCGATCCGGCATGGACGTCTGGTCTCTAAAGGAAAACGACGACTGTATTATCTATCACACTCCAAGTACCGGACCCGGCCGGCCGGCCGGGCAGCAGCGATAGATGGACCGACGTCGTCGATGTACTGGTACAACCGACCGATATGGAAGGCCTTCCTGTCGCGCCTTTCGGTCGGAGGCGGATATGAGGTCGCCTTCTTCCACGGCAGCACGTGTGGATCGACGATCACCTCATGGAAATTCTGGTGATTTGGTGTGAAGCTTTCGGGCATTGCTGCTTGAACTCATCGCACTTCTGCTCGGGTCCAAGCTGTCACTCGGCCCGTGTGCATGGCCCCGCCTTCCTTCTGGGCGATACACTCAGGTCACTCGCATTAGACCGGTCCATGCGTCCACTTCTCATTTTCCAATAATTACTTTTCTGTTTTTCTCTCTTCTTCTTTTTTTCGAAAAGGATCAGATATATTATAAAGATTCACCAGAAGTACAAAGCACCACAAACATGATAAAAGCAACATCGAGGCCCATGGACCACCGAATGACCATTGCCGCCGCCAGAATGAGCCGCCGACGCGCCGTTGTCGCCGCTCCCATACCGGAGCCGGCCTGGCCTTATCGATGACAGCTGGGAAGTCTTCGTGCATGTGCCCCTAAGAACCAGCGCGCTGGAGGCGCAGTTGTTGCCGTTGAACCCTTGAATCGATCTGAAGAACCTGACACGAAACATCGTCGTTGCGTACGCACAACGAGAAACCCTAACCTCGCCGTCCCGAATAGCTGGTAGGAATATACGCCGGAGCTCCGTCTAATCCGTCCCAACGGACGAACTTGAGGAGGCTCGGAGCCCGGAAGACTGACTCGAAGAAGGAGCGCCAACATCCATACAAACGCCGCCCCTACGAGGACTAAAACCCTACCTATGTACTAGCGGGAGTCGAGACACCAGGATTTACCTCCCCGCCACCGGCTGCCGGAGCGGCAGGCGCAGGGAGGCGAATCCACGGGCTCACCGATGGAGATCGGAGGGGAGGAAGGCTTTCACAAGTCACCTTGGGAGAGAGGAAAGAAAAGTCATGTTTTTCTCTCGATATTATTTAGAAATGTTCTAAATACTACTCCCTCCGTCCCAAATTATTTGTCACAGAAATGGATTTTTTTTCAAAACTATCACTTTATTTATAGCAATTTTGGAAATTATAGCACACAATGCAAAAAAATCAAAACTATGACCCCGTCGGCCTCGTGTTGGCCGAAGAGGGGGTTTTCGGCCAGGGTTTGGCCGAAAAGGGGTTTTCGGCCGTGCCTGGGCCGAAGAGGTGCCTACCTGGGCCGAAGAGGTGGCGTCGGTGACGAGCAGGCCGAAAATAGTAGCTTCGGCCTACGCGTGACCGAAAAGGCCCGTTTTCGGCCTGCCAACGGCCGAAAAGCTTTTCGGCCAACACTTGACCGAAAAGGTCTGGATAAGGCCGTCGCGCTCGTCTCCTTCCTCCCGTGCTCGCCTCTGTTTCTGGCGCTCTCTCTCTCGTTCTTCTCTGTGACAAAGCCAACCCGCGTCGATCTCCTCCGTTTTCCACCCATTTTCACATCCAAGGCACTGAATAGAAGATCATAGCATCCTCCGACGGCCTACGGTGGTTTTTTTTGCTATGGGATAGTTTTTTGTGCGTTTGGGGAGGAGGAGCCATGGTGGGGTGGAGGAGGTGCGGTGGAGAAGGAGGTGGTGGTGAGGAGGAGCAGCAGCTGTGGAGGAGGAGGTGCAGCTTGGGTTGTATCCGGAGTTGAACCTCCGGTCGTCGAGGGGGCGGCGTTGGTGCTGTCGTTGTTCGGTGGTGCAAGTACTCCACTAAGGTATAATCATGTCCTCATAAATTTTCTCTGAGTTGTATAGTTTAGTTAGTGTAGATAAGTCATATTGCGAATTGTAGTGTTAATTTGTATGTGGTGGTATTTTAGCGGAGTAATAATTGTGTTAGTGTAGCGGATAATAATAATTGTGTTAGTGTTAATTTGTATGTGGTGGCATTTAAGCGGATTTTAGTTAGTGTAGCGGATAATAATTGTGTTAGTTGTGATTAATGAGAAGATGGCAATGTCTGATAGGTGAAAATGCCTGAATCAGTAAATTTGACTGTTTACTACGGCGCTGGTAATGTTCGATATAATGAGTTGGGGGTTGATCTTAGCGAGTTTAAAAATGGCGTCATGACACTAACAGATCCGGACAGACTGGACATTAGACAGTTGAAGTACTGGTTGACAACTAGTTTCGGGCTGGATCCTGAAATATGGTCTGTCAATATTCATGCATTGTGGACCAAATCCTGTAAAAATGTCAAGTGGGAGTTGATGCCGATAGATAGGAGCCAGCATTGGTTGACCCTGTTAAGACGTTGCCGAGACCGAAGAATCCACCCATATGCACTTGTGCAACCTGTGGCGAAGGAGGAGAATACCGTACAACTCCACAGGGGTATGAACCTGGCCATGGCAGTGAAGTGGCTAGCGAGATTAATTTATCCGAGTCACAGCCACCGGATGTGGATGCTAGCCAACCCGAAAAAGAGTTGGACTACGTGCCACACAATGTTTCTGGTCATTATACTGGGCAGAGTAGCCAGTCGATAATATTAGCTGGTTCTGGTTTTGCCGATGGGGATGAGGAAGGGGATGAAATGCAGAGGGTGATACTGGAAGAGGACGAGGATGGATTGGCGGAGGAACTGGATTCTGAAAATTCCGAGGATGAAGCGGAGGTACCGATTCCTTCTGCATGGGATCAGGACATATCCACCGGCCTTACGGTCAATGATGGCCGTGAGACTCCATGGCAGTATAATCAGAACCAAGTCCAGATAGGGGCTATGTTTGATACAAAGAAAAAATTAAAGTATGCGGTGGTAAAGTGGGCTATGTCTACGCAGAGGGTTTTCCGGACACACATATCAAGTCCAACGAACTATACCGTGAAATGTGTTGAAACAGGTTGTCCTGGGAAGGTGCACGGGCACGTGCCGAAGTATGACATCCACTGGGTTGTCACCAATGTCGTCCCACATAATTATGTGAGGAAAAACCTTCTGGTGAATCATTCAAACCTGACTTCAACTCTCATTGCGCAACTCATGTATACTGAGATAGTAGAGAAGAAATATATGGAAGCAAAACACATCCAGACAGCAGTGAAGGTCAGATGGAATTATGTCATTCGTTATGGGAAGGCTTGGAGGGCTAAGCAGAAGGCTATGGAGGAAAGGTTTGGGACGTTCTTCGACTCATATGATAATGTTGTCCATCTCCTTGACATACTGAAGGAGAGGAATCCCAGCGCTTATGTGAACATACAACACACGAGGTTGCTTAGTATACCAAATTTCAAGGTGTTGAAACGAGTATTCTTCTCCTTTGCTATGTGCATCGAAGCTTTCCGGCATTGTCCTCCTGTTATGTTTGTGGATGGTACATTCCTGACCGGTCAGTACAAAGGGCAAATCCTGACTGCTATTGGTGTGGATGGGAATAATCAAATCATCCCACTTGCCATGGCATTTGTGGAGGGTGAGAACTTTCTGAGCTGGGTATGGTTCTTCCGGCAAGTGAAAATTGCCATCGTGCAGGACCGACCAAACGTGTGTGTCATTCATGACAGATATGCTGGTATATTGAAGGCCGTGAAGACATTAAGGAATCCAACAGCTGACGAACCAACACCTTGGAAAGACTTGCAGAGCCGGTGGTGCATGCGCCATCTTGGGGCTAATTTTTTCTCACAGTTCAAGAACAAGCGATTGATGAACTTGTTCAAAAAATTATGCAAGCAGAGCCAGCAGCGCAAATACGGATTTATTTGGTCAAAACTAGATGAGTTTACTAAGAAGCAGGCCCGTGCGAGTAAGAAAATGAAAGAAGACCAGGTTAAATTAGCAACACTCATCGTGGAGCTAGAGGAGCCAGTAGGTCTTTGTGACTTGTCAGCAATTGACCCTCCTAATATTAAGAGAAAGAATGGCAGGGCAATAAAGAATTTTTCTGAGTGGATAGAGAAAGAGCCTCCAGTGAATTGGTCTTTGCTGCATGACACCCATGGAGCTAGGTATGGCCACATGACAACCAATCTTGCAGAGTTGTATAACTTTGTACTCAGAGGGAATAGAGCATTGCCACTCACAGCTATTGTAGAGGCTGTATTCCATGGCACTTTGAGATATTTCAGAGAAAGGAACGAGTTAGCAAAGAAGCATATTGCAGATAATCACAACACACCTTATTTTAGTCGTGTCATGGAGTACATGGCAAAGAAGATAGAGAAAGCAAAGAAGCACACTGTCAGACTCACAGGGAATCAGGAAAGGAGGTATGAGGTTCAGCTTCCTACTGATGGTTTTGGTTCTGAAAATGAGGTGAAGACGCACGAGGTAAAAATTGGAACGGAATTTTATCCAACGTGTGAGTGTACATGCAACAAACCGAAGTTGTTGCACCTACCTTGCTCACATGTGTTGGCTGCCTGTGGCCAGATTGAGTTAGACGCTATCTCCTTCGTGTCCCCAGACAATGTTTGTTATGTGCGGCTTATGGGCATAGGATGAAATATTGTCCCGACCTGAAGAAAGACGGTGCTTCCATATCGACGAGTGCTTCCACTTCGACGACTGCGACAACAGGAGCAAGAGGCGGACGTGGTCGTGGCAGTCGAGGCCGAAGGGGCGGACGAGGAAGAAATAACTCACAAGCTATATAATTGGCAGTCGTACTTTGTTGGACTATGTTTTAATTCGTAATATGTCTGGACTATGTTTTAATTTGTAATATGTCTGAACTATGTTTAACTTTGTAATATGTCTGGACTATGTTTTAATTTGTAATACGGTCTGGACTATGTTTTAATTTGTAATACGGTCTGAACTATGTTTTACTTTGTAATATGTTTGTACTATGTTTTATTTGCACATGAGATTTGTTATTTGAATTGCAGATATGTCTTCGTATCCGTTGCTTAAGGGTAATATCCATAGAAATCACCGAGGCGCCCTTATGGAAGCGGGCAAGAACTTAGACGTGTTGGTCACTCGCACCCCAAAGTCTAACTGGATGATACACGATTCATGGGTTGATAGATATGTGTGCATATAATGGAATCCATATAATGACTTACTATATTTGACATACTTTTCATAGCCGCTAACAGTGTGCTACAATCTCTTTATTTTGCATGTTAAGTTGGGCTGGACTTCTACCCTTGGCACGGCTGGTTGAGGGTACATTGCATGAGTGGGTTGATGGTCCGGACTTAGATGAGGCAGGTGAACCATTGCAGTTACGCAAGAGGCAAGTGAAATGTTTCTCTTACGACAAGTCACTCCTTACCTGCTTAGTAGATAGATGGAGACCATAGACACATACGTTTCACTTTCCCTAGGAGAGATGGCGCCTACTTTACAGGATGTGTCTTACTTGTTGGGATTACCTCTGGCCGGTGCTGCCATAGGTCCTTTAGAGGTAGAATCTGGTTGGCCAGAATCGATGCAGACCCGTTTTTTGGCTGCGGTGCCAACTGCTAGGGCCATAGACAACGATCCTCACGGGCCTCTTTTTAGATGGTTGAGCCAATTTTAGGTAACGTTCACGGCCACTTAAACAAATGTTGTTTTTTAGTTGCCCGGTGTTCATACAATCATTACGTTTCTATATAGATTGTCTCGTTAGGATATCCCGATGTTCAGTTGTTGGAGGCACAGATTAACCGGTCCCTAGAGGCATATATTCTTTGGCTGTTCGGCAAGACGATGTTTACGGAGAACCACGTGACCACTGTCGATGCACGACTCATCGGTATTGCACGAGAGATAGCTGACGCACGTTGCCCTGGGGACATTCTGCAGAGGAGTTTTGGTTCTGCTGTGTTAGCGGCTACGTACAGAGGCCTGTGCAAAGCTTGCTTGTTGTAGTCTAGAAAATCAAGTATTGTTGGATGTCCATTATTGTTGCAGCTCTGGTCATACGAGAGATTCTCTATTGGATGACCCTATATCTACGTTGATAAACCTTTTGGTTTGGAGGACTTAGCTGGGGCTTATGTGCCTGCTATCGTCAACTTGCCTACTATGGGATCTGTTTGGACACGGCGAGAGGTACTTTCATATTAAGTAACAATTAATTCGATTATTTCTTGCCATTCAATAGTATTACTAATGCTTATTTGTTGTCATGCACAGAGACAGTTTGTGCATAGCCAGGTGATGGGCTGCTACCCGTCCTTCACGGCGCAGTTTGATAGTTTGCACGAGGATCAAGTTATCTGGGAGCCATACTCGCATCAGGCTATATTATCCAGGTACCCAGTTGGGATTTCTGGATTGTGCACTAGAGATCAGCACTATTGGATGACCAAGGCCAAGTTGGTGATCGACGTGACGGTTGAGGAGATGGCTCTTCATAGGGTGATGAGACAGTTTGGTCTATGTCAAGAGCCTGACATTCCAGATATTCCACACTTATCTGAACACGTGCATAAGTAAGTAGTAATACTATTTTAGTTCTCAGCTCTGCATTCAGAATATAGCTAGTCATGTAACGCGCATGTCAATCTCAGGTACAGTCGCCTAGGAGGAAACAAGTCCATGGCTTATTGGCTTCAGAGCATTACCCCTTACGTTGACGAATGGACTACCGCGCCGACAAATATCTGGGATGAGGTTCAGCCCTTTAACTGGGACAAGTTCGGGTTGTATCTGCAGCGTTACCGGCATACAACGAGGATCTACTTGGTTCCATCAGCTGCTCCTGATCAGATCGAAGCCCCTCTCACCAGCGATATGTACCCAACTGCCTCTATTGTGGGAACCAGACACCACGCGGTACGTGCCATGGTTCTCATATGTTAAGTCTTTTCTTAACCTGGACATATTCAATTGGTTATCTATTCGTGTTGTCTGTCATACAACGAGGATCTAATTGGTTAACTCTTCGTGTACAGGTTGATTTGACAAGCGAGGCGCGAGAGGAGGTTTCCGCTTTAATGCAGCGCTTTCATAGGGGAGATACTATCCCACCGCGAGAGCACGTCTCATGGTTGAGGCATCTTGATGACAAGCTACGCGGGATTTACGCAGCTGTTATGTGTAGACGATCTTCGGATGTTGCAGTTCCTCCTCCAGCACATCGTCCGCCATGTCCCTCTCTACAGCATTCTGAATCACGACCCTCTGTGCACCGTTCAGAACCATGACCCTCTGTGCACCGTTCAGAACCTCATCCTTCACAACCAGGGAGCTCTTCCTGGCATCAGCCACCTCCTTCACAACCAGGGACCGCTTACTGGCATCAGCAGATGGAACTAGGTAACACTACTTACTACATTCTTTTCAACATTGTAGTAACCGTTCATGCATTCTGTGCAGTCACCGATGCTTAGTGGTGGTGCTTCGTTCATGCATTTGTACCAATTTCACATGTTTTACTTTACCGCAGGCGGCAACCAGTCGCAACCGTTCATGCATTCAGTGCAGTCACCGATGCTTAGTGGTGGTCCTTTGTTCTTAGAGGGCGACGGGGATAATGATGACCAAGATGCAAACACTTATGACTTCTCGCAGACAGTGTTTCACACTCCACCACCACCACCGTCGCAGGAGACACAGACAGTGACAGACATCGTCTATGGTCGTGGTTATCGTGAGCATCGTGCACCGCCTCAGCGCTTATCGCCTTCCGGTCCTCGCCCGAGGAAGACCCAGACTCGTCGTCGCCCCCCACAGTGATATGGTTATCTATGTATGAGTCATTATCTATGTTAGTTTCAGACTATTCGCATCTGTGGGTCAGTATCTATGTATGAGACATGCTTCATGTATGTGCTAATATCGCACTTGCTTCTATCTGATTAGAAGACATATATCGTTTTATGTATGCGAGAGACATATTACTATTAATTCGCATTGTTATTCCAGTTACATTTCCAAACAGACTGCAACCGATAATTAAGATACAAGTACATATGAATTAAACGGTAAAGCTGAACTTAAAAATTACAGCTTACATACTACATGAAGGCATCATCGTCATCCACCGCCGATGCAGCACTCTTGCCCTTCGACGATGCGGTACTCTTGCCCTTCGTCGATGCAGCACTCTTGCCCTGCGACGACGCGGTACTCTTGCCCTTCGACGGTGCGGTACTCTTGGCCTTGATGCTCGGCATGAAGATATCGTCTTCAGCTTCGCTGTCGTCAGTCCATAAAAATGTATGCTCTGCTGCAATCCTTAAGAAAGTTTCACTCTTCATCTGCACTACCTTCTTCCACCTTCCATGCAACCTAAGAAGTTCTTTACGTACCTCCTCATAGGTCCTTTCAGGTCACCCAGACCTACGTAATGCGTGAGCCAACTCATTCAGTATGGTGTCACTACCGAGGAGTTTGTCCAATGGAACTATGCTATTGTCCATCCTGAAATCGGTGGCTAGCCTAAGAAGACATTTGCTCATCTCAGGGTGAAAACTACGATCAAAAGGATAATCGGACATCTCGACTACACTAAACTGGACTACTTATCCACCTCCGTATGAAGGGGGTTTTACAGGTAGAGGGGAGAAAATGGCGGGAAAGAAAGACTGCGGTATGGAGGGAAAGGGTTGGCGGGAACTTATGGCGGGAAGGAGTTGGCGGGAAACGGGTGGCGGGAACATATGGCGGGAAGGGGTTGGCGGGAATATATGAAGGGAAAGAGTTGGCGGGAAAATATTGAGGGAACGGGTTGCGCGAAAATATATTTTTTCAATGTCTAAGATGGCCAATGGTTGCACAGCATTCATAAGTAAAAAAAAAAACCCTTTTTGGCCTAACATAAGCCGAAGAGCATGCAGCTTCGGCCACCCGCTCACGTGAAAAGGTGGGCCCCAGGGACTTTTCGGCCTACTGGTGACCAAAAAAGACTTTTCGACCCAGGCACGGCCGAAAACCCCTTTTCGGCCAAATCCTGGCCGAAAACCCCCTCTTCGGCCAACACGAGGCCGACGGGGTCATAGTTTTGATTTTTTTTGCATTGTGTGCTATAGTTTCCGAAATTGCTATAAATAAAGTGATAGTTTTGAAAAAAATACGTCTAGATATATTAATTTATCCGAAAAGTAATTTAGGATGCATGGACTATTTTTTTAGAAAAACTATTTCTCTTGTACTAATTGTATCATAGGTTACTTGATTTGTATTTTAAAAAGTGTTCCTCATGCATTCTAAAAAGTGTCCGAGAATACGAAAAATGTTCATGAATTTCAAAATTTTGCACGAACTTAAAAAACTGTTGGCAAATTTGCAAAACGTTCATGGATTAAGAAAATATTCATGAACTTGAAAACTGTTCACAAAAAAATGTTTACAAATTTGAAAAAATGTTCATGAACACACAAAATGTTCGAACATTTCAATAATTTTGGCTAAATAAAAAAATTCTGAATTTTAAAAAATAGTCACAAATTAGAAAAAATCTTTTTGAATTTTGAACAATGTTTACAAATTTATAAAATGCTCGCAAATTTCAGAAAAATATCCGCTATTTTTAAAAAGATTTACAGAACTTTGAAAATATCACGTACTGAAAAAAGCTCATTTATTTAAAAAGTTTCCATGGATCCAAAAATTATTGCAAATTTCAAAAAATATCCATAAGTTTGAAAAATGTTCATGAACCTAAAAAATATTTACAGATTAAAAATATATTCGCGAACTCAAAAGATGTTTAACATGCATTTAAAAAATTTACCCTATATTGCAAAATACTCAGTGCATATTTAATAAAATAGATCACATCACATACCCTACTAAACCTTCAGCGTAAGTGGTTCATTTGCCCGAAATCTGACTTGATCCAGGGAAGCAATTTGACAAGGGTTTGATTCGTTCTTAGCAAAAATCTATTGTCGCAATACCGGAGTTCTTCTTTACTTTCAAGAACATTGATTCCTTATTCAACCCAGGTCATGACCAATAGTGGATATCTCACTCGCATATCTAGAGTCCAGCATCTCTGGCTCAGCCCAATACTGAACTTTAGCATTAAAGCCAGAGTCCTTTACAGTCAACTACTCCCTCCGTCCCAAAATAACTGTCTCAACTTTAGTACAACTTTATACTAAAATTAGTACAAAGTTGAGACACTTGTTTTGGGATGGAGGGAGTACTATTTGGCGCTTCGGGCGCCGGTTTTACAAATGGTGCACACCTTCCGATATCACCTACGTAGGAAATGGGCCAGCCCATTTAACTTTTCTTCTTCTTGTTCGCACCGCGTGCATAGCGCCTGTGCAACTTTCGCATGCCGTTAGTGTTTTATGATTTTGGAAGCTTCTAGATGCTTCCTAGACTGCTTTTCTTTTGGGTTTTTTCATTTTTTGTTATTTCTCTTCTAGTTTTCTTTTGTCATGTGTTTATTCCTCTTGTCAAATTTTTTTAAATCCATAAACATTTTGTCAGATTATGATTTTTTTATCCTTGAACTTTTTCATATTTGGAAAAAAAAATCAAATTCATGATTTATTTTAAATTTCACAAAGTTTTTTAAAAATTGATAATCTTGTTTGAAAATATCAAATTCACCAATATTTTAGCAATTTATGGACTTTTTCAAATTTGTGAATTTTTGAACAAACTGATGTACTTTTTTGAAATTGGTGAACTTTTTAAAATTTGCCAATATTTTTTCAAATTCATAAACTTTTCCTAATGCATGAACGTTTTCAAATTCATGAATTTTTTATGTGAGCTTTTCAAATTCTCATGAACAATTCTCAAAACCAGTAATTTTTTTGAAACCCATGATTTTTTTTCCAATTCATGTACTTTTCCAAATTCATGAACTGTTTCAAATTCAAAATCTATTACAAATTTTTGCACTTTTATCAAATTCACCAAGTTTTTCAAATTCTAGACCATTTTTTTGAAATCTATGAACCCTTTTTGAAATTTGTGAAATTGTTTACTATAATACCTCTAGCTGCTTTTTTAAACAACAGAGCAACTCCTGAAAAAGTTTGGCCGAGCAAACCCACACGTGGTATCTTTTTTCAAACCCACAGGAAAACTCTGGCCAGTTTTTTCATCAATTAGAGCAAGCCGGGCGAGAAAAAGCAAAAAATAGTACCAAGTGATGGAATGTCGGGATGACGGGCGTATGTAATCAACGACTATTACCGGGCTTCGGCCCACCTCTATACCGCGCGGGCACCACCGTCGGCGGGAGCGCCTGAAGCGCTGAAGAGGCGTTCTCTCCTTTTCATGAATAACCAGGAAGAAGAGAATCCCTAATTCATAATTGAATGCCGTTCTATTTCCTAAAGAAAGAGATTCCCAATATATGTGAATCACGAAAGAACCAATGGTAGGAGGGCGTAAAAAATAATTTACGGGGCTGGCTCCCATGGAAAATATATGTGGGAGAGCAATGGTATCTATTTTTCTTTTTTAGGGGAAATGGTATCCATTTTACTCCGACCTGATTCTAAGATGGTCGAACAACGCACAGACGTCGAGGCATGGGCCAGGCCCATTTACTGGATTCAAGCACAGATTTGGTGGGTCTTTTATAAAGCTTTTTGGGGTAAGTTTGTTCTTTTGATTTTTCTTAACTTTTCTCGGTTTCTTTTTTGGAATTTTTTTAATATTTTCTTTCTCTGTTATTTTAAATTCGTGGATAAATTTGGTGTTAGTGGAATCTGATTCCCAATGACTTGTCCATGCACTTAAGAAAGGGGATGCAGACTTTTTATCTATTGGTGTCCTGATCAGGGAGGCTAGGAGTTTATGCAGAATGACCTTCGACAGCCATGATTTTATGCACTGCAAACGCACTTGTAACACTGTCACTCACGCTCAGCGATACATGGGTATGGTGCAGCTGAATCCTCACTTGTTTGGGGGGATGATATGCCAGTTTTTGTATTAGACTTGGTAGCCAGCGATATTGCTGGGGCCAGTGCTTAAAAATTTGTTTAAAAGTCAAAACAAAAATTCATGGATAAATTCGGAAACTATGAACATTTTAAATCTGAGAATTTTTTTTGAACTTTTGTTAACATTTCTAAATTTATGCACATTGTTTAGATTTAGGAGTTTTATAAATACAAAAATTCATGGATATTTTTCATTCAAGAATAATTTAAAGTTTGTGAATTTGTTTTTTATTTTTAAAATTTCTTAGGAATTTCATATACTTTCTAAATTCGAAGAAATGTTTTTCAAACTCCTGAATATTTTTAATAAAAATATAAATATATTTTAAAACATAAATGTTTTCCCAATTTTTTAAACAAGCGAAAATGCACTGGTATATCAGAAGCGAGTAAACCACTAAATCCAACAATAAAACTATGTATAGAAGGAAAAGAGACATACATGCACCAAGCACCAGCCCTACAGCCATACAGTAAAATGGCACTAGCTAACAGCAGCGTAAACAGACCTTGGTAGAACACCTTGAAACAGATATGCTGAGCACACATGATTAAGATAGCACGCCTTGAAACCTATTCCAAGCAAAAAAGAGAATCAAATCCTGGACAAACAGCCAAGCTCTTTTCTCAGAAATGGCGAGAGCCAATGAGAGTATGAAACAAAGTACTTGCCAACTTTTTCAACAATAGCTGTATTAAAGTGGTAATCTGACGGGAGGGCCGTTTTAGCTCTTGGAAGCATTTGCTCCCTAATGAACAGTAAATTGAAAATAAATAGTAAATAAAATTTAAAAATTCTGCATTTTTTCGTAGATGTTCTTGTTAGTGTAACAAGAGTGCTTGCCAATTTTCATGCGAAACGGGATGACGGTGATTCTTCGGTGAAAAAAACAAAAATAAGTGTAACATTTGAAGGTAACATTTGGCGTTTGACTTGTTTTTTTTACACATATCAAAATACTTAAGCTTTCGTCCTAAAAATTAGCATGTAGCATTTTGGTGTGACAATGATCACATATTTTTTTTTTATTATTTTTTTTTACATTTGTAAAATACATTTTTCATGAACAGGAGCATATGCTCCCTAGAGCCGAATTGATTTCCGTAATCTGACACCCAAGACATTGGAAGTAATGAAATAACTTGTCAGTTGTCACTGTAGTACCAATCAGACACAAGACATTGCTGAGCACCAACTCACAGCTGGCTTCCCAAATAATACAGAATTAGCATTTCAAACTGAAACCATGTCTTTCGTGCTTTTCAGCAATGCAAAACTGAAAGTAAGCAGGGGAAAACAGAGGACAGTTCTGAAGCATATACGCTACGTTTATTCTTCATAACACTAACATGGTGTTCAAGATAGCATAACAAGATGCATAAGCGCTACTTCCGCCATCGAAATTGTTCGGTTCTACTACAAAATAGGAAGAAGAATGAACAGAATACATCACTCATTTCAGTTAGATGCTGCAAGCTTGCAACGATAGGATTTTGAGTAAAACTGACAAAGAACAGCTTAACAGCAGAGCCAAGCGCCAGCAGTAAATCGATAAACCCACAGACAATAAAAGGCAAAAGAGACAGCCATATTACAGTAAAACAACACTAGCCAATGGCAACATAAATAGACGATCACCAGCCTTCCAACAGACCACAGCATGATGGTTAAGATAGCACATCTTGTAACCTATTTCTACAAGAAATACCAAATCCTGGACATAAAAATAGCAGCCAAGCTCTTTTATCCGAAATGATGAAAGCCAGTGAAACAAAGTTCTTGCAAACTTTTTCAACAATAGCTGTATTGAAGTAGCAATCAGACACACGACAGTGGCAGCGACCAAATTACTTGCTGCTACGCCGAGCACCAAATCACAGCTAGCTTCCCAAATGATGATAGCAGAATTTCGTGCTTTTCAACAATGGAAAACTGAAAGTGAACAGGGGAGAATAGTAGAATAGTTCTAAAGCATAGAAGCTCAATTGTTCATAACATAAACATGATGTTCAAGATAGAATAATAACAGGTACCAAATGTCGATAGCACAAGTGCTACTTCCTCCGTCCAAATTGTTCAGTTCTACTAGTAGTAGGGCGAAATGGTAACAAAGAACAAAAGACATGGCTCATATGGGATAGGATAGTCCAGGGGCACAACATCAATCAAACCAGGAGTACAAAACACTAAGCTGGAGCACCGCATCTTATAGAAGTATGGTGAACGGAGGCTTCTTCTCGTGCACGGCATCTTCTTCTTGCATCTCAAACAACGGAAGCGAAATCATGCTCTCTTGGAGGCGATGCATAGTGAGTGACAAACTGTTTGCAAACCGATTCAAACTACTTTCATGGTCTTCGCTTTCCACATTTCCTAAAAACAGACCCTCGATGTCACAATGCAACAGGCGGTCAGCACCATGCTGGATCAACAGCTCACGCTCGTTGATCACAGCCATCATAGGGGCGAAATAAGTGACCGTCAAATCAAGCGGCGGCGACGCCTCCATCGCCCGCAGGTCAATCCGGTATCGAAATACCCACTTCTCGGCGTCATAGTCCTGCAGCACCCAAATGTCCTGAGTGAGGCAGTCACCGGACGTGTGGCGCAAAGCAATGTCGCCACCAAGATCGAACAGTGAAAAAATGTCGCCGGGCAGCTGTGCTGGGCGGCTCATGTGCCGGAATGTCTCGGTTATGGTGTCCAACACGGTTATGCCGAGGCTCAGTCCCCAGTGCAGGGCACCACGATGGTGGACTGGTGGGAAACCAGAAGAAGCGGGATAAATCTGTAAAACTGCCGGCCATTGGATGCATCTTGGCCGGTCCGATCCCACCGGGAGGACGAAGAAAGCAGGCGGCTCGAACGTGGTGCGACTCACCATGTGCGCCGAGAACATCACCCAGAGCACCCGGTACTCTCGGGGCGATGCGTCGTGCCGGTAGAAGGCGACGACGTTGGGGGCCCTGAATCCTGGCCGCAGCGGAGGACGCGACAGGGGAGCGCACTTGCGGGTGGCCGGGTTGCAGATGTAGAAGCTGGACTGCCGCGACAGGATGAGGAGGCCATCGCAGGCTGCGCGGACGGCGATGCTGGAAACTGGATCGGGAGTGTACCGGAGGACGGGCCGTATCTTCTGATCTCCGGCGGCGGCTAGGCAGGAGATGCCCTCGTCGTTGTGTTCGATGATGGGGAGCGACGGCTGGCGGCGGTGGTGGTCGAGGACGAACTTGTCGGCGGAAGTGGCAGCGCGCCACGACATTTGGACGGCGCGGCAGCGGAGCACGTCCTTGGTCGGCAGCCGGACCAGGATCTCCTCGACGACAAGCCACTCCGGCAGGTCGTCCAGCACGGTCGCGCCGCTGCTGTCCGGCATGCTGTTCTTCTAAGAAAAATGGAAGAAGAAAACATTAGTGGTGCGACGGATTGGGCGCAAGAAAGAACTGCTTCGGCGATCTTCATACAGATCGGCTTAAAGGATACGATGGACAGGCAGAGCCGAGAGGATTTACGTACGTCGGAGCGGAAGCCGGAGGATGACCGGGCGAGAGCGGCGATTTGCAGCGGCGTCGCCTGGTTGTGGTTGAGCCGTGCTACTTCTTGGGGCCTGGGAGAGAAGAGTAAATCCGGATGCGAATTGATGCGAGGGAGAAAGCCTTGGCCTGGAGTTTCAGCCGTGGTGCGTAGGCTGATGGAATTGATGGTGAGAGAGAGAGAGGCTGCACTTCTTTGAGACTCCTTTCTTTGACTGAATTTTACAGTTCGACAGTCAATATTTTTCTTGTTTTACAAAACCATCTTATCCAGCAGTGATAGGCGACGGTCGGCCGGCCGAAACCGGTCGCCGCGTCACAGACCGCACGATTCAGCCTCGCGCGTCTTCTATTTCTTCTTCCTCACGTCAGTATCTGTGAAACATGTGCCGGATTAATGCTCTGTGGCGCCGCTCGCCGGCCCACTATCGGTGCTCGTCGACTCGCAGGTGTTGCTCACCGGGGCCATTCGTCGGCTGGATGGTTGAACAATTCTCAAATCCAGTAATTTTTTTGAAACCCATGAATTTTTTCTCAATTCATGTACTTTTTCAAATTCAAAATCTATTACAAATTTCTGCACTTTTTTTCAAATTCGCCAATTTTTCAATTTCTGGAACATTTTTTTTCAAATATATGAACCCTTTTTGATTTTTTTGCAATTGTTTACTATAATACCTCTAGCTGGTTTTTTAAACAACAGAGCAACTCCTGAAAAAAAAATAGGCCAAGCGAACGCACACGTGGTATCTTTTTTCAAACCCACAGGAAAACTCTGGCCAGTTTTTTCATCAATTAGAGTAAGCCGGGAGAGAAAAAAGCAAAACTAGTACCAAGCGATGGAATGACGAGCGTAGGTAATCAACAACTATTACCGGGCTGCGGCCCACCTCTATACCGCGCGAGCACCACCTTCGGCAGGAGCGCCCGAAGAGCTGAAGAGGCATTCCCTTCTTTTCATTAATAACCAGGAAGAAAAGAATCCCTAATTCCGAATTGAATGCCGTTCTATTTCCTAAAAAAAGAGATTTCCAATATACGTGAATCACGAAAGAACCAATGGTGGGAGGGCGTAAAAAATCATTTACGGGGCTGGCTTCCGTGGAAAATACATGTGGGAGAGCAATGGTATCTATTTTACTTTTTTAGGGGAAATGGTACCCATTTTACTCCCACCTGATTCTAAGATGGTCCACCGACGTCGAGGCATGGGCCAGGCCCATTTACTGGATTCAAGCACAGATTTGGTGGGTCTTTTATGATGCTTTTTGGGGTAAGTTTGTTCTCTTGATTTTTCTTAACTTTTCTAAGTTTCTTTTTTGGAATCTTTTTTAAGAAATTATTTTCTTACTCTGTTCTTTTAATTTCGTGGATAAATTTAGAAACAATGAACATTTTAAATCTGAGAATGTTTTTTGAACTTTTGTTGACATTTCTAAATTTATGCACATTATTTAGATTTAGGATTTTTAAATGGCAAACTCCGAGGCTACCTTGGAGTCAATACACTCCGGTGGCACCTGGAAGCAAATCTTACGTAGTTTCGCACACAACCTTCCCTAGCCATTACATGAGCTACGCTTTTTGCCGAGTGTCGTACCCAGCCTACTTTAAACTCGTTAAAAGTTTTTAGTAGTGATTTGATTTCCTTCACCAAATGTCTATATGCCGAGAGATCCCATGTATGATCACCAATCTTGCTCACCGTCACGAAGAGCTTATGAATGTCTATCTCCTTTGCCAATAGGATCGCCTGCCGGCGCGCTACGAGCTCCACCAGTTCTAGCTCGCCAGCGGAGGGGGGAAAATGACAACCCCCCCACCCCCAAGGAAGCCACCATGATGATCCCTGAGGACCACAGCTCATGTGATTAATTATCATACATGGAAGGTTGGACAAAGGGGCATAAGTAGTAGAGAATTTTTTTCCAGCTTTCCTTCTTATATACATGTGAAAATATTGTCAAAATATTGTTTTTTATATTTAGGGTTAGAAACATAGTTCATATACTCCCTCCATCACAAAATGTAAGAAGTTTTTCCACATAGTATGGAAAAACCTCTTAGATTTTGAGATGGAGGGAGTAATTTTTTTAAAAATATTCACAGTGCAATAAAATTGTTCAACATTATTTAAATAAAATGCTCATATAATGGAAAAACAAGGAAAAGGTAAAGAAACAAAAAAAAAGGAATGGAAAGGGTGCACGCGCGGTTTGAAAAAGTGTGGCTATATGATCAATGTTTCAGAACAACAAGCACAGATTCAGAATCCACGTCAGAGCCACTGAGACGGTAACATTATGGAAGAAAGTGTAGTAGAAGGCAACTAGCCAACAGCAATAAGCATTCCAGTCAGAGTGCCCAGGACTAGGAGGGTTGCCCCTGGCATATTTGGATTGAGCCCAAATTTGTCATACAAGAATATTGGCATCCATCCAAACAGTGACCCAATTTTTGGTCATTGCCAACAAAACGTTATCATATATTTTGGCTGCAACCCAAACTCCCAGGCAGCATAGCTCAACAAGCGAAAATGCACTGGTCTACAAATCAGGATGTAATTTTTATTATTTCTAGTGTTCGTTGTACTGTCATGATTGAAAATGAATAGATGGAGGATGACCTGGAACTGATTAGTAACGGATCGGAAGATGGCGACCGCGAGCTCTGGCGACTCTGGCGTCGCCTCGGGCGATCCCGTCGCCGCCAGCCTCGTCCCCTCCGTCTTCCTCTGCTCCCCTCCCCGAGCCTCCCCTGCCTGCCTTCCCGTCGTCCCCCCTCCCCACCGTCCCGTCCCGCGTGGTGTGGGCGGACCTCGCCGAGGCCGACGACATCGAGGCCGGCTGCCCGGTGGTGTGCCGGGACCGCGTCCCCCCCGCCCCCGTCCGCATGCTGCGGCCCGACATCGCCGGTGGCCTTACTCCCAGGGGTGGGAGTTCGGCCGCCCGCATGTCCGCCCGGCGCCGACGCCGGCCGCTGAGCTCTTTTCAGTCTCCGGCGGGGAAAGGAGCCGCCTTGCGGTCGGGAGGTCGCCGCCGCCGGCGCCGCGCGCAGGGCTGGGGCGTGGCTGGTCGGGCCGACCGTGGCTCGGCGCGCATCTCCTGGCGTGCCGGTGCCGCCCCGCCTTCTGTTCCGGCCGCCGCGCCGACGTTGCCATGGCCAGGGGTGGCCGCGGTGATGTCGCGCCGCTCCCCCTTTCGCCCGTTCATCTCCGCCTTTGGTGCTCCCCTCCCTCCCCGCCATGAGGCTACTCAGGCTCCGGCTGGACCTCGCCGCCCCCGTTCCGCCTCACCGGCGGCCCCTGCGGCGGCGCTCGGGGAAACCCTTGCCCCCCGCTTGCTGGCTCCGGTAGGGTCGTACCGGGCCGCGCTAGTCATGGGCCGTCCCCTGGGCCGGCCTCTTGAGCCCGCGTCGGACCGCACCATTACTGGGCCGCCGCCCTCTGCGGCCTCGGGCCCAGTAACGCAGTCCATATGGCCCCCGTTAGGGTTTCCTCTACAACCCGTGTCCGCTTCCGTCTCCCCCTCGTCCCGCCCCGGTCCCGATCCCGCGCGCTCCCCTCCTGGTGCCCCTCGCCGCCGCTCCCTACTCCAGGTCTCCCGCCGCTCCCCCCTGCCGGACATGACCCGGGAATGGGGAGACGACGCGGGCCGCCCTAAGCGCCGTGCTGAAGATCGCCGCGACCCCCCGCGCTCCTCTCCCGATGGCCTGCAGCGGGCGGCCGACCTCCGGCAGCAGCTCTCCTCCCGGCCGACTCGTCGCTCCCCAGAGCGTGATGCCCAGTGCCCCTCCCCCTGCTCCGAACGCGATGGCCGCCGCTCCCCCGAGCACGAGAGCCGCCGCTCGCCGGGCCGCCGCGCCTCCCCGCGCGCGGATTCGCGTGACCGCCCCCGGTCGCCGGCGGCGGAGTCCTGGCGCTCCTCCCGGCGGCGCTCTCCCTCCCCGACGCGCCGTCGGGACCGCTCCGCCTCTCCTGCTCGGCTGCTGTCTCTGCAGTCCAACGCCGCGCCGGCCGCCCGTCGCTACCAGCCGCCCCAAAACCAACCCTCTTTCCCTCCGTCCAATGGGGGAAACGGCAGTCGTGGGCGTCAAGGCGCCAAGAAGAAGAAGAAGAAGGGACCTCCTCGCCACCCTGCTGCCTCCGCCCCACCCACCGCGGCGGCTCCTCCTTCGACTGCCGACTCCACCAAGGACGCCCCACCGTGCTTCAATTGCGGCCGCTCCGGGCACTTCCAGGTGGCCTGCCCCAACCCGCCGATGTGCTACCTCTGCAAGGACCCCGGCCACCCCGCGGTTCTTTGCCCGGACCGCCCCGTGACCGAGGAGCTCATGATGTACGGCCACGGCATCGAGGGCATGGGTTTCTTCCACATTGAGGTGCCGGACGTCCCCCCTCCTTCCCCTCGCTCCTGGCGGTCGTGTCCGTCGTGGGCGAGGGCATCGCCTCCCCTGAGATGCTCGAGGCCGAGCTCAACCACCTGTGTCGGTGCAAGTGGGACTGGCAAGTGGCCCCCACTTCCGCCTCCACATTCACGGTGGTCTTCCCGGACGCCATCAGCATGGGCTACTGCACCCGCAGCGGCAACATCACCTTGGTCCTCAACCAGCTGGTGTTGGACATCTCTGAGCCGAAGTGGGATCCCAAGGCGGTCGTGATCCTGGACACGGCTTGGATTCTCATTGCCGGCCTGCCCGATGTTGCCCGGTCTGAGCGTGTTATCCGCAGTATGTCCAAGATCCTCGGCAAGGTGGTGGTGGTCGATGAGCTCTCGCTTCGCAAGGAGGAGGAGGTCCGGGTGAAGGTGAAATCACTGGACTCCTCCAAGCTCCGCACCACTGTTCGCGTCTTCTTCAACGACGAGGGCTTCGACCTCAAGATCTGCCCCGAGCCGCCGAACCACATCGGCCGCCCCCGCTTCTCCGACGACGGCCACCAGGGGGGTGGCCCGACGGATGCCGACGACTCCCACCACAGGCGCCCTCGCCCCTCCCGCCACGACGACCTGTCGGAGCACTCCCGCTCCCCCTCCCGTGAGCCTTCCAACCCACCTCCGGGTCGTGGCGGCTCCGGGTCCGGGCGCACCCGTGTGACGGCCGCCGCCCTCGAGGCCGCTCTCCGGCTGGCCGCTCCTCCTCCGGATTCCTCCCCCCCCCCCCCCCCCCCCCCCCCCGCGCGTCGGAGACGGCCAGTGACATCTCCAGTGTGGGCCTGCTTGTCCTCCCGCCCTCGTCGCCCCGCTCTCCGTCAGCCGACTCCGCCCTGCGCATGTCTTCGCCGAGCCCGCCACCACCGTCCCCCCTGGACCGATCTCCCCGGTCCTCTCGGACGGCGACGGCGGGGGCCCGCTCTCCTCGACCGCGCCTGCTCCACCACCCGAGGAGGGTTCGGCCGGAGGCACTCTGGAGCCTCCCGCCCTGCCCCCCACCCCTCTGGTGGCCTCCGACGACCCCCTCGCCTCTCCAGGACCACTGGCCGGGGCGGTGCCCGCCGATGTGACCACTCCAGTCACTGCGCACCCCCCTCGGACAGTGGCGTACGCCCGGCGACCCCGCTCCACCTCGACGCCGGTGACTGCCTCGCGCCCCAGTGCCCGCCTCGATGCGGCTCGTCCGGCGGACTTCCCGGCCCTGTCCGTCCCCGAGCGTGCTGGGCTTCGGGTGGCGGGCAGGAACCTCGAGACAGGTGCGGTCTCCATCCCCCCAGTTCCTCCAGTTGTTCCTTTTCCGCGCTCAAGGCCGTTCCCCTTGGCCACCTCGCCAAGGTGGCCATGGATTCGGCCATCATCTTCAGGGGGGAAGTTGCCCCCCCCCCCTTAGAGCAGATTGAGGCCATTAGGGCCCGCGAGATCTTATATGGCAAGCTTGCTGAAACCCGGGCGCGCCTCCACCGCCAACCCGCGGAACCGACCGCTACCCCCTCCACGGCGGTGGTTCCGTCCATGGCCGGCGAGGTGATCCGTGGACGCACCCGTTCTCGCACTGCGGCCCTCCGGGCGCAGAGCGCTTCCCGTGTCCTGGGGTCAGGTAGCCCCCCGATGGGGGTGTAGATGCGAGGCCTATTCTGGAACATCCGCGGCTTCGGCCATGACGGCTGGCGCCGCCAACTCATCGAATACATGCGAGACGAGCACATCGATTTCATTGCCATCCAGGAAACCATGCGCACTGAGTTTTCCCTCCCCGAGCTTGACGGCCTTAGCCCCCACCTGTTCGCCTAGCACTGGCTCCCTTCTAGTGGGACCACTGGGCACTCGGGTGGCATCCTTTTAGGGGTAAAGGATGCCACCTTCGAGGTGGGCGGCATGGACCGGGGTGAATTCTTCGTTAGTATGGAGCTCTTTGAATGGGCTCTCAACTTCAAATGGGAGGCCGTGATCGTCTATGGGCCGGCGGACCACCACCGCTCCCCGGCCTTCCTTGCTGAGCTGCAGCGGAAGATCTCCGCTTCCCCCCTCCCTGTTGTTGTGGGTGGAGACTTCAACCTCATCCGCTCCCCGGATGAGAAAAGCAATGATCGGATAAACCTCCCCCGGATGCAGCTGTTCAACGACTGTATCATGGAGCTCGGCCTCCGCGAGCTTGAGCGGACGGGTGCCAGGTTCACCTGGACCAACCGTCAAGTAGACCCGACGCGATCCGTGCTGGATCGCGTCTAGTTTCTCGGGATTGGGAGCTTAGATGCCCCTTGGCCTCGCTGCGGGCAATCACCCGGATCGGGTCTGACCACGTCCCTCTCCTCCTTTCCACCGCCGACGAACGCCCCCCATCCCGCCGCGTTTTCGTTTTGAGCTCTTCTGGCTCAACCAGGCGGGGTTTCGTGAGGCGGTCGTGGCTAGGTGGATCTCTGCGCGCGCTTCTCCCCACCGCTCCATGTCCGCCATTGACTCGTGGCAGTTCTGTGCCAAGCTTGCTCACCAATTTATGAAAGGTTGGGGGGCGAACCTTGGCTGTGACCTCCGCGAACACAAGCGGGTTCTTCTGACGGCTATCCAAGCCCTGGACGCTCGCGCCGACACTTCTGGGATTTCCCCGGACGAGTGGATGGTGAGATATGATCTCGAGGATCAGCTCTCGACCATCTACTCGGATGAAGAGGCCTACTGGCGGCTTCGCGGCACCCAACGTTGGGTGCTCCGTGGCGACGCTAATACGGCTTACTTCCAGGCGATTGCCAATGGGCGGCGGCGACGGAAGTCCATCCATTGGTTATAGGATGGAGATACCCCTCTCGTCCGTCCTGCGGACATTCGCGTTCACTTCGACGGCTTCTATAAAGCCTTATTTTCCCCCACCCCTCGGGGGGGGCTGCACTGGCCCCCGACACTTGGTTGGCGTGCCAATTAGTTTCTGATGAGGCGAATGCCGCCTTGGTGGAACCTTTCTCTGAGGACGAGGTCCTTGCTGCCATTAAGGACATGAATCCTTCCTCAGCCCCGGGCCCTGATGGACTGCCAGTCACGTTTTTTTAAACGTTTTGGCAGACCATCAAGCCTGAAGTCATGGCCCTGTTCGACGAATTCTACTCGGGGGTCATGGACCTTGGGTGCCTTAACTATGGGGTCATCACTCTAATCCCCAAAGTTCCGGGTGCTTCTGACATCCGCCGGTTTCGGCCCATCACCGTGATCAACGTGATTTTCTGGATCCTGGCTAAAGGGTACGCCAATAGGGTGACCCTTCTTGCTGACTCCGTCACCCACCCCAACCAGTCAGCCTTCATTCAAGGGCGGTTTATCCTGGATGGGGTGCTAGTCCTCCACGAAGTCCTGCACGAGGTCCGGTCCGAGCACCACCGTGCGGTCTTTCTGAAGCTCGACTTCCATAAAGCCTATGATACAGTCCATTGGCCCTTCCTTCGAGAAGTCTTGCTCCACAAGGGCTTTGATGACCGGTGGGTGACCAGAGTTATGGAACTTGTCTCCTGCGGTCGGACCGCGGTGAACATCAACGGTGAGATCGGACCCTACTTCCCCACTCTCTGTGGGGTTCACCAGGGTGACCCGTTCTCACCGTTTCTGTTCAACATGGTGGTCGATGCCCTTGCTGTCATCCTTGATAAGGCCAAAGCCGCTGGCCATATTCACGGCGTAGTCCCTCACCTGGTAGGAGGGGGAGGGGTCTCCCTCCTCCAATATGCCGACGATACCATAATAATGGTGGAGGGCTCGGCGTCTGACATTGCCAACCTGAAGTTCCTCCTCCTTTGCTTTCAACAGATGTCCGGGCTTACTATCAACTTCGATAAGAGTGAAGTGATGATCCTTGGGTACCCACCTGAGGAGGCCCTGGCCATGGCTGACCGGCTGAATTGCCGGTTGGGTTCTTTCCCCACGACCTACTTGGGGATCCCCATTAGTGACTCAAGGCTCACCGTTGCTGACCTTCGCCCGTCAGTGACTCGGATGCAACACCGCGTCGAGCCCTGTAAGGGGAGGTGGCTTTCGAAGGCAGCCCGGGTGATTCTCATCAATTCCTCGCTCGCCAGCCTACTCTAGTTTCTCATGAGCTTCTATAGCCTTCACGAGACGCTCCATCAGGAGATCGCCAAATACCAATCCAGGTTTTTCTGGGCAGGCGAGGGGGATAAGCAGAAGTATCATATGGTGAGCTGGCCCGACATTTGCAAACCCAAGGACCAGGGTGGCCTTGGGATCTTATCCTCGCGGCGCATGAACATTGCTCTCTTGACCTGTTGGCTCTGGCGTATCGCTAATGGGGAGGGAGGCCTCTGGCTCACCATAGTCCGGAATAAGTACCTTCGGGGCCAACCGTTAGCTTTCTGTCAGCGCTCCGGTGGCTCCCAGTTCTGGCAGGCCGTGATCCAGCTTCTCCCCGTGCTGCGCATTGGCAGGTCCATCTCGGTTGGCTCCCGACCCGCGACCCTGTTTTGGTTCGATAGATGGGTTGGCGACACCCCCTGGCCGCGCGTTTCCCTGGTCTTTTTGCCATTGCGGTAGATCCTAGGATCTCTGTCGAGACGGCCCTTATTGACTTAGGGCGTCTCGCTTTCCGACGTCCCTTCGGTCCTCTGGAGATGGCCGCTTGGGACTCCCTCCTCCAGGACATCGCCCTTCTCCCGTTGGATGTCGAGGATGCCTCTGACTCCATCTCTTGGCGCCTGGAGCCCTCTGGCCGCTTCTCCACGAAGTCCTTATACTCGGCCATCGCTCCATCGATGGCCCCTGAGCCCTTTAGCCTGATCTGGGACATTCGCCTGCCCCTGAAGATCAGGATCTTC
Organism: Thinopyrum elongatum; assembly: GCA_011799875.1. NCBI lineage: Eukaryota > Viridiplantae > Streptophyta > Magnoliopsida > Poales > Poaceae > Thinopyrum > Thinopyrum elongatum. The sequence continues at coordinate 12,209,912 of CM022299.1, forward strand.
CTGTGGCAGTGGATGCGAGGACGCCTTCCCTCTAGGATCGAGGTCCTCAAGCGCAATGGACCTGGCGACGGGATGTGCCCCATGTGTGGCATGGTGGAGGATGCTAACCACATCTCCTTCTCCTGCACTACAGCACAGTTCCTGTGGTCCTGCTTCCGCGAGACGGTCGGCGGACATTGGTGTAATACCAACTTCCCTGACCTGTTTGCGGAGATCCACGCCTCCCCCCCTCACCACCGCCATATTAGATGGCTATGCGTTGACCTGTTTGCTTGGACGCTTTGGACTATTCGCAACAAGCTGGTTATTCAGAAGACTCCTCTCCGCCGTGCGACTGATGCGATCTTCAAATTGTGTGGTTACTTGCAGCTCTGGCGGCCGCTTAGCCGCCCCCAGGACCAGGACGCCATCAACACACTCCTCGCCGACCTTCGCTCGATGGCCTTCCGCTTGGCGCCCCCGCCGCCGCCCCATCCTCCGGAGCCCGATTAGACTTGTTACTCGGGTTGCTGTGTGTGAGTGTGTTGTTTTGTGTTCAGGGCTTGTTGAGCTGTGCCCTCATCATTAACCCTTTGTACTACTCTGTGCTTTGTGAGACTTGGTGTGTGTGTGTGTGTGAACCTTGTTGGATGTTTGGCTTGGGCGGTTTGCTTTATATATAAAGCGGGGCGAAAGCCTTTTTCGGTAAGATGAATAGATTGGATGTTTTTTTGAAAAAAAGAAGCGAGTAAACCACTAAATCCAACAATAAAACTATGTATCTATACCAATATAAAAAGACCCAAAGAGGCAGATCCAACTGATCTCGGCCATCAACCTAAGTCAATCCAACGACCTAGACTGCTCCAATGGCGAGCGTTCAACGTGTTTAACGTGCAATTAATATCATACCAAATATTTCACTAATCACAGAATTAACACACAAATAATAGCATACCTAATATCTGCGTGCAACTAAAATATTACCTAAATATTAACGTGTGTTGCACGTGCACATTTACTAGTAGAAGGAAAAGAGACATACATGCACCAAGCACCAGCCCTACAGCCATACAGTAAAATGGCACTAGCTAACAGCAGCGTAAACACACTATGACCACAACATGATGATTAAGATAGCACACCTTGAAACCCATTCCTACCAAAAAGGATGAAGAAATCCTGGACACAAATGCCACAGCCAAGCTCTTTTCTCCGAAACGGCGAGAGCCAATGGAAGTATGAAACAAAGTACTTGAACTTTTTCAACAATAGCTGTATTGAAGTGGTAATCAGACACCAAGACATTGGTAGCGATCGAATTACTTGTCACTGTAGAACCAATCGGACACAAAACTATGTTAAGCGCCGAATCACAGCTAGCTTCCCAAATGATGCAGAATTAGCATTCGAAACTGAAAACATGTCTTTCGCGCTTTTCAGCAATGCAAAACTGAAAGTAAACAGGGGAGAACAGTAGAACAGTTCTGAAGCATAGAAGCTCCATTCTTCATAACATGAACATGGCGTTCAACATAGCATAACAAGCATAAGCGCTACTTCCACCATCGAAATTGTTCAGTTCTACTACGGAATAGGAAGAAGAAAGAACAGAAGACATCGCTCACTTGGGTTAGATGCAGCAACGATAGGTCATTTCCAGCTCCTCATTTTGACTAAAATTGACAAAGAACAGCTTAACAGCCAAGCGCCAGCAGTAAATCGATAAACCCAGACAATAAAAAGCAAAACAGACAGCCATATTACCATAAAATGACACTAGCTAATGGCAGCATAAATAGACAATCACCAGCCTTCGAACATACTACATCATGATGGTTAAGTTAGCACATCTTGTAACCTATTCCTACAAAAAATTCCAAATCCTGGACATAAAAGTAGCAGCCAAGCTCTTTTATCTGAAATGGTGAAAGCCAGTGCAACAAAGTTCTTGCCAAAAAAAAGTTATTGCTAACTTTTTCAACAATAGCTGTATTGAAGTAGCAATCAGACACACGACAGTGGTAGTGACCAAATTACTTGCCGCTGTAGCAGGCAAACAAACACAAAACTACGCTGGGCACCAAATCACAGCTAGCTTCCCAAACGATGATAGCAGAATATCGTGCTTTTGAACAATGGAAAACTGAAAGTAAACAGGGGAGGAAACAATAGAACAGTTCTAAAGCATATAAGCTCCATTTGTTCATAACATAAACATGATGTTCAAGACAACATAACAAGCACCAAATGTTGGTAGCACAAGCGCTACTTCCTCCGTCCAAATTGTTCAGTTCTACTAGTAGTAGTGCGAAATAGTAACAACAAAGAACAAAAGACACGTCTCATATGGGATAGGATAGTCCAGGGGCACAACATCAATCAAACCAGGAGTCCAAAGCACTAAGATGGACCGCCGCATCTTACAGAACTACGGTGAACGGTGGCTCCTTGTTCACGGCATCTTCTTGTCGCGTCTCAAACAACGGAAGTGAAATCATGCTCTCTTGGAGGCGATGCCTAGTAAGCGACAAACTGTTTGCAAACTGATTCAAACTGCTTTCATGGTCTTCGCTTTCTACATTTCCTAGAAACACGCCGTCAATGTCGCAACGCAACAGACGGTCAGGACCATACTGGATCAACAGCTCACGGTCATTGACCACAGCCATCACAGGAACATACTTCACCCTCAAATTAAGCGGCGGCAATGCCTCCATCACCCGCAAGTCAATCCGGTATCGAAATGCCCACATCTCGACATCATAGTCCTGCAGCACCCAAACGTCTAGAGTGACACAGTCACCCGATGTGCGGCGCAAAGCAAGGTCGCCACCAAGAGCGAGCAATGACACCATGTCGCCCGGCAACTGTGCTGGGCGGCTCATCTGCCTGAATGTCTCGGTTACGGTGTCGAACACCGTTATGCCAAGGCCCAGTGCCCAGTGCAGGCCACGTCTATGGTGAACTGGTGGGTAGTCCGAGGACCTGGTAGCCGGAAAAATCTCTAAAACTGTCGGCCATTGGATACATCTTGGATGGTCCGATCCCACCGGGAGGACGAAGTAACCAGGTGGCTCGACCGTGGCGCCCCTCACCATGGGTACCGAGTATATCGCCCAGAGCACGCGGTGCTCTCCGGACGCTTGGTGCCGGTAGAAGGCGACGACGGTGGCGGAGCTGAATCCTGGCCGCAACGGAGGGCGTGGCAGAGGAGCGCACTTGCGGGTGGCCGGGTTGCAGATGTAGAAGCTGGACTGCCGCGACAGGATGAGGAGGCCATCGCAGGCGGCGTGGTGTATGACGGCGATGTTGGAAACCGGATCGCGTGTGTACTGGAGGACGTGTCGTATGTTCTGATCTCCGGCGGCGGCGAGGCAGGAGATGCCCTCGTTGTGTCGTTCGATGATGGGGAGCGACGACTGGTGGCGGTGGTGGTCGAGGATGAACCTGTTGGTGGAAGTGGCGGCACGCCAGCACTTCCTGACGGCGCGGCAGCGGAGCACGTCCTTGGGCGGAAGCCGGGCCAGGATCTCGTCGACGACGAGCCACTCGGGCAGGTCCTCCAGCATGGTGTCCGGCATGCTGGCTGCTCCTTGCGCGGAAAAGATGCACAGAAGCAAACATTACTACTACTACAACCGGATGATGATTGATATGATAAAAGAAAAGACAATAGCAGATTGGGCGCAAGAAAGAACTGCTTCAGCGATCTACAAGTCGGATTAAAAGGAGAGAAGGGAATGGACAGGCAGAACCGAGAGGATTTACCTTGGGCGGACTCGGGAGAAAGGTCGGCCGGGCGATCTGAAAGCGGGGAAGACGGCGCTCTTGGCGAAGCTGGGGAAGAAAGCCTTGGCAATGCAGCGCAGTAATGGATGGGCGGCACGCTCTGTTGCAGCAGTCGATTGGACTGGACAACGAGCTGCGTAGCCTTTTCAGGTAGGCAGCCTAGCTAGGCTGGAATCCATGGAGCTGCACTTTGACTGAATTTAAGTAATGTATAGGAATTTTCATGGAGTAGTACCAAATTTTATTTTATACAGAGCAAGTACAATAGCAGGCTTATAGCCCGCTTATATGACAATTTTGCCTATTTGGAGGAGAGAGACATGAAAAAGTGAAGGGAGTGGGTTCTCATGTAAAAGCCTAGCTATATGCGGATTCCTAGACTATACAGTAAATACGAAGAAAGAGATAGAAAGAAGATGAGAAAAAGTAGTACTTTTATAGCCAACCTCATAGCTAACCTTATTGTACGAGTGGTTATAAGTGATGGCTATATATGAAATGGCAACACCATATAGCCAGCAATTGGCTATACTATTAACCATGCTATAAGTAAATAGTCAACATTGTCCTACAACGAATTTGACCATGATCAAGTGCAATTTATTGCTCACTGGTCAGAGTTAACAGGTTTACTCCCTCCGTCCTCGAAAGAAACTATCTCAAAGTTTGACCGAGTTTGTGTAAAAATATATCAATGTTTGTCAAAACCAAATAGATATATGATGCAAATATATTTTATCATGATTCTAATGCTACTAATTTGATGGCATAGATATTGATGTATTATTGTATAAATACAGTCAAACATAAAAAGTTAGACTTTCCAAAAAAGTTGAAAATACACTCTTTTAAGGACGGAGGGAGTACATGATTTTTTAATGTTGGGTGTGGCGTTGTGGGTCCAACGACCGTCGGGGCTCCTCCCCACTCCGTCGGCGCATGCACGAGGAAGGTTGGCGCGATGACGGTCATTGGTGGCTTTCGGTGGGGTTGGCTGTATGACCGGAGCTGCCGGTTTTGGGTGGCTCCATGTCCGGGTATGAAGTGGCAAGATCTGATGGGGTACTGGCCGCCGCTTCCCTCCACAGGTGCTGCTGGTAGAGGGGCCGCAGCGCGGGCTTGGTGCGGGGGTGAGAGGTAACCCTGCCCTGGCCGAGATTTCTCCATTTGACGGCCTAGTGCTTGGTCACTGGGCAGTTGTGGCGGCGAGGATACCCGACTATTGCCCCCCTCCGACTGGCTATGGGGTGGGACTCTGTGGGTTGGCGGGGAGGTGACTGCTTCCCCTCCTCGTGGAGGCGTGTGCGTGTTTGTAGGAGATATGCCCTATAGGCAATAATAAATGTTATTGTTTATCTCCCTGTTCATAATTAGGTTTATGTTCCATGCTATAACTGCTATGGTTCTCAAGTCTGCAAATAAAACGAGGCTTGGAGGAAGACTCATATGCACGTGTGGGATAATAAACGATAAAATGTATTCCTAGTCAAGCCTCTATGACTGGCTCAAGTGTTGCATGATGGTTCTGTTTTCCTGATCATGGGCATGTCTATGCCAGCAACTTTGAGGGAACAATGTTAGAAGAACATTTGTGTTGAATCGACCCGATTGATGTTATGCTATGAGTTACTTTCGTCACAAGTTAATGGTTAATAACACAGAGATGGTTAACGTTTGCATAATTCCTCAGACCATGAGAGTATCGAGTTTCTTCATGCTTGATTCATGAACTTTGGGGTTTGTTAAACGTCATCCGTAACTGGATGGCTATTACGGCGGCTTACGGGTTCATGGGAAAGTATGTCAAGTAACTTGATAGCTCAAGATTGGGATTTGCTCCTCCGATGATGGAGAGATATCTCTGGGCCCTCTCGGTGTTACGGTATCCATCATCGTCTGGCCAGACACTTTGTGATTTGATCACAGGGATGCCGGAACACGGTAACGAGAAAAGAGAACAATACCGGTAACGAGGTAACTAGCATAGTGGACAAGTTGTTGATCCACGGGAATGCCAACATGTCTCACCTCGGGTATTTGTAACATATCGCGAAGCAACAGGAATAGCACACGGCAACTGGAGGTTCACTCGAATATTCATTCGTGTGGGTATAGGGGTCAATATGGGTGTCCACGGCTCCGATGTTGATCATTGATCGGAAGGGGTTCCGTGTCATGTCTATACTTCACCGAACCTATAGGGTCACACGCTTAAGGGTCCTCTATCTGCTGAATACTAGACAGGGAGTCTGAGAGAAAATCACCGAAAAAGTTTCGGACACCGAAAAGTTTCGGACAGCGGAAAAGTTCCGCAGAGAGAGGTCACCGGATGAGTTCCGGTGAAACTGAAAAGTTGTTTCAGGGGATACCATTAAGTCAAAATGGTTTCGGCACATGCCTGATAATTCTTGGAGGATGCCAGAATCATTCTGGAAACTTCTGGGAATTTTCTGGAAGAAAAACCGGAAATGTTCCGGGGCTGCCGGAACCGCTTCAGATGCTTTTCGCAGATGAAATCACTAAACTGGAATTGTTCCAGAACGCGTTGAAAATTATTTTAGTTGGTACTGGAAATGTTCTAAGCCCACATAAATATTTTCAGTTCGAACGGACACTGAAAAATGTCGTCGTGAATAGTGAAAGTGCTTTTTGGGAATTTTATGAAAAGCACCTTTTGGGAAATTTCCCAAAAGGCTTCTAGAATCCGTAGGCACTAAGGAAGCCCTCTTGGGGGGGCCCCCCCAAGGGGTGGCCAGCCATGGAGCTCCATGGAGCTCCACATGGCACTCCTTTTTGCTTTATTCTTTATGTAAATGACATAAAGTGGGGGTACTTTTGGTATTTGTGAATGCCAACTTTACCCCTTGGCTTTCCTATAAATAGAGGAGAGTGGGCTGCCCACAACTCCATCCCTTCTCACATACAAGTGCCATTGCAATGATCTGGCTTCTCTCTCCCTCCCCGCGAAATAGTTTCGTAGAGCCGAAAGGCTGTCTAGGTTCCGGTGGGAACTAGTTCTGGACGGCGAAGCCCTGCCGGATAGATGACACCGTATGTGTGCAACTCTGTAGAGAGGTCGTAGTTTCGATCTTAGTGCCCGAGGGGCTGTTCGTGAGTGCCTCCCGAAGGGCTGTCCAAGTGACGGTCCGAGTTCTGTGAGTCCTCCCGAAGGGCTGTCCGAGTGACCGTCCGAGTTTCGAAGGTCCTCCCGAAGGGCTGTCCGCGACACCGTCCGGGGGGCTATTCGACCGCCTCCCGGAGGGCTGTCCGGGGCGCGGATTGTAGGAGATATGCCCTAGAGGCAATAATAAATGTTATTATTTATCTCCATGCTCATTATTATGTTTATGTTCCATGCTATAACTGCTATGGTTCTCGAGTCTGCAATAACCATGAGGCTCGGAGGAAGACTCATATGCACGTGTGGAATAATAAACGGTAAAATGTATTCCTAGTCAAGCCTCTATGACTGGCTCAAGTGTTGCATGATGGTTCTGTTTTCCTGATCATGGGCATGTCTATGCCAGCAACTTTGAGGGCACAATGTTAGAAGAACATTTGTGTTGAATCGACCCGAATTGATGTTATGCTATGAGATACATTCGTCATGAGTTAATGGTTAATAACACAGAGATAGTTAACGTTTGCATGATTCCTCAGACCATGAGAGTATCGAGTTTCTTCATGCTTGATTCATGAACTTTGGGGTTTGTTAAACGTCATCCGTAAATGGATGGCTATTACGGCGGCTTACGGGTTCATGGGAAAGTATGTCAAGTAACTTGATAGCTCAAGATTGGGATTTGCTCCTCCGACGATGGAGAGATATCTCTGGGCCCTCTCGGTGTTACGGTATCCATCATCGTCTGGCCAGACACTTTGTGATTTGATCACGGGGATGCCGGAACACGGTAACAAGAAAAGAGAACAATACCGGTAACGAGGTAACTAGCATAGTGGACAAGTTGTTGATCCACGGGAATGCCAACATGTCTCACCTCGGGTATTTGTAACATATCGTGAAGCAACAGGAATAGCACACGGCAACTGGAGGTTCACTCGAATATTTATTCGTGTGGGTATAGGGGTCAATATGGGTGTCCACGGCTCCGATGTTGATCATTGATCAGAAAGAGTTCCGGTCATGTCTATACTTCACCGAACCTATAGGGTCACACGCTTAAGGGTCATCTATCTGTTGAACGCTAGACAGGGAGTCTGAGAGAAAGTCGCCGAAAATGTTTCGGAGACAACGGAAGAGTTCCGAGAGAGAGAACACCGAAAAAGTTTTGGTAAAACCGAAAAGTTGTTTCGGATAAAACCATTGATCCAAAAAGGTTTCGGCAAGCACCGGGAATGTTTTGGAGGTTGCCAGATTGGTCTGGTAATTTCTGGAATTTTTCTGGAGAAAAAACCGAAAAAAGTTTTCGGAGCTGCCGGAATTGTTTACCGGGTAAACGAAGATGGTTTTAAATTAAACCACCATACTGGAAATGTTCCGGAGCGCGTCCGGATAATTTTAGAGGGTGCCGGAAATGTTCTGGGACCTTCGGGAATTTTTCTGGAAATTACACGCGGGAAAACATCTTGTCCCAGCGAGGGGGGGCAAGATCCCACGTTTCGTGGGGGCTGTTTTTGGGCTGTTTTTGGGGGGGCAGCCCCCTTGTTGGTGGACAAGGTGTTGGGGGGGCCCCCCATGGTGGGGGGCAGCCCCCACATATTATGGGATATGTTGGGAGGAGGTGGCAGCCCCTCATGGGGGCGCCATGGGGCAAAAGGGGGGGCCCCATGAGACAACTCCCCACCTTTGGTGGGAGCTTGTTTTGTGGGGGGGGGCCCACATGTTTTGTGGCTGAAATTTTCAGCCACCCCACCCCCTCCTTCCCCTATAAAAGGAGGTGGAGAGGAGCTCTCCATACTCACTCAAACTCTCTCACACAAGCCATGCATGATCTGGCATTCTCTCTCCCTCCCACGAAATAGTTTTGTAGTGCCGAAAGGCTGTCTGAGTTCCGGTGGGAACTAGTTCTGGACGGCGAAGCCCTGCCGGATAGGTGACACCGTATGTGTGCAACCCCGTAGAGAGGTCGTAGTTTCGATCTTAGTGCCCGAGGGGCTGTTCGAGAGTGCCTCCCGAAGGGCTGTCCAAGTGACGGTCCGAGTTCTGTGAGTCCTCCCGAAGGGCTGTCCGAGTGACCGCTCGAGTTTCGAAGGTCCTCCCGAAGGGCTGTCCGCGACACCGTCCGGGGGACTGTTCGACCGCCTCCCGGAGGGCTGTCCGAAGGGAAGATGAGGGTATACATCCTCGCGGTTGGGAGGTTGTAAATCCTAGCTGCGGGGATCTGCACCAACGATCGTCATCGACTCTACTTTCGCTGCGCTACGAGTCGGTAACGAAAATGATCAAACCTTGTATGCAGTCTCCATAGTGGTCCTGGGCTGGTGCGTAGGTCGGAAATTTTTTGTTTTCTGCTGCGTTACCCTACAGTGGCATCATGAGCCGTGCTATGCGTAGATGCAGGTTGCGATCTAGAATACATAGAGATGTATGGGTGTTGCACAATATAATTAGGTAGTAGATGAGTTCTATTACTGAAAATTATTTGTGCGGGTAGCAGATGAAATCTGTTACCTGATGTTCTTGTTGCTTCCCTGGAATTTGCATATTTCTGATCTTGATAACAGTATGGTGGAGTTTCAAGGTTTTGGCAATCCGCGATCCTGATTGATCAACGAAGTGCTAACAGTTCATTGAATTCCACCGTAGTTAAAAAGAAAGATGAAATTTCGCAGACGAAAGGGCAATGCAGATATGATCTGCACGGGGGTCATGCGTATGACGAAGTTTAGTATGGGGTTCGAGATTTTATTATCTCGTGCTTCATACACCCCGCATTGTTAATCTAGCGACCTAGATTATCATACTTGATGATGGACGTTGGTAGCTTCGGTTTGTTTCGAAACCTTAGAAGCCACGTAAAACAAGTTTTTGCATGAACCGATTAGAGACGTCTAACTTGGTTTTGCAGGAGGGTTTGCATGTGCATGTGATGTGGTATAGCAGTGCTCATAATAATTTGATTATGTATGAGATGACTATATAATGTAAATTTATTAACATGACCTGCGTGTCATGATTCGGCATGATGGCTGGAGCCATATGATTGCACTTAAAATGACCTGCGTGTCAACCTTGTTGTAATGCATTATTTTATTAGCTATAAAGATAGCAATATTATCTGGTGCATCGACAAGGTGGTGGCAATCTTCGCGAAGGTGAACACCGACGTGAATGCCGAAGACGAAGGAATACAAGACTTCTCCGTCAGAAAGGGCTATACCATATCATGCTATTATGAATTGCCTGAGATGTTTATCCCTTATGTTGCACCCTTCTTGATTGCGCGGTAGTCGCTTTTATTAGGGTGATCTCTCACAAAAATATCAAGTAGTTAGTGTTCTCCCAAGTGTAGCACCGTCACGGCACCTAACTTTTCGGGGTATCACATGCTAACATGGGTACGAACGATTAGGGATGTGTGAGGCGGGTGAGTTGAGACCTCGCAGCGAGATCACTTGGTTGTCTTGACGTTCAGGCATGAAAGTCATGAGCTCGGAACACACGCATCGAAAGATGAACAAGAGTCACATAGAGATGTGATTGGCAAGTTTGCCTACCGATTGAGATTTTCGTCATCAGTGATGCTACCATCAATGGCGTTGAATTGAAATGCGGATCTTGAATCACTCACAATCAATTATGAGAGATATTGATTTGAGTGGGAGCGCACTGTAGAATTAATTCTTTTAATTCTCAGTGCAATTAATTTTGAACACTGTCTAAGTGTGATTTGCATAATAGTTGTAGAAAAATGGCTCACATTTCCACCTTCCCTATTAAAATTGAATAGCTGTTAAATATCTGGTTAAAACTTTACGGTTGGTAACGTAATGTGAGGATTATCCTCAAGAGTGCCAAGAAGGATTTTGTCCTATCGCATACTTTGGTATTCTCTCGCTTATGCTATGGATCATGTGAGTCTCGTCCTTCGATCCAAAAGCTAGAATTCCGTTTCAGTCAAGTGCAATATGTTTGTTTCCATGAGACCCGAACTTCGAAAGTTTGGATAGTTATGTGATATTCATGGAATCTGAAAATCATTTTCAGAGACAGACAAAGGCTAAAAGATATGAGATATCCAAAGCAATGTTTGTTTGCAAACTATTAGTAAAAGAAGTTTACTATGCATTAGACTGATAAGAGAGGGATCCAGAAGAACGCCTATCATATGATAAAAGGTGAATAAAACAACAACTTAAGAGAAAGGAAGTGTCCGAAGGGTGTTAGTGAAACTTTCACGCCTAGGAAGTCCGAGGCTAACGCCACTCTTAAGTTGGGTGCTTCTTCTGAGAGTAGGAGAAATACTAAAAGTTAAAACTGTTAGAAGTATAAAGGCAATAAAGAAGACTGGAATATCCAGCTCATGTATGAATGTCATACAAAGTTTTTGATGTATAGAAGGCTGGTCAAAGATATAGTTCTTGGGAATTATGGTTAAACATGTTAATCACTAATTCTTGGGTATTGTGAGACAATCACAAAGATACCCGCTCGATTGCATTCTGTTGCAACTCGATGTAAGAACTACTATGGCCTGAAAGACTAGCCAGGAATGAGGTTGAGATACACACATGGGACATAGTAAATGTTACTATACCTTCCATCGGTGTATTACCTATGTATTTACTTTCATAATTCATTTTAGAGTTTCACACTCTAGCCCTTTGCATAAGGTATCTTGCAAGAAGGTTGTGCATAAGAGAACTTTTTATGTTCGGTGTTATGAATAACATAAGGGCCATACTTTCATTATGAATGAGATGTATGTTATGAATATTGATAATAATATATTACCTCTAGATTTACATTCATAATTCATTTTAGAGTTTTACACTCTAGCCCCTTGCACAATGTTGTTGCAAAAAGGTTGTTCATAAAAGGAACAATTGTTGTTTAGTATTATGAATAACATGAAGGGCCATGCTTCCATCCTCGATGGGACGTATGTCATGAATATTGATGGTAATATGATACATCCATAACACTGACGCTAAATATCATAAAGACTAAAAGAATACCACACAAGTGTGGCACTGCATTTGGTCACATTGGAGAAACCCGCATGGATAAATTCCATTATGATGGATTTTTTAAGTCCTTTGATTTTGAATCGTCTGACACTTGCAACTTTCCTCCGAAAAGTGAAGTGACTGAAATACCGTTCACGGGCCATAAGGAACGGACAACAAACTTATTGGTGATCATACATTTGATGTGTGTAGTCCGATAAATGTTGTTAGTAGTGGATTTATCTATCTTCAGAAATGACTTAAGTAGATATGTGGATATTTACTTGATGAGACGTAAGTCTGGATCTTTTGAATTCATTCGAAAGGTTTTCAAAAATGAAGTAGATGGTTATTGTAACAAGAAAATTATGTTTCTACAATTCGATTGCAGAAAGGAATATTTGAGTTACAAGTTTAGCGAATGTCTGATGAGTTGTGAAAGTAGTTTCATAACTTGCACCTCCCGGAACACCATTGCATGTGGAAAGTCCGTGAAGATGTAATCAAACCATTTATGACATGGTAAGATCAAAGATGACATATATAAATTTGCCATTATCCCTTTTAAAGAGTGATGCTTTAGAGACTACGGCTTTTACACTGAAAAGAGCTCCATCAGGTCTGTTGAAATGACGCCATGGTATGGTACGCCCAACCATGTTATATCTTTTCTTAAACATTTGGAATATGGGGCTTGTGTAAAAGGTTACAAACCTATTCCAAATCAGACAAGTGCTACTTTGTAGGTTATCCCAAGCAATTGGGTATTCCTCCCTCACTATACCGAGGCAAATAGGTTTTCCACAAAGAACGGTATGCTTTTTGAAGAAAATGGTTCTTTCAAAAAGATGAGTGGGAGAATAATGCAAGTTGACGAGATAACCAGTATCTCTGTTATCAGGTCAAAGGAAAGAGACCTTGGAAGTAATTCCAGAGTTTTCTACTACGACTGATATGGAAGTCTCTACAATAAAATGTACGGACTTCGGTCGAACTTGCAGCTGAACCACGTAGGCAAGGCTCATGCAAACCTCTCAGGTGCGCAGACGAGACATTGTTGTCAGACAACAGTATACCTACGATACACAAGGAAGCGTTGATGGGCCCTGACTCCGGAATTGGCTAAATGCCAATACAATCCGAGATAGTTTCCATATAAATGTTTCAAGATTAAAATCTTGATACACCTTTCGAAAGACTTAGAGTCTAACGAATTTTATGGAACTTAAAACTGATACGGATAAAAATGTTTTATCCATAAAGCTCGACTTGTTGAAATAACAAGTTCAAGGAGTTGACTACGATGAGGTTGTTTCACCGTAGCGTTGCTTAAAGTCGGTTTGGGTTGAACTAGCAATTAATACATATTTCAGTCATGAGATATGAAACATGGATGACAATAGGATTTCCATATGATGGAAATAAAACCAAGGACTTGCATGTGTTACAGTCCAAGGTATTTTGTCAGTCCAGAGGATGCTAGTAAGTATGCAAACTTCAGAGTTCCAGCGATGGACAGAAGAGAGCAAAATGGAGTTGGAATCTTCGTGTTTTGATGAAATGGTTAAAAGGGTTTTGACTTCATCAATGGGTAACGAAGATGCTTGTGATTCAAGAAAGTAAGTGGGAGCATAATAATATTTCTAGAAACGTTGTGTGCTTGACACATTGTTAACTGGAAATAAATTTCTTGACATGAATGAGGACTTCATTTAAAAATAGTTTTTTGATGAAGTGCTTGGGCTAAATAGCCTTTATATTAGGCATGATGATCTATGGAGATAGATTTACCTAATGGGGCTGAGCAAAGATACATATTGACAAAATGCTAAAACCTTTTAGCATTAAAAACGTCAAGGAGTGATTCTTGCCGAAGTCACATGGAAAGAGTTTTTGCAAGACTCGGTGTCCCAAAACACTGATGAGCAATATACATGATGGAGATTCCACACACTCTTGTGTTTGGATTAATCATGTATTCCATGGTATGTAAAACAACCAGATATGTCCAATACTCCAAAGATGTTGCGAGTATGGATACCAAAGTGATCAAAGTACTGATCATGGGACAACAGTGAAAGATGTCATTGAGTACTAGAGTAGTACTGATGACATATTTTCTCGCAAGAAGAGATTATGAAGTGCTTGTTGTAAGTAATTACATCGATACAGTCTTCATCAATGCTCCATGCGATTTTCGATTAAAGTTAATGGTTTTGTGCAATACACAATATGGTGGCACGGTAGTTGGAAATTGTTCCAAACAAGTTACTGTGGCGAATTCTATAACAGAGGCAAAGTATGTTGCCGCTTTTAAAGCGACAAAGAAGATGTTGAATCATATAGTTCATTCATGAACTTAGTATGGTTCCAAGATGGCTTTTGTCAATGGGACACTACTGCAAGTAGTTGCTCCATAACTCAGTCTGAGGAATCCAGGTTCGACCTGTGATTCGCATACATACCAAGCCAAGTCCACACAAAATATGACTTTGGTGAAAGCGTGAAAATGCGAGGATATGCAAAGATACACACGGAGCTGAAGTCGTCAGATCCGTTGGACATTCAGGCTATACCACAAGCAAAGCATATTTACACCGGTGTGCCACAGGTGTAAAGTGCATTAGTATTAACTAGATTATTGACTCTAGTGCAAGTGGGAGTCTGTAGGAGATATGCCCTAGAGGCAATAATAAATGTTATTGATTATCTCCCTGTTCATAATTAGGTTTATGTTCCATGCTATAACTGCAATGATTCTCGAGTCTGCAAATAAAACGAGGCTTGGAGGAAGACTCATATGCACGTGTGGGATAATAAACGGTAAAATGTATTCCTAGTCTGGCCTCTAAGACTAGCTCAAGTGTTGCAGGATGGTTCTGTTTTCCTGATCATGGGCATGTCTATGCCAGCAACTTTGAGGGCACAGTGTTAGAAGAACATTTGTGTTGAATCGACCCGATTGATGTTATGCTATGAGATTCTTTCGTCACAAGTTAATGGTTAATAACACAGAGATGGTTAACGTTTGCATGATTCCTCAGACCATGAGAGTATCGAGTTTCTTCATGCTTGATTCATGAACTTTGGGGTTTGTTAAACGTCATCCGTAACTGGATGGCTATTACGGCGGCTTACGGGTTCATGGGAAAGTATGTTAAGTAACTTGATAGCTCAAGATTGGGATTTGCTCCTCCGACGATGGAGAGATATCTTTGGGCCCTCTCGGTGTTACGGTATCCATCATCGTCTGGCCAGACACTTTGTGGTTTGATCACGGGGATGCTGGAACACGGTAACGAGAAAAGAGAACAATATCGGTAACGAGGTAACGAGCATAGTGGACAAGTTGTTGGTCCACGGGAATGCCATCATGTCTCACCTCGGGTATTTGTAATATATCGCGAAGCAACAGGAATAGCACACGGCAACTGGAGGTTCACTCGAATATTCATTCGTGTGGGTATAGGGGTCAATATGGGTGTCCACGGCTCCGATGTTGATCATTGATCGGAAGGGGTTCCGGGTCATGTCTATACTTCACCGAACCTATAGGGTCACACGCTTAAGGGTCATCTATCTGCTGAATACTAGACAGGGAGTCTGAGAGAAAGTTTTCGGAAAAAGTTTTCCGGAGACAGCGGAAAAGTTCCGACGAGAGAGGTCACCGGATGAGTTCCGGTGATACTGAAAAGTTGTTTCAGAGGATACCATAAAGTCAAATTGGTTTCGGGACATGCCTGATAATTCTTGGAGGGTGCCAGAATCATTCTGGAAACTTTCTGGAATTTTCGGAGATGAAAACCGGAAATGTTCCGGAGCTGCCGAAACCGCTTCAGATGCTTTTCGCAGATGAAATCACTAAACTGGAATTGTTCTAGAACACATTGAAAATTATTTTAGTGGGTACTGGAAATGTTCTAAGCCCACATAAATATTTTCAGTTCGAACGGACGCTGAAAAATGTCGTTGTGAATAGTGAAAGTGCTTTTTGGGATTTTTTATGGAAAGCACCTTTTGGGAAATTTCCCAAAAGGCTTCTAGAAGCCTTGGGCACTAAGGAAGCCCCCTTGGGGGGGCCCCCCCAAGGGGTGGCCGGCCATGGAGGGTGGAGCTCCATGGAGCTCCACATGGCACTCCTTTTTGCTTTATTCTTTATGTAAATGACATAAAGTGGGGGTACTTTTGGTATTTGTGAATGCCAACTTTACCCCTTGGCTTTCCTATAAATAGAGGAGAGTGGCTGCCCACAAACTTCATCCCTTCTCACATACAAGTGCCATGCAATGATCTGGCTTCTCTCTCCCTCCCACGAAAAGAGTTTCGTAGAGCCGAAAGGCTGTCTGGGTTCCGGTGGGAACTAGTTCTGGACGGCGAAGCCCTGCCGGATAGATGACACCGTATGTGTGCAACTCTGTAGAGAGGTCGTAGTTTCGATCTTAGTGCCCGAGGGGCTGTTCGAGAGTGCCTCCCGAAGGGCTGTCCAAGTGACGGTCCGAGTTCTGTGAGTCCTCCCGAAGGGCTGTCCGAGTGACCGTTCGAGTTTCGAAGGTCCTCCCGAAGGGCTGTCCGCGACACCGTCCGGGGGACTGTTCGACCGCCTCCCGGAGGGCTGTCTGAAGGGAAGACGAGGGGATACATCCTCGCGGTTGGGAGGTTGTAAATCCTAGCTGCGGGGATCGGCACCGCCGATCGTCATCGACTCTACTTCCGCTGCGCTACGAGTCGGTAACGAAAATGATCAAACCTTATATGCAGTCTCCATAGTGGTCCTGGGCTGGTGCGTAGGTCGGAAATTTTTGTTTTCTGCTGCGTTACCCTACAGTGGCATCAAGAGCCGTGCTATGCGTAGATGCAAGTTGCGATCTAGAATACATAGTGATGTATGGGTGTTGCACAATATAATTAGGTAGTAGATGAGTTCTATTACTGAAAATTATTTGTGCGGGTAGCAGATGAAATCTGTTACCCGATGTTCTTGTTGCTTCCCTGGAATTTGCATATTTCTGATCTTGATAACAGCATGGTGGAGTTTCAATGTTCTGGCAATCCGCGATCCTGATTGATCAACGAAGTGCTAACAGTTCATTGAATTCCACTGTAGTTAAAAGGAAAGATGAAATTTCGCAGACGAAAGGGCAATGCAGATATGATCTGCACGGGGGTCATGCGTATGACGAAGTTTAGTATGGGGCTCGAGATTTTATTATCTCGGTTTTCATACACCCTGGAAAGTTAATCTAGCGACTTGAATTATCATACTTGATGATGGACGTTGGTAGCTTCGGTTTGTTTCGAAACCTTAGAAGCCACGTAAAACAAGTTTTTGCTTGAACCGATTAGAGACGTCTAACTTGGTTTTGCAGGAGGGTTTGCATGTGCATATGATGTGGTATAGCAATACTCATAATAATTTGATTATGTATGAGATGTCTATATGATGTAAATTGATTAACATGACCTGCGTGTCATGATTCGGCATGATGGCTGGAGCCATATGATTGCACTTTAAATGACCTGTGTGTCAACCTTGTGTAATGCATTATTTTATTGGCTATAGAGATAGCAATATTATCTGGTGCATCGACAAGGTGGTGGCAATCTTCGCGAAGGTGAACACCGACGCGAATGCCGAAGACGAAGAAATACAAGACTTCTCCGTCAGAAAGGGCTATACCATATCATGCTATTATGAATTGCCTGAGATGTTTATCCCTTATGATGCACCCTTCTTGATTGCGCGGTAGTCGCTTTTATTAGGGTGATCTCTCACAAAATATCAAGTAGTTAGTGTTCTCCCAAGTGTAGCACCGTCATGGCACCTAACTTTTCGGGGCATCGCAGGATCTCCCTGGGTGCGAACGATTAGGGATGTGTGAGGCGGGTGAGTTGAGACCTCGCAGCGAGATCACTTGGTTGTCTTGACGTTCTGGAAGGATCTCCCTGAGCTCGGAACACGCCCATCGAAAGATGAACAAGAGTCACATAGAGATGTGATCGGCAAGTTTGCCTACCGATTGAAGTTCGCGCCATCAGTGTTCATCTCGTTCAATGGCGTTGAATGGAAATGCGGGTCTTGAATCACTCACAATCAATTATGAGAGATATTGATTTGAGTGGGAGCGCACTGTTGAATTAACTTGTTTAATTCTCAGTGCAATTAATTATGGACACTGTCTAAGTGTTATATGCATAATAGTTGTAGAATAATGGCTCGCGTTTCCACCTTCCCTATTAAAATTGAATAGCTGTTAAATATCTGGTTAAAACTTTACGGTTGGTAACGTAATGTGAGGATTGTCCTCAAGAGTACCGAGAAGGACTTTGTCCTATCGCATACTTTGGTATTCTCTCGCTTATGCTATGGATCATGTGACTCTCGTCCTTCGATCCAAAAGCTAGAATTCCGTTTCAGTCAAATGCAATACATTTGCTTCCATGAGACCTGAACTTCGAAAGTTTGGATAGTTATGTGATATTCATGGAATCTGAAAATCATTTTCAGAGACAGACAAAGGCTAAAAGATATGAGATATCCAAAGCAATGTTTGTTTGCAAACTATTAGTAAAGGAGTTTACTATGCATTAGACTGATAAGAGAGGGATCCAGAAGAACGCCTGTCATATGATGAAAGGTGAATAAAACAACAACTTAAAGAGAAAGGAAGTGTCCGAAGGATGTTAGTGTGACTTACACACCTAGGAAGTCCGGGGCTAACGCCACTCTTAAGTTCGGTGCTTCTTCTGAGAGTAGGAGAAATACTAAAAGTTAAACTGTTAGAAGTATAATGGCAAAAAGGAAAGAAGACTGGAATATCCAGCTCATGTATGAATGTCATACAAGTTTTTGATGTATAGAAGGCTGGTCAAAGATATAGTTCTTCGGAATTATGGTTAAACATGTTAATCACTAATTTTTGGGTATTGTGAGTTAATCACAAAGATACCCGCTCAATTGCATTCTGTTGCAACTCGATGTAAGAACTACTATGGCCTGAAAGACCAGCCAGAAATGAGTTTTAGGTATACACAGGGAACATAGTAAATGTCACTATACCTTCCATCGGTGTATTACCGTCTGTATTTATTTTCATAATTCATTTAGAGTTTCACAAACTCTAGCCCATTGCATAAGGTATCTTGCAAGAAGGTTGTTCATAAGAGAACTTTTGATGTTCGATGTTATGAATAACATAAGGGCCATACTTTCATTGAGAATGAGATGTATGTTATGAATAATGATAATAATATATTACCTCTGGATTTACTTTCATAAATTCATTTTAGAGTTTTAAACACTCTAGCCCATTGCATAATGTTTGTTGCAAAAGAGTTGTTCATAAAAGCAACAATTGTTGTTCAGTATTATGAATAACATGAAGGGCCATGCTTCCATCCTAGATGGGACGTATGTTATGAATATTGATGGTAATATGATACATCCATAACACTGACGCTAAATGTCGTAAGACTAAAAGAATACCACACAAGTGTGGCACTACATTTGGTCACATTGGAGAAGCCCGCATGGAAAATTCCATTATGATGGATTTTGAAGTCGTTTGATTTTGAATCATCTGACACTTGCAACTTTCCTCCGAAAGTGAAGTGACTGAAATACCGTTCACAGGCCATAAGGAACGAGCAACAAACTTATTGGTGATCATACATTTTGATGTGTGTAGTTCAATAAAGGTTGCATGTTTGGTGGCTTTTTGTCTAGGGAGCATGCATGTTTCATGGAGACATGTTGGTGGCTTGTTGGGGGCCCCCCCCCCATGGGGAGACAAGGTGTGGGCCGGCCCAAGGGCTGCCATGGTGGTGTCCCCTTGGTGCCCCCCTTGTGTTACCATTATGCCCTTTCATGTGTGACATGAAGCTTGGGTATTTTGGTATTTCAACATCCCACCCCACCCCTTGCCTTGGCCTATAAAAGGAGGAGAAGGGGCTGCCATTCTCCCCATCCCTTGCTCTCATACACATGCCAAGATGTTATCTGGCTTCTCTCTCCCTCCCACGAAAAGAGTTTCGTAGAGCCGAAAGGCTGTCTGGGTTCCGGCAGGGACTAGTTCTGGACGGCGAAGCCCTGCCGGATAGATGACACCGTATGTGTGCAACCCCGTAGAGAGGTCGTAGTTTCGATCTTAGTGCCCGAGGGGCTGTTCGAGAGTGCCTCCCGAAGGGCTGTCCAAGTGACGGTCCGAGTTCTGTGAGTCCTCCCGAAGGGCTGTCCGAGTGACCGCTCGAGTTTCGAAGGTCCTCCCGAAGGGCTGTCCGCGACACCGTCCGGGGGACTGTTCGACCGCTTCCCGGAGGGCTGTCCGAAGGGAAGATGAGGGTATACATCCTCGCGGTTGGGAGGTTGTAAATCCTAGCTGCGGGGATCTGCACCAACGATCGTCATCGACTCTACTTCCGCTGCGCTACGAGTCGGTAACGAAAACGATCAAACCTTGTATGCAGTCTCCATAGTGGTCCTGGGCTGGTGCGTAGGTCGGAAATTTTTTGTTTTCTGCTGCGTTCCCCTACAGTGGCATCATGAGCCGTGCTATGCGTAGATGCAGGTTGCGATCTAGAATACATAGAGATGTATGGGTGTTGCACAATATAATTAGGTAGTAGATGAGTTCTATTACTGAAAATTATTTGTGCGGGTAGCAGATGAAATCTGTTACCCGATGTTCTTGTTGCTTCCCTTGAATTTGCGTAGTCCTGATCTTGACAGCATTGTGGAATCTCACAAAGTTCTGGCAATCCGCGATCCTTTCATGCTGCTCCTGAGTATGCTGATTGACAGATCAACGAAGTGCTAACAGTTCTTTGGGTTCCACTTTAGTCAAAGAAAGATGGATGTTTCGCAGATGAAAGGGCAATGCAGATATGATCTGCACGGGGGTCATGCGTATGACGAAGTTCAGTATGGGGATCGAGATTTTATTATCTCGTGTTTCATACACCCCGCGAAGTTAATCTAGCGACTTGAATTATCATACTTGATGATGGACGTTGGTAGCTTCGGTTTGTTTTGAAACCTTAGAAGCCACGTAAAACAAGTTTTTGCATGAACCGATTAGAGGTGTCTAACTTGGTTTTGCAGGAGGGTTTGCATGTGCATATGATGTGGTATAGCAGTGCTCATAATAATTTGATTATGTATGAGATGTCTATATGATGTAAATTGATTAACATGACCTGCGTGTCATGATTCGGCATGATGGCTGGAGCCATATGATTGCACTTTAAATGACCTGCGAGTCAACCTTGGTGTAATGCATTATTTTATTAGCTATAGAGATAGCAATATTATCTGGTGCATCGACAAGGTGGTGGCAATCTTCGCAAAGGTGAACACCGACGCGAATGCCGAAGACGAAGAAATACAAGACTTCTCCGTCAGAAAGGGCTATACCATATCATGCTAATTATGAATTGCCTGAGATGTTTATCCCTTATGATGCACCCTTCTTGATTGCGCGGTAGTCGCTTTTATTAGGGTGATCTCTCATAAAATTATCAAGTAGTTAGTGTTCTCCCAAGTGTAGCACCGTCTACAACACGTATCTTTTCGGGGTGCGCCATGTACACATGAGCACGAACGATTAGAGAGGTGTAAGGCGGGTGAAGGTCAGACCTCACTGCGTGATCACTTGGTTGTCTTGGCGTTCAGGCAGGACAGTCCTGAGCTCGGAACACACGCATCGAAAGATGGACAAGAGTCACATAGAGATGTGATTGGCAAGTTGGCCTACCGATTGAAATTCACGTCATCAGTGATGAACCCGTCAATGGCGTTGAATTGATATGCGGATCTTGAATCACTCACAATCAATTATGAGAGATATTGATTTGAGTGGGAGCGCACTGATGAATTAACTTGTTTAATTCTCAGTGCAATTAATTTTGAACACTGTCTAAGTGTTTTTTGCATAATAGTTGTAGAATAATGGCTCGCATTTCCACCTTCCCTGTTAAAATTGAATAGCTGCTAAATATCTGGTTAAAACTTTACGGTTGGTAACGTAATGTGAGGATTGTCCTCAAGAGTGCCGAGAAGGACTTTGTCCTATCGCATACTTTCGGTATTCTTTCGCTTATGCTATGGATCACGTGACTCTCGTCCTTCGATCCAAAAGTTAGAATTCCGTTTCAGTCAAGTGCAATACATTTGCTTCCATGAGACCCGAACTTCGAAAGTTTGGATAGTTATGTGATATTCATGGAATCTGAAAATCATTTTCAGAGACAGACAAAGGCTAAAAGATATGAGATATCCAAAGAAATGTTTGTATGCAAACTATTAGTAAAGGAGTTTACTATGCATTAGACTGATAAGAGAGGGATCTAGAAGAACGCCTGTCATATGATGAAAGGTGAATAAAACAACAACTTAAAGAGAAAGGAAGTGTCCGAAGGGTGTTAGTGAAACTTTCACGCCTAGGAAGTCCAGGGCTAACGCCACTCTTAAGTTGGGTGCTTCTTCTGAGAGTAGGAGAAATACTGAAAGTTAAACTGTTAGAAGTATAAAGGCAATAAGAAAGAAGACTGGAATATCCAGCTCATGTATGAATGTCATACAAGTTTTTGATGTATAGAAGGCTGGTCAAAGATATAGTTCTTGGGAATTATGATTAAATTGTTAATCACTAATTCTTGGGTATTGTGAGTTAATCACAAATATACCCGCTCGATTGCATTCTGTTGCAACTCGATGTAAAAACTACTATGGCCTGAAAGACTAGCCAGGAATGAGGTTTTGGTATACACAGGGAACATAGTAAATGTTACTATACCTTCCATCGGTGTATTACCGTCTGTATTTATTTTCATAATTCATTTAGAGTTTCACAAACTCTAGCCCATTGCAGAAGGTATCTTGCAAGAAGGTTGTTCATAAGAGAACTTTTGATGTTCGATGTTATGAATAACATCAGGGCCATACTTTCATTGAGAATGAGATGTATGTTATGAATAATGATAATAATATATTACCTCTGGATTTACTTTCATAAATTCATTTTAGAGTTTTAAACACTCTAGCCCATTGCATAATGCTTGTTGCAAAAGAGTTGTTCATAAAAGCAACAATTGTTGTTCAGTATTATGAATAACATGAAGGGCCATGCTTCCATCCTAGATGGGACGTATGTTATGAATATTGATGGTAATATGATACATTCATAACACTGACGCTAAATGTCGTAAGACTAAAAGAATACCTGTGTCACTACATTTGGTCACATTGGAGAAGCCCGCATGGAAAATTCCATTATGATGGATTTTGAAGTCGTTTGATTTTGAATCATCTGACACTTGCAACTTTCCTCCGAAAGTGAAGTGACTGAAATACCGTTCACAGGCCATAAGGAACGAGCAACAAACTTATTGGTGATCATACATTTTGATGTGTGTAGTTCAATAAAGGTTGCAAGTAGTGGATTTATCTATCTTCAGAAATGACTCAAGTAGATATATGGATATTTACTTGATGAGACGTAAGTCTGGATCTTTTGAAATCATTCGAAAGGTTTTCAAATATGAAGTAGAAGTTATTGTAACAAGAAAATTATGTTTCTACAATTCGATTGCAGAAAGAAATATTTGAGTTACAAGTTTAGCGAATGTCTGATGAGTTGTGAAAAGAGTTTCATAACTTACACCTCCCGGAACACCACTATGAGTGGAAAGTCCGTGAAGATGTAATCGAACCATTTATGACATGGTAAGATCAAAGATGACATAAATAAATTTGCCATTATCCCTTTTTAAAGTGATGCTTTAGAGACTGCGGCTTTTACACTGAAAAGAGCTCCACAGGTCTGTTGAAATGACACCATGGTATGGTACGCCCAACCATGTTATATCTTTTCTTAACATTTGGAATATGGGGCTTGTGTAAAAGGTTACAAACCTATTCCAAATCAGACAAGTGCTACTTTGTAGGTTATCCCAAGTCATTGGGTATTCCTCCCTCACTATACCGAGGCAAATAGGTTTGCCACAAAGAACGGTATGCTTTTTGAAGAAAATGGTTCTTTCAAAAAGGTGAGTGGGAGAATAATGCAACTCGACGAGATAACCAGTATCTCCGTCATCAGGTCAAAAGAAAGAGACCTTGGAAGTAATTCCAGAGTTTCCTACTGCGACTGATACGAAAGTCTCTACAATAAAATGTATGGACTTCGGTCGAACTTGCAGCTGAACCACGTAGGCAAGGCTCGTGCAAACCTCTTAGGTGCGCAAACGAGATATTGTTGTTAGACAACAATATACCTACGATACACAAGGAAGCGTTGATGGGCCCTGACTCCGGGATTGGCTAAATGCCAATGCAACCTGAGTTAGTTTCCACATAAGTGATTCAAGATTAAAACCTTGATACACCTTTCGGAAGACTTAGAGTCTAACGAATATTTATGGAACTTAAAACTGATACGGATAAAAATGTTTTATCCATAAAGCTCGACTTGTTGCAATAACAAGTTCAAAGAGTTGACTACGATGAGATTGTCTCACCGTAGCGATGCTTAAAGTCGGTTCGGGTTGAACTAGCAATTAATACATATTTCAATCATAAGATATGAAACATGGATGACAAAAGGATTTCCATCTGATGGAAATAAAACCTAGGACTTGTATGTGATACAGTCCAAAGTAATTTGTCGATCCAGAGGATGCTAGTAGGTATGCAAACTTCAGAGTTCCAGCGATGGACAGAAGAGAGCAAAATGGAGTCGGAATCTTCGTGTTTTGATGAAATGGTCAAAGGGGTTTGACTTCATCAATGGGTAACGAAGATACTTGTAATTCAAGAAAGTAAGTGGGAGCATAATAATATTTCTAAAAACCTTGTGTGCTTGACACATTGGTAATTGGAAATAAATTTCATGACACGAATTAGGACTTCGTTTGAAAATAGTTTTTCGATGAAGTGCTTGGGCTAAAAAGCCTTTATATTAGGCATGATAATCTATGGAGATAGATTTACCTAATGGGGCTTAGCAAAGATACATATTGACAAAATGCTAAAACCTTTTAGCATTAAAAACGTCAAGGAGTGATTCTTGCCGAAGTCACATGGAAAGAGTTTTTGCATGACTCGGTGTCCCAAAACACTGATGAGCAAAATACATGATGGAGATTCCACACACTCTTGTGTTTGGATTAATCATGTATTCCATGGTATGTAAAACAACCAGATATGTCCAATACTCCCAAAGTTGTTGCGAGTATAGATACCAAAGTGATCAAAAGTACTGATCATGGGACAACAGTGAAAAAGGGTCATTGAGTACTATAGTAGCACTGATGGCATGTTTTCTCGCAAGCGGAGATCATGAAGAGTTCGTTGTAAAAGGTTACATCGATACAGTCTTCATCCATGCCCCAAGCGATTTTCGATTTAAATTGAGGGTTTTGTGCAACACACAATATGGTGGCACAGTAGTTGGAAATTGTTCCAAACAAGTTACTGTGGCGAATTCTATAACAGAGGCGAAGTATGTTGCCACTTTTAAAAGCGACAAAGAAGATGTTGAATCATATAGTTCATTCATGAACTTAGTATGGTTCCAAGATGGCTTTTGTCAATGGGACACTACTGCAGGTAGTTGCTCCATGACTCAGTCTGAGGAATCCAGGTTCGACCTGTGATTCACATACATACAAAACCAAGTCCACACAAAATATGAATTTTGTGAAAGCGTGAAAACGCGAGGATATGCAAAGATACACACAGAGCTGAAGTCGTCAGATCCGTTGGACATCAGGCTATACCACAAGCGAAGCATATTTACACCAGTGTGCCACAGGTGTAAAGTGCATTAGCATTAACTAGATTATTGACTCTAGTGCAAGTGGGAGTCTGTAGGAGATATGCCCTAGAGGCAATAATAAATGTTATTATTTATCTCCATGCTCATTATTATGTTTATGTTCCATGCTATAACTGCTATGGTTCTCGAGTCTGCAATAACCACGAGGCTCAGAGGAAGACTCATATGCACGTGTGGAATAATAAACGGTAAAATGTATTCCTAGTCAAGCCTCTATGACTGGCTCAAGTGTTGCATGATGGTTCTGTTTTCCTGATCATGGGCATGTCTATGCCAGCAACTTTGAGGGCACAATGTTAGAAGAACATTTGTGTTGAATCGACCCGAATTGATGTTATGCTATGAGATACATTCGTCATGAGTTAATGGTTAATAACACAGAGATAGTTAACGTTTGCATGATTCCTCAGACCATGAGAGTATCGAGTTTCTTCATGCTTGATTCATGAACTTTGGGGTTTGTTAAACGTCATCCGTAAATGGATGGCTATTACGGCGGCTTACGGGTTCATGGGAAAGTATGTCAAGTAACTTGATAGCTCAAGATTGGGATTTGCTCCTCCGACGATGGAGAGATATCTCTGGGCCCTCTCGGTGTTACGGTATCCATCATCGTCTGGCCAGACACTTTGTGATTTGATCACGGGGATGCCGGAACACGGTAACGAGAAAAGAGAACAATACCGGTAACGAGGTAACTAGCATAGTGGACAAGTTGTTGATCCACGGAAATGCCAACATGTCTCACCTCGGGTATTTGTAACATATCGCGAAGCAACAGGAATAGCACACGGCAACTGGAGGTTCACTCGAATATTCATTCGTGTGGGTATAGGGGTCAATATGGGTGTCCACGGCTCCGATGTTGATCATTGATCGGAAGGGGTTCCGTTTCATGTCTATACTTCACCAAACCTATAGGGTCACACGCTTAAGGGTCATCTATCTGTTGAACGCTAGACAGGGAGTCTGAGAGAAAGTCACCGAAAATGTTTCGGACACAACGGAAGAGTTCCGAGAGAGAGAACACCGAAAGAGTTTCGGTAAAACCGAAAAGTTGTTTCGGAATATATTATTTGGTCAAAAAGGGTTTCGGCACCGCCTGGAAATTTTCAGAGGATGCCAGAATTGGTCTGGGAACTTCTGGGAATTTTCGGAGAGAAAAACCGGAAATGTTCCGAAACTGCCGTAACCGCTGTTAATGCTTTCCGCTGATGAAAACCACCGCACTGAAAATGTTTCGGATCATGCCCAGAATAATTTTAGAGGGTGCCGGAAATGTTCTGGGACCTTCTGGAATTTTTCAGAAAAAGTTTCGCGGAAAACATCTTGTCTCAGCGCGAGGGGACAAGATCCCACGAATCGGGGGTTGCATGTTTGGTGGCTTTTTGTCTAGGGAGCATGCATGTTTCATGGAGACATGTTGGTGGCTTGTTGGGGGGCCCCCCCCCATGGGGAGACAAGGTGTGGGCCGGCCCAAGGGCTGCCATGGTGGTGTCCCCTTGGTGCCCCCCTTGTGTTACCATTATGCCCTTTCATGTGTGACATAAAGCTTGGGTATTTTGGTATTTCAACATCCCACCCCACCCCTTGCCTTGGCCTATAAAAGGAGGAGAAGGGGCTGCCATTCTCCCCATCCCTTGCTCTCATACACATGCCAAGATGTTATCTGGCTTCTCTCTCCCTCCCACGAAAAGAGTTTCGTAGAGCCGAAAGGCTGTCTGGGTTCCGGCAGGAACTAGTTCTGGACGGCGAAGCCCTGCCGGATAGATGACACCGTATGTGTGCAACCCCGTAGAGAGGTCGTAGTTTCGATCTTAGTGCCCGAGGGGCTGTTCGAGAGTGCCTCCCGAAGGGCTGTCCAAGTGACGGTCCGAGTTCTGTGAGTGCCTCCCGAAGGGCTGTCCAAGTGACAGTCCGAGTTCTGTGAGTCCTCCCGAAGGGCTGTCCGAGTGACCGCTCGAGTTTCGAAGGTCCTCCCGAAGGGCTGTCCGCGACACCGTCCGGGGGACTGTTCGACCGCCTCCCGGAGGGCTGTCCGAAGGGAAGATGAGGGTATACATCCTCGCGGTTGGGAGGTTGTAAATCCTAGCTGCGGGGATCTGCACCAACGATCGTCATCGACTCTACTTCTGCTGCGCTACGAGTCGGTAACGAAAATGATCAAACCTTGTATGCAGTCTCCATAGTGGTCCTGGGCTGGTGCGTAGGTCGGAAAATTTTTGTTTTCTGCTGCGTTACCCTACACGGATGAGGGTATACATCCTCACGGTTGGGAGGTTGTAAATCCTAGCTGCGGGGATCTGCACCGCCGATCGTCATCGACTCTACTTCCGCTGCGCTATGAGTCGGTAACGAAAATGATCAAACCTTGTATGCAGTCTCCATAGTGGTCCTGGGCTGGTGCGTAGGTCGGAAAATTTTTGTTTTCTGCTGCGTTACCCTACAGTGGCATCATGAGCCGTGCTATGCGTAGATGCAGGTTGCGATCTAGAATACATAGTGATGTATGGGTGTTGCACAATATAATTAGGTAGTAGATGAGTTCTATTACTGAAAATTATTTGTGCGGGTAGCAGATGAAATCTGTTACCCGATGTTTTTGTTGCTTCCCTGGAATTTGCATATTTCTGATCTTGATAACAGTATGGTGGAGTTTCAAAGTTCTGGCAATCCGCGATCCTGATTGATCAACGAAGTGCTAACAGTTCATTGAATTCCACCGTAGTTAAAAGGAAAGATGAAATTTCGCAGACGAAAGGCCAATGCAGATATGATCTGCACGGGGGTCATGCGTATGACGAAGTTTAGTATGGGGCTCGAGATTTTATTATCTCGGTTTTCATACACCCCACATTGTTAATCTAGCGACTTGGATTATCATACTTGATGATGGACGTTGGTAGCTTCGGTTTGTTTCGAAACCTTAGAAGCCACGTAAAACAAGTTTTTGCATGAACCGATTAGAGACGTCTAACTTGGTTTTGCAGGAGGGTTTGCATGTGCATATGATGTGGTATAGCAGTGCTCATAATAATTTGATTATGTATGAGATGTCTATATGATGTAAATTGATTAACATGACCTGCGTGTCATGATTTGGCATGATGGCTGGAGCCATATGATTGCACTTTAAATGACCTGCGTGTCAACCTTGTGTAATGCATTATTTTATTAGCTATAGAGATAGCAATATTATCTGGTGCATCGACAAGGTGGTGGCAATCTTCGCGAAGGTGAACACCGACGCGAATGCCGAAGACGAAGAAATGAAAGACTTCTCCATCAGAAAGGGCTATACCATATCATGCTATTATGAATTGCCTGAGATGTTTATCCCTTATGATGAACCCTTCTTGATTGCGCGGTAGTCGCTTTTATTAGGGTGATTTCTCACAAAAATATTAAGTAGTTAGTGTTCTCCCAAGTGTAGCACCGTCACGGCACCTAACTTTTCAGGGTGCGCCATGTCCACATGGGTACGAACGATTTGGGAAGTGTGAGGCGGGTGAGGTTAGACCTCGCAGCGAGATCACTTGGTTGTCTTGACGTTCTGGCTTGATCGTCCTGAGCTCGGAACACGCCCATCGAAAGATGAACAGGAGTCACATAGAGATGTGATCGGCATGTTTGCCCACCGATTGAAATTCTGGTCATCAGTGATGTCCACATCAATGGCGTGGAATTGAAATGCGGATCTTGAATCACTCACAATCAATTATGAGAGATATTGATTTGAGTGGGAGCGCACTGTAGAATTAATTCTTTTAATTCTCAGTGCAATTAATTTTGAACACTGTCTAAGTGTTATTTGCATAATAGTTGTAGAATAATGGCTCGCGTTTCCACCTTCCCTATTAAATTTGAATAGCTGTTAAATATCTGGTTAAATCTTTACGGTTGGTAACGTAATGTGAGGATTGTCCTCAAGAGTGCCGAGAAGAACTTTGTCCTATCGCATACTTTGGTATTCTCTCGCTTATGCTATGGATCATGTGACTCTCGTCCTTCGATCCAAAAGCTAGAATTCCGTTTCAGTCAAGTGCAATATGTTTGCTTCCATGAGACCCAAACTTCGAAAGTTTGGATAGTTATGTGATATTCATGGAATCTGAAAATCATTTTCAGAGACAGACAAAGGCTAAAAGATATGAGATATCCAAAGCAATGTTTGTTTGCAAACTATTAGTAAAGGAGTTTACTATGCATTAGACTGATAGGAAAGGGGTCCAGGAGAACGCCTGTCATATGATGAAAGGTGAATAAAACAACAACTTAAAGAGAAAGGAAGTGTCCGAAGGGTGTTAGTGAAACTTTCACGCCTAGGAAGTCCGGGGCTAACGCCACTCTTAAGTTGGGTGCTTCTTCTGAGAGTAGGAGAAATACTAAAAGTTAAACTATTAGAAGTATAAAGGCAGAAAGAAAGAAGACTGGAATATCCAGCTCATGTATGAATGTCATACAAGTTTTTGATGTATAGAAGGCTGGTCAAAGATATAGTCCTTGGGAATTATGATTAAATTGTTAATCACTGATTCTTGGGTATTGTGAGTTAAATCACAAAGATACCCGCTCGATAGCATTCTGTTACAACTCGATGTAAGAACTACTATGGCCTGAAAGACTAGCCAGCAATGAGGTTTTGATACACGCTGGAAACATAGTAATAGTTACTATATCTTCCATCGGTGTATTACCTATGTATTTATCATAATTCATTTTAGAGTTTCACACTCTAGCCCTTTGCATAAGGTATCTTGCAAGAAGGTTGTTCATAAGAGAACTTTTGATGTTCGGTGTTATGAATAACATAAGGGCCATACTTTCATTATGAATGAGACGTATGTTATGAATATTGATATTAATATATTACCTCTGGATTTACTTTCATAATTCATTTTAGAGTTTCATACACTCTAGCCCATTGCACAATGTTTGTTGCAAAAGAGTTGTTCATAAAAACAACAATTGTTGTTCAGTATTATGAATAACATGAAGGGCCATGCTTCCATCTAAGATGGGATGTATGTTATGAATATTGATGGTAATATGATACATCCATAACACTGACACTAAATGTCGCAAGACTAACAGAATACCACACACGTGTGGCACTGCATTTGGTCACATTGGAGAAACCCGCATGGAAATTCCATTATAATGGATTTTGAAGTCGGTTGATTTTGAATCATCTGACACTTGCAACTTTCCTCCGAAAAGTGAAGTGACTGAAATACCGTTCACAGGCCATAAGGAACGAGCAACAAACTTATTGATGATCATACATTTTGATGTGTGTAGTTCAATAAATGTTGTTGCAAGTAGTGGATTTATCTATCTTCAGAAATGACTCAAGTAGATATATGGATATTTACTTGATGAGACGTAAGTCTGGATCTTTTGAAATCATTCGAAAGGTTTTCAAATATGAAGTAGAAGTTATTGTAACAAGAAAATTATGTTTCTACAATTCGATTGCAGAAAGGAAATTTTAAGTTACAAGTTTAGCGAATGTCTGATGAGTTGTGAAAGGGGTTTCATAACTTGCACCGCCCGGAACACCACTGCAAGTGGAAAGTCCGTGAAGATGTAATCGAACCATTCAAGACATGGTAAGATCAAAGATGACATAAATAAATTTGCCATTATCCCTTTTAAAGTGATGCTTTAGAGACTGCGGCTTTTACACTGAAAAGAGCTCCATCGGGTCTGTTGAAATGACGCCATGGTATGGTACGCCCAACCATGTTATATCATTTCTTAACATTTGGAATATGGGGCTTGTGTAAAAGGTTACAAACCTATTCCAAATCAGACAAGTGCTACTTTGTAGGTTATCCCAAGCAATTGGGTATTCCTCCCTCACTATACCAAGGCAAATAGGTTTGCCACAAAGGACGGTATGCTTTTTGAAGAAAATGGTTCTTTCAAAAAGGTGAGTGGGAGAATAGTGCAACACGACGAGATAAACAGTATCTTCGTCATCAGATCAAAGGAAAGAGACCTTGGAAGTAATTCTAGAGTTTCCTACTGCGACTGATACGGAAGTCTCTACAATAAAATATATGGACTTCGGTCGAACTTGCAGCTGAACCACGTAGGCAAGGATCGTGCAAAACCTCTCAGGTGCGCAACGAGATATTGTTGTTAGACAACAGTATACCTACGATACACAAGAAAGCGTTGATGGGCCCTGACTCCGGAATTGGCTAAATGCCAATACAATCCGAGATAGTTTCCATATAAGTGATTCAAGATTAAAACCTTGATACACCTTTCGGAAGACTTAGAGTCTGACGAATATTTATGGAACTATAACTGATACGAATAAAAATGTTTTATCCATAAAGCTCGACTTGTTGCAATATACAAGTTCAAGGAGTTGACTACGATGAGGTTGCTTCACCGTAGCGATGCTTAAAGTCGGTTCGGGTTGAACTAGCAATTAATACATATTTCATATCATGAGATATAAAACAATGGATGGCAAAAGGATTTCCATCTGATGGAAATGAAACCAAGGACTTGCATGTGTTACAGTCCAAGGTATTTTGTCAATCCAGAGGATGCTAGTAAGGGTGCGAACTTCAGAGTTCCAGCGATGGACAGAAGAGAGCAAAGAGGAGTTGGAATCTTCGTGTTTTGATGAAATGGTCAAAAAGGGTTTTGACTTCATCAATGGGTAACGAAGATGCTTGTAATTCAAGAAAGTAAGTGGGAGCATAATAACATTTCTAAAAACCTTGTGTGCTTGACACATTGTTAATTGGAAATAAATTTCTTGACACGAATTAGGACTTCATTTGAAAATAGTTTTTCAATGAAGTGCTTGGGCTAAATAGCCTTTATATTAGGCATGATGATCTATGGAGATAGATTTACCTAATAGGGCTGAGCAAAGATACATATTGACAAGATGCTAAAACCTTTTAGCATTTAAAAGGCCAAGGAGTGATTCTTGCCGAAGTCACATGGAAAGAGTTTTTGCAAGACTCGGTGTCCCAAAACACTGATGAGCAAAATACATTATGAAGATTCCACACACTCTTGTGTTTGGATTAATCATGTATTCCATGGTATGTAAAACAACCAGATATGTCCGATACTCCCAAGGTGTTGCGAGTATAGATACCAAAGTGATCAAAAGAACTGATCATGGGACAACAGTGAAAAAGGGTCATTGAGTACCATAGTAGCACTGATGACATGTTTTCTCGCAAACGGAGATCGTGAAGAGTTCGTTGTAAAAGGTTACATCGATACAGTCTTCATCCATGCTCCAAGCGATTTTCGATTTAAGTTAAGGGTTTTGTGCAATACAAAATATGGTGGCACGGTAGTTGGAAATTGTTCCAAACAAGTTACTGTGGCGAATTCTATAACAGAGTCAAAGTATGTTGCCGCTTTTAAAAGCGACAAAGAAAATGTTGAATCATATAGTTCATTCATGAACTTAGTATGGTTCCAAGATGGATTTTGTCAATGGGACACTACTGCAGGTAGTTGCTCCATAACTCAGTCTGAGGAATCCAGGAACGACCTGTGATTCACATACATGCAAAGCCAAGTCCACAAAAAATACGAATTTTGTGAAAGCGTGAAACCGCGAGGATATGCATAGATACACACGGAGCTGAAATCGTCAGATCCGTTGGACATCAGGCTATACCACAAGCGAAGCATATTTACACCGGTGTGCCACAGGTGTGAAGTGCATTAGCATTAACTAGATTATTGACTCTAGTGCAAGTGGGAGTCTGTAGGAGATATGCCCTAGAGGCAATAATAAATGTTATTGTTTATCTCCCTGTTCATAATTAGGTTTATGTTCCATGCTATAACTGCTATGGTTCTCAAGTCTGCAAATAAAACGAGGCTTGGAGGAAGACTCATATGCACGTGTGGGATAATAAATGATAAAATGTATTCCTAGTCAAGCCTCTATGACTGGCTCAAGTGTTGCATGATGGTTCTGTTTTCCTGATCATGGGCATGTCTATGCCAGCAACTTTGAGGGCACAATGTTAGAAGAACATTTGTGTTGAATCGACCCGATTGATGTTATGCTATGAGTTACTTTCGTCACAAGTTAATGGTTAATAACACAGAGATGGTTAACGTTTGCATAATTCCTCAGACCATGAGAGTATCGAGTTTCTTCATGCTTGATTCATGAACTTTGGGGTTTGTTAAACGTCATCCGTAACTGGATGGCTATTACGGCGGCTTACGGGTTCATGGGAAAGTATGTCAAGTAACTTAATAGCTCAAGATTGGGATTTGCTCCTCCGACGATGGAGAGATATCTCTGGGCCCTCTCGGTGTTACGGTATCCATCATCGTCTGGCCAGACACTTTGTGATTTGATCACGGGGATGCCGGAACACGGTAACGAGAAAAGAGAACAATACCGGTAACGAGGTAACTAGCATAGTGGACAAGTTGTTGATCCACGGGAATGCCAACATGTCTCACCTCGGGTATTTGTAACATATTGCGAAGCAACAGGAATAGCACACGGCAACTGGAGGTTCACTCGAATATTCATTCGTGTGGGTATAGGGGTCAATATGGGTGTCCACGGCTCCGATGTTGATCATTGATCGGAAGGGGTTCCGTGTCATGTCTATACTTCACCGAACCTATAGGGTCACACGCTTAAGGGTCATCTATCTGCTGAATACTAGACAGGGAGTCTGAGAGAAAATCACCGAAAAAGTTTCGGACACCGAAAAGTTCCGCAGAGAGAGGTCACCGGATGAGTTCCGGTGAAACTGAAAAGTTGTTTCAGGGGATACCATTAAGTCAAAATGGTTTCGGCACATGCCTGATAATTCTTGGAGGATGCCAGAATCATTCTGGAAACTTCTGGGAATTTTCTGGAAGAAAAACCGGAAATGTTCCGGGGCTGCCGGAACCGCTTCAGATGCTTTTCGCAGATGAAATCACTAAACTGGAATTGTTCCAGAACGCGTTGAAAATTATTTTAGTGGGTACTGGAAATGTTCTAAGCCCACATAAATATTTTCAGTTCGAACGGACGCTGAAAAATGTCGTCGTGAATAGTGAAAGTGCTTTTTGGGAATTTTATGGAAAGCACCTTTTGGGAAATTTCCCAAAAGGCTTCTAGAATCCGTAGGCACTAAGGAAGCCCCCTTGGGGGGGCCCCCCAAGGGGTGGCCAGCCATGGAGGGTGGAGCTCCATGGAGCTCCACATGGCACTCCTTTTTGCTTTATTCTTTATGTAAATGACATAAAGTGGGGGTACTTTTGGTATTTGTGAATGCCAACTTTACCCCTTGGCTTTCCTATAAATAGAGGAGAGTGGGCTGCCCAAACCTCCATCCCTTCTCACATACAAGTGCCATTGCAATGATCTGGCTTCTCTCTCCCTCCCCGCGAAATAGTTTCGTAGAGCCGAAAGGCTGTCTAGGTTCCGGTGGGAACTAGTTCTGGACGGCGAAGCCCTGCCGGATAGATGACACCGTATGTGTGCAACTCTGTAGAGAGGTCGTAGTTACGATCTTAGTGCCCGAGGGGCTGTTCGTGAGTGCCTCCCGAAGGGCTGTCCAAGTGACGGTCCGAGTTCTGTGAGTCCTCCCGAAGGGCTGTCCGAGTGACCGTCCGAGTTTCGAAGGTCCTCCCGAAGGGCTGTCCGCGACACCGTCCGGGGGGCTATTCGACCGCCTCCCGGAGGGCTGTCCGGGGCGCGGATGAGGGTATACATCCTCGCGGTTGGGAGGTTGTAAATCCTAACTGCGGGGATCTGCACCGCCGATCGTCATCGACTCTACTTCCGCTGCGCTACGAGTCGGTAACGAAAATGATCAAACCTTGTATGCAGTCTCCATAGTGGTCCTGGGCTGGTGCGTAGGTCGGAAAATTTTTGTTTTCTGCTGCGTTACCCTACAGTGTTGTGGTGTCAGGGAGTGGTTCGGAGAGGGATGCCGAGGCGCGGCCTCAGGTGTCGGGCTGCGTGTCTTGGTCATGTGGACGGCGAGGGATATTCGTCGCGGCAGAGGAGATGCCCAGTTCTGGTTGTTCTTGGATGTGTCGTGGTGTCCGAGAACGATGGCGCCCGTGGGTGCTGATGCTCACCTCTTGAGGATGTCGTCGCAGGTTTGCTTTCCATGTCAGTGTTTCAGATGAAAACCTTGGTCCGTTTCGTCGGACGCAGCGATGGCGATGTGTTGCGCTGTCTCCCCTCTTGAGGGCATTGTCGAGGAAGCCCGGGAGTTGTTGGTCACCATCGTGTAGTCCTTAGGTTCTCCTATTTTCTTGTTTGGCGGCATAGTCGTGTCCCGGCCGATGTATGATGTCTGTTCTTTTCTAAGTTCTACTTTGTTTGAGGGCTCCCTCACCATCATGTATCGTTCAGTTGTGTACTTGTTATTTGTGCTTTATATATATAATGGAGGGGAAGCCTGTTTCGAGAAAAACAAAGTTGCCTCATCAAAACATTGACGGGCTAAAATTTTGGTTAGCCAACATTAATAAGAACAAATAACTTAGAGTTGGCAACCATCCAAACAAAAACTAAGGGCATCTTTGATTGGCATGAGTCTGGAAATATAGTAATAGAAAAAGTATATGATTGGATTGACATATCCCCTTAAATTCTGCAGGATTAGCAAGGAGTGTTTGATGTCACAGGAAAAACAAAAAAATGTAAAAAGAGATTGGAATGGATGTTAGATTTCCTATGAAATGTAGTGCAAAAGATTTCATAGAAAAAATCCTTATGAATTCCAATCCTAGGAATGAAAGGACCAAAGTATAAAACATTCATAAGGATTTCATTCCTCTAAAAATCCTATTGAATTCCTTTGAATCAAAGAAACCCTAATTTTCGAGCCCTTGGCCAAAAATTTAAGGTCGCCTTGGGATTTAAAATTACATGAATTACCTAAAAGTCCTCACAGATCGTAGGATTTCAAGAATACATAAAGATAAAGAATACAAGATTTATGCCATATTCGGATAGAAGGAATTCTAAGGAACAATACATGTTTGCTTTTCTTGGAAATGTTTGGGACAAAAGAAAGAGAGTTAACAAAATTCCTATCAGTTAGATTCTCTACGAAATTCATGTAAACCAAAGGAGACTGAGTTCCATAGGGATTTGATAACTCCAATCCTACAATCTAATATAAGATGTTGACTTTTATGCCATGTCATTGCTTACATGTGGGCCCTCCCTGTCATAAACCGGCTTAAGACTTAACGATTCAACGATTTGGGTTTGAATGGATGCTAGAAATGCTATAAAAAATTGTACAAAGAAATCCGCAGAAAAAATTACTATAGAATTTAATCCTATGAATGAAACAATTAACATAAGAAAAATTTCAAGAGATTCTAATCCTCCGAATTTCTATAGAAATCCTTTGAATAAAAGGAGCCCTAAAGTTTCCTTCATTCCATCCAAAGAGGGCGTAAACTTCTTGAGGTTAGGTTGAGCAGAGGAAATTTTAGTAATTTATACAAAAGATTGGGATGAACGGGGTCTGAGAAAAATCATGAATTTATTGATTCATTTTTTACAGTTCATCTCTTTCATGTCTATGTAAAATCGAAAAAATAAAATCAGTAAAAGTGCAGCTTCTCTCCCCCCATCAATTCCAACTCACCATGCACACCCAAAAGTCGACGTAGCTCGTGCAACCCCATCGATCGCTGCAACAGAACGTGCACGTCATTACACACCGCCCACCCCCGAGAGAATATCACACGGAAACCCAGTTTCAATGGAAACCGATGGAAACCACGAGACATTGATGTTTTGAAGTTTTGCAAAAATGTGAAAAAAATACGGGATGTTAAGAGGATGATGTTTTATTGCCATGCAAAATTTCAAGTTGAAACACATTACGAGATGTGAGCTACGAAAAAGACAAAATCAGCGTTGAATAGTGTCCGAACAGTAATGTCACTATTCAGCCCCCCCCCCCCCCCCCCCTCTCCTCGACTATGCACGAGAGACCAGGCACAACTATAGAGAACGGTGTTGCAAAAGCGGAGCTCCACGGGAGCTCGTTTTTCAAAAGAAAATAAATGTTTGAACGTCTCAAAAAATGTTAAAACAAATTTCTACAAATACATATGCATATTCTTCAAGTATGTATAAAATTTCATCAACTAATTTGATTATTTGTATGCTACACAAAAAGACAAATATCTGGCCCGAATACAATAAAGAAAAAGCCCATTTTAATATGTGTATTTGTCTTTTTTGTGTACATCACATATGAATATATATGTTTATGAAATTTTGTACACATATACTACAAATATATGTCTAATGTATACTTTTTTCAGATTTTTTTTGAGGTGCGGAAAAAGTATTTTCGCTGAGAAAAAAATAAAGAGCTCAATTGAGCCATAAAATTATATTTGCAGAGGCCGAATAATAATAATAATAAAAGTTTCAAATAATAATATTTTCTTTACAGATAACTCACATATTCTTGAAATAATAATATTTACTGAGGCTGAATAATAATTTAGCCATAAAAATTATATTGTTGGATTCATATTAATAAAAGCTTCAAATGGTAAAATTTTCTTTATAGATAACTCACATATTTTTTAATACAACAAGGACTAACAAATTTGGATGAAGGAGTATAATTATAATGTTATGACACGTAACACGCATTTTATTAGTCAAAGTTAGACTTTGAAATAAGTATGTGCCATGGGAGTAGCTCAATGATTAACCCAAAATATAAGGGGGTTCTTTACACTCATCTATGCCAGATGTACCCACACTAGAAATTTCCTACTTCACCTTTGCTATTCCAACTCTTTTGATGGTAAATACCTTCTGGCAAAAAAAGATGGTAAATAGCTTCTTGCAGAAAATTATATGGTTACTTAATCATGTAGGAATAAGGAGGATATATAATATTAATTAGGTATTTGTTGCTTTTCTATGTTTTGTTAATCCTGTGAATCAAAGTGGGCCTTTGATATTAATTTAGACCGTTTAAAATCCTAAGGTGATGATTACATGGTTCTGACCCCTAGATTTATGTAGTCTAAGGGCATCTTCAACACGGACCATCAAAACGCCCGTATATGTCCGGACAACACCATAGTTGTTCGGGCGCAGCTTGTCATCCAACGCAATACCCCATCGGTCCATGGATCAATCTGGCTGCCCGAAATCCAATCCAGTGGATGCAGGGGGCTTTGCAGGCGTCCGAAATCCCTGAGATAAGTACATTGGGAGTTAAACATTAAACCCATTTTTTCGTTTGTGTCTAGTGCTTGTTCTAAAAATATGCTCCTGAGTGTCAACAATCATCGAAAGACTAAATGATATTTGAGTTTGTGAAGTTTGCCAAACCAAAACTCTTACATAGACTATTTTGAGAAATAAGGATGAATTGTGATTATTTGATGACTAAGAACATAGTTTGTTCGGTTTCAGTCAACCTTAATATGTGAATAGATCATTACTTGTTAATGAGAAGTTTTACGAATATGGAAGTTGTTTATAATATGTAACAAAGTTAATAATGTGATGTTGTCATGTATGTATTCCTTATTATCGACATCTCTCTCCATAAACTTGTGGTCATGTTTACTGAGCTCGGTATTCGTTTGGGGACAAGCGGAGTCTAAGTTCGGGGGGCTGATACGTCCATTTTGCATCATTATTTTCTATTGCAATCTATCCTATTTCAATGATACATTTCACATTATGATACAATTCTAATGTATTTTCTCTCTTAAATTGCAAGATAAACAAAGAGAGAGGAATTACTGGACATCTTGAATTCTGGACCAAAATTACAATAGAAAAAAATCAATTATCCTGAGCTTTAAAAGCAGCAGGGATTTTACTGAATTATTTAAAATATGAAGGCAGGGGCTAGAAGATGGGCCAGAGGGTACCCACCAAGGCCCCAAGATTCCTAGCCACGTTGGCCCCTGGTGGCTGCTCTTCCGACGCCCTTCTGCCATAAATTCCCATTCACCCTAGAAAAAATCACAGAAAATTCTCGAGACTTTTCACCGCCATCTACGAGGCGGGACCTAGGGGGAGCACTTTTGCTCTCGAGCAGAGCGATTCTCCAAGGATCACTCCGAGAGGGGCAAATCAAAGCCATCATCCTCACCAATACTCTGTTCATCGTCGAGATCATCATCTTCATCAACATCTTCATCAGCATGATCTCATCTCCAAACCCTAGTTCATCCCTTTTGTTCAATCTTTGTATCAAACCTCACACTGGTAATTAGGAGTACTTGTATGTGTTGATTACACCTTATACTTGATGCATATGGAATTTATCAGTGAAAGTGAAAGGATCGATATGGTTGATTAGAGGGGAGGGGGTGATGTGAACATGGTAGCCTCGGATACGACCAAAAATACGCGAATATATATTTTACAGGTGATTTCTTTTAGCAATAATTTCATAAATTATTGTATGGTAAAAGAACAAAGATGCAACACCTTTTTTTTATTATATGCAGAATTATGGAGTATCTCTACAAGCAACTGGTCAGGATACGAGTATTATTCGTCGACCAATATATTCCACGGAGACATGCATTGTATACATGTACTGATATGTATTCCTATGGATGGATCAACCGTGCATGCATCCAAGTGGGCTATGGGCATGCAAAGCACTTCATACATTGCATGATGTCCATCGTGCGCATGGCAAAGCTAACTCCAAGGAAGTGGATCAGGCCCATGCGTATTTCATGCACCTGATGCATGCATGCAATTCAGCCAGGAGGGCCGAGGGAGCGTATTGGGTTAGGTCTTCACGTGGCTACGGCCCAGTTGCCAGACGATGTTGGGCAATCATCCACGAACACCAGAAACAAGCTGGCGGCTGCTGCTTTCCGTCCTAAATAAATAGCTAGCATCTATTAGGGTTTAGATTCGGGTTTTATTGTATTGTCTAGCCATCGCTACAATTCGCATCTACGAGACATGTAGGACTACCGTCTTGTCAGATCCACAGTGGAACCTCAACTTTTCACCTAATTTATGTGCTCAATTTATCATCCGCAATTTCAGTTGCAATTCACCTTTGTTCTTACTGGTTCTTCGGTTGCTTGCAGGAACTCGAACCTCATTATTCAGATTGATCGTGCCTACGGCAAGGTCAATAACCATCGGAGATTGGTTTAGCGATTGTCGAGGCGTATCGTCGGGTACGGTATAGCCGGATCGTCAATGTCAAAATCCACCAAATCGATAGTTATCCCCACTCTCATCGAAAGATCGGGCCGTCGTCACATCAGGGGGTGAATAGGCAACTACCAATTTTTAGCTCTTTTAAACAAATTAGGC
This sequence comes from Thinopyrum elongatum, assembly GCA_011799875.1. Classification (NCBI taxonomy): domain Eukaryota; kingdom Viridiplantae; phylum Streptophyta; class Magnoliopsida; order Poales; family Poaceae; genus Thinopyrum; species Thinopyrum elongatum. Next base: position 12,250,967 of record CM022299.1, read on the forward strand.
TTGACAATAAAATAGGTTATTTAGATATGCAACTAGATGGACAATCTATATGACAAGCACAATAACAAGCTCACAAACAAGCACAAGATACAAACACAATATAGTTTTCACAAAGTAAAGGTTAAAGATAACCACAAGTGGAGTCGGTAAAGACGAGGATGTGTTACCGAAGTTCCCTCCCTTTAGGGGGAGATACGTCTCCGTAGGAGCGGTGTGGAGGCACAATGCACCCCAAGAAGTCACTAGCACTACTGCCGGATGATCCGAACACGATACTACAATCAGAGACACTTCGAAGAAACTGTGTGTGATGCATTAACCGCAAACGGTGGTGTAAAAAAACCGTCAAAAATGAGACAAACTGTTTGCGATGGTGGAGACATCAAACACGATTCAGATTAGAGTTGCGTGTGCGATGCGCGACATACAATTTACTCGAATGAACTGTTTGTGATAAGCGTAACAACAGAAACGGTTAGCCAGATGAAGATATGTGCGATATACGGTATATAATTTACTCGAATGAACTGTTTGTGATTAGGCAACACAACAGAAACGGCCAGCCAGATCAAGGTGTGTGCAATATATGGCATACAGTTCTCTCGGATGAACTGTTTGCGATGAGCCAAGACAACAGAAACGGCTCAACTTAATAAGATGTGTGTGATACGCGGCAAACAGGTCCGTAATCAGAAATGTGTGCGAAGACTGATAATAACACAGACGATTGCTGCTAATAAGCCATATGTGTTGTGGGCAAACGCTTGCTGGTATACAATTGCCAGTGATTGATGAAATCATCACCGATGGGTTCCCTAGTTTACTCCGTGCGCGATGTGATTTGCTCTGTTTTCAGATGAACAACATATAACCATAATAAACATCCAATTACATAAATGACTATACAAAACATTCGCACACACCTCAATAAATAATTATATGCATTCTAAATTAGGAGAAACGATTATCTAATCATCTACTTCTTGTGACGCTGCCGCCACTGCTCCATGGCTCGATCCCTCGTCTGGGGTAGGACGAAGGCACTTCCTCATGTCAACGATCCGCATGTACATCTCGTAGCTTGTGTACGCGTCCTTGGCCGCGTACTTGACGTGTTCTTCATCCAGTCTCTGCTCCCAGACACTGTGCCAGGCGATCTTGTCCTTGTTGCACTCAGCCTTCATGTTCATGTAGTAGGGGTCGATGATGGCCGAGGCGAGGTCAACCAGGGATGTCGACAAGGTTCTGGCAGGCCAAGCCCGCAACATCAAGCACTTTTAGATCGTTGATGATGTCCACCGTAGCGAAACTATAGTCGCGACTGTTGATAAACCTGACGAAACGCTTGCAAGGCCTTGTGGCCAGGCAGTAGTGGTAGACGAGGACATGATGGCGCATCCACAACTGGGTGACAGCAACCTTCTGATCACGCCCGACACGATCGCCGGTGAACTCGAGGTCGAAGCCGACCACATGGTACTTGTCCTCGGCAAGCAACTGCTCCATACTTTGGATGGAGCTCTTCACCGAGACTGGCTCATTCGTGTACACCACCGAGAGGTCCTTCCCCCTCATGTGGGTGTCCACTACGTGAGGCGAGGTGAACTGTCGTCCGTTGTCGTCGTCAGCCACGGGGAGCGCCATTGGAGCCACGGGGAGCGACATTGGAGCCGCTGGATATCCTCTCAGTATGTGTCATCGTGGGTGTGCTTAATTATTGTGTCGTGGGGCGCGAGAGATAAAGGTAAATGGCCGCGGGAATAAATGGGTGCCAGGCGGCCTGGATTCTCGACACGTCTGCATGACAGTTTTTACAGCGGGTAACTGCATCGTGGCGCCGCACCCGGCGCAACGCATGCATAATGGCAGCACGAACGTACGTGATCGTGTGCCAGTTCCAAACACTGGCAGCGGACGCGGAGGGACGTGAGAGCAAAGCGCGCGCGCGGCGGGACGCGAGCAGAGCGCACCGTGGCCGCCTCAACCGTGAGCAACCACACACATAGAGCAGTTCAGCCGGCAGTTGCGAGCCAGCGGCATGATGTGAAACTACGTCGCGTTCCACATCACACGGTGGTTGAACAATCGTTCGCGACGTGCGTAGAGAGCAGCCGTGTGCTACTACCTCCGTCCTGGTTTATTAGTCCCCTTTATATTCAGTGCCAAATTTTGACCTTAAATTTAACTAACAAAATGTTAATGCATGTTATAAAAAATAATATAATTGGAAACTATGTTCAAATACGAATCTAACGATATAATCTTTGATGACATGCATTCATATTTTATTAGTTAAATCTCTAGTCAAAATTTGGCACAAAAATACAAAGAGGACTTAGAAACCAGGACGGAGGTCGTAGGTAATTAAATCGCAAACGTTTTTTTATTAACCGTATGTGTACGTGTCGCTTCGTCCTCCTCTCGCACGTCTTGTCATCCCGCTGCCGCAGACGGCTTCGAGCGCAAGCTTGAGCACCGCGCATGCGTTCTTTTGGCCAAACGGTGGATCTAAGTGGCGCCAATGAATCGTCGATGAGCCCGTTCCTGCGCAATCGCGCAGGTTCCCGCGCATAGCCACGCAAGCTTCCCGCTCGACTCGGTGAAATCCCCCAAAATCCCAATGCTTACCGGCCTGCTGTATAAACCCTCACGGCCGGCGAGTCCTGCGTCGCATTTTCCCCTCCCTCCCTGTAGCTTTTCTCGTCTGCTTCTCCCACAATCGCCAATGGCACCGGACCGTCATCCTCGCTCAGCCACTCCGCCCTCATCAGAGGGCAGCTCCAGCTGGGAGGCTACATGGTGGCGGCGGCGCAGACCCCGGTGTAGTGTAGTGCGCGTGGTGTCCCTGTTAGGTGTGCGCACAACACCCACCGCACGCTCCGACGCCGCTGCCCGTCGGCAGCCGTTGCCGACCGCCGTTGCCGCCACCCCACTGTCTGCCGCCGTGGCCATCACACCACCGTCGAAAGCCAGGGCCATCGCTCGCTCCGCCACCGCGGCCCGAAGGCGGGAGGTGGCCGTCGTGGCCGCCACCCCACTGTTGGCCACCATGGCCATCACCTGCTCCGCCACAGCGGCAGAAAGGCGGGAGGTGGCCGTCGTGGCCGCCACCCCACCGTCAACCACCGGGGTCATCACCCGCTCCGCCACTGCCGCCCGAAGGCGGGAGGTGGAGGTGGAGCCCCGCATATGCGTCAGCGACCTTGCGCTACATCGAATTCCTGCGGGAGGAGGAGGAGCGCCTGGTCGAGCACGCAAAGAGTCTTACCGCCGCCGTGGCCGCGGCACACGCCGCCGTAGAGGCGCGGAATGAGGAGATCTACGAGGAGTCCCGCCACTTCGAGAGGGGTCGTCTGGAGCGACATAGGGCGTTCGAGGTGAGCGTCGCTAAAGGTGCAGCGACGACAGGCACGGATTCCAGTTCTCCAGCTCGTCGGTAGGTTTACTCCTCCTTTGCTTCTTACTGAGCGCGCTCGGCAGAGGAGAGGCTGCTGGAAGTAGTACAAAGCCCCCCCGCAGTAGTATTTAGGGGCTATTTTATTCAGTTCATTTGACTATAAATATGATTGAACTGTACTACGTACTTAAAATTAGCTAGTATATATAGTTCAACTAGCTATTTCAGTACGTGGTTGTCAACAATTGAGGAAAAGTTTGGTTGGTTCAGTTATCGAGTTGAACTGTTTGTATAAAGAACGACTGCTTAATTTATGAATGAAATCTATACTTACTGAATTTTAGTTGCAAAATTAGATAGTGCTAGTGATTTTTAGCTGTAAATTTTGACAAATGGTAGTGTGAGAAGGTTGACAAAGGGCAATGTTACTAGATTGATAAATGCCAATCTTTTTAGTCTGACAAATGACAATATACCTAATATGACAGATGCAAATTTTACTAAATTATCTGTACGTGATTGCACATGAGTCATCAGAAAAAAATCATTTACGTTAAAAAGATGTACAAATCCCGAGTCTGGCGACCAGCCACGCGGGCAGGTCCTCCAACATGGTGTCCGGCATGCTGACTGCTCCTATCGCGGAAAGATGCAGAGAAGCAAACATTACTACTACCTCATGATGATTAATAATAAAAGAAAAGACAATATCAGCAGGTCGAGCGAGCAGCGAGGGATTGGGCACAAGAAAGAAGTGCCTCAGCGATCTACAAATCGAATTACGAGGAGAGAAAGGAATGGATTTGAAAGCGGGGAAGAAGCGAGAGGATTTACCTTGGGGCGGGGCGGGTCGGCCGGCCGGGCGATCTGAAAGCGGGGAAGAAGGCGCTCTTGGCGAAGCTGGGGAAGACGGAGCCTTGCCAATGATGACGTCTCAGGCCAACTCCAGCGCACGATCCCAAACGGATGTCCGTTTTGCCCTGCTTTCATCCGTTTGGGGTGGCAATGGGGTCGCCCATATCCGTTTGGAGCCGTTGCCGTGTCGGTGCGCCCAACGAGCGGCCGCATCCCATATCATGTCCGGGGTGGACGTGATATAAAAAAATCGCAAAAACTCAAAGAAATGCCGAAAAAAAGAAATGAACACAAACATAAAACATAATTAAACAGTCACGGCCCTAGAACGGCCCCGTTTCACAGTTCTTAACATAAACATAATTAACATAAAATTAAAACAAAAGAAAAGCGCTGCCCGCGCGCTGCTGTCGTGCCCGTCGATGCCGTGTCCGTCGCCGTCTCCTCACGCGTCACCGTTGTCGTCCTCGTCGCCAGTGAGGTCGATGTAAGGCGGCGGCGTACAGAGGTGGGACGGAGGCCCCTGGAAGGTGGGAGGCGCCTGCACCACCTCCCCCCGTGGCGATGTCTTGCGCTCCGGTAACCGCGGTGGCGTGGGGCACCAGTTCACGGCCACGGCGTCGGCCATGTCCGTGGCCGTGCATGACCAGCTCCATCTCTGGCCCACCAGGTGCGGGTGGAACACGGCGACCGGCTGCTCCTCCAGCACCTCCTCCTTCACCTCCTCCTTGACCTTCTCCCTCACGTCCAGCATCTCCAGCTCCGGTACGGCCACGTCGCCCGCCGCAGAGAGGGCCAGCATGGTGTCCAGGCCCTCCCATTGGCGCTCATCGTGCGTGTCATGGAGTCTTCCATGACACGTTGAATGAGCCGGGCCTCCTCCTCCTCTGTCATGCGAGGAGGTGGTGGTGGCGACGGAGAGGGCGAAGGCGTCGGCGTGATGCCGCGCACCCCCGTACGCCCGCGCACCTAGGGAGGGCTCGGAGCACGCGCTCGACGCTCTGTACGTGGCCGCCGCAGGCCAGACGAGCTGCCGGCAAAGTAGGACGCGTGCCTGGTGTCGTGCTCGTCCCGAAACCAGGTGTCCCAGAGAGCGGAGTCGACGTCGTACCTGGGGTCGTAGTAGAGGTCGTCAGACAGGAGGCGGGTTTTGAGGAGGCAGCAGGGACTGGAGTGGGAGCGTGGACTGCGACCGGTCCACGGCTTCTCATTTAAGAAGGACGCCTACCGCTCGCCTGGGCAGATGACAGGTGGGGCCGACCGCGTATGCGTATTTATGTCGGGCGGTGGGAGATAGGTGGCCGCCTGCCACGCGGCACCGATGCGGACCAGCGGCGCGTCCGTTCGCTGTCCGCCTGGATCCAAACCGGACGCATGTTTGTGCTTTAAATGGATCGGGCCGGACACAAAACAGATAAGATGAATCCAGACCGTGCCGCGCTGGGCCGTGGAGTCTGTTTATTTTGCCCCATACAGACGGGGCCGAACGGGACGGGGCCGTCAGACGGGGCCGGACGGGACGGGTCGTGGGCTGGAGTTGGCCTCATCTCTCGTGCGCAGTAAAGGACGAGGAGGAGCATGGGTGGCACGCTCTGTTGCAGGTGGTCGACGGGACTGGACGACGAGCTGCGTAGCCTTTTCAGGTGCGCAGCTAGCTAGGTTGGAACCATGGAGGTGCACTTTGACTGAATTTAATAAAAACTCTTCCACCTCCGTACCAAAATACTCCCTCCGTTTCAAAATATAGTGCTTCCTCTATTCCTGTGCTTCAACTTTGACCATAAATTTAACCAACGAGTCCGACTGCGACGGGAGCAAAAGTTATATCAGTGAATTCGTATTTAAAAGAAATTTTCAATTATATAATTTTTTCTCCCGCCGTAGTCGGTCTCGTTGGTTAAATTTATTGTCAAAGTTGGACCTCGGGAAACGCGGACGCACTATATTTTGAAATGGAGGGAGTACTTATATATAGATACCCGAGTAATAGTATGTACTTGTTTTGATCCATAACCAGCGTTGCAGTTTTAAACTAAAATTAAACTAATCTTACTTCAACCAGGTCGTGCAATGATTTTTTTTTCAATAAATGGCGACTTTATTATCTTAAAATGTAGCATCAAGTGAATACAAAGCATCATGAGTAACACCCGGTTTCTGCATAATTAAGATGCACACAACCAAATCTAGAAGTCTGACAAAAACTCATGAAATAAAAACCTACAAATCGGCAACAGTAGAGTTTTATAGACCGACACTATGCCTATATCGAAAAGGGTGGTGGATCGATCCGTAGGTTATGCTGTCACCCATGTTGGGAGAAAACCTCCGTAGCCACCTCCTCTAATCGCGTACACACTGCCATGAACAGTGGTTGGTACTCCGGCCGTTCTCTAATCGCGTACACACTGCCATGAACAGTGATTGGTACTCCGGCCGTTGTAGCATAGATCACGTACGTAGCGAGTGCGTACACCGAAAAGTAACCTGCAGAGGAGAAGCATTTTTGTCATTAAAAACCAAATCATTTCTATATAGTCAAAGCGACCAAATTAAGGCATACGCTTCCACCCTTATTAGCGTTTTGAACCTATTTGTAATACCGTCCAACCAATGATCAAAAATATTGGACACACTTATGGACGGATACAATTTTGATGCTATTTGGATGACTGACCACGTAGAACGTGCAAACTTACATTGAAAAAAGAGGTATTTGATTGTCTCGTCATGAGTAAAAAAGAACATTTCTTACTCCCTGGCAAATTGCGTCGTGAGGTTGTCTTTGCACGTATTTGCATAAATTTAAAAATTTGCTGACGAGGTATTCGGTTCTGGAATATGACATTTGAGGGTAACTTGTCACTATGCACGGACGCGCCATCAACGCACGTCTACGAGGCCAGATTTGCTGAGTCAGCAAACCAGTATATCAACTCAATCAGTCCATGCTGGATAAGATGGTTTTGTAAAAAAAAAAAAAAACATTGACTGTCAAACGGTAAATATTCAGTTAAAGAAAGGAGTCTCAAAGAAGTGCAGCCTCTCTCTCTCTCCATCAATTCCGGCCTACGCACCACGGCTGAAAAGGCTACGCACGCAGCTCGTCCAGTCCCATCGACCCGCTGCGGCGACACCGCCCATCCTCCTCCTTTACTGTGCGCGACAGACGAGGCAGCAGCTTCTCCAAGCCAAGCCAAGGCTTTCTCGCTCGCATCAATTCGCATACGGATTTACTCCTCTCCCAGGCCCCAAGAACTAGCACGGCTCAACCACAACCAGGCGACGCCGCTGCAAATCGCCGCTCTCGCTCGACCGTCCCCCGGCTTCAGCTCCGACATACGTAAATCCTCTCGGCTGTGCCTGCCCATCGTATCCTTTAAGCCGATCTGTATGTAGATCGCCCAAGCAGTTCTTTCTTGAGCCCAATCCGTCGCACCACTTATGTTTTCTTCTACCATTTTTCTTAGAAGAACAGCATGCCGGACAGCAGCGGCGCGACCGTGCTGGACGACCTGCCGGAGTGGCTCGTCGTCGAAGAGATCCTGGTCCGGCTGCCGACCAAGGACGTGCTCCGCTGCCGCGCCGTCCGGAAGTCGTGGCTGAAAGATAATAAGCGTTCCTAATATAAACAGAGGAGGAGGTTGAGATGGGCTGGCGTACAAGAGAGGGTTACTGGAGTTTGAGCAGAACAAGGAACAGAGAAGGAGGTTGAGATTACAACGAAGATTACAACAATATTCTCTAATAGCCTTCCTTAATCTCAACTATCCTAGATTAAGATTACTCTTGAACTCCTCAAATGGTCTTGCTGGTAATGCCTTTGTAAAGCCGTCTGCTACTTGATCTTTGGAGGGAATAAATCGTATCTCGAGTTTCTTTGCTGCAACTCTTTCTCGCACAAAGTGAAAGTCAATTTCTATGTGCTTTATCCTTGCATGAAACACAGGATTTGCAGACAAATATGTTGCTCCCAAGTTATCACACCATAAGCATGAGATACGATTTTTCTTGATCCCCAATTCCTCAAGAAGTGATTCAACCCAAATGATTTCAGCAGTTGCATTCGCCAAGGACTTGTATTCAGCTTCTGTGATTGACCGTGACACAGTAGCTTGCTTTCTAGTACTCCAAGAAATAAGATTAGACCCAAAGAATACTGCAAAACCTTCAGTTGATCTTCTATCATCACTGCATCCTCCCCAGTCAGCATCAGAGAATGCACTCACAAGAGAGGAATTAGAACGTTTGAAATGAAGTCCTGTTCCCATAGTATGCTTCACATATCTTACAATTCTCTTGACAGCTGACCAATGCGCAGAAGTAGGTGCATGCAGATATTGACAAACCTTGTTAACAGCAAATGAGATATCTGGACGTGTGAGAGTTAGATATTGTAATGCTCCCACAGTACTCCTATACCTTGTGCTCTCCTCCTCCTGAAGTGGCTCACCTTCATATGCTGAGAGTTTTTATGAGGAAGATAAAGGTGTAGGTACTGGCTTACAATTCTTCATTCCCATGCGAGACAGAAGCTCAATGATATATTTTTCCTGATTTAACACAATACCATCTTGAGTTTTCTTGACTTCAATACCTAGGAAGAAATGTAAATCACCTAGGTCCTTCAAGGCAAACTCTGAGCTCAAATCATGCAGAAGTGCATTAGTAGCATTTTGTGAAGAACTTGCAACTATGATATCATCAACATATATAAGCACAAAAATGACTACCCCAGCCTTGTTATAAATAAACAAAGATGTATCAGCTTTGGAGGCAATGAAACCAAGATATTTCAACTGTAAGCTCAATCTGGAGTACCATGCTCTGGGTGCTTGTTTTAAACCATAGAGTGCTTTGTCAAGCTTGCAAACATACTGCGGTGACTTCTTATCCTCATATCCAGGTGGTTGTCTCATAAACACTTCCTTTTCCAGAACACCATGCAAAAACATATTCTGTACATCTAGCTGTCTTAGGCTCCAACCCTTGGATACAACAATGGCTAAAACAAGTCTGATAGTTGCAGCTTTCACAACAGGACTAAAAGTGTCCTCATAATCAATACCATAACGTTGCTTAAAGCCCTTTGCAACTAGACGTGCCTTATACCTGTCAATGGAGCCATCTGCCTTCTTTTTAATTCTGTATACCCATTTGCAATCGATGATATTTTTACCTCTCTGATTTGGTACAAGATGCCAGGTTTTGTTCCTCATAAGTGCAGAGTATTCCTCATCCATTGCCTTCTTCCACTTAGGATCATCAAGTGCACTACTCAACGTTGTTGGTTCTCCTGAAATACACAACATTCCATATGGTATAGTCCCATCTTTTCTTATTTTAGGATTTCGTATGCCTTTCTGTAGCCGAGTCATAATCCGTGAAGAAGCTGCTGGCTGGACCACAGGAATACTCGCCACAGAAGATCCCGGGGAATCTGCATGTGCTGACACAGGCGAATCTGTCGCCTCCTGCACAGGAGATCCCGCGGCCGCTGGTGTGGCCGCCTCCCCTATACGCACACGGGAGCCAACCGCCCGAGCCGGCACAGCGGATCCGCTGCCCGACCGCGGTTGCAGGCGCACGCGGGGCGAAGGGGATCCGACCCCGCTACTGGTCCCGCCTGTCGCTGATGTGGCGGCGCGGGAGTGGCCCTCCTTCGATTCGACGCTGCAGCTGGTGGAGGCGCGATCCGAGGTCTGCATGCGCACAGGAGTTCCAGGCGCCGCCGGATCGCCTTCGTTGTCCGTGCCAGGTTCGTCTTCTTCTTCAGCATGCAATATAGGATCACCTTGAGCTATATTTTCAAAATTTTGATCATTTTGAGCCCCGTTTTCTCTAGGGACCTGCACAGGCAACAGAGAAGAACAAGTACCAGCAGGAATATCATCACTTTAATTAGTACAATTGTCGCCCCCATGATCAAAAGACTGAAGATGTGGAGGAAGAAGAAGAATTTCCTTGCGGAGAAGTGCACTGGCATTGGGATGAAGAGAAGCAAAAGGAAACACGGACTCATAAAAAACAACATCTCTGGATATATAGACCCTACCACTAGGAACATCAAGACATTTAACCCCTTTATGCATGGGACTATAGCCTAAAAAGACACACTTTTTGGAGCGGAAAGCGAGTTTGCGTGTGTTGTAGGGTCTAAGGTTGGGCCAACATGCACAACCAAAAACACGAAGAGATGTGTAGTTTGGTGTGACACCAAGGAGTCGTGTAATGAGTGTTTCAAGTTTGATGACTTTACTTGGAAGCAAATTGATAAGATATGTGGCAGTTAAGAATGCTTCGTCCCAGAATTTGAGTGGCATGGATGCATTTGCGAGCAATGCTAGCCCCATATCAACTATGTGACGGTGCTTTCTTTCAGCAGATCCGTTTTGTTTGTGAGCATGAGGGCAAGAAACATGATGTGATATACCAAGTTTTTGGAAGAAAGAGTTCAATTTTTCATACTCACCACCCCAGTCACTTTGCATAGCAATGATCATGGAGTTCAGTTTGCGTTCAACAAGATTTTGGAAATTGATAAAGACTTGGAAGACATCAGACCGTTTCTTTAACAAGTAAATCCAAGTAAATTTACTATAGTCATAAATAAAACTTACATAATAGGAAAAATCTCCCAACTGAAGTAGGGGCTGGCCCCCATACATCTGAAAATATAAGTTGTAGAGGAGCAGTAGACACACTAGTAGAGATGGGGTAAGGTAATTGATGACTTTTTGCTTGTTGACACGGATCACAAACTGACTCAACACTATTCTCATAAGAGAGTTTATTTTTGCTAAGAACATATTTAACTATAATTGAAGATGGATGACCTAAACGACTATGCCACCTTGATGATGATGGCTTGGTGACAATGTTTGCTTGTTTGTTGGACCATGAAGATGATGATGATGATGATATGAGTGGATAGAGGCCTCCCACGCACCGTCCTCTAAGAATGATTCTCCTTGTTCTCAAGTCCTTAACCAAGAAAAAATAAGGATAGAATTCTATAAGAACATTGTTATCAAGGGTGAATCGATGAACGGAAACAAGATTTTTTGATGTTTGAGGAACATGCAAGACATCTTTCAAGTGCAAATTTTTCATGGGGTTTTTAACAATTGAACTACCAATGTGTGTAATATTCATACCAGAACCGCTTGCCATGCGAATTTGGTCGCCTCCGTTGTATTTCTCCCGTATTGTCAACTTGTCAAGTTCACCTGTGATGTGATTCGTTGTTGCACTGTCGGCGTACCAGTTGGTGTCCACGCCATAGGAGACAGCATGCGCCTCCTTCTCTTCTTGATAGTTCTCTTCATAGCGCCACCAGCAAACACGTGCACCTCCTGGATGATGCCTGTAGCATATCTGACATTCAGGGTAGTCGTGCTGCTGTTCACGCACCTGCTGTTGCTGTTGCTGTCGAGGGCGTCCTCTGAATCCGCCGCCTCTATTGGCAGGAGAGGGCTGGCGGTCACCGCGGTCACCACGGCCGCGCCCCCTTCCTCCTCGCCCGCGAGATCTGCTGTAACACACCTGTGTAATTACCACTATGATCAACTGCTAATAATGCCAAGTCATATCATTTGCAGTGCCTAGTCATAGTGGTTAACCAAAAGAATTCGAAATCCATTCTGAAAAATCAACTCAAATTCCAAAGTGGAATATGGAGTTGTTCAAACACTAGTGGAAAAATGTTCACTAATTAGCCAATATTCCAGAAGCACTCATAAAATTATGAACAATGATATTTGGATTATTTAAGTGGCTCAAACAACTTGAAACAGCACCAACACAGCAATATTTAATCCATTTAAAATCATATCAAATTCAAATAAAATCCTACTCTGCCCAAACAAGTTTTTGGTGATAAGTAGTATTGCCTTGTAATATTTGGGCCAAGTCCCACATTTTACAAAATAGCAATGGTGGCTTAGCTATTACCAAAACAGAAAATAAACAAAGAAACAGAAAGAAGAAAAAGAAAAAAAGGCCTGGACCGACTGGGCCATAGTGCACAGTGGCCGGCCCAGCCGGCCCAGCCTGCCACGCTACAGCCGTCATCCTTCATCGCCGTGTCGCCCGCGCTGTGGTCGAGCGCCCGCGCGCCGGTGCGGCGCCGACACCGCGACGCCGCGGCCGTCCGCGAAGGGATAAGGCCGCGCTGGTGCGTTCCCCTTGGCCTTCCCGTCATTCTCCCCCCTCTTCTCGCTCGCTTCGTCCGTTTCCCCCTCAGATCCGCGCGAGGCCGAACGCCGCCGTCGCCGTGTCTTGCTGCTCGCCGTGGCCACCGGCCTCCCCGCGTCGCCTGAGAGTGCCTGGAAGGAGCGCCGTGGTCGACCCCGTCTCCTGGAGCAACTGGAGGGAGCTGAGGAGCACCGCAACGCCCGTGTGCGTCGTCCTCTTCCTCGGGACGCCGCCGATCTCCTCCGTCTCCGGCGAGTCTCTGCGCTACTAAGCTGACCACGGGCTTTTCGTAGCCGCTAGGTGAGCTCCGCCTCTACCCCTACCCCCTTCTCCGCTTATTTGCGCGCCTCCGACGAGCTGCCACCGTGGCTGTGCTCTGACTGCCGCCGCATGAGCCATTGACGCGCTCCCGAGCTTCGGCAGCTCGAGCCAGTGGCGCCAACGCGCTCCTGGAGGTCCGCAGCTCCCCCCTAGCTAGTTAGCATGCGCGAGAGCGTCGCGCAGCCGCGATTTCGTTCGGTCCCAAACTCCGGCGCCCGCTTCGTCGCTCACCGCCGTCGAACTAGCTCATCTCCGGTCGAACCGCTAGCACCACTCGACGCGTGGGTCCACAAGCTCTCGAACGCACCTAACCACGGCTCGAACCGAGCCCTATAGCGCGATCCCGACGAGCTCCGGCGACGCGCTGCCGTTGTTTTGGTCGCCGGAGCAGCTCCGGCGCCGGCCGCCGACGTGGCTCGGTGGGCCCCGTCCTGGGTCACTGACCGTGGGCCCTGGGGGCCCCAGTAGACTGGGTTGACCCAGTCAACTGCGCTGACTGGGCAGCCCAGCCACTGACATGTGGGACCCCCTCTGATAATTAACCTAATAAATGTTTAAATAAATAAAAACTGATTAATTAGACTAATATCTCACTGACACCCGGGGCCCACACCCCTAATTAGCTTAGTTAGTTTAGTGTAATCCACTGTTAGTCTTAACAGAGGCTGACATGTGGGTCCCACTGGACCCACATGCCAGGTTTGACCTGGTCAGCCGCTGTTGACCTGCTGATGTCAGCATGGCATCATGCTGACATCATAAATCATTTTCTGTAAATAATAATAATTCCAAAAAATCATTTAAATTTTGAAAATTAATAACTTTTAAACCGTAGCTCAGATCGAAAAACTTAAAACATGAAACTTGCTCAGAACGACGAGACGAATCTGATCGTGTCGTCTGTTTCTTTGTCGGAACCCCCTACGTAGAAGAACTCGTAACTCCTAGCCCGATTCCGGCATATGAATAGTGCACACACTCCGATTAAGAGATTCCACGTTAATCCTATAGTAACTAAAAATGACTTAGGCATACTTCAGGCAACCCTGCACTTCATCATAGTCGTAGCATGCCGTGTATTGCATTGTTGCTGTGTATTTACTTGTTTCCTTCCCCCTCTTCTCTCTCGGTAGACCCCGACGTTGACGTAGCTCCTGAGGCAGACGCCGCTCCGGAGTACGACTACGTCCCCGACGACCAGCCACTTGCCCCAGAGCTTGCAGGCAAGCACCCCCTTTTGAGCATTCTGATATCGCCCACTCTCTTCTTTCTTATGCTTGCATTAGAAGTTACTGCTGCTACTGTTATCCTATATCTGCTGCATAGCCTGTTTACTTGTAACCTGCTGTTGATACTTATCTGTTATCCTAAACTGCTTAGAATAGGTTGGGTAGAGACCATCAGAGACCCCACTTATCCCGACTGCCCCGCTGGATGATCAGAAGACCCGTGCAACGGGTTTGAAGACCAGGTCCCGACACCGCACGTCACTTCCCCCTTAGTTGCCGACACTACTGGGTTACCATCGAGTGCCGAGGGTGGTACCTCGTCAGCACTTCGGATGATAACCTTGTAGGTTAGTTAATCGGTCGTGGTAAGCGAGGGTGATTCCTCCTACACCACCTCCGATACCGACGCCGTCGTGCAACACCTCAAGTGTGGACCTCGAGGGTGATTCCTCCTTCGTTCACCTTGACGATAACATCAGAGGGAATTCCATCGAGGGTGATTCCTCAGGGTTCCCCCTTGGTGTCAGACACACAGATACTTTGGTTACTATGACTGAACACTGAACCATGATACTAAAGACGGGTCGGCCCTGAGGGGTACCTGCGCGAGCTTATTAGCGAGTGATGTGGAATCGGGTGGACCTGGATGGTGCCCGAGAGTTGAACACGAGGCGTGGCCGGGCATTCCTAGCCCTTGCCGCAAGTCCTCGAGACGGGACGACGGGGTCACATCGATCGTGAGTCTCTGCTCGTTACCGCGCGCTCCTAATCCACTAAACGGTTTTGATATTTGATCCGAGGGGCCTCTGGCCGGATAGCACTAACCATCACGTGGGCATAGTATGGGCGTTCTGTGTCGTATACTTCAGCCGAAGCTTAATAGACGTCAGCAACTGAGCGGCACATGCTGGGTTGGACTGGGAACGCAATCGCACTTGTATAAGGGGTTGCTAGGTCTGCTCATCGGCGGTGTACGCAACGTGCAGGAGCGTCCGGGGCGATGGCCCAAGACCCCTGGGGGCATAGGTTAGTCCGGCGTGCTGACCTCTCTGTTAAGTATTTGGTCGAGTTGCGGCGTGTTGCTTAGCCGAGGCCGGGCATGACCCAGAAAAGTGTGTCCGGCCGGAGTTAAGCGAGCGTGGTGGGTAAGTTGGTGCACCCCTGCAGGGAAGAACTAATCTATCGATAGCCTGTCCTACGGTAACGGACACTCGGAGTTGTATCCCGATCGGTACAACTAGAACTGAGATGAGAACTGGATAGTACGGCTCTGGGATTGCTTTCTCGCAGGGAGTCGAGAAAGAATCTCTGGCCGAGGTTGATGACACTGCTATACTTTACATTATGTTATTCTGCACTCTCCTTATGCTGCAAGACTGATGAAGATGCTTGAAGATGCTAGTCTTCGATAGGACTAGGCCTTCCCTTCTATTCTGGCATTTCTGCAGCCCAGTCCACATATACAGCCTTCTTTGAAAATGTTGCATATGTAGTATAGATCCTCGCTTGCTGAGTATTTCGGATGAGTACTTACGTTTGCTTTATTTTCTATTTCTCCCCATATCCAATTGACGCCGCCAGATGACGGAGCCCCTGAGATAGCTGCCCCCGTCGACGGCTACAGCTACTACTACTACCCTCCCGGCGAGTACTACTACGAGGAGCCGACAGACGATCAGGAGTAGGATTCGGAGGGTCCTAGGCAGGACGCCTACGCCTTTCGACCATAGTGTTTTATTTTGCCCCGCCTTTCTAAAGGCTCAACTCTATTTCTGTAATATATCTGTACCCAGATATCTGATGCTTCCGCTGACACTTGTATGCCATCGAGCTATGTATTCGAGCTCTCGAGGCCCTGGCTTGTAATATAAAGCTTGTATGAATTTATTTATGTTTTAGAGTTGTGTTGTGATATCTTCAAGTGGGTCCTTAGGCTTGATCGTGTGCATTTGCGTGTATGGTTAGTGCACGATTAAGCCGGGGTCGTCACAGGTTGGTATCAGAGCCGACTGCCTCTAGGAATCCCCCTATCCAACTCCTTGGCCGAAGTTGAGTCTAGAAACCGAAAAACTCTTTTACTAACTTGGCTGTGTGGCTTACGGACCCACGTCGCCAACTGGGTGGTATTAGGATCTTTTATTCCTCGACCTTTACTCCGGGACTCTAACATCTCTTCTATTCGGGTTTAATAAAATTACTAACACCGACACTTAGGATCTCGTAAATTCCATCCATCCGGAGAGCTGGATATTAGTGCGATTTCCCTGTCATTGATCTGATTAGTCTGATAATCATTTCCTTTCCATTGTTTTGTTTAACCTTTCCATTCGAGATCTGTTATATTTCTCGTCGGCGAATGACAATCCTGAATCTTCTGTGTTTCAGATGGACCGTCTGTTTCCCCCGCGCCCTACGACGCAACTTGTGCTTCGCACCTGGGCTCGAGACGTCCCTGGGTTTCCAACTGTTCTGATCGCTCTCTTGACCAGGCTGGGTTACCGCTGGTATCCTGAGTACATGGTCTACGAGGTTTACCGCGAGTTCAACCAGGAGCAGTACTATGCTGATGTTCGCATCTACGATCAGCAAGATGACTCAGACACTGAGCTGTACCTTTTCCACGGTATCGCCGTGACGATTGAGATGGCAGTCCATGATGCCGCTTACTCTGCTGTCGCACGTCTCCGAGGAGAACACAGCGCTAGCTTGGATGACTCTGAGTATCGGTACATTCCGTATGCCCCTGTTGGAGATGCTACTGGATACTACACAGCTACCTATGCCCCATACGAGCCTCGTCGCTACGATCCACAAGTTCTGATTCAGTGTAATCAGGCTCTGGATCGCACTGTTCGGGCTCTTGCCGTCGAGTTGTTCGCCACTCGAGTACGACTCTACGAGGCTATGACGCAGTTGCTACCAGCTGTTCGTGCAGGGATACATCCGGAGCACATCCTTTACCCGCGCAGGACCGAGATGCCACCAAGGATCGATTGGCCTGCTGTGGGAGGTCACACGCCTGCACGTGGACCTCTTCTATCAGCTCGAGACCGGGTTCTGCATCAGAGTGCACATGGAGCGCAGGATCCTTCTGCGACGAACGTCCGTCGTCCGCACTTGCAGCTACCCCGTTTCAGTGGTTTTCTCCGACGTTGATGTAGCCTTTGCTATGTCTCGTTGTGTACTTCCTTACCGCGTGCCTGCGCGCCGGCTAGCATGTCTAGCTTTTAAATTTGTGCCGTTATGCTGCCCAAATGTAACCGACTCTGTATGGATCTGTATGACTTAATGACTACTATTAAGCATCTGTTGTACTACTTAAATTCCGCCGAGTTGCATCATGTTTGCTCCTAAAATACTCGCCGTGGCTTCTGCTAAACTACCCCTGTTGATTTAGCAGGATGGGTGATAACAATCCACCTCCGCCGCCACCGCCTGACTATATGGCTGCGATGATGCAACAGTTTGAACTCAACCGTCAGTTCATGACGGGGATTATGCAACAATTCCCCCGTCCCAATGCCGATCAGCCGCCACCTTCCATCACCTTGCCAGAATTTATGCGACTCAACCCATCGTTCTTTCGCAACACAGTCAACCCGCTGGATGCCGATGACTGGCTGCGTGACATCTCCTATGAGATGGAGTCTGCTGATGTCGCCCCGACCAATTATGTCACCTTTGCGACATACCTTCTGAAGGGTCCCGCATCACAATGGTGGGCCACTCACCGACAGACCCTACCACCTGGTACCGTCGTCACTTGGGCAGAATTCAAGATTGCTTTTCGTGCCCGCTACATTCCTCAAGCTGTCATAGCCCGGAAGAAGGCCGAGTTCCGTAGTCTCGTTCAAGGTAACAAGACTATGGAAGTTTATCAGCGCGAGTTTCTTGACTTGTCTCGCTATGCTGAAGAAGACATCCCCACTGATGCCCGAAGGCAAGAGAAGTTTCGTGAAGGGCTGCACCATGACATTCAGTTAGCCCTGCTCGTCCAAGATTATCCCGACTTCGCCACCTTGGTGAATAAGACTATTATGGTCGAGACTGGTCTGAAGAAACACAAGGAAGCGACCAGACGTACTCGTGAAGCGGGCTCATCTTCGGGCTCGTCTTCCCAGAAGCGCCGCATCTGGATACCTCAGAGCATGTACCGCCCAGCAGCTCCTGTGAACAGGCCTTCTTATGCTGCACCTCGTCTGCCTCCTCCACCACCGAGGCAGCCTCTGCAAGCTCCAGCACCTAGAGCTCCTGCACCTCGTCCTGACAGTGGACTATGCTTCAAGTGTGGCCAGCCAGGTCACCGTGCTAGAGATTGTTCTCAGAAGCAAAATCAATTGGCTCTTCCTTCTGCTGTCCGTGGTAATGGCCGTGGGAATTCTCAGCCTCGCTACAGCAATGTCAGGCCTTCTTATGGTCATGGGCGGGCCTTCCATGTCAACATGAATGAAGACCCCGAACAACCAGCAACTGTGATGGGTACACTTCTTGTTAATTCAGTACCTGCAACTGTTTTATTTGATTCAGGAGCATCGCATTCATTAATGTCAGAACATTTTGCACTCTTGCATGACGTTAAGTGTGAAACACTACACCATCCGTTAGTTGTAAACACTCCCGCGGGTCGGTGCCAAGCCACCATATTCAGCCCCGAAGTCACTGTTGTGATTGAAGAGAGAAAGTTTCAGGCATTCCCCATAATTCTGAATAATTCCAACATTGACCTTATACTGGGAATGGATTGGTTGAAGGCTCACTACGCCTCAATCAATTGTGCCACTAAAGTTGTACACCTTCTACACCCATCAGATGAGTTAGTGAATTACCGAGCTCATATCACTCAGAACGCCGAGGCTCAGATTTATGCCTTGAATGCGTTGAACGCTTCTCCGCTTGAGGGGATAGAGAACGTTCCAGTTGTCTGCGAATTCCAGGATGTTTTTCCAGAAGAACTTCCAGGAATACCCCCTGCTAGGGCTGTCGAGTTTGTTATCGACTTGAAGCCTGGCACCACTTCTATTGCGAAGCGCCCTTACAAGATGCCTCCGCACCACCTTCTTGAACTTAAGGAAGAAATCGATAAATCACTTAAGAAGGGCTTCATCCGTCCCAGTTCCTCTGCCTGGGGAGCACCGTCTCTCTTTGTCAAGAAGAAAGATGGTACGAATATGTTGGTCCAAGATTACCGTCCTATCAACCAGACAACCATTCAGAATAAATATCCGCTTCCCCGGATCAATGATTTATATGATCAACTTGCTGGATCTTCAGTGTTCTCTAAACTCGACTTAAGGTTGGGTTATCACCAGATCCGTGTCCGTGAAGAGGATATCCCGAAGACTGCATTCGTTACTCGTTATGGCTCCTATGAATACACCGTCATGTCATTTGGCCTAACAAATGCTCCAGCTACGTTCTCCCGCCTGATGAATTATATATTCATGGATTACCTTGACAAGTTCGTCGTGGTTTATCTGGATGATATCCTAGTATATTCGAAGAATAAGGAAGAACATGCCGAACATCATCGCCTTGTTCTGGAGAGGCTTCGAGAGCACCAGTTGTATGCCAAGTACTCCAAATGTGAATTCTGACTTTCTGAAGTGACCTACCTTGGACATGTGATTTCCAAGGACGGTATCGCCGTTAACCCGGAGCGTGTTCAGGTTATTCTTGACTGGACTCCTCCGAAGAATGCCAAGCAAGTCCGAAGTTTTCTCGGCCTTGCAAGTTATTGTCGATGATTCGTCGAAAACTTTTCCAAGATTGCCAAGCCCCTGACTAATCTGCTTCACAAAGGCGTTAAGTTTGAGTGGACAGACAAATGTCAGGAAAGTTTCCAGACTCTCAAGGACAAGCTTACTTCTGCTCCAGTGCTTGCTCCTTCTGATTCTCGCAAGGACTTTGTGATATATTGCGACGCCTCTCGTCAGGGATTAGGCTGTGTCCTAATGCAAGAACGAAGAGTAATTGCGTATGCTTCACGTCAATTGCGTCCTCATGAAGAAAATTATCCAGTGCATGATCTTGAACTTGCTGCAGTGATCTATGCATTAAAGTTATGGCGACATTACCTTTTTGGTAATCGGTGTGAGATTTATACCGATCATCAGAGTCTGAAATATTTGTTCACTCAACCGGATCTTAATCTCCGTCAGCAACGATGGTTAGAAACAATTACAGACTATGACTGCGGTATTTCGTATACCCCGGGCAAGGCTAACGTGATGGCTGATGCCTTAAGCCGCAAGTCCTATTGCAACAACCTCATGGTTAGGCGAGCTCAACCTCGTCTGTATGCAGAACTGACTCAGCTGAATCTGCGAATTGTTCCCCAGGGTTCTCTTAATAACCTTGTGGTACAGCCTGACCTTCAGAAGGCTGTTAAGGAAGCGCAAGCCAAAGATGCTGAAATTGACTTGATGAAGAAAGAGCTTCAACTTGATAAGTACCGGGATTTCTCAGTCACTCACTGGGTATCGCCTCCAAGAGAACATGATTTCACTTCCATTGTTTGAGATGCAACAAGAAGATGCCGAGCCTCCGTTCATCATAGTTCTATAAGATGATGCCGGGCTTGCCGTGCCACTGGAGTGTTCTATCTAGCTCATATGGGTCATGTCTTCTGTTATTTGTTCTTACTAATTCGTAGTAGAACTGAACTATTAGGATGGAGGAAGCAGGCTTCTGCTATCATCATTTGGTTCTTGTTATGCTATCTTGAACAGTTGAACACCATGTTAATGTTCTGAACAATGGAGTATCTATGGTTTATAACTGTTGTACTGTTCTCCCATGTTTACTTTTCAGTTTGTTTGCAATGTTGAAAAGCATGAAAGGCACTGTTGCAGTTTGAAATATTAATTCATTCATGAAAGTTATGGTGGTTTGATTGCAGTTTGAAATGTTTATTCATTCATGAGAAGTTATGGTGGTTTGGTTGTTGAAATGGTTAGCCCGGTTATTCTCTTCTGTAGCGTAATATTTTGATCTTTCATGTTCGGTATACACTTTGATCCTATTACTTTTGGCATCTGGTCGCTCAGGCTCTTTGTTTGGAGATGTTTCTTTCTCAGGCTCATATATAGTGTGTGCCTGACTACTACACTGACAAGTAATTTTGATCACTACCTCTGTTTTGTGTCTGATTGGTACTTCAATACAGCTAGTATTGTTAAAAAAGCAGGCACCATAATTTTTTGTTCCATTGACGTTCACCATGTCGGAGAGTAGAGCTTTGCTGAAGCTATTGTGCCCAGGATTTGGGCCCTTTTTGGGGGGTAAAAATAGGTTACAAGTTGTGCAACTTTAATCATCATGTTGTGTTCTGATGGAGGCTGGTTGTAGTCTGTTTACAATGTTGTTAGCTAGTGTTAGTTTACTGCTGGCTGCTCTTTGTCAGTTTTACTCAAAAAGAGGAGTCTCAGCCTCTTAACACAAATCAGCCATGTTGTCTGTTCTTTTTTCTTTTTTGAGGAACATGTCATCTGTTCTTTGTTCTTGCTACTTTTAGTACAACAATACACTTTGTATGGCTGAAGCATCGCTACTGCTAACCATCAGTTCATGATTGTTATGCTGTCTTGAACATCATGTCAATGTTTTAAGAATGGAGTATCTATGCTATAGAATATTTTCTACACTCATGCCCTTATCAATTTCATTTCACATACTTCAGAAGCACGAATTGCATGACCGAAGTACAGAAGAACTTCGTGACAAATTATGGCATTTTAACTGTTGGACTGGTACTAAGGTACCCAATGGATTTCGTGTCAAGTTAGACGGACCTGGTCAAAATAGTTGTATGGAGGGAATTGACCTGTTTAATAGTGTCATGTGGTGATTATGGAAGGTTTGGCCCTAGGATCAAAGGATGGGTAGGGCGAGCAGCGGTCGCGCCGGGCAACCCCGACGCCGGTGGTGAGACAGGAGCTCTCGCCAGGGCGCTCTTTGGCAGGTCCCCATTGTCATGATCACCGTAGGCAACTTCTGCCATATGAAGGGAACTGAAGCAACTAGTGAAAGAAATGCCCCAGAACCTGGTTGGCATGATGATCGCCGTAGAAACTCTCCAGGACTGAAACAGATGCCGCCTTTGTTTGAATGGTTGTCAATATTTTGGCATTGATAATCACTTGTTGTCAACATTTTACTTAAGTCTCACATCCTCTGGCGATTGGACCTCCTCTCAAAATGCTTATTAGTCTGTTCTTTCAAAAATATGAGCTGGCATGGCTGCCGTGTACACACTCCCAAAACTGCTCGCGCAATAAGAAAAAAGATTCATTCGTAACCAACGGTGACAGCCAACAATATAAATCAAACATAGACGGTACACGAAGAAGGTATGCATCAATTTCAGACTGGTTGCTTCTTCTGCACTATACTGATAGACTGACGGAAAACAACCAAGGGGCTGCGGATCTTCAACTTGATGTGCTGCGGTTCACGGGATGGTTCGGGGATATGATCAGTGACAAATGATCACGAGGGTGGCGACGGTTGCACGCACAGAAGCCCCAGTCTGGATGCAGAACTTGGGCACAGTTGAGCTAAACCTTCCCACATCAGAGGGAACAACATGTAGAATTATATATATGCTAAAATTCATCTCCCAGAAAATGCAAGTGCGCACACTATAGATATGCAAAGATTGTTCCAAGAAATTTCTTCTTACAAGTTACTCCCTCCGTTCCTAAATATAAGTCTTTTTAGAGATTCCAATGCGGACTACATACGGAGCAAAATGAGTGAATTTTACACTCTAAAATATGTCTATACATCCGTACGTAGTCCTTACTGAAATCTCTACAAAGACTTATATTTAGGAACGGAGGGAGTACAACTTACACGGAACATATGCATATATATGCTAGAATTTTGCACTGCCAACCTGCATTTGTATCAAGTTGCTTCACATTAGCACAGTTCATGGTGGAAAAAATATTACTACTAGCACATTTTGGAGGAGAGTAAGGAGGATCAGCCTGGCATGCCCTGGTAAGCCTGGTAATGCTAGTGCAGCAGATGATTAAGAAAATTAAAATTGTGCAAGGAATAAATACACCACCAGCTTATTATGCTTACCTTCAACATCCTACAGAATGACTGCAAAAGCTCGGAAAACCAACAAAACCGCCGGCCGTTATGAGTTCCTCTGATGGCACAAGTTCATGATTATTAACAGTCTGGAAGTCAATTTCATCTTAGCTTTCTCTCCAACTGAAATCTAGCACTCAGCATCCACATGTATGTTCATGAACCTAGTGTCACCTATTATCACAAAACTGATCACCTGGAAATAAAAATTTCCTCGGTGTTCAAACAAAACTGAAATCAAAGGATTATCTCTGGTTAAAATATCATGCTGAACGTTCAGGTAATGTTTAGTCTGAAAATGGATACATAAGGACAAAACTATAACAGATAAACAGTAAAGGTACTGAAAACTCAGAAAATCTAATAATTTAGAGAACTAATAAGCAAGTGTAGATTCATACATATGAAGAGGCAACCAGTAGTTCAGTACATCTTGCAAGACCAACTCATCTCCTCCAAAAGAACTCATTCATGACAGGTGGCTAGTCATCCAGGAGTTAACCCAACATGAGCACACAAAATATTTGCAAGCTTTGTCCAAAATACCTTTTAAGACAGTCCCACCCAGAGATCTCTAAAATTTAAAGGATAAGAAACTAGTAGTTCATTTCAGGTGGCCACATGTCAACTAAACTGACTATTTTGAGGCCTAACTCAAGATTAGCACATTAAATTTTGCGAGACTTGGTAGCCCTCTCAAAGACATCAAACATGAGAGCAGGACAAGATCGTTTGAGGTGTGCATACCCCTGGCTTGCCACCACATCGTTAATTCTGTTTGAAGAGAGGATGAATTCAACACAGGCATCTTTCAGCTTGCTGCATTGATGCTGATCAGCTAGAGCCAATGTCATCGCCACGGTCTGAACGTCAAGGCTCTTGCAGAGAATACCTTCACATATCATCTTCATCCTGTCCATGGCATACCTATCGGCTGCCACCAGCAAGTGCTTAACCATGTCTTGGTTCTCACCATCATCGAGGTCATCCATAGCCGGCAGCGAATCCGTGTAGATGAAGTGAAGCAAGGCCCTGAAAACAGGGGGCTCCATGTCTTGGACGATTATGTTCCTATTCGTGGCATTGACATCGCTCATGGGTCCATAGAGTTGAGCATTGAAGACCGGCGACCGCGTGGCAAGCATAATCTTGTGAGCAGGGAAAACCTCGCCTTTAACCTCAAAAGTCACATCTGCTCCTCTCTTCCCATCCAGCAACTTTCTGAGGTGATTCGACAGGTCCGACGGTGGCACGTCGATATGTGTGGCGGCCAACACGGTCTCCTCCTGCACCTGCGGCCACCTGATAACCTTGACCTCACACTCAATCACCACGGTGTCGTCCCGCAGGTACGGCACCGATTCGAGCGCACTCTGTTTGATGAACATGTCAGCTCCATAGCTAACATCGACGGAGGTGTAGTTGTGAGCGAAGCGGCGGATGAACGGCGACCATGGCTGCGCGCCGCCGCCGCCCGAGTCGATTAGACTGAATGTGTAGTTCGCCCTGACCTCGGCGTTCCTGGACAGGAGCTCGAGGTAGACAGAGATGTAGCCATTGCACTCGGGGGATGAGTATCCATCGGGGTAGTAACGGACGCACCAGTCGTAGCCGCCGACGGCGAAGGTGGCGGACCGTATGTACTTGCCGACGCCCAAACCCTTGTGCAGATGGTAGCCGACGATCTTGAACACGTGCTTGCCCATCGCCGTGTCGGAGGTGCACGTTGACACGGTCGTTGGCAGCGATTGTTCCATTGCTCGAGCTTTGTGCGGCGACGGCGGCGGCGGTGGGGTGTGGTGTCGGCGGCGGCGCAGGTGGGGATATTTTCAGAGGGGATGGGGAGTGCGAGGTCATAGAAGAAAAGCAACAAGAAGCAGCAAGAAATTTTAGGCGGAGGCCCAGCAACCGGACATCTTGGCCCACTTGCAACAGCATCTACACCAGTCCACATAACCAGCGGTACATTTCCCTTTTCTTCTCAAGAGAAAAAAAGCTGTACATTTCCCTACAAAAAACCAGGTGTACATGGCTAACTTGCCTGTCAACGCCTAGAATTTATATAGTATTCTCTATATTAAAACTTTAAACTTTATCAAGCAGTTTTGAGAGGGTACAAACTGAACTACCCAAGCTAATTCCATCTTTTTAGTGTTTCTGCCCGAATTTAGTACTCCCTCCGTCCCATAATGTAAGACATTAATGACATTACACTAGTGTCAAAACACGTTTTACATTATGGGACGGAGGGAGTACCATTTTTTCTGGTTTCAGTCAATTCGACCCTGGTGCCTACAGTTTTTGATACTTACCCCAACCCTACAAGGTTATCTCCGATGTGATCTCGAGTTTGGGTCGAGATTGGTACCGATCTTCACCATCTTGGTCGGCACTTCTTCTCGCAGCATGACCTCCTTTTGTCTCGATGTTTTTTGTTTTTTTAGAAAAGGAGGATGCACCCCCGGCCTCTGCATCTCGACGATGCATGCGGCCACTTTATTAATTATTCACAAAATACCTTATAAGGAAGTACATCAGTAAGCCTGAAGCCACCCTCTAGACAACACCTGTCGCTACTCCTATCCCCTTGATGTAGTAGTACCGAATGTCCGAGCCTAATACCAAACAGACATCGCAACAAATCCTAACATCTAGTGCCGGATGCCCCATCCCGGCCACATACCTGGACTGGGTCACACACCGGTCCGGCGCACTCACCGAGGCTGCCGCCGCCGTCTTCCACCGATCCATCTCCAGAGCGAGTACTAACGCACCGACCTTGCCAGGCCTGCCGTCGACGCCACCACGGCGCCAGACAACGCCACCATCCTGCACGTATCCATCCACACGTGCCCGTCGCCGAAACTCCGCAGCGCCATGCCGCCGGGATCCGTCGTCGGCCTTGCGGTAGATAAAATACCGCTCCTCCTCGTCCCCTCCAGCCAGCTCCTGCTCCAAAACGATGCCCTCAGGAGGGAGTACGACATCGAAGGCGTCGTCATCGTCCGATCCAGTCGACCCAGATCTAGGGTTTCCCCCAGAACATCCCGATCATGTTGACGCAGTTTGCAACGACGATGCCTCAACAGGGGGCATCGGAGACGCCGTCATCGTCCGCCATGACCGAAGTCGGCGCGATTTTCACCGGAAGTAGCGCCACCACGATCTCGCCGCTGACTGGATCCGAGCACACCCTCACCATGTAGACGTATGGTGTCATCGGAAAGCCGGTTGAGGACCTCCGGCCGCCCCACCCCGGCCCCATCACGCGCCGCCGGCTGGCCATAGCTGAACCACGACGGATCTGGCCAGGACGCCAGATCCACAGCCACCGCCGCCACCCAACACCCGGCCAGGCAAGCCAACGACTCAACCCACCGGCCATGGGGGAAACGGCCGCCGCCGCACGCCAGGGTCGCCGCCCTGACCGCGCCGGCTGAAGACGAAGGCGCCGACGCGAGATCGATCCAGACGACCTGAATCCCTCGCGCGCGACCCCGGTCAGCCACGCAGAACCTCCTCGCCGCGCTGACGAGAGGTTCACCGCCGGATCCACCGCGCCGGCTTCCGTCGCCGCGCCGCAAGCGGGCCACGCCGTCCAGGGCAACGCGCCGCCGCGAGGAGAAGAGTGCCCTGCCGCTGCCGTCCTCCGAGGCGGGCTTCGCCCGTCGGCCTCCTCCGGTAGCGGCCAGGCCGCGGGCTGCAGAGGCGAGGGACGGGGAGGCGGCGGCTAGGGTTCGCTCGTGCCGCCCCCCCCCCCCCCCCCCCCCCCCCCGAGAGCGACGCGAGCGATAGAACACGTATCAGTGCAGCAACTCTAGAGGTGGGAGATGATAGCTATTGGTAGTTTTATACAGTACATAGGAGTAAGATTTATTGTTGTACGAAGCAGAGACATTGGTGGATTCGTAGCTAGGCAAATAGCCATCAACAGATATTCTTATTAGAAAATAAATATACAAATAAGGAGTCGGAGATGTCCAAATGCAAGCGCAAATAATTACAGGGCTGTTTGGTTGGTGTCTTAAATTGCCACAGTTATCCAGCCACACTTGTGGGGCGCCGCGGAGTGCGGCGGCCAAAACAAACGCCTCACTTTTGACGAAAAAGTCTTCTGCAAAACACACTGCAGGTTGTGGCGAGTCTAACCTTAATAGGAAACCAAACGGCAGCCTAGGGAGCTCTGGCGCGCCGCACCTTTGGCGTGGCAAGGTGCGGCCGGCAACCAAACAGCCCCTACATACCACCACACTTTATTTAGAATTTTTCTTTCGAGGGGCACTTTATTTAGAGGCTTATAGAATTACGATGGCCTCATGTAAAGCTGTGCACTATTTTACAAAGTATGAATGGGACCGACTGGAGCTGGACTAGTTTTCGTTGTTAACCCAAACAGCAATCTCCTTCTCGAACTTGTCCATTGCATGTCCTGGTAATAGCATCGATACAGCGATCATGTCTTGACCCTTGCCATTCCTGTACCTCATGTGGTAGCTCACGGACTTGGAGGCGATGCCCCCAACCATCGGTACGCCGCCGTCAACCCGCTTCGCCCATCCGAAGTCTAGCGCGTCCTGTCCATCCGAAGAGGAAGAAGCGGCCGGCCATTTCTTCCGGCGGTGTTGACAACATGACATCGTCGGCGGTGGTGCCTAATCGTTGGAGGAATGCGTGCTGTTAGGAGATCCCTATTCCACACCGGCGATAAAATTTGGGAGGCGTCACCCCCGGTACATGCCAAGTCAGCGACACATTTCAGGAATTGGGTGATGCCGTAGCCGTCGGCGATATTGTGGCATATGTGAAGACCAATCACAAATCCCCCGCATCTGAGTTGGGTTACCTACTCACAGTATCCATAAATAAGAAACGTTAATAATAATGTAAAGCGATGGCTTTAACACAAGCATAGCCTTTTTTAATCTATATCAATGTTGTAGACACAATTCTTTTTAGTCATTTTTAGTTCCCAAATAATATTTAGTAGTCAAATGTATTTATCTTTGCATTGGAAAACAATAGGAGTAGCACAACAGTATGCATATGAGTTGTATAGCGCCCGTACAGTTGAAGGCTGCCTGCATGAAGAACAAGGGAACTCCAAGGACAACCCTAACATCGCCCACATTGCACGACAGTTCTTCTACGAATGGGCATGCTGCCAGCGGCGGTTCGCCAAGCTCATCCAGGGACACATCCGCCTCCGCCTCCATGAACACCACGCCTTCCCTGGTGCACTCGACAACTAGCCTACCCCCGGGAGCCTCCCGGAGACGGCCTGCGAATGGGTAGTAGTGCACCAGCGCCTCCGCGAGGGCCGCCCTGACAACTGCCTTGGCAGGCCGCCCGTGGCCATCGACGACGTAGAAGAACTCGCCGGTGGGTTGCAGGTACCGCAGGTCTCTGTGGTCGTCAATGTCAGAGAGAGCCAGGGTCTCCCACGGCGTTGCCCGTGCCGGTAGCACCAGCCAAGGATTTCTTCGAAGTGCCACCAAGGACATGTTGCCAACTAAGCGTGTACTTGAGTAGTTGTGGTGTAATGGACACAAATTGTATTGTCATGCCATATGACTTACGGGCATCTAATATAATGGACACAAGCTGCATTGTCATGCTGTATCGCTTAAGGTAACTAAGCGTGTACGTGAGTATATGTGGTGTAATGGACACAAGATGTATTGTCATGCCGTATAACTTAGGGGCATATAATATAATGGACACAAGCTGTACTGTCATGCCATATAGTTTATGGGCAACTAAGCGTGTACATGAGTAGTTGTGGTAAGTTGTATTGTCATGCCATATGGCTTAAGGGCATCTAATGGACACAAGATGTATTGTCATGCCGTATGGGTTAAGGGCAATTAAGCGTGTATGTGCGTAGTTGTGGTGTAATGGACACAAGCTGTATTGTCATGCCGTATGGCTTAAGGATATCTAATGGACACAAGCTGTATTGTCATGCCGTAAGGCTTAAGAGCAACTAAGCGTGTATGTGAGTAGTTGTGATGTAATGGGCACAAGCTGTATTGTCATGCCGTATGGCTTAAGGATATCTAATGGACACACGTTGTATTGTCATGCCGTATGGCTTAAGGGAAACTAAGCGTGTACGTGAGTAGTTGTGGTTTAAAGGACACAAGCTATATTGTCATGCCATATAAAGGAGCTTGTTGTGGGGGTCCTCGCCGAATTAGTACTTCACCCACTTTACAATATTAGATGTATTGATTATTTTAAAAGTCAAATGTTTCTAAATTTATAGAGGAAAATATTAATATCTAAAATACTAAATAAATAAAATACAAAAATATGTTTCACGATATATCTATCAATGCTAAATTACTCCTGTAGATATTAATATTTTTCTTAAAAAATATCAAACATTGAACAATTTTGAAAAATACAGGTTGTTACTGTTATACAAAATATGTTAAACAAACTTAGAGCATTTTAACTTAGAACTTCAAGCATAATTTGGAATGGGGAGAATAATTAAGTCTCAATTCCTTAGGCCTCATTCGGTTTGGAGGATTTTCGTAGGAAAAACATAGGAATAAGAATTCAGGAGGAAAATGTCCTATATATGCATTCGGTTTGTAGGAAATGCGTACAGGAATTTCGTAGGAATACTACTCATTTCCTGTGTTTTTGGAGGAAACTACACATCCACTCAAAACTCATTTTGCACGTAGGAACGAGGCAAGTCAATTCCTTAGGATGGCAAGTGCCATCCTACCAAATTCCTATACTACTCCTAATTCTTACGTTTTGATTTCCTCCAAACCGAATGAGCCCTTAGAGGGGTGTCTTGGCACTCCGGAGCATATGCATGCTCCTGGTTTCTAAAATCCGTTTTAAACATATTTTGAAATGTCAATTTTTTTGCCAAAATGTTTGGCGTGTACGTCTCGACATTCCACATGCTCACAAAGTCGTTTCGTGCACAGCCGGCAAGTTTTGAGTCAGACGTGAAAAAGACAAAATTCTTTGTTAAAATGGGTTTTCACAAAACATTTTTTGTCTTTTACACAAGCCACAAGTAATCTCGCTTTTCTGCAAAACTTGACGTGTGCAGGAGCATATGCTCCGATGTGCCAAAATGAATTTCTGCAAGGGCTATATATAATTAACCTCACCGAGCATTCGACACAGAACTTTTCAAGTATGGAGCTCCCATGGCTTCTCGTTCCCACAACTATCATCCTTCCTCTTGTTTTATTTCTCCTCCCAATTGCATGGAACCGCCGCTTACTGCCGCGGCCGGCCGGCCTGCCTTGGCTTGGAAACCTGCTATATTTACAGAACTTTAACGAGGACTCCATGGACATCCTGAACGATGAGAGGCGCCTTCATGCGCGTTACGGCCCAGTTCTCGGCCTCAGGGTGGGCCACCGCCTGCAGGTTAGTGTGGCAGACCGCTACCTAGCCCACGTCGCGCTCGTCGGTCGCGGCACGGGAGCGCCTATTGGACGCCCGCGTGCGTCCAGAAGAAGAGCTTTCGCTGAATGGCGCAGTGGAACAGGCCGGCCCATTGGCAGGCGTCAAGCAAAATAAAACATGTTAAACATGTTACGAAAAATAGCAGCAAAACCGCGGGGTCGAACTCCCGACGTCCCGCTTGGGAGCGGCGTTGCTAGCCAGTAAACCAGCACACCGAGGTTTACTAGAACAGAAGCACTAGGCCTTAAAGTCCTAGGTAGAGCGGCAGGTCTTTTTTTTATAAGAAAATCAACATCTCTTAGAAGAAAACGTCAACAAAATTTTCTTATCGTGAACAAATTTTAGAATAACATACCTTAAAAACATAAACAATTTTTCAATTTTTTTTAATTCCGAACATTTGTTGAAATTTCTTATATATATGATGAACAATTTTAAATATAAGCTGAACAATTCTTTAATACACATCGAACATTATTGTGATATATGATGAACATTTTTTTAAATAATAATTGAACATTTTTGTGACATATGCTGAACAATTTTTAAAATACATTGAACATTTTATTAATATACAGTGAACATGTCCTTATATATACGATGAACATTTTTGTAAGACACGGTGAACCCTTTATATTATGGACAAAAAAGAGAAAAAAATAAATAAACAGAAAAGTCAGAAGAAAAAAAATCATAAGAAAAAACAAATCTGAAATAGAGAAAGAAAAAACCCGAAACACAAAACTGGAAGACAAGGGGAAAAACCAGAGCAGCAGAAAGCAACTGAAAAAAAAACAAGCAGTGGATGCGCGTACATGGGCCGGCCCATCTCACTCCGCCAGGGAGGAAATCTTCAGCGGAGCCATCGCTACTGGACGCACACGGGCGTCCAATAGGATTCGCCTCGCGGCACCGCCCTGGCCGACCGGCCGGACTACGCCATCCGCAACTTCGGAGGCCTGAAAATCACTATCACGTCCGCCAACTACGGCCCACTCTGGCGGCTCTGTTAGACTGTATATTGTATAAGAGCTTCTGTATGTAACCGTATATTGTATTGCATACAATTTGTACCCCTATCTCTACTTTTAATGGAGCAGTTGGTAGTCTCGCTTCCAGGTTTTTTTTCGTCCCACCTCTCATGGTTTTTTTTGGTACCTCCTCCCACCTTCGCTGGTTTTTTTTCGTAGATTTTTTTTTTCGTCCCCTCCCCTCACTTCATCGGTTTATTTTCGCGTCACCCTCTCACACAACGAAAGAAATCTGAACAGATCAGAACTTTCCATACTGGCGCAAGTTATATTTAGTAATGTAGAATCAATCACGAACAATTTCTAAAGATCAAATCTAAATTAATTAACCTTACCTTAAATCATTCAATCACATTAACCTTACCTTAACTCACGGATGGTAATCAATCTCCAAACAAAGGAAACAATACATCGAGGGAGCAGTAAATAAACTCCCTTTTTTATGACATGTATATGATCTTCCCTTCCCTCTCCGTTGTCGAGCGTTCTTGATTCTCGAGGTCGATGCTTGGGCTGCGTCACTGGGTCGCGACGGTGCCAGAGGACGAGGATGGCGAGGCCGGGTGCCGCGGCACCGCATTGGCCGCGGCCGGTGAAGGGGGCGAAGAAGGGCGGCTTCCCTGGCCCTGGCCGTAGCCGTGGCCCTGGGAGTTGGTGCGGTGGAAGCGGCACTTGAAGGACCTGGCATGGGTGGCCGGCGCGTAGATGCACTTGGAAGCGGGCCCGTGGCCCGCGCCGGACGGCGCCGACGCCGCCCCAGGCCACCTCCTCCCGTATTCTTGGAGCTGTGGCTGGCCGATTTACATGAAATTAATTCCCTCAGTTGTGGTGGCAAATATAATACACATAATCCATATTGTTATGCACTAGCGTGTGTGTGTGAAATAGATGGATTATGGTCCCGTACCCAATAAGATGGATATGTGTGTGTGTGTTAGAGAGAGAGAGAGGGAGAGGGGGAGAGAGAGTGAGGAAGAGGGAGGGAGAGAGTGTGTGTGTGAGGATTTGATGGTAAAAAAGGTCGCCAATGTCACTTGATATGTATGAGAATATTAATATTGAACTCTTAAAGTTAATGTGGCCCCGTTGCAACGCACGGGCGTTCTTCTAGTATATATAAAGAGCCACACCCGCACAAAGGTGTCGTGCAGTTTCCCAAAATATCTAAACTTTACATGGTATCAGACTAAACGCGATCGCCCCATGTCTTCCGCTACGGCCGCTGCTTCGATCGCCCCGCAGGTCCCGATCTCCACTGCCGCCGCCTCGGCCGCCCCTGCCGCTCAGGCCGCTGCTGTCTCCCCGTTTTTGTCATCCCATCCACTGGTTTCCATGGCCGGTGCCTCCACGGGATCCCCAAATACTTGGCCGCCGCCGTCACACGATCTGGAGCATCCCCAGCTGCTGTCGATCTCCACCGATGCCCCGGCTCCCCAGCCGCTTTCCCATGCTGCACCCGCCCCGTACGCTGCTCCCCAGCCGATCTCCACGCCACAGGCTGTGGCCTCTGTACAGCCGCCCGCCTATGGGGCTGTTACAGCCCCGCCTTGGTCTGGGTATCTGTCGCCCTACGGGCCTCCTGCCGCGGCCGCGGGCTTCTACGGTGCCTCTTCCCAGCCGCCGGCTCCTGCCGCCGTCGCGGCCAACCGGTGGCTGCCGTACCCGCCGCCTCCTGGTGCAATAGCTGCGCCGCTGGCGCCCTATGGCGTTACTGCATTGTCGGCGTACGGTGCCTACCCGTCGGCCCCGGCGACTCATGGCGTCTCGTCATCATATGGCGTACCCTATGGTGGTCCCTCGACGGAGTTGGTGCCGTCTTCGCAGCCGGGTTTCTATGCGCCACCGCCGCCTTCTGATCATGTCATGGCTATTGCGCCGTTTTACTTTGCGCATCTGATCCCGGTAAAGCTCACGACAGATAATTACCTGTCGTGGCGTGCTCAGGTCCTGCCGCTTCTTCGTAGTCGCTATTTGGAGGGCTATGTTGATGGTACACTGCCGTGCCCGCCGCCGTACCATCCGGGGCATCATACGTGGGTGGCTCAAGATCAGGCCATTCTCTCTGCCATCTCCTCTCTTACGGAGGGGGTCTCGTCGCTGGTCATCTTCGCCGCAAGGTCTCGGGACGCGTGGACGGCCCTTCATACCAGCTTTGCTTCGCAGTCCCAGGCGCGGGCTCACACCATCCACACTGCGCTTGGGGAGGTGAAGCTTCATGATCTCATTGTCACCGACTACTTCAACAAGGTGACGGGTATGGCTGACACACTTGCCTCCATTGGCAAAGCACTTGGTCCAGAGGAGTTCACATCCTATGTGCTCAACGGACTGAGTGACGACTATGATAATTTGGTGGAGAATATCAATGGTCTTGACACTCCCATCCAGCCGCGTGAGTTGTACGCGCGTCTCCTCGCTACGGAACATCGCACCCAGGCTCGCCGCTCTACGCCGAGTTTCCCTTCCGTCAATGCTGCAACGCGTGGGAAGGGCAAGCCCTATAAGCCACCAACTGGTGCCAAACCTCCGCCGACCGCGCCTAGTTCACGAAACACCACCACCTCCACGGGAGGTCGAGTCCGTGCCCGCTGTCCTTCATGTGGTGCTCAGGTCCCCTGCCAGCTGTGTGGGCTTGATGGTCACCTTGCCTCCCGTTGTCATCATCGCTTCAAGTAGTATTTCTTGGGGATCGGGAACAATGGCAAGGACAATGAGAAGCAGGCTGCCCTGGCGAGTCATGAGCAGGGGCATACTCCTTCCTATCCAGTTGATGCATCTTGGTACATGGATACGGGAGCTACCAATCACCTGATGAGTGAGATGTGCAAGCTCTCTACACAGGAGCCGTACCGTGGACACGATCAGGTTCGCACCGCTAATGGGGAAGGTATGCACATCTCACATATTGGTCAGGCATCACTTCTTACACGTCGATCCACACAATTACGTCTCCTTAATGTCCTTCGTGTTCCCTCTGTTTCACGTAGTTTGCTTTCCGTTCCTAAACTTACTCGTGATAATAATGTTCTTGCTGAATTTCATCCTTTTCATTTTTTTGTTAAGGACCGGGACACGAGGGGCGTACTCCTTAGAGGTCGACTGCGCAATAATGGTCTCTATGCAGTTGATGTGCCACCAGCTCCTAGTGCTTTCAGCGGTGTTCGTGTGTCTCCATCACATTGACATGCGTGCCTTGGTCACCCTGTCACTCCCATCGTTCGCCATGTACTTCATCGTCATGAGCTTCCAGTAGTGTCAAATAAACATGTTGATGCAGTTTGTGATGCCTGTCAGTAAGGCAAGAGTCACCAGCTTCCTTTTTCTGAGTCGAGTCGTGTAGTCAATAAACCGCTTGAACTTGTGTTTTCGGATGTATGGGGCCATGCCCAAACCTCTGTTAGTGGTCATAATTACTATGTCAGTTTCATTGATACTTACAGTTGGTTCACTTGGCTTTATCTTCTTAAACACAAGTCTGATGTGTTTAATGTATTCTTGCAATTCCAAGCGCATGTTGAGCATTTGCTCAGTCATAAAATCATTCATGTGCAATCCGATTGGGGGGTGAGTATCACAAGCTCAATGCATTCTTTAATAGGCTTGGAATTACACATCGTGTGTCTTGTCCTCATACACATCAGCAAAACGGTGTAGCTGAGCGTAAGCATCGTCATATAGTTGAGACTGGTCTTGCTTTGCTTGCCCATGCCTCCGTCCCTTTCCGGTTTTGGAGTGATGCATTTTCCACCGCATGCTTTCTCATTAACAGACTCCCTACACGACTCCGTCAGATGAAAACACCACTTGAGCTCTTGCTGAATGAACAAGGTCTTTGGACGCGCGTGTTGGCCTCATCTTCATCCATATAACCAACGCAAGTTGGAGTTTTGGTCTAAACAGTGCGTGTTTCTTGGTTATAGTTCTCTTCATAAAGGGTACAAGTGTCTTCATGTTCCCTCTAACCGCGTCTACATCTCACATGATGTGGTGTTTGATGAGAATGTTTTTCCTTTTTCCGCACTTCCGGTCACCTCCACCACTCCCACTGCACCTGCGAAATCTGATTTACCCTTTGCCTGGTCAATTTGTTGATGCTGCATATACCCTCTTGTTGCTACCTAACCATGGTGCAGGTACTGGGCGTGGAGCACGCCTCGAGCTTCTGGATGAGCAGCCGCCCGCGTCCGCCGAGCCCGCTCGCGACTTCCCTCCGTCACCTGGCCTGTCGACGGGGCTGGCCGAGCCTGGCACTGCAGGGCTTCCCGATGTGCCGACCGAGCCGGTGTCCTCGCCCGAGCCGGCATCCTCGCTCGAGCCGCCGTCCTCGCCTGAGCCGGCGTCCCATCTCGCGTCGGCCGAAAGGGCGTCCACTCCTTCCTCGCCCGGTTGGTCGCCTGGTGTGACTGGTTCTACGTCTGGGGAGCAGTCTGCGTTGTCATCGTCATCTTCATCGACTCCGTCTCCGCCGCCACCTCCGCCGCCTACCGCTGTTTTGCGTCCTCGTACGCGCAGTCAGAGTGGTATTGTTCGGCCGAAGGAGCGCACTGATGGCACGGTTGCATGGATTGCGGCGTGTATGGCATAGACAGATGCTGACCCCACTACTGAGCCTCGGCATTTTCAGGCAGCTCTTCGGATTCCTCATTGGCGCAGTGCCATGGAGCTGGAGTTCAGGCACTACAGAGGAATGATACTTGGCGCTTGGTTCCTCCTGTGTCTGGTGTCAACATCATTGACTCCAAGTGGGTGTTTAAGGTAAAGAAGCATGCTAATGGTTCTATTGAGCGATACAAGGCACGACTGGTGGCCAAAGGGTTTAAACAACGGTATGGTCTTGATTATGAGGATACCTTCAGTTCAGTTGTGAAATCTACCATCCTTCGTCTGCTTCTGTCCTTCGTTGTTGCCAAAGGGTGGTTTGTGCGTCAGCTTGATGTTCAGAATGCTTTTCTCCATGGGGTCTTGGAGGAAGAGGTTTACATGCGGCAACCTCCATGTTTTGTTGATCCTTTTCGTCCACATCATTTGTGTCGTCTTGTTAAGGCGCTTTATGGACTTAAGCAGGCTCCTCGTGCATGGCATGCCCGACTTGGCTCGGTTCTTCACCATCCTGGATTTGCTTCGTCCACTGCTGACACGTCTCTGTTCATGTTCCATCGTCCTGAGGTTACTATGTATCTGCTGGTTTATGTTGATGACTGTCGTGGTTCTAAGTCTGACAGTAGAATAGGGGGTAGGTACGAGGAGGCAAGATCCTAGCTACGGTGAGGTTGTGCACGCAAGATTTACGAGTTCAGGCCCTTCTCGGAGGAAGTAACAGCCCTACGTCTCGGTGCCCGGGGGCTCGGTCGATTGGATTATGTGTGAAGTTACAGGGGGTGCGAACCCTTGTGCCTGAGGAGGGGGTGGCTTATATAGAGTTCGCCAGACCCCTCCAGCCCTCAGTTACACAGGATTCAATGTACATAAAGATAGGACGTTACAGGTAACGCCAGCAATAAAGGCATATAAATGATCATTAAGACTACGGAGTGAACGCCTGACCGTTGCCGTTCTGAGTGACCTTAGATCTTCTGCCTTCCGAGTGATTTCTGATGTGGTCGAGTGAGTACACTCCGGTCGAATGGAATTGGGTTTTCCGAGTGGAATGCTTCTGGTCGAGTGAATGATATTGTCCTTTGAATATCCCTGACTTTAAGGTAATGTCCTTGGGAAGGGTGTCTAGGTCAGGCCTATTACCCTACCCCAGGTACATGTCATCGTCATTAGCCCCCGAATGGTTCAGGGTTCGAGTGGAAAAAGGAGTTGAAGATGGTTCCGACCCAGTTTTCACGCTTCGGGAGCGTTTTGCTTAGATCAATGAACCACGTAACGACTTCGACTTCATTTTCAGTCGCCTTGATCCATTCCTAAATTGTCGAGTGAATTTTGTTGATAAGCTTCAATTGTGGACATGGTATGAGATCTTTGGTGCGAGTGACTGCACTGTCGTTCCCGGATCTCACGAGATTCAAAATTTGGAGAAGCGCGCGGGACGGAGAGGCCTGCAGTAAACGGAACAGATTTGGCAGGGACGCCTCGATCCTCGCGCCACCTTTCTCACCACGTACCGAGCGCGCGACTGTTGCGGGATTGATGGGATTGCTTGGGCCCACAAGTCAGTCACTCGGTAACAAGTCCATATAAGGCGTCCGGGCCGGCGCGTTTGGCACTGTGCTCTTCATCCCCTTCTTCTTCCTCTGTTTCTCCACCGCATTCGCCATCACCTTCGACGCCACCGCCCCGTCCAAGCGCAGCCTGCTGCGATGGGAAAGGAGAAAACGGCGGCCCTGGAGCGTGAGAAGAAGGCGACGGCGGCAGCGAAGGGCAAGAAGACGAGTCGGGGCGGGTCGTCATCTAGGTCCGGCCTGCCGCCTGGCTGGATCCAGGGTGACTGGATCAGATCCACAATCCGGAAGGAAGACATGGAGGATCTGGTCGAAGGGGGCTTGATTGCCCACCAGTCCTGGCGATTGCCGGGGAACGAGACCGAGCCGCAGCCGCAAGAGGGTGAGTGCGTCCTCCTCGCGACTCATGTCGACCGCGGTTTCTCCTTTCCTCCACATCCCTTTTTCTGGGCTTTCTTGAATTTCTTTGGAGCTCAACTTCATCACTTTTCCCCCAACACCATCACCTATCTTGCTGCATATGTTTCCCTGTGTGAGAATTTCTTGGGCTGTCGACCGCACTGGGGTCTTTTCAAACATATATTCACATGTCGCTCTCAAGCCGTAAAAAAGTCCAATCCGAGTGATGAGAGAACACATGTGATCCAGATGTGCGGGGGTCTGGGAATTCAGATGAGGGGTAGGAGCACTTTTCCGGCTATGACGCTCCCCGATTCAGTTAGAGGGTGGCAGTCGACCTGGTTCTATTTCAAAGACCAGCCGACTCCTGGTCAGTCGACTGGGCTTCCTCCCTTTTCCATGGATCGAGTCCAGCCGCCCTCTACTTTTTAAGTGAACCCAGAGGAGAAAGCAGAAGTGAATATGCTAGTTGACCGAGTAGTCCAGTTAGTCCGCGATGGGGTGACTGGTATGGACTTGCTTGAAATATTTCTCAGTCGACGCATCCAGCCACTCCAGGCTCGAGATCATCCTATGTGGATGTACTCAGGTATTGATGACACCACTCGGATCCACCCGGAGGAGGTCACCGTGGAGGTAGTGGAGCAGTGGCTGCAAGGCATCACTGGTAACAAGGATAACCCCAGGGGGTCCAAGAGGGTCCCACCATTCGACAAGACCAATGAACCGGATAAGGTACAATCTTCAGTGCCGAATGTCTTTTGCTCTGATTTCCTATTTAGGCTTCAATCCGATTGATATTTGTATGATTCTTTGCTCTGCAGATATATACTGAGATGTACTCGATGCCCAACGGGGAGCAAATCCAGGAAGGAGAGGAGAGCGGAGGCGACAGCGGCGATTGGAACTCTGATGACGAGAGTGATGAAGAGCGCGAAGACTCGAGCAGTGGTGAGGAGGTCGATTCTCCACCTCGCGTGGAAAATCGTTCCAAGCAGAAGCACGACCCAGCAAGTATCCGGGGTAAAGTGGCGGCACCGACTGGACAAACTTCGAAGCGCACTCGGACATCTTCTCCGGTGCCGACTGAGAAGGCTCCGAAGCAGCTCAAGACTGCGCCGTCGAAGCCACGGAAGGTCTTGCCCAAGATCAAGGTTGATGTTCCCGTCGCCTCTGCGTAAGAGTTTCGTTTTCACCCTTTGCTCTAAGAATCTTATATCAGTTGTCGACCCATTCTCTTGCTTGACCGAGTGAACCTTGAAATTCGCAGTGCTGCTACCTCTGGGACTTCTGCTTACAAAGATGATGATGACGAGGAGATGGAGGACGCGATCACATCCAAAGCGGGTATGACTCCTGTTATCTTGTCTTTTCTTTGCTAACCACTTCTACAGTCGACTGAACTCTTGTGGTCGATTCTTTTGCAGCTCCGCAAAATGTTATTGAACTTCCAGATGATGATGAAGATGTGCCACAGAAGCTCGTGGGAAGGAGGAGCAGGACCTCGGGCAAGAAGGCACTAGCTAGCAAGACGCCTCAGTCGACGCCGGCGGCAGAACCAGCTATCCAGCAGCCCAGGGACCTCAACCGTGCTTCAGTTACTTTTGCGATTCCCTTGTCGAGTGGTTGTCCTTCAGCGTCGACTGCACAGGCCCCTGCTTCATTTGTGCAACTCCATGCCTCAAGCTCTCAAGCTGCTGCAGCTGATCCACCGTCTCTACTTTTCACCGCCCATCACGTCCCAGAGGACCAAGTGAGTGCTGCCAAGGAAGCCATACGCCAGACAGGCATTATGATGGAGCAGATGAAAGTGGTGCGCGAGGCCAGTCAAGCTGCCTATGATGCCAGCTCAGCACTCCAGGCCAATGTCCAGGTTAGCTTACTTCCGACTGAACTCCATCTTGACGCTTGTTCTGTTAGGATATGATATTTAGAAACTGCTGCTTTATTATCTGCAAGACGTCCGTGGATGAGCGTTTTGGAACCTTAATTGCACACCCATTGTCAGTCTGTACACCCACTGGGTGTTTTAATTTCTGTTGAGTAGTTTTTCCACTTGAGTCGACTAGGTTGTGTCGATTGAATCTCTGAACCAGTGGGGGCACGCTGAGTGCACCCACTGGGTGTAGTCCCCGAGACCGCCGTCGAATGTTTGATTTGGCGGGGGTCTTTGAACAGAACTTTTCCACTCGGTCTGAGCAGATCATGTCGAGTGGAACCTGGACCAGTGGGGGCACGCTGAGTGCACCCAGTGGGTGTAGTCCCCGAGACCGTAGTCGACTGCGGGCAGTCGGCTATGGTCTGAGTTTTTTTTTTCTCTGACTGGACGGACCAAGTCAATTGAAAAGTCGAACCAGTGGGGGCACGCTGAGTGCACCCACTGGGTGTAGTCCCCGAGACTATTGTTGAATGTTTGATTCGGCAGTAGTCTTAGAACTCTTAGAACTTGTTACTTTATTGCTCGGAAGCAACCAATCTTTGTGTCTGCCGACTGACTATCTTCTGAACACAGAAATCTTGTGATCTTGGAGCCCGGTTCGCTGACTTGGAGCAGAAGCAGATCCAGCTCAATCTTGATCTGGAGTTGGCTCAGAACAACTTGCAAAAGGCTAAGGATGACGCTGCTGGTAAGGAAAGCTTGTCGACTGGTTCTCTTGCCATCTTTTCTCCTCCTTTTTCTGATTCGAATGTTATTCTTTCTAGAAACAATGAGACGGGCTTTGGAGAAGAAGGACCTTGACCTTGCGGCTGCGAAGAAATCAGCAGAAGAAAAAATGGCATTCGCTGACCAAAAGCAGGCCTCAGTCGGAAAGTTGGAGGAAGAGAATACCAAGCTGAAGGCTGCTCTCGATGAAGCCAACAAAGAGGTAACTCGACTGAAGAAGGATAAAGGGACCCTGACTGACAAAGTGGAAGACATCACCCGCAAGAGGGACGAGCTAGAGAATTATCTGGGAGGACTCGCCAAGAAGTTATTCCTCATGCTTGAAGGTACTTTTCCTTGTCCGATTGATTTGCTTTCGTTGACTCATCATATAACTGTCGACTCATTATTTCTCTGTGAGTGCAGAATTCTGTCAAAACTTCAAGGAAGAGATTGGACGAGTCGAGACAAGCTTGGACCCCATCAACTCCCCTGTTAAAGATGAAGCTGCCATGAACGTGCTCCGACTGGAGTCTCGCCTTGCCAGCGCCATGAATTACCTTGCCCGACTGAAGGTTGCGGTGTCGCGGATCGACACGGAGCTCTGGCCAAGGGAAACGCTCCAAAATGACCTCGAGTCTTTGATGACTCGACTCAATGAGATTCCTGGTCGAGTGCAGGAATGGAAGAAGTCCTCTGCTCGATGCGGTGCCGACGTAGCTCTGTCCCTGGTTCGTGTTCATTGCAAGGAAGCCAAAGAAGAGAAGCTAGCAGCAATCAAGGTTGCCAATACCAAGAAACTTGACTTCCAGTCCTTCATGGAGACTTTTATTGCTGCTGCTACTCGAATTGCAGATGGAATCGACCTGGATGTGTTCGTCGAGCCTGCCAGCTCTCCTGCGGAGTGAACAAAATTTTTATGATCCGATTCAATTTGCCTCGGTATGCCGAGTGGTTTTGTAACCGTTAAACTCCTTCGGGCCTGATGCCCGAGTACTTTGATCCGCGGTCCGGAACCTCATGGGATTTGTCCGAACTTAGTTTTTCCTTAAATATGCTTGTTTTTATTTCCGAGTGGAACTTGTATCTTCACTCGGAACAGACTTTTGTTCTTGTGATGCAATTCTGAGGAGAGGATCGCGGATGACCTGCACCTCGTCATCCTTGCAGATCAGGATGGAGCGTGTTTTAAACTTAGGCGAGTACAGGACCGCAGCTAAGCCCCCGAGTGAGAGGGTTGCTCATCACTCGGTAGGATTTTTTAAACTTAGGCGAGTACAGGACTGCAGCTAAGCCTCCGAGTGAGAGGGTTGCTCATCACTCGGTAGGATTTTACAAACTTAGGCGAGTATAGGACTGCAGCTAAGCCCTCGAGTGAGAGGGTTGCTCGTCACTCGGTAGGATTTTTCTTTTAAACTTAGGCGAGTACAGGACTGCAGCTAAGCCCCCGAGTGAGAGGGTTGCTCGTCACTCGGTAGGATTTTTTAAACTTAGGCGAGTACATGACTGCAGCTAAGCCCCCGAGTGAGAGGGTTGCTCATCACTCGGTAGGATTTTAAAATCTTAGGCGAGTAGAGGACTACAGCTAAGCCTTCGAGTGAGAGGATTGCTCATCACTCGGTAGGATTTTAAAAACTTAGGCGAGTACAGGACTGCAGCTAAGGCCCTGAGTGAGAGGGTTGCTCATCACTCGGTAGGATTTTAAAAACTTAGGCGAGTACAGGACTGCAGCTAAGCCCCCGAGTGAGAGGGTTGCTCATCACTCGGTAGGATATTTTAAAAACTTAGGCGAGTACAGGACTGCAGCTAAGCCCCGAGTGAGAGGGTTGCTCATCACTCGGTAGGATTTTTAAAACTTAGGCGAGTACAAGGACGCAGTAAGCCCCGAGTGAGAGGGTTGCTCATACCTCGGTAGGATTTTAAAACTTAGGCGAGTACAGGACTGAGCTAAGCCCCCGAGTGAGAGGGTTGCTCGTCACTCGGTAGGATTTTTTTTAAAACTTAGGCGAGTACAGGACTGCAACTAAGCTCCCGAGTGGAGGGGTGCTCATCACTCGGTAGGATTTTTTAAACTTAGGCGAGTACAGGACTGCAGCTAAGCCCCCGAGTGAGAGGGTTGCTCGTCACTTGGTAGGATTTTTTTAAACTTAGGCGAGTACAGGACTGCAGCTAAGCCCCCGAGTGAGAGGGTTGCTCTCCACTCGGTAGGATTTTTTGAACTTAGGCGAATCGGATTCGTGGCTAAGCCACCCACTGGGGGATTTTGGACACATGTATTAGTAACAACAATCATTTAGGAGACTGTAAAACCATGTCTTTGATAAACGAACTGAAAGGTACTCCTTATTACATCTCATCAGTCTGAACACTTAAGTATAAAAACGGCGGAGTAGCTCCGCATTCCAAGCGCGTGGCTCGTCTTTATTCTACTCCACATTGTAGAGGTGATACGCTCCATTGTGGAGCACCTTGGTGACGATGAAGGGACCTTCCCAAGCGGGGGCGAGTTTTTGAGGCCGTTGCTGGTCCACTCGGAGCACAAGGTCTCCTTCCTGAAATGCTCGACCCTTCACATTTCTGCCATATAATCGACGAAGGTCTTGCTAATAAATGGTCGATCGGATCAAGGCCATCTCTCTTTCTTCTTCCAGAAGATCAACAGCGTCTTCTCGAGCCCGTTCTGCTTCGGCTTCTGAAAAAAGTTCTACTCGGGGTGCATTGTGAAGCAAGTCACTCGGCAGCACAGCCTCAGCCCCATAGACCATGAAGAAGGGGGTTCGACCGGTCGACCGATTTGGTGTTGTTCTTAATCCCCAAAGGACTGACGGTAGCTCATCTACCCAAGCGCCGGCTGCATGCTTGAGGTCACGCATCAATCGAGGTTTCAGCCCTTTGAGAATCAAACCGTTCGCTCTTTCTGCTTGTCCATTCGACTGAGGGTGGGCAACTGAAGCATAGCCGACCCGAGTACCTTGGGAAGCGCAGAAAGCTCGGAACTCATCTGAATCAAAGTTTGACCCATTATCCGTGATGATGCTGTGCGGAACTCCATATCTAAATGTTAACCCTCTGATGAAGCTGACAGCAGTACTTGCTTCCAGGTTTTTGATAGGTTTAGCTTCAATCCATTTAGTGAACTTGTCGACTGCTACAAGCACATGGGTGAAGCCATTCCTGCCAGCCCTCAGAGGTCCGACCATATCTAATCCCCAAACAGCAAATGGCCAGGCGAGTGGAATAGTCTTCAAGGCTGAAGCAGGTTTGTGGGACATGTTGGAGTAGAACTGACAACCCTCGCACTTGTTAACTATTTCCTTTGCCATCTCATTTGCCCGTGGCCAGTAAAACCCTGCTCGATATGCTTTGGCCACGATGGTCCGAGAGGACGCATGGTGACCACAGGTCCCTGAGTGGATATCATTGAGGATCATTCGACCTTCTTCTAGAGTGATGCATTTCTGAACGACCCCAGTAACACTCTCTCTGTAGAGCTGTCCACCCATTACCGTGAAGGCTTTGGATCGACAGACAATCTGACGAGCCTCTTCTTCATCCTCTGGAAGCTCTTTCCTGAGAATATATGCAATATATGGTACTGTCCAATCGGGAATGACGACCAAAACCTCCATGATCAAGTTGACCACAGCTGGGATTTCAACTTCAGTCGGATCAGTGGAGCTCTTAGGCTGTGGGGGCTCTTCAGTGAAGGGATCTTCTTGAACTAATGGTGCGTGAATATGCTCCAAAAATACATTGCTGGGAATAGGCTCC
This sequence comes from Thinopyrum elongatum, assembly GCA_011799875.1. Taxonomy (NCBI): domain Eukaryota; kingdom Viridiplantae; phylum Streptophyta; class Magnoliopsida; order Poales; family Poaceae; genus Thinopyrum; species Thinopyrum elongatum. Next base: position 12,295,522 of record CM022299.1, read on the forward strand.
CGCTTGGAACCTATTTTCGCCAAGTCATCAGCTGCTTGATTCTTCAGTCGGGGTATATGGTGGAGCTCTAGCCCTTCAAACTTCTTTTCTAACTTTCTCACTGCATTGCAATAGTCAGTCATAGCTGGGCTCCTGATGTCCCACTCCTTCATCACTTGATTAACCACTAAATCTGAGTCGCCGTAAACCATTAGGCGACGGACGCCGAGTGAAATGGCCATACGCAACCCGTACAGAAGTGCCTCATATTCAGCTTCATTGTTGGAGGAATCAAAGTGAATCTGGAGAACATATCTGAGGTTGTCGCCTCGTGGAGATACTAGGACTACCCCAGCGCCTGAACCATTCAACATCTTGGACCCGTCGAAGAACATAGTCCAATGTTCCGACTGTATCTGGGTCGGTAGCTGCTGTTCAATCCACTCGACGAGGAAATCTGCTATTGCTTGAGATTTGATCGCTTTCTTTGCCTCAAACTTGATATCCAGCGGAAGGAGTTCAATCGCCCACTTTGCCACTCGACCAGTTGCATCTCTGTTGTTCAAAATTTCTGACAACGGAGCATCACTGACGACTGTAATCGAATGATCTGAGAAGTAATGTGCAACCTTCTTTGTGGTCAAGTAAATTCCATAGACAAGCTTCTGATAATGTGGATATCTCTGCTTGGATGGGGTTAAGACTTCAGAAATATAGTACACTGGGCGTTGAACCTTGTAAGTTTTACCTTCTTCTTCCCGCTCAACCGTGAGTACTGTACTGACAACCTGTCCAGTGGCTGCTATATAAAGCAGTAAAGGCTCTTTGCTGATTGGAGCAGCAAGCATCGGCTGGGTGGAAAGCAGGGCTTTGATCTCTGCAAACGCTGCGTCGGCTTCAGGAGTCCACTCGAACTTATCAGATTTCTTCATCAGTCGGTAAAGAGGCGATGCCTTTTCACTGAGACGAGAGATGAATCGACTCAAAGCGGCTAAACAACCAGTAAGCTTCTGAACATCGTGTACACGCACAGGGCATTTCATTCGGAGGATTGCACCAACTTTCTCTGGGTTTGCATCGATCCCACGTTCGGAAACAAGGAAACCGAGTAACTTTCCACCTGGAACTCCAAATGTACACTTCGACGGATTAAGCTTGATATCATATCTTCTCAAATTGGCAAAGGTTTCAGCAAGGTCAGTCAGCAGGTCGGAACCTTTACGCGACTTAACCACGATGTCATCCATGTATGCTTCCACATTCCGACTGATTTGAGTTAGCAGGCACTTCTATATCATGCGCATGAACGTGGCACCAGCATTCTTGAGACCAAAGGGCATGGTGACATAGCAAAAGCACCCGAATGGGGTGATAAAGGCTGTTTTTATTTCATCAGGTCCATACAGTCGGATCTGATGGTACTCGGAATATGCATCCAGGAAGGACAATCACTCACATCCCGCAGTCGAGTCGACTATCTGATCGATGCGAGGGAGAGGAAAATGATCTTTTGGGCAGGCCCGATTGATATGCTTGAAATCAATGCACATACGAAGTGAATCGTCCTTCTTGGGAACCATGACAACATTGGCGAGCCACTCGGAGTGGTAAATTTCGCGGATGAACTCAGCCGCCAGAAGCCGAGCCACCTCTTCGCCGATTGCCTTTCTCTTCTCCACAGCGGACCGACGGAGATGCTCTTTAACGGGTTTTGCCTTTGGATCGACTCGCAAACGGTGCTCAGCCAGTCCCCTGGGTACACCCGGCATGTCAGACGGCTTCCATGCGAAGATGTCCCAGTTCTCACAGAGGAACTGGATGAGCGCTTCTTCCTATTTGCTGTCGAGTGTTGTTGAGATATGAGTCAGAGCAGCATTGGGATCGGTCGGGTGAATATGAACAGGCTTTGTTTCACCGGACGACTGAAATGCAGACTCTGAAGCAGGCTTCTTAGCACGCAACAAATCACTCGGATCTGCAGTCTTCTTATATTCTTCCATTTCTACTGCTGCCATCTGTTCATCGGCTATCTTAGAGCCCTTCTGGAGGCACTCTTCTGCTCGTTGCCGATTACCAGTGACTGTGATCACGCCCCTGGGGCCAGGCATCTTCAGCTTGAGGTACACGTAACACGGTCGAGCCATGAAATGGGCATATGCAGTTCTGCCCAGAATAGCATGATAGGCACTGTGAAAATCCACAACTTCAAATGTCAACTTCTCCTTACGGTAATTCTTTGAGTCACCGAAAACCACATCAAGAGTGATTTGGCCGAGTGAATCAGCTTTCTTTCCTGGAATGACACCGTGGAATCGCATGTTGCTTCACTGAGCTTGGACATCGGAATACCCATCCCTCGAAGGGTCTCAGCATACAAAATGTTCAAGCTGCTGCCACCATCCATCAGAACTTTGGTCAGTCGGGTGCCCCCAACGACTGGGTCGACCACCAACGCTTGCCTCCCGGGGGTGGCAACGTGCGGTGGGTGGTCAGATTGGTCGAATGTAATGGGAGTCTTTGACCATTTCAAATATGTCGTCGTTGCCGGAGCAACCATGTTTACTTCTCTGTTGATGACTTTCAGTCGACTTTTGCTTTCAATGTCAGCAAAAAACACCAAAGTGGAATTGACGTTAGGAAAACCGTCATCATCTTCTTCCTTGTCCTCATCCTTGTCATACTCTTTTTCCTTCTCGTTGGGCTGTTTCTCTCGGAACTGCTGGATTAGGAGCCGACATTGTCGAGTGGTATGTTTGGGATAAATCAGATTACCCTCTTCATCCTTCTTGGTGTGAATGTGACATGGCAAATCCAACACATCATTCCCTGCTTGATCTTTCACCTTCTTGGGGATCCAGGGCCCTTTGAGCTTCCCCTTGAATTTTCCTTGAGTTACAACTGCAGCTTCACCAGGCCCTGCTGGCTCGGCTTTGCGTTTCTGCTTCCGACCTCCTCCGGTGTCTTGGGCGACTGGCTTGCCCTTTCCACTGTGGAGTCGATCCTCTTCTTCACCATTAGCGTACCGAGTGGCTATTTCCATCATTCGGGTCAGACATATCTCCTGTCCGACCGAATTTCAGGTTAAGCTCTCGATACCGAACGCCCTCCTTGAAGGCGCAAACTGCTTGGTGTTGGGATACATTTTCTACTGTGTGATGTAAAGTGGTCCATCTTTGGATGTAATCCCTCAGAGTTTCATTCGACTTCTGTACACAATGTTGCAATTCTGTCAACCCTGCAGGTCGTTTGCATGTGCCCTCGAATGTCCTGACAAACACTCGGGCTAACTCTTCCCAGCTGAATATACTGCCTGGAGCCAACTGATTCAGCCATGCTCTGGCCGATCCTTCCAACATGAGAGGAAGGTGTTTCATAGCTACCTCATCATTTCCACCACCGATCTGAACAGCTACTCGGTAATCTTCCAGCCAAGTGTCAGGCTTCGACTCACCGGTGAACTTACTAACCCCAGTCGCCAACCTGAAGTTGGGAGGGATCTCAGCAGCTCTGATGGCTCTGCTAAAACACTCGGGACCTGAAACATGTACTCTGCTTCCACTCGGGCGATCCCTGTCTTGCCCTTCTCTGTGTGCTCGGTTCCTGTCGATCAAACCTTGCACCAAAATTGACCTCGCATCAAACCCTGGCTCTCTTGGGTCGACTGGCATCCTCCGCTCTTCGCTGTACGGGCGCCTGTCATCATAATGCCGGGGCACATATGATCCGCCTCTCGGAGGGGGCGTAGGCACTCGACGGCGGTCATCACGGCCGAGCCGATGATCGTACTGCTCGTGGTTCTGACCCAAGTTCTGCTCTTGGCGATGCCCACGTCCCTCACGCCGCGGAGGCGATCTTGGGCTGTGAGCCGATTGGACTATGTCAGCCACCACAGATCTGCTATGGATTCTGTTACGCGACTGAGATACTGTAGTGTTTTGCTCTCCTGCTGCCCGGAGCAGAGCCCGGATCTGCATCAAACCTCGTCCAGCCTCCGACTGGGATGGCTGGATGGACTCTGCTATACGAGCCGCAGCCGTAAGATTCTGAATAGGAGTGCGGTATACCTGAGGTTGAGGTGGGAACAATTGCCGCCGTCGACTGGACTCAGGAATCTGCTGCCGAGCACGTTCGTCAAGTGCATGCTGAAGGTTCTCCAGTCGAGTGCGTTCAGCCAAAGTGGCCAAGCGCGCTGCCTCCAAGGTCCGAGCCTCAGAGGTCTCTCCGACGATGGGCATGTGGAGTGCCTCCTCATTGCGGTAGTGGATTTCCTCCCTCCGCTGCGAAGAGAGGGTTTCAGGGTGGTATTCCTCGTGAACATGCGACGGATCGCCACCGCCGTCGCCGCCACCGTTGCGACGCATGCCAGGTGGGCTACGCGGTGTGTCGACCATCAGGACCTCTGCCGCAGGGTCACTGCTGTCGCACTCGGACAGGGTCTCGACGGAGCCAGTCGACAGATCGAACAGGCCGTAGAGAGATTCATCGGGCTCGATTGCCGCGACTTGAGGGGTGGCCGACTGACGTGCCACCGCATGCTTCACCCACCGCTGAAGCCGTGATCGACCGGATCGCTTGCGATGGCGAATAGCGGGGAACGAAGACACTGCAGGAGCCGACCGATACTGGGTCGACGGCTGCCGCAGAAGGACGCCACGGACACACGCGCGAAAGTGCGTCGCCCCGCAGACGGGGAGTGTCTCGACGTCGAGGGGGGCCTCCTGGAGCCAGGCGGAGTCGTCGGCGATGAAGACGAGCGCGCCGAGACGGATCTCGCGGCCCTCAGCCGAACCTCCACCAGAAACCATGATGATGGGAATCGGAAAAAATCGCAACCTCACAGGAAAGTCGCAAAGACACCGGCCCCACGGTGGGCGCCAACTGTCGTGGTTCTAAGTCTGACAGTAGAATAGGGGGTAGGTACGAGGAGGCAAGATCCTAGCTATGGTGAGGTTGTGCACGCAAGATTTACGAGTTCAGGCCCTTCTCGGAGGAAGTAACAGCCCTACGTCTCGGTGCCCGGGGGCTCGGTCGATTGGATTATGCGTGAAGTTACAGGGGGTGCGAACCCTTGTGCCTGAGGAGGGGGGTGGCTTATATAGAGTTCGCCAGACCCCTCCAGCCCTCAGTTACACAGGATTCAATGTACATAAAGATAGGACGTTACTGGTAACGCCAGCAATAAAGGCATATAAATGATCATTAAGACTACGGAGTGAACGCCTGACCGTTGCTGTTCTGAGTGACCTTAGATCTTCTGCCTTCCGAGTGATTTCTGATGTGGTCGAGTGAGTACACTCCGGTCGAATGGAATTGGGTTTTCCGAGTGGAATGCTTCTGGTCGAGTGAATGATATTGTCCTTTGAATATCCCTGACTTTAAGGTAATGTCCTTGGGAAGGGTGTCTAGGTCAGGCCTATTACCCTACCCCAGGTACATGTCATCGTCAATGACATTATTCTTATCAGCTCCTCAGTGACTGCCGCTGATCGTCTGCTGTCTGCTCTGGGTGGTCATTTTGCTGTCAAGGATCTGGGTGCTCTCCATTACTTCCTTGGTCTGGAGGTTTCACGGTCCCCTGCTGGCCTGACTCTCACTCAACATAAGTATTCCTTGGATTTGCTACGACATGCTGGTATGTTGCAGTGCAAGAATGCTACCACCCCTATGTCTGCGACTGATCGGTTATCAGCCTTGGATGGTGCCTTGCTTCCTTCAGATGATGCTACAGAGTACCGCAGTATTGTTGGTGGCTTGCAGTACTTGACTATCACACGGCCGGGCATCTCCTATGCGGTAAACCGTGTGTGTCAGCATCTTCATGCTCCTCGGACTTCACACTGGTCAGCTGTGAAGCGTATCCTGCGTTATCTCTCTCATACTGTCTCGTATGGCTTGCATCTTCGGTCTACCTCCTCGAGTGATCTCTCGGCATTCTCTGATGCAGATTGGGCCGGGAGCCTGGATGACCGGCGATCAACGGGGGGCTATGCGGTCTTCTTTGGTCACAACTTGATCACCTGGAGTGCGCGCAAACAGGCCACAGTATCTCGGAGTAGCACTGAAGTAGAGTACAAGGCGGTTGCCAATGCCACGGCTGAGCTCACACTAGTAGAAAAACTACTTTATGTGAGCAACATTAGTCCCGGTTTGTAAATGGACCGGCACTAATGTGACCATTAGTGCCGGTTCCAATGGCTAGGGGGGCGGGAATCATTAGTCCCGGTTCGTGTTGAACCTCTAGTACCGGTTCGTGACACGAACCGGGACTAAAGGGGTGGTGGCAGGCTGGTGTCAGGCTGGGGCCTCACTAGCACCTTTAGTCCCGGTTCGTGACCCAAACCGGGACTATAGGCTAACCTTTAGTCCTGGTTTGTGTCACGAATCAGGACTAAAGGTGCTCCTATATAAACCCTTTGTCCAGCCGCGAGCTCTCTGTTCTTCCCCTTTCCTCTCGTCTCTGTTTTCTTCCTCTCCTCTCAAGCTCATCCTTCATTTTTGCCAAAATTTGTCAAGATTTGAAGGCACCCCATCCATCCAAGTGTTCACAAAGGTTAGCAACTTTGTCCTTTCATCTCTCATTGCTAGATTAGCTCTTACAATGCTCAATAAGTATAGTGATTTGTGGGTTTTAGTTTGGGAGTATTTATATGTGGTAGTTTATTTGATTTATATGCAATTTGAGCTCAAATTAACTTCTTAGTTTGCATGTGTAGGTGTGGTTTACTTAGTGCCTTCCCGTCCCCGTCGTAACCATCGCCGATCGCCCGCACCGTCCCGTCGCCGGCACCACCTTGGTGAGCCTCTTGTTCTTATCCTTTTTATAAAAAGATAATCATGTTTGTGTGATTTAGATAGTTACTTGTATAATTTTCTTACCCGTACGTTATTTGTTATACATAGTGGCATGGTTTTGATATCCGTCCCTGTCGGCCCTCGTCCGGTTTATGATTCGGATGTGGTATATATTCTCTTTTATAACTATTTGTTGTATTTCGTGTTTATTACAATTATGCCGATCAACGTGACATAGATATTTTTATCTAGGAGGTATGTGAACCGGAAAGTCTAACCGATCCTCTTGTCGAGAGGTTAAATTTAGTTGAACAAGAAAACGAGTATTTGAAAGAAAAATTGAAAAGTATTGAAGAAGAGAAGATGAAACTGAAGTTGCATGTTGCCGATGTCATCGATGATCACAAGATCAAGATGGATAAAATGCGCTTGAAGATTAGAAAGATTAGAAAGTATGCCATTGATAGTGAGGCTTGGTATCATTATGCTGTTGGATCAATTGTTACCTTAGTTGCGATCTTGATCGCATTTGTTGTTGCATTTAAATGCTTTAGCTAGAGAGTTTGTATGTTGTTTTATGAGAATAAGTGTGTATGAATTTTATGTATGAACTTGTATTAATTTGGTCTTTTCGGTGTTGTGTAAAGAAGATGAGCCGGCAATGGATGTATGATGACCGATGCTCTCCCCAGTTTATTAATGGCGTGCATATTTTTCTGCTTGCGGCTGAGACAAACAAGCAGGCGGATGGTTTTATGTGTTGTTCATGTGCTAACTGTAAGAATGATCGAAATTACTCTAACGCAAGAACCATTCATGTCCACCTGTTTGAGTCCGGTTTTATGTCCGGCTATAACTGTTGGACCAAGCACGGAGAAAGAGGGGTCATAATGGAAGAGAATGAAGAAGAAGAGGATGACGACAGCTATCCTGGCCATGGGTTCCCTGAATACGATGGTACAATAACAATGGGGAAAAAAACTGAGCCGGCAATGCGGGAAGAAGCTGAAGAAGTATCAGATGAGCCCGCTGATGATCTTGGTCGGGACATTGCCGATGCAAAGAGAAACTGCGCAAGTGAAAAGGAGAGGCTGAAGTTGCAGCGCATGTTAGAGGATCACAAGAAATTATTGTACCCAAATTGCGAAGCTGACAAGAAAAAGCTGGGCACCACACTGGAATTGCAACAATGGAAGGCAGAGAATGGTGTATCTGACAAGAGATTTGAAAAGTTGCTGATAATGTTAAAGAAGATACTTTCAAAGGACAACGAATTGCCCGACAGTACGTACGAAGCAAAGAAGGCTGTCTGCCCTCTAGGATTAGAGGTGCAGAAGATACATGCATGCCCTAATGACTGCATCCTCTATCGTGGTGAGTACGAGGATTTGAATGCATGCCTGGTATGCGGTGCAATGCGCTATAAGATCAGCCACGGTGACCCTAGTGATGTTGAGGGCGAGCGCACCAGGAAGAAGATTCCTGTCAAGGTGATGTGGTATGCTTCTATAATACCACGGTTGAAATGTTTGTTCCAAAATAAAGAGCATGCCAATTTGATGCGATGGCACAAAGAAAACCGTAAGAAAGACGGGAAGTTGAGAGTACCCGCTGACGGGTCATAGTGGATAAAAGACAGGGCTGATTTTGGAGCGGACAAGTCTTAAAGGAGCCACTGACAGTTTACTTGTTGCAATAGAAGAGGCTCGAACGGGGGTGTTCACGCCCAACAGAAAGAACGACGAGCTTACGCGCGCGCTGAAGAATCCTGAACATCCGGGAAGAACACGAGGCAAAGGCGTTGTTCCATGGTTTGAGGGGTTTGCGGACTGGAACGCCGACTACACAAGCCGTGCGAAAAAGAAGCAGCAGGAGGTGCAGAAGAGGAAGCTGGAGGAGGAGCAGAGAAAGCAGGAAGCAGACCGCCTTCAAGGCATAGAATCAAAGCACGCGGAGTTGGAACTCACTTTCAAGCGGCAGCAGCAGCAAATCGACTCACTTAGCCAGAAAAGGGAGTCTCAGCAGCGCCAGCAGCTAGCGGATCCAGCATTGGTTAGCACCGTCCCATGCATGCCGAGAAGCAGCGTGGGTTCCGTCCCGAACGATGATGCACTACTGGACACATACCCTGTGCTTGATATCATAGCCAGAGGCGAAGGCAGTGGGCGGCGAGCGGGGGCCAGACCCCCCTAACGAACTGCATCGGGGACTAGTACTAATAGTTTAGGCATAATTATCCGGCCATCAGGCCATTAGCAAAGATATGCATGGGCTAAACTCATGTCAAGCCCAAAACGCAAGAAGGGCCAAGGGCCAAGGCTGCATACCACGCATGTATACTCTGGTACCCATCCACCATCTCAATCGATCAACGATGAACGACATGCACGCAACTAGCTTCCTGGAGACCTGGACTCTTTCGTCCGCGATGCGCCGCTAGCCGCTGACGCTAGGGCTTCATTGACGCCGGCCGCCAGGCATCGCGCCGCTGTGTTTCGCCCGTCGTCGATTGCTGATTCACGAAGCTGCCGCCGACCGCGCATCAATCGAGTACAGGCAGCCGCACGGGATCGCCACAAGCCCACACCGAAGTCCTAACTGATCCTGTCCCGTGATCAGAGAAGGAGGTATTATTGTCAAACACTCAAGAAGAAATCTATGGACATTTTGAATGCATTAGATACACTCTCTAACACTAAGGTGCTCCTCGCTGATCTAAGAGAAGAAGGATGGGAAACTCTCATAGAGGAGGTTAAGACCTTTTGTGTGAAGCATGAAGTTGAGATCCCCGATATGAGTTGCAAGTATGTCCCTTTCCTCTACTGGATAATAGAATAATATTAATCACATATGCTTTAGTCTAACACATATACTGTATTTGTAATTTACAGGTATGTTGATGTGACTAAGTCTCGGAATAAACATAATAACATCACGGTGCTTCACCACTACAAAGCAGATGTGTTCAATGTGGCGATAGATCAACAACTGATTGAGCTAAATGACCGTTTTAGCGTTCAGACTACAGAGCTAATGAAACTCTGTGCATCCTTGGATCCAAGGCATGACTCATTTGACATATCAAAGATTTGCAGGCTTGTGGAAAAATTCTATCCAGCGGATTTTTCTAGTCAAGAGCAGGCTCGCCTGGAGTCACAACTTCCACACTATCAGTTAGATGTTTGCAACCATCCAGAGCTGAAATCTTCGTCATCACTGGCTGATTTGACCGTTGCATTGCATAAAACAGGTAAAGCCTCTGTGTATCCAATGGTTGATAGATTATTGCGCTTGGTCATCACTCTCCCAGTGTCAACTGCAACTGCGGAGAGAGCTTTTTCAGCAATGAAGATTATCAAGACGCGTTTCCGAAGTAAAATGGGTGACGATTTTCTTCGACCTTACATGGTTGTATACATTGGGAAGGAAATAGCTGCAAATTTCAATGTTAATGAGATTATTGATTTGTTCGATCGACCGGCTGGTGGGCAGAGATCTGCATTCAAACTAGTAGAAATGTAGTCTTTTTATTGTATAGCTTATACTGTTACATGTTTGATATCGCTACAATATTCAAGACTTGAAATAGTTTTGTATTATGTCTCCTGTATGCTTCAATGTGTTCTTCGCCCCCCCCCCCCATGGTGAAATCCTGGCTCCGCCCCTGATCATAGCTACGACAACTTGTGAGCTACACATGAAAATGAAGAACATATCCATGAAGGTGGCGGACGGCTATGCTTTAACAAATCCCCCTGAAGCAACCTTCCATTGCAATCCGATTCCAGCTGGCTATGCTCGTGTCGGGGTTGATGAAGTGGTGAAAAGATATTTGGGGCTAGAGCTTGACATTCCTGGAGGTGAAGAGGAGCGCACACTAAGAGAGGCCATACATCGGGTGGTTCTATGGAGAAAGGATTGCATCGTCTTTCCAAGGCCACCGCCACCGCGTCAGCCGGCTCCTCCTCCAAGTCCTCCACCGCGTCAGCAGACTCCCGCTCCTTCAAGTCCGCCACCGCGTTAGCAGACTCCTGCTCCTCCAAGTCCGCCACCGCGTCAGCCCACTCCTCCTCCTCCAAGTCCGGCACCGCGTCAGCCAACTCCTCCTCCAAGTCCGGCACCGCGTCAGCCGACTCCTCCTCCAAGTCAGGCACCGCGTCAGCCGTCTCCGCCGCCTCAGCAACAATAGAAGAAGAGAGGCGCCGCAGCTACGGCGGCTAGCGGTACAAAAGGAGGCAAGAAATACAAATATGGTCCAAGCCTCAAGCCTCTTCCGTTGTTGCCTTACCACCTCACTGACGAGGAAACCGACGCTGAAGTGGCTGCCCAACTGCAGGCCCATTTTGGACCGAAACTGCCCCCGCCGCCAAAGTAGAAAGTACCTGAGCATGTCATACAACACTTTATTGATAATGCTCAACTAGCTGTCAAGCATAGGGACTAAGACTATGAGCGCTCTATTAGGAAGTTATATAATGCACAAAAAAAGAAGGAGTCGAGCTCGAGCTCGAGTCAAGCAGCAGCCAAAAAAAGTGGGAAAACTGTTCCCCAGCTGGGAGAATAGGCAGTGCAATCGATCCCCCCGCTCATTGTACAAACACATGGGAGTACCGCCGATCAGCTGGTAATAACCGACGATCATAGAAGGTAGGCTGAAGAGGCCGGTGTCACTGTTGAACAACTCCTAGGCATCGAGGAACTCCCCGTGTTTAAAGAGGAGGAACTACAATGAAAATATGTCCGCGGCCAACCTCTGGTCAAGCCTGAGAAGATCCCGCTTCTATCAATGAGAATGTATGAATTGCATCAATGGTACCTGAGAGAAGTAAAGACCAATCGAGAGTCCCTCATGGTGAAAGTCAAGGCAGAGCATTACTTCCATGAAAAAGATCTGTGGGTTGAGTTTCAAGAAATGTTTCAGTTATTCAATCAAGACGCACTCGACAAATCTATCGTCAGTTGCTATTGTCTGTAAGTGATTTCTTTCTGTAATTTAAGTCTCTAGCTAGCTGTAGTGCTCGTTCATTACCTGTAATTATCCTCAATATATTCTTTTCTGTGGTATTATGCAGAATGAAGATGTATGAAATGAAAAGAGCTGGACGCTATGACATTGGGTTCATTGACTCAAATACCATTAATCAAGAGACATGGTCATGTGAATATGATCGACCATACACAGAGAAAAGCTTACTAGAGTTCTTGAAGCGACTAAATACCCAACCAGAAATACTACTTCCTTACAACTACGGTTGAGTGACACTGTCTTGTACTACATATTTTGTTTTTGCAATTACTAGATGTTGATAAGTAGTGTAGTTGATGAGTTATGCACATGCCCGTTTAATTATACAAACGTGTGCGCATGCAATTTCCACTGGATCCTGCTAATCATTGAAATTGACGAGGGAAAAATTCAAGTACTGAACTCACTACTTAAAGACGTTAATGACTACGCGATCGTGAGGGGGATGGTCGACAGGTAATTTCAATCATTATCGCACCATGTCGGCCTCTTTAGTTCATTTCCTAATATCAACTGGTGCCAAACCTCCGCCGACCGCGCCTAGTTCGCGGAACACCACCACCTCCACGGGAGGTCGAGTCCGTGCCCGCTGTCCTTCATGTGGTGCTCAGGTCCCCTGCCAGCTGTGTGGGCTTGATGGTCACCTTGCCTCCCGTTGTCATCGTCATGTCAAGCAGGATTTCTTGGGGATCGGGAGCAATGGCAAGGACAATGAGAAGCAGGCTGCCCTGGTGAGTCATGAGCAGGGGCATACTCCTTCCTATCCAGTTGATGCATCTTGGTACATGGATACGGGAGCTACCAATCACCTGATGAGTGAGATGTGCAAGCTCTCTACACAGGAGCCGTACCGTGGACATAATCAGGTTCGCACCGCTAATGGGGAAGGTATGCACATCTCACATATTGGTCAGGCATCACTTCTTACACGTCGATCCACACAATTACGTCTCCTTAATGTCCTTCGTGTTCCCTCTGTTTCACATAGTTTGCTTTCCGTTCCTAAACTTACTCGTGATAATAATGTTCTTGCTGAATTTCATCCTTTTCATTTTTTTGTTAAGGACCGGGACACGAGGGGCGTACTCCTTTGAGGTCGACTGCACAATAATGGTCTCTATGCAGTTGATGTGCCACCAGCTCCTAGTGCTTTCAGCGGTGTTCGTGTGTCTCCATCACATTGGCATGCGCGCCTTGGTCACCCTGCCACTCCCATCGTTCGCCATGTACTTCATCATCATGAGCTTCCAGTAGTTTCAAATAAACATGTTGATGCAGTTTGTGATGCCTGTCAGTAAGGCAAGAGTCACCAGCTTCCTTTTTCTGAGTCGAGTCGTGTAGTCAATAAACCGCTTGAACTTGTGTTTTTGGATGTATGGGGCCATGCCCAAACCTCTGTTAGTGGTCATAATTACTATGTCAGTTTCGTTGATACTTACAGTCGGTTCACTTGGCTTTATCTTCTTAAATGCAAGTCTGATGTGTTTAATGTATTCTTGCAATTCCAAGCGCATGTTGAGCATTTGCTCAGTCATAAAATCATTCATGTGCAATCCGATTGGGGGTGAGTATCACAACCTCAATGCATTCTTTAATAGGCTTGGAATTACACATCGTGTGTCTTGTCCTCATACACATCAGCAAAACGGTGTAGCTGAGCGTAAGCATCGTCATATAGTTGAGACTGGTCTTGCTTTGCTTGCCCATGCCTCCGTCCCTTTCCGGTTTTGGAGTGATGTGTTTTCCACCGCATGCTTTCTCATTAACAGACTCCCTACACGACCCCGTCAGATGAAAACACCACTTGAGCCCTTGCTGAATGAACAAGGTCTTTGGATGCGCGTGTTGGCCTCATCTTCGTCCATATAACCAACGCAAGTTGGAGTTTTGGTCTAAACAGTGCGTGTTTCTTGGTTATAGTTCTCTTCATAAAGGGTACAAGTGTCTTCATGTTCCCTCTAACCGCGTCTACATCTCACATGATGTGGTGTTTGATGAGAATGTTTTTCCTTTTTCCGCACTTCCGGTCACCTCCACCACTCCCACTGCACCTGCGAAATCTGATTTACCCTTTGCCTGGTCAATTTGTTGATGCTGCATATACCCCCTTGTTGCTACCTAACCATGGTGCAGGTACTGGGCGTGGAGCATGCTTCGAGCTTCTGGATGAGCAGCCGCCCGCGTCCGCTGAGCCCGCTCGCGACGTCCCTCCGTCACCTGGCCCATCGACGGGGCTGGCCGAGCCTGGCACTGCAGGGCTTCCCGACGTGCCGACCGAGCCGGTGTCCTCACCCGAGCCGGCATCCTCGCTCGAGCCGGCGTCCTCGCCTGAGCCAGCGTCCCATCTCACGTCGGCCGAACGGGCGTCCACTCCTTCCTCGCCCGGTTGGTCGCCTGGTGTGACTGGTTCTGTGTCTGGGGAGCAGTCTGCGTTGTAATCTTCATCTTCATCGACTCCGTCTCCGCCGCCACCTCCGCCGCCTACCGCTGTTTTACGTCCTCGTACGCGCAGTCAGAGTGGTATTGTTCGGCCGAAGGAGCGCACTGACGGCACGGTTGCGTGGATTGCGGCATGTATGGCATAGACAGATGCTGACCCCACTGCTGAGCCTCGGCATTTTCAGGCGGCTCTCCGGATTCCTCATTGGTGCAGTGCCATGGAGTTGGAGTTCAGGCACTACAGAGGAATGATACTTGGCGCTTGGTTCCTCCTGTGTCTGGTGTCAACATCATTGACTCCAAGTGGGTGTTTAAGGTAAAGAAGCATGATGATGGCTCTATTGAGCGATACAAGGCACGGCTGGTGGCCAAAGGGTTTAAACAACGGTATGGTCTTGATTATGAGGATACCTTCAGTTCAGTTGTGAAATCTACCATCCTTCGTCTGCTTCTGTCCTTCGTTGTTGCCAAAGGGTGGTCTGTGCGTCAGCTTGATGTTCAGAATGCTTTTCTCCATGGGGTCTTGGAGGAAGAGGTTTACATGTGGCAACCTCCATGTTTTGTTGATCCTTCTCGTCCACATCATTTGTGTCATCTTGTTAAGGCGCTTTATGGACTTAAGCAGGCTCCTCGTGCATGGCATGCCCGACTTGGCTCGGTTCTTCACCATCCCGGATTTGCTCCGTCCACTGCTGACACGTCTCTGTTCATGTTCCATCGTCCCGAGGTTACTATGTATCTTCTGGTTTATGTTGATGACATTATTCTTATCAGCTCCTCAGTGACTGCCGCTGATCGTCTGTTGTCTGCTCTGGGTGGTCATTTTGCTGTCAAGGATCTGGGTGCTCTCCATTACTTCCTTGGTCTGGAGGTTTCACGGTCCCCTGCTGGCCTGACTCTCACTCAGCATAAGTATTCCTTGGATTTGCTATGACGTGCTGGTATGTTGCAGTGCAAGCATGCTACCACCCCTATGTCTGCGACTAATCAGTTATCAGCCTTGGATGGTGCCTTGCTTCCTTCAGATGATGCTACAGAGTACCGCAGTATTGTTGGTGGCTTGCAGTACTTGACTATCACACGGCCGGGCATCTCCTATGCGGTAAACCGTGTGTGTCAGTATCTTCATGCTCCTCGGACTTCACACTGGTCAGCTGTGAAGCGTATCCTGCGTTATCTCTCTCATACTGTCTCGTATGGCTTGCATCTTCGGTCTACCTCCTCGAGTGATCTCTCGGCATTCTCTGATGCAGATTGGGCCGGGAGCCTGGATGACCGGCGATCAATGGGGGGCTATGCGGTCTTCTTTGGTCACAACTTGATCACCTGGAGTGCGCGCAAGCAGGCCACAATATCTCGGAGTAGCACTGAAGCAGAGTACAAGGCGGTTGCCAATGCCACGGCTGAGCTCACACTAGTAGAAAAACTACTTTACGTGAGCAACATTAGTCCCGGTTTGTAAACGGACCGGCACTAATGTGACCATTAGTGCCGGTTCCAACGGCTAGGGGGGCGGGAATCATTAGTCTCGGTTCGTGTTGAACCTTTAGTACCGGTTCGTGACATGAACCGGGACTAAACGGGTGGTGGCAGGCTGGTGTCAGGCTGGGGCCTCACTAGCACCTTTAGTCCCGGTTCGTGACCCAAACCGGGACTATAGGCTAATCTTTAGTCCCGGTTTGTGTCACGAATCAGGACTAAAGGTGCTCCTATATAAACCCTTCGTCCAGCCTGCGAGCTCTCTGTTCTTCCCCTTTCCTCTCGTCTCTGTTTTCTTCCTCTCCTCTCAAGCTCATCCTTCATTTTTGCCAAAATTTGTCAAGATTTAAAGGCACCCCATCCATCCAAGTGTTCACAAAGGTTAGCAACTTTGTCCTTTCATCTCTCATTGCTAGATTAGCTCTTACAATGCTCTATAAGTATAGTGATTTGTGGGTTTGAGTTTGGGAGTATTTATATGTGGTAGTTTATTTGATTTATATGCAATTTGAGCTCAAATTAACTTCTTAGTTTGCATGTGTAGGTGTGGTTTACTTAGTGCCTTCCCGTCCCCGTCGTAACCACCGCCGATCGCCCACACCGTCCCGTCGCCGGCACCACCTTGGTGAGCCTCTTGTTCTTATCCTTTTTATAAAAAGATAATCATGTTTGTGTGATTTAGATAGTTACTTATATAATTTTCTTACCCGTACGTTGTTTGTTATACATAGTGGCATGGTTTTGATATCCATCCCCGTCGGCCCTCGTCCGGTTTATGATTCGGATGTGGTATATAATCTCTTTTATAACTATTTGTTGTATTTCGTGTTTATTACAATTATGCCGATCAACGTGACATAGATATTTTTATCTAGGAGGTATGTGAACCGAAAAGTCTAACCGATCCTCTTGTCGAGAGATTAAATTTAGTTGAACAAGAAAACGAGTATTTGAAAGAAAAATTGAAAAGAATTGAAGAAGAGAAGATGAAACTGGAGTTGCATGTTGCCGATGTCGTCGATGATCACAAGATCAAGATGGATAAAATGCGCTTGAAGATTAGAAAGATTAGAAAGTATGCCATTGATAGTGAGGCTTGGTATCATTATGCTGTTGGATCAATTATTACCTTAGTTGCGATCTTGATCGCATTTGTTGTTGCATTTAAATGCTTTAGCTAGAGAGTTTGTATGTTGTTTTACGAGAATAAGTGTGTATGAACTTTATGTATGAACTTGTATTAATTTGGTCTTTTCAGTGTTGTGTAATGAAGATGAGCCGGCAATGGATGTACGATGACCGATGCTCTCTCCAGTTTATTAATGGCGTGCATACTTTTCTGCTTGCGGCTGAGGCAAACAAGCAGGCGGATGGTTTTATGTGTTGTTCATGTGCTAACTGTAAGAATGATCGAAATTACTCTAACGCAAGAACCATTCACGTCCACCTGTTTGAGTCCGGTTTCATGTCCGGCTATAACTGTTGGACCAAGCACAGAGAAAGAGGGGTCATAATGGAAGAGAATGAAGAAGAAGAGGATGACGACAGCTATCCTGGCCATGGGTTCCCTGAATACGATGGTACAATAACAATGGGGGAAGAAACTGAGCCGGCAATGCGGGAAGAAGCTGAAGAAGTATCAGATGAGGCCGCTGATGATCTTGGTCGGGCCATTGCCGATGCAAAGAGAAACTGCGCAAGTGAAAAGGAGAGGCTGAAGTTGCAGCGCATGTTAGAGGATCACAAGAAATTGTTGTACCCAAATTGCGAAGCTGACAAGAAAAAGCTGGGCACCACACTAGAATTGCTACAATGGAAGGCAGAGAATGGTGTATCTGACAAGGGATTTGAAAAGTTGCTGATAATGTTAAAGAAGATGCTTCCAAAGGACAACGAATTGCCCAACAGTACGTACGAAGCAAAGAAGGCTGTCTGCCCTCTAGGATTAGAGGTGCAGAAGATACATGCATGCCCTAATGACTGCATCCTCTATCGTGGTGAGTACGAGGATTTGAATGCATGCCCGGTATGCGGTGCAATGCGCTATAAGATCAGCCGCGATGACCCTAGTGATGTTGAGGGCAAGCGCCCCAGGAAGAAGATTCCTGTCAAGGTGATGTGGTATGCTTCTATAATACCACGGTTGAAATGTTTGTTCCAAAATAAAGAGCATGCTAAGTTGATGCGATGGCACAAAGAAGAACGTAAGAAAAACGAAAAGTTGAGAGTACCCGCTGACGGGTCGTAGTGGATAAAAGACAGGGCTGTTTTTGGAGCGGACAAGTTTTAAAGGAGCCACTGACAGTTTACTTGTTGCAATAGAAGAGGGTCGAACGGGGGTGTTCACGCCCAACAGAGTGAACGACGAGCTTACGCGCGCGCTGAAGAATCTTGAACATCCGGAAAGAACACGAGGCAAAGGCGTTGTTCCGTGGTTTGAGGGGTTTGCGGACTGGAACGCCGACTACACAAGCCGTGCGAGAAAGAAGCAGCAGGAGGTGCAGAAGAGGAAGCTGGAGGAGGAGCAGAGAAAGCTGGAAGCAGACCGTATTCAAGGCCTAGAATCAAAGCACGCGGAGTTGGAACTCACTTTCAAGCGGCAGCAGCAGCAAATCGACTCACTTAGCCAGAAAAGGGGGTCTCAGCAGCGGCAGCAGCTAGCGGATTCAGCATTGGTTAGCACCGTCCCATCCATGCCGAGAAGCAGCGTGGGTTTCGCCCCGAGCGATGATGCACTGCTGGACACATACCCTGTGGATGATATCGTAGCCAGAGGCGAAGGCAGTGGGGGGCGAGCGGGGCCAGACCCCCCTAACGAACTGCATCGGGGACTAGTACTAATAGTTTAGGCATAATTATCCGGCCATCAGGCCATTAGCAAAGATATGCATGGGCTAAACTCATGTCCAGCCCAAAACGCAAGAAGGGCCAAGGGCCAAGGCTGCATACCACGCATGTATACTCTGGTACCCATCCACCGTCTCAATCGATCATCGATGAACGACACGCACACAACTAGCTTCCTGGAGACCTGGACTCTTTCGTCCGCGACGCGCCGCTAGCCGCTGACGCTAGGGCTTCATTGACGCCGGCTGCCGGGCGTCACGCCGCCGTGTTTCGCCCGTCGTCGATTGCTGATTCGCGAAGCTGCTGCGGACCGCGCATCAATCGAGTACAGGCAGCCGCACGGGATCGCCACAAGCCCACACCGAATTCCTAACTGATCCTGTCCCGTGATCAGAGAAGAGGTATTATTGTCACTAGTCAGTTTGATTCAACAAATCAATTGATCAATTGTTAGTGCTTATTCCCTCCGTTTCCAAATATTTGTCTTTCTAAAGATTCCAATAAGTGACTACATACGGAGCAAAATGAGTGAATCTACCATCTAAAATATGTCTATATACATTCGTATACGGTAGTCCATTTGAAATCTCTAAAAAGACAAATATTTAGGAACGGAGGGAGTACTACTTAGTGGTTAGTGACTTAGTATATTTTGGCACTTGTCAGATCAATTCCAGATTACATATCTACTTTGTACTAATATAAGAACTGCATAGGTCATGAGGAAGAGGAAGACACCACCGATAAGTAATTTTTTCCAGCCAATTGCTTCAAACCCTACAGTTGAAAATGCAAATGCAAACGTGGAGGTTGATGTCACAGAGCAACCCACTGACCATAATGTCCCGAATCTCAGTTCAGTTGATATGCCACCCCCCGAGCAAAATATTGAGGCATCTGTAGAAGTAGAAGTTCTAGAACAACAAAGAATCGGAAGCACACCATTCGAGCGAGACCCTGGAAAGCGCAAACAGATTTGGGAACTCCCTCTTGATAAGCAAAATGAAGCACGCCAATTCTATATTTCTGAAGGCCGATACATGCCATACATGAGAGAGTATTCATATAATGATGATCCACCGAAACATCGTCGGCGTTTCCAGTACAGTTGGTTCAAGGATTTTGAATGGCTCGAGTTTTCACCTTACACAAAGCGTGCATATTGCTTCCATTGTTTCCTCTTCTCAAGAAAGCCGATTGGGAAGTGCGGCTCAGAAACATTTACTGTTTTGGGCTTTGATAGGTGGAAGAAGGTGAATAATGGGAAAGAGTGTGCTTTTTTAACTCATATGGGTAAAGATGCTGGTTCAGCCCATAACTTCTCAGTTCGTTGTTATGATAATTTTAAAAACAGCATGACTCATATTGATAAGGTGTTTGGGAAATCATCCGCAAAAACGATTTTAGATGCAAGGCTAAGGCTCAAAGTTACAATTGATTCCATCCGGTAAGTAATATTTTTCTTCCATCTTCTGTTACAATAATTAAAATAGTGTATGTTGTAGTATCCTAACGAAACAATTATATGATATGATGCAGGTGGTTAACATTCCAGGCTTGTGCTTTTAGAGGGCATGATGAATCTCCGGGATCCATTAACCGGGGTAATTTCCTAGAACTGGTAAAACTTTTGGCTTCTTATAACAAGGAGGTGAAAGATGTTGTCTTGGAAAATGCTCCTGGAAACGCAAAGTACACATCTCATCAGGTTCAAGAGGAAATTCTTGGTATACTTTCTCGAAAGGTGCAAAGAACAATTAGAGAAGAAATTGATGATAGCAAATTTTGTATAATGGTTGACGAAGCTCGCGATGAATCCAAGAAAGAGCAAATGGCATTGGTCTTTCGGTTTCCCGACACTGAAGGGTTCATACAAGAGCATTTTGTTGATGTCATTCATGTGAATGACACTCTTGCATTGACTCTCAAGGAGACAATTTGCACTGTTCTAGTAAATAACAATTTAAATGTGGAAGATATCAGAGGTCAGGCCTATGATGGGGCCAGTAATATGCGAGGGGAGTGGAACGGATTGAAGGCTTTAATTCTGAAGGCGTGCCCTTATGCATATTACATTCATTGTATGGCGCATCAGCTTCAATTGGCCCTTGTTGCAGCATCACGAGAGGTACATGAAGTGCATAATTTTTTTCAACATGCCAATTTTTTCATAAATGTTGTTAGTGCTTCACCTAAACGCAATGATGAGTTACTAGCAAATCAAGCCGCCGAAATTGCACATGAAATTGAACTGGGGGATCTTGATACGGGAAAAGGGGCAAACCAGATAGGTTCTTTACAGAGACCAGCAGACACTAGATGGAGTTCACACTTCAAGTCAATTCAGAGCTTGAGGAAGATGTTTGGTGCCACAATTATAGTCCTACGAAGTATAGCGAATGATCGTTTGGTGACACAATATTCCCGTGGAGATGCTGGAGGCGCCCTAAGGATAATTGTTTCTTTTGATTTTGTGTTCATTTTGCACCTCATGGAGAGGATTATGAAAATCACAGATGTCTTGTGCCAAACACTCCAGAAGAAATCTATGGACATTTTGAATGCATTAGATACACTCTCTAACACTAAGGTGCTCCTCGCTGATCTAAGAGAAGAAGGATGGGAAACTCTCATAGAGGAGGTTAAGACCTTTTGTGTGAAGCATGAAGTTGAGATCCCCGATATGAGTCGCAAGTATGTCCCTTTCCTCTACTGTATAATAGAATAATATTAATCACATATGCTTTAGTCTAACACATATAATGTATTTGTAATTTACAGGTATGTTGATGTGACTAAGTCTCGGAATAAACATAATAACATCACGGTGCTTCACCACTACAAAGAAGATGTGTTCAATGTGGCGATAGATCAACAACTGATTGAGCTAAATGACCGTTTTAGCGTTCAGACTACAGAGCTAATGAAACTCTGTGCATCCTTGGATCCAAGGCATGACTCATTTGACATATCAAAGATTTGCAGGCTTGTGGAAAAATTCTATCCAGCGGATTTTTCTAGTCAAGAGCAGGCTCGCCTGGAGTCACAACTTCCACACTATCAGTTAGATGTTTGCAACCATCCAGAGCTGAAATCTTCGTCGTCACTGGCTGATTTGACCGTTGGATTGCATAAAACAGGTAAAGCCTCTGTGTATCCAATGGTTGATAGATTATTGCGCTTGGTCATCACTCTCCCAGTGTCAACCGCAACTGCGGAGAGAGCTTTTTCAGCAATGAAGATTATCAAGACGCGTTTCCGAAGTAAAATGGGTGACGATTTTCTTCGACCTTACATGGTTGTATACATTGGGAAGGAAATAGCTGCAAAGTTCAATGTTAATGAGATTATTGATTTGTTCGATCGACCGGCTGGGGGGCATAGATCTGCATTCAAACTAGTAGAAATGTAGTCTTTTTATTGTATAGCTTATACTGTTACATGTTTGATATCGCTACAATATTCAAGACTTGAAATATTTTTGTATTATGTCTCCTGTATGCTTCAATGTGTTCTTCGCCCCCCCCCCCCCCCAAGGGGAATCCTGGCTCCGCCCCTGATCATAGCTACGACAACTTATGAGCTACACATGAAAATGAAGAACATATCCATGAAGGTGGCGGACGGCTATGCTTTAACAAATCCCCCTGAAGCAACCTTCCATTGCAATCCGAGTCCAGCTGGCTATGCTCGGGTCGGGGTTGATGAAGTGGTGAAAGAATATTTGGGGCTAGAGCTTGACATTCCTGGAGGTGAAGAGGAGCGCACACTGAGAGAGGCCATACATCGGGTGGTTCTATGGAGAAAGGATTGCATTGTCTTTCCAAGGCCACCGCCACCGCGTCAGCCGGCTCCTCCTCCAAGTCCTCCACCGCGTCAGCAGATTCCCGCTACTTCAAGTCCGCCACCGCGTCAGCAGACTCCTGCTCCTCCAAGTCCGCCACCGCGTCAGCGCACTCCTCCTCCTCCAAGTCTGGCACCGCGTCAGCCGACTCCTCCTCCAAGTCCGGCACCGCGTTAGCCGACTCCTCCTCCAAGTCAGGCACCGCGGCAGCCGTCTCCGCCGCCTCAGCAACAACAAAAGAAGAGAGGCGCCGCAACTACGGCGGCTAGCGGTACAAAAGGAGGTAAGAAATACAAATATGGTCCAAGCCTCAAGCCTCTTCCGTTGTTGCCTTACCACCTCACTGATGAGGAAACCGACGCCGAAGTGGTTGCCCAACTGCAGGCCCATTTTGGACCGAAACCGCCCCCGCCGCCAAAGGAGAAAGTACCTGAGCATGTCATACAACACTTTATTGATAATGCTCAACTAGCTGTCAAGCATAGGGACTAAGACTATGAGCGCTCTATTAGGAAGTTATATAATGCACAAAAAAAGAAGGAGTCGAGCTCGAGCTCGAGCCAAGCAGCAGCCAAAAAAAGCGGGAAAACTGTTCCCCAGCTGGGAGAACAGGCAGTGCAATCGACCCCCCCCGCTCATTGTACAAACACATGGGAGTACCGCCGATCAGCTGGTAATAACCGACAATCATAGAAGGCAGGCTGAAGAGGATGGTGTCACTGTTGAACAACTCGTAGGCATCGAGGAATTCCCCGTGTTTAAAGATGAGGAACTACAATGAAAATATGTCCGCGGCCAACCTCTGGTCAAGCCTGAGAAGATCCCGCTTCTATCAACGAGAATGTATGAATTGCATCAATGGTACCTGAGAGAATTAAAGACCAATCGAGAGTCCCTCATGGTGAAAGTCAAGGCAGAGCATTACTTCCATGAAAAAGATCTGTGGGTTGAGTTTAAAGAAATGTTTCAGTTATTCAATCAAGACGCACTCGACAAATCTATCGTCAGTTGCTATTGTCTGTAAGTGATTTCTTTCTGTAATTTAAGTCTCTAGCTAGCTGTAGTGCTCGTTCATTACCCGTAATTATCCTCAATATATTCTTTTCTGTGGTATTATGCAGAATGAAGATGTATGAAATGAAAAGAGCTGGACGCTATGACATTGGGTTCATTGACTCAAATACCATTAATCAAGAGACATGGTCACGTGAATATGATCGACCATACACAGAGAAAAGCTTACTAGAGTTCTTGAAGCGACTAAATACCCAACCAGAAATACTACTTCCTTACAATTACGGGTGAGTGACACTGTCTTGTACTACAAATTTTGTTTTTGCAATTACTAGATGTTGATAAGTAGTATATTTGATGAGTTATGCACATGCCCGCTTAATTATACAAACGTGTGCGCATGCTGTTTCCACTGGATCCTGCTAATCATTGAAATTGACGAGGGAAAAATTCAAGTACTGAACTCACTACTTAAAGACGTTAATGACTACGCAATCGTGAGGGGGATGGTCGACAGGTAATTTCAATCATTATCGCACCATGTCGGCCTCTTTAGTTCATTTCCTAATATCAATTAATTAATAACTCTTTTATTCATTTGTTTGCCTGCGGGCAGGGCTTGAGAAAAGTTCATCAAACAGGTTCAAGGCCTATGAAAACAAAAGCTGAAATGGTGTCGATCCAAGGTAATTAATTAAGTAGTACTAGCTAGCTACCATCTCTTTAATTCTAGTTTCAATACCATTATCATGCTTAATTAATTATTATCTGATTGAATTCTATTCTTGTAAAGGCCCTGAAGAAGGCGCCGGGGAATAATTTATGTGCATACTACGTTTGCGAGAATATTCGCATGATGACGTCTGAAAGGAGCAAAGATAATAGACACCAATGGGTACGTTTGCTAGAACACTATTCATAATTTTTATATCATTATCTAATATATATACACACAACTAATACATGCATATTGATCTCCTTCTTTAAAGATGAGGGAGATGCGGGATCAGCTCCTACCAGAGGATCGCGTACGAGTAATGCAAGAGGAAATAGCGGGATTTTTGCTCGACCAGGTCATAGATCCCAAAGGAGAATGCCATTACAAGCTGTAATGCCTCCATGTAATGATCTGCAAATTGTAGGAGAAGTTGTATATATCAAATTGTATATATATATGTGTATGTGAATAGTCGTGCGAGAAATTCGATGATATATATGATCGGTTCTACGAGAAATTCTATTTATATATATGCATAACGTGTACAATATGTAGTAGCGTAAAATATGTTTGAAATGAAAAAGAATTAAATGGAAAACGCAAAATTAAAAGGAAAAATAAACCATAAACACATAAACCTCTAAACCTTTTAGTCCCGGTTGGTGTACCCCAGCCCCCGGCGCGGGCTCGTGCCACGTGGTGGGCCTTTAGTCCTGGTTCGTGACGAACCGGCACTGGGGGGGGGGGGGGGGGGCTTTAGTCGCCACCCTACCGGCACTAAAGGTCCTTACGAACCGGAACTAAATCCCGATTCTGCACTAGTGTCATATGGGTACAGTCTCTCTTGAGAGAGTTGGGAGTCTCTCAAGAGCAGCCACCTGTTTTTTGGTGTGATAATATTGGTGCGATGTATTTTTCATCCAATCCAGTTTTCCATGCTCGTACCAAACACATTGAAGTTGACTATCACTTTGTGAGGGAACGTGTTGCACAGAAACTTCTTCATATCAAGTTTATCTCCTCCAAAGATCAACTTGCTGACATCTTCACCAAGCCACTTACACAACCTCAGTTTGAAGGTTGCAGGCGCAATCTTAACTTGCTTTGTACTTCAGGTCACAGTTAAGATTGAGGAAATGTGTTAGATTGTATATTGTATAAGAGCTTATGTACGTAACCGTATATTGTATTGTGTACAATTTGTACCCCTATATATATAGAGAGCCACACCTACATTAGGGTGTCGTGCAGTTTCCCAAAATACCTAAACTTTACAGGCTCTTCGGCCGAAACTTCGTGGCTGAGATCGCGCACCCACCCAGGCTCCGGCTGTTCGGCCCGCTGCGGGCATCGGTGATCGCCGACATGACGGACAAGCTGTGGCGCCAGCAGCAGGAAGCAGGAAACACGGGCGTCGTCGTCAGGGACACCTTTCTTCTTGCCATGTTCCACCTCTGGGTGGCCATGTGCTTCGGCGAGCGGGTTGACGATGGCACTATGCGTGACATTATCGCTGGACTGCGTGAGCTCATGATCTACTCCATGACCAAGCTGAGGGTCTTCGACTACCTCCCGGCGGTCACAACGCGCCTCTTCCGCAGCCGACTGGATGCCATGCACGCTATGCGCAGCAAGTTCAAGGAGATGTACCTGCCCTTGGTCGATGCCCGGAGGGAGCGCAAGAAGCTGCTTGCGAGCAGCCAACCGCCGCTTCCTCAGAATCAGAATGAGACGACGACGTTGCCGCACTGCTACGTCGCTCGACCTCAGGCTCGACTCTGACGGCGGCCGCCCCCTCACCAACGACGAGGTACATGCCATGTGCTCCGAGCTGCAGATACAAGGGACGGACACCACAACCACGGCGCTAGAGTGGATCATGGCCAAGCTGGTGAAGAATCAGCACGTCCAGGACAAGCTCTTCGATGAGATCTGAACTAATACAGGTCCCGACGACCTACACCGGCCGGAGGACCTGCACAAGATGCTGTACCTCCGGGCGATGGTGCTGGGGGGCCTCCGCCGCCACCCACCCGGGCACCAGTTGGTGATGCACGCTGCCGTAGAGGACATGGAGATTGGCGGGTGCGTGATCCCCAGGGGCACGCCAGTGAACTTCATGCTGGCCGACATGGCCATGGATGAGAAGACTTGGGGCCGACCACGAGAATTCCTACGGGAGCGGTTCCTCATGGGAGGTGACGGCGAGGGGGTTGACATCACCGGCGCCAAGGAGATCAAGATGATGCCATTCGGAGCCGGGCGAAGGATCTGTCCGGGGCTAGGCATCGCCACGATGCACCTCGAGTACTTGGTGGTGAGCCTAGTGTGTGTGTTCGATTGGCGGGCCGCGGAGGGGGAGGACGTGGACGTCGTCTCTGAGGAGGCCCAGTTCACCGTCGCCATGAAGAAGCCGCTCTGTGTTCACCTCGTGCAGAGAGCGGCTGTTTAGGTTTACCTGACTAAGAACAACAGTAATTAAGGCTGCAGTATGCAAAGATGTTTAGTTGCATGTCCGTCATTACGCATGCAGCACCGTGCATCTTTTTTTGTGTGGATGTGGCGAGATCTTGATCGACTTGACTTAACCAAGTATACTTTTTTCCCTCAAACAAATCTATCAGTCAAGTGACATAACATGTAAGGAAGAAAAAAAAAACCCAATAGAAAAATTTACCCAAATCTCACGAATATAGCATTAACCGAGTATTAGTCGACTGAGCAAGACTATTTTTTCTTTAGTCTTGGGTTACTTATCATACAGGGTTTTAAATCTCGGGCGAGATTTTCGAAAACCGCTTGGCAAACATCCCTTCCGTTACCCACCGAGATATGTGGCGGGCCAAAATATTTTGAATATATTTGAATTTGAATTTTGTAGAGGATTATAGAGGTGTCCGAGGCATATTTTGACACAACGCAAGCTTCGTTCCAGCGGAAATAGACACAATCTCTTTCCCTGAGGTCGTGTGATCAGTCTCCGGCTCACAGTACTGTCTGGTCTTTTACTCTCTCTGGGCGGTGGGTCCTGTGCGGTTATTAAAAGCAAAAGGAGAAAAGAATGTAGCTGCAGGGCTCGATCCCACGAGGACGAATCTGATGCACTGGGCCATACGGTGCTACCAGTGCACCGAACTTTCATATCACTTTTTCAAATGTTTGAAAATATCTAGAAAAATGATCATATTCACATAACATTAATGATAACTGATTCCTGAAACAATTCCAGAGAAAGAGCTCCGAGGAACGCGGATCTCCAGCCCCCGCGTCGCTCCATCCCCAGGAGCGTCACGGGCGGCGATCTAGCCACGTCCGAGTCTCCAGCCCCTCCACCTCTATCTCTCCCTCGCCATCGCCAGAACCTCCCGTGAGCAAAGCTCACCCTGAGCCTGTGGCGGTGGGGCCTGTTTCCTTCCGACGGCGGATGACGCTTCCACGTGCAGGGGAGCTCAAGGCGGCGGATGGCGGTTGGTGGCTGGTGGGTGGAGTGGCGCGGCTCGCGTCGTCGTGTCCGGTTGCGGATAGCGGCAGGTTGCTGGGCAGCGGTGGAGGCATGCCTATGAGTGAGGTCAGGCCTCGGATCGAGAGGCCACGATCTCTCGGGGTTGGCCACTCCGTGATCTGCTGCGGCTAGCGGTAGGTGGCTTGGCAGCGATGGCGGCGTGCTTGTTCGTGGGCTCAGGCTCCGGTTCGGGAGATGCACGATGTGTTCGCTCCAATCTCTCGGGGCTGGCCTCTCTGTTTGCAATGGTCGGCCGCTTGCTATTGTGGGCAGGGCGTCGTTGTGTGCTTCTAGCAGCGGCTATGCTCTGCGTGCGTGCGTGCCGCGTTGGCGATGGTGATCTGATTTCGTGCTCTAGTTTCGACCATGTCGGTCGTCGACTGACAGGCGTGGACAGGGCTCTCTCTGCTGAGGTGATGTTCTCCGCCGTCGGTACTGGCCATTTTGTTGATCACTCCGACCCACGGCAGCGGCCTCATTGCAAATTGAGGTGGCCATTGAAAGGTCTTTGTGAGAGTTTCATCTCTCCAGATCTGATGGCTGACTTCGGCGAGGAGATGCAAGCGATAGACGATGACTTGACGCAGAGCATGGTTGTGCAGTGGTAGCGTATTGCATGTAGCTGCTTGGATCGCGGAAAAGTGGTGGCGACAACACATGAGTTACTTCGATGGTGGTGCTACTTGAGCACCCGGTCTCGAGCCCCGAGGTGAAAGCCTAGGTCTGCCCTGAGTTAGGTAGACCTGGCAATGGCTATGTTTTTGCGTCGTTACCTTGCCGAAGGCATTGTTTGGATGTGCTCGGATTGGTTCTTCAAGGTGAAAACCTTGATTCCAACCTTGGGTGATCGGATCCGGTGATGGCGACGCTTGAGGGCCGCTTCCTTCCCAAAGGCGTTGCTATTGAAGAACCTTGTTGTCTATGTGCTGTCATGATCTGATTGGTGCGGATATGGTCATTGCTAAAGTTTGCCGATCCTGGATCTGATCGCTCTAGGTTTTTTTCCTCGCCTACGCATAGCTTGGGCCTTATATGGCTTTGCTATTTGCTGGCGTGTTTTTTGTGTGCGTGTGATTGGCTGTGTGGATCCTAACTATGCAGAGGCCAGGAGTGGTCTCTTCGAGAGTCCGCCACCATCGCCTCCTCCTCCAAGGCACGCCGCCCTCTCCCCCCGTCCATGTCGTCGGTGGCTGCAGCCGCACTACGCACAATGCAGGAGCAAACAAAGAGGATAATCTGGAAGCGTCAGGTGACTGCCGGGAATCCCTGCCACGGCATCGCGCCCTTCCATCGCCCGAAGCCCGACGGCTCCGATTTCGACAACGGCGACGATGACGAAGGAGCCGCTGGCGAGGCCTACAATGTCGCCATCAAGTATAGGGTAGTATCGGGTTAGGATTTTTTAAGATTTTTATTTCAGCGGATGAAATATCATCTAGTTTTATGTAAAAATCATCCTAGTTTAAATGAATATCGTTCGGTTTGTTTGAGTTTGCATTAAATTTGATCAATTTCATTAAAATTTATTTGAAATGCAACCGGACATATGAGGGTACCTTTGGATGGCCACCTCCGCGGACTCCCCTCCCCCCCTGTAGGGTAACGCAGCAGAAAACAAAAATTTTCCGACCTACGCACCAGCCCAGGACCACTATGGAGACTGCATACAAGGTTTGATCATTTTCGTTACCGACTCGTAGCGCAGCGGAAGTAGAGTCGATGACGATCGGCGGTGCAGATCCCCGCAGCTAGGATTTACAACCTCCCAACCGCGAGGATGTATACCCTCGTCTTCCCTTTGGACAGCCCTCCGGGAGGCGGTCGAACAGCCCCCCGGACGATGTCGCAGACAGCCCTTCGGGAGGACCTTCGAAACTCGAACGGTCACTCGGACAGCCCTTCGGGAGGACTCACAGAACTCGGACCGTCACTTGGACAGCCCTTCGGGAGGCACTCACGAACAGCCCCTCGGGCACTAAGATCGAAACTACGACCTCTCTACAGAGTTGCACACATACGGTGTCATCTATCCGGCAGGGCTTCGCCGTCCAGAACTAGTTCCCACCGGAACCCAGACAGCCTTTCGGCTCTACGAAACTATTTCGCGGGGAGGGAGAGAGAAGCCAGATCATTGCAATGGCACGTATGTGAGAAGGGATGATTGTGGAGGGCTGCCCCTCCACCTCTATTTATAGGAAATCCAAGGGGTAGGGTAGTTATCCAATAAAACCCAAAGGCATATGAGGGAAGTCCTTCCACAAGGACCTAAAAGAGAAACCAAGGAACAAGAGGGGCTCCAAGGTGGAGCCCCTAGTGTGGCCGGCCACTCCCCCATGAGGGCCCCCCCAAGGGGGCTCTCATCCATCCATGTCACCCCAAAAGATCTTGGGACAAAGCCCAAAAAATGGCTTTCCAAAAAGTAACCCAAAAAGCACTTTCACTATTCATGACGACATTTTTCAGCGTCCGTTCGAACTGAAAATATTTATGTGGGCTTAGAACATTTCCAGTACCCACCATAACAATTTTCAACGCGTTCTGGAACAATTCCAGTTTAGTGATTTCATCTGCGAAAAGCATCTGAAGTGGTTCCGGCAGCTCCGGAACATTTCCGGTTTTTCTTCCAGAAAATTCCCAGAAGTTTCCAGAATGATTCTGGCATCCTCCAAGAATTATCAGGCATGTGCCGAAACCATTTTGACTTAATGGTATCCCCTGAAACAACTTTTCAGTTTCACCGGAACTCATCCGGTGACCTCTCTCTGCGGAACTTTTCCGCTGTCCGAAACTTTTCGGTGTCCGAAACTTTTTCGGTGATTTTCTCTCAGACTCCCTGTCTAGTATTCAGCAGATAGATGACCCTTAAGCGTGTGACCCTATAGGTTCGGTGAAGTATAGACATGACACGGAACCCCTTCCGATCAATGATCAACATCGGAGCCGTGGACACCCATATTGACCCCTATACCCACATGAATGAATATTCGAGTGAACCTCCAGTTGCCGTGTGCTATTCCTGTTGCTTCGCGATATGTTACAAATACCCGAGGTGAGACATGTAGGCATTCCCGTGGATCAACAACTTGTCCACTATGCTAGTTACCTCGTTACCGGTATTGTTCTCTTTTCTCGTTACCGTGTTCCAGCATCCCCGTGATCAAATCACATAGTGTCTGGCCAGACGATGATGGATACCGTAACACCGAGAGGGCCCAGAGATATCTCTCCATCGTCGGAGGAGCAAATCCCAATCTTGAGCTATCAAGTTACTTGACATACTTTCCCATGAACCCGTAAGCCGCCGTAATAGCCATCCATTTACGGATGACGTTTAACAAACCCCAAAGTTCATGAATCAAGCATGAAGAAACTCGATACTCTCATGGTCTGAGAAATCATGCAAACATTAACCATCTCTGTGTTATTAACCATAAACTTGTGACGAATGTATCTCATAGCATAACATCAATCGGGTCGATTCAACACAAATGTTCTTCTAACATTTGTGCCCTCAAAGTTGCTGGCATAGACATGCCTATGATTGGGAAAACATAATCATCATGCAACACCTGAGCTAGTCTTAGAGGCATGACTAGGAATACATTTTACCGTTTATTATTCCACACGTGCACATGGGTTTTCCCCAGAGCCTTTATGGATATACGGGCTCGGGAACCACAGCAGTTATAGCATGGAACATAAACCTAATTATGAACACGGAGATAAATAATAACATTTATTATTGCCTCTAGGGCATATCTCCTACAGACTCCCACTTGCACTAGAGTCAATAATCTAGTTAATGCTAATGCACTTTACACCTGTGGCACACCGGTGTAAATATGCTTCGCTTGTGGTATAGCCTGATGTCCAACGGATCTGACGACTTCAGCTCCGTGTGTATCTTTGCATATCCTCACATTTTCACGCTTTCACAAAATTCATATTTTGTGTGGACTTGGCTTTGTATGTATGTGAATCACAGGTCGAACCTGGATTCCTCAGACTGAGTTACGGAGCAACTACCTGCAGTAGTTGTAGGGTAACGCAGCAGAAAACAAAAATTTTCCGCCCTACGCACCAGCCCAGGACCACTATGGAGACTGCATACATGGTTTGATCATTTTCGTTACCGACTCGTAGCGCAGCGGAAGTAGAGTCGATGACGATCGGCGGTGCAGATCCCCGCAGCTAGGATTTACAACCTCCCAACCGCGAGGATGTATACCCTCGTCTTCCCTTCGGACAGCCCTCCGGGAGGCGGTCGAACAGTCCACCGGACGATGTCACGGACAGCCCTTCGGGAGGACCTTCGAAAACCGAACGGTCACTCGGACAGCCCTTCAGGAGGACTCACAGAACTCGGACCGTCACTTGGACAGCCCTTCGGGAGGCACTCTCGAACAGCCCCTCGGGCACTAAGATCGAAACTACGACCTCTCTACAGAGTTGCACACATACGGTGTCACCTATCCGGCAGGGCTTCGCCGTCCAGAACTAGTTCCTGCCGGAACCCAGACAGCCTTTCGGCTCTACGAAACTCTTTTCGTGGGAGGGAGAGAGAAGCCAGATAACATCTTGGCATGTGTATGAGAGCAAGGGATGGGGAGAATGGCAGCCCCTTCTCCTCCTTTTATAGGCCAAGGCAAGGGGTGGGGTGGGATGTTGAAATACCAAAATACCCAAGCTTCATGTCACACATGAAAGGGCATAATGGTAACACAAGGGGGGCACCAAGGGGACACCACCATGGCAGCCCTTGGGCCGGCCCACACCTTGTCTCCCCATGGGGGGGGGGGGCCCAACAAGCCACCAACATGTCTCCATGAAACATGCATGCTCCCTAGACAAAAAGCCACCAAACATGCAACCCCCGATTCGTGGGATCTTGTCCCCTCGCGCTGAGACAAGATGTTTTCCGCGAAACTTTTTCTGAAAATTTCCAGAAGGTCCCAGAACATTTCCGGCACCCTCTAAAATTATTCTGGGCATGATCCGAAACATTTTCGGTGCGGTGGTTTTCATCAGCGGAAAGCATTAACAGCGGTTACGGCAGTTTCGGAACATTTCCGGTTTTTCTCTCCGAAAATTCCCAGAAGTTCCCAGACCAATTCTGGCATCCTCTGAAAATTTCCAGGCGGTGCCGAAACCCTTTTTGACCAAATAATATATTCCGAAACAACTTTTCGGTTTTACCGAAACTCTTTCGGTGTTCTCTCTCTCGGAACTCTTCCGTTGTGTCCGAAACATTTTCGGTGACTTTCTCTCAGACTCCCTGTCTAGCGTTCAATAGATAGATGACCCTTAAGCGTGTGACCCTATAGGTTCGGTGAAGTATAGACATGACACGGAACCCCTTCCGATCAATGATCAACATCGGAGCCGTGGACACCCATATTGACCCCTATACCCACACGAATGAATATTCGAGTGAACCTCCAGTTGCCGTGTGCTATTCCTGTTGCTTCGCGATATGTTACAAATACCCGAGGTGAGACATGTTGGCATTCCCGTGGATCAACAACTTGTCCACTATGCTAGTTACCTCATTACCGGTATTGTTCTCTTTTCTCGTTACCGTGTTCCGGCATCCCCGTGATCAAATCACAAAGTGTCTGGCCAGACGATGATGGATACCGTAACACCGAGAGGGCCCAAAGATATCTCTCCATCGCCGGAGGAGCAAATCCCAATCTTGAGCTATCAAGTTACTTGACATATTTTCCCATGAACCCGTAAGCCGCCGTAATAGCCACCCATTTACGGATGACGTTTAACAAACCCCAAAGTTCATGAAGCAAGCATGAAGAAACTCGATACTCTCATGGTATGAGGAATCATGCAAACGTTAACCATCTCTGTGTTATTAACCATTAACTTGTGACGAATGTATCTCATAGCATAACATCAATCGGGTCGATTCAACACAAATGTTCTTCTAACATTTGTGCCCTCAAAGTTGCTGGCATAGACATGCCTATGATTGGGAAAACATAATCATCATGCAACACTTGAGCTAGTCTTAGAGGCATGACGAGGAATACATTTTACCGTTTATTATTCCACACGTGCACATGGGTTTTCCCCAGAGCCTTTATGGATATACGGGCTCGGGAACCACAGCAGTTATAGCATGAAACATAAACCTAATTATGAACACGGAGATGAATAATAACATTTATTATTGCCTCTAGGGCATATCTCCTACACCCCCCCCCCCCCCGCGTCGTTTCGCGTACGGATGCGGTGTCCGGTTTGCGGGTCAGCATTGTTGATGCCCTTATGATGTTTCCAGAAAAACAAATTCTTGTGCATGCGTGCTGCACTGCTGCATATCATCTCCGTTCTACAACAACTATTTCAGTACATAAACAGTGTGATAGTTTAGTGTTTCATTCCCCGGATAGATCATGAAAGCTGCACCTAAAGAGCTCCACGGAAGTTGTAAAACAGTAGAGCAAGTTCTAACTGAAGATGGTTTAGATTCTTCATGTGAACCAAAGTGTAGCACGTTGATGAAGCCCGACTTGCAAACATGCCGCCCCGTTCATTAGGTATCCCCAGTCAAGATCTGTAGCTTAGTCTGAACCTACTGTGTTGCCAGTACAAAGGATACAAATATTTCTTCTCTGCACTCTTTCCTCTCAATGATGCAGATTAATGAGCATATATCACTTAAATGGTTTTTGGACGTAGCTCACATAGCCTTCAACTGGATAAGCCGGTTGGCTGTAAAATAGATATCAGCACAATCAACGCACGCTGGATAAGATGGTTTTGTAAAAGGGCAGTGCTAGGCGCCGGCGCGTCGGCCCAATTTTCCGCCAGTCGAGCCCCAACCGTTCGATCTGGCCTTAAAATAGCGGTCCGATTTGACGTCTCCCCCCTCCCCGAGTCGTCTTCAACCTCCGACGTGCGCGCTTCCGCCCCTCTGCCCCACGCGCCTCTGCCCCTCTACCCCATGTGCCTCCGTCTTCGTGCGCAGCTCCGCGGGGGCGATGGTCGCCGGCCGCCGGCTGCTCGCAGCCCACGCCTCACAACCCCTCTTCTGCTCGCACCCGACGCCTCACAACCCCCCTGTGCAGCCCCGCCTCAACCTGATTGCAACTACATCGTAGATCGGTTGCAACTCCTGCCATTGACGCTCCATGGATGTAGCACCGCCGCCCGTCGTCAACGCTCGCTGCCCGAATTGCGCGGTCGACGACCACTAGTAAAAAACGACATTGAAGGGATGTAGCAAAATACATCGCCTATAGTAGCAAAAAACATCGACGGTTGCAGCAAAAAAAAGGTCGCCGCCGTCGCGGGGTGCAGTTCCGCTCCCATGGATGTAGCAAAAAAGGTCGCCGGTAGTAGCAAAACAACAATGCGGTTGCAGCAAAAACTTCTGCCTCATCGCCGGTCGTAGCTTTTCCCCTCACCGGTTGAAGCCTTTCACACATACGATTGAAGCATTCTCTATCACGATTGCAACTTTTCTGATTGTGTAGTGTCTGGTTGTAGATTTCTCTCTCAATGGTTGGAGCTTTTCTCAACTACGGTCGAAGCTTTTCTATCAACATTAGTGCAGAATCAGGCTTTAGTCCCGGTTCGTAAGGGCCTTTAGTGCCGGTTCACCAACCGGGACTAAAGGGTGGGGACTAAAGTGCCCCCCCCCCCGGTTCGGGATCAAAGGGGGTGATGGTCGCCGGCCGCCGGCTGCTCGCAGCCCACGCCTCACAACCCGCACGTGGCACGAGCCCGCGCCGGGGGCTGGGGGACCTTTAGTCCCGGTTGGTGACACCAACCGGGACTAGAGGTTTAGGTTTTAGGATTTATGAATTATTGTTTATTTTTCCTTTTCGTTTTGTGTTTTTCATTTAATTGTTTTTCATTTCAAACATATTTTACGCTACTGCAGTCGTCAAGTGCCACTGCTATACTACATACTGTACACGTACGTCATATATAATAGAATTTCTCGTACGACCAATCATATATCATATATAGAATTTCTCGTACGATCATGCATACACATATATATATATATACAATTTGGTACATATAATTTCTCCTACAATTTGCAGATCATTACATGAAGGCATTAGGTGTAATGATATTCTCCTTTGGGATCTATGACCTGGTCAAGCAAAAATCCCGCAATCTCCTCTTGAAGTGCTCGTATGCGGTCCTCTTGTAGGAGCTTCTCCCGCATCTCCACCATCTTTATTAAAAAAGAAGATCAATATGAATATATTAGTTGTGTGTATATATATTAGATCATGATAAAAAGAATTATGAATTGTGTTTACGTAACCAAAGATGTCTTGCACCTTTGCTCCTTTTGGTCATAAAGCGAATGTTCTTGCAAACGTAGTATGCACATAAATTATTCCCCGATGCCTGCTTCATGCACTTTACGAGAATATAATTCAATTAGATAATAATTAATCAAGCATGATAATGGTATTGAAACTAGAATTAAAGAGATGCACGGACGTAGCTAGTACTACTTAATTACCTTGGGTCGCATCCATTTCAGCTCTTGGTTCCATTGGCCTTTAACCAGTTTGATGAACTTTTGCCAAACCCTGCCCGCCGGCAAAGAAAATGAATAAATGAGTTATTAATTAATTGATATTAGGAAATGAACTAAAGAGGCCGACATAGTGTGATACTGGTTGAAATAACTTGTCGAGCATCCCCTTCACGATTGAGTATTCTTTAGTTTCTTTAAGTAGTGAGTCCAGTACGTGAACTTTTTGATGGGGAACGTAGTAATAATTCAAATTTTTTTTCTACGTATCACCAAGATCAATCTATGGAGAGACTAGCAACGAGAGAGAGGGGAGTGCATCTTCATACCCTTGAAGATCGCGATGCAGAAGCGTTACAAGAACGCGGTTGGTGGAGTCGTACACGCAGCGATTCAGATCGCGGTCGATTCCGATCTAACGCCGAACGGACGGCGCCTCCGCGTTCAACACACGTACAGCCCGGGGATGTCTCCTCCTTCTTGATCCAGCAAAGGAAGAGGAAAAGTTGAGGGAGAGCTCCGGCAGCACGACGGCGTGGTGGTGGAGGAGCTCGTGGTTCTCCGACAGGGCTTCGCCAAGCACTACGGAGGAGGAGGAGGTGTTGGAGAGGGGGAGGGCTGCGCCAGGGAAGAGGTGCTGCTGCCCTCCCACCCCCCTCTATTTATAGGGTGAAGGGGAGAGGGGGCCGGCCCCCTTAGATCCCATCTAAGGGGGGGGGAGGCGGCCAAGGGAGGGAACTTGCCCCCCAAGTTTGGTGGGAGGTGCCCCCACCCCCTAGGGTTTCCAACCCTAGGCGCCTTGGGCCCCTTTGGGGGGGGGGGGGGGGCGCACCAGCCCACCAGGGGCTGGTTCCCTCCCTTGCTCAGCCCACTTGGCCCACCGGGGCAGGTGGCCCCACCTGGTGGACCCCCGGACACCTTCCGGTGGTCCCGGTACTATACCGATAACCCCGAAATTATTTCGGTGGCTGAAACAGGACTTCCCATATATAATTCTTCACCTCCGGACCATTCCGGAACTCCTCGTGACGTCCGAGATCTCATCCGGGACTCCAAACAACCTTCGGTAACCACATACAATTTCCCATAACAACTCTAGCGTCACCGAACCTTAAGTGTGTAGACCCTACGGGTTCGGGAACCACGCAGACATGACCGAGACATCTCTCCGGCCAATAACCAACAGCGGGATCTGGATACCCATGTTGGCTCCCACATGTTCCACGATGATCTCATCAGATGAACCACGATGTTGAGGATTCAATCAATCCCGTACACAATTCCCTTTGTTTATCGGTATGTTACTTGCCCGAGATTCGATCGTCGGTATCCCTATACCTGGTTCAATCTTGTTACCGGCAAGTCTCTTTACTCGTTTCGTAACGCATGATCCCGTGGCTAACTCCTTAGTCACATTGAGCTCATTATGATGATGCATTACCGAGTGGGCCCAGAGATACCTCTCCGTCATATGGAGTGACAAATCCCAGTCTCGATTCATGCCAACCCAACAGACACTTTCGGAGATACCTGTAGTGCACCTTTATAGTCACCCAGTTACGTTGTGACGTTTGATACACCCAAAGCATTCCTACGGTATCCGGGAGTTGCACAATCTCATGGTCTAAGGAAATGATACTTGACATTAGAAAAGCTCTAGCAAACGAACTACGCGATCTTGTGCTATGCTTAGGATTGGGTCTTGTCCATCACATCATTCTCCTAATGATGTGATCCCGTTATCAACGACATCCAATGTCCATGGTCAGGAAACCACAACCATCTATTGATCAACGAGCTAGTCAACTAGAGGCTCACTAGGGACATGCTGTGATCTATGTATTCACACATGTATTACGGTTTCCGGTTAATACAATTATAGCATGAACAATAGATAATTATCACGAACAAGGAAATATAATAATAACCACTTTATTATTGCCTCTAGGGCATATTTCCAATAGTCTCCCACTTGCACTAGAGTCAATAATCTAGTTACATTGTGATGAATCGAACACCCATAGAGTTCTGGTGTTGATCATGTTTTTCTCGTGGAAGAGGTTTAGTCAACGGATCTGCGACATTCAGATCCGTATGCACTTTACAAATATCCATGTCTCCATCTTGAACATGTTCACGAATGGAGTTGAAGCGACGCTTGATATGCCTGGTCTTCTTGTGAAACCTGGGCTCCTTGGCAAGGGCAATAGCTCCAGTGTTGTCACAGAAGAGAGTCATTGGGCCCGACGCATTGGGAATAACTCCTAGGTCGGTGATGAACTCCTTCATCCAGACTGCTTCCTGTGCTGCCTCCGAGGCTGCTATGTACTCCGCTTCACATGTAGATCCCGCCACGACACTTTGCTTGCAACTGCACCAGCTGACTGCCCCACCATTCAAAATATACATGTATCCGGTTTGTGACTTGGAGTCATCCAGATCTGTGTCGAAGCTAGCATCGACGTAACCCTTTACGACGAGCTCTTCGTCACCTCCATAAACGAGAAACATATCCTTAGTCCTTTTCAGGTACTTCAGGATGTTCTTGACCGCTGTCCAGTGTTCCATGCCGGGATTACTTTGGTACCTCCCTACCAAACTTATGGCGAGGTTCACATCAGGTCTGGTACACAGCATGGCATACATAATAGACCCTATGGCTGAGGCATAGGGGATGACACTCATCTTTTCTCTATCTTCTGCCGAGGTCGGGCATTGAGCCGTGCTCAATCTCACACCTTGCAATACAGGCAAGAACCCCTTCTTGGACTGATCCATATTGAACTTCTTCAATATCTTGTCAAGGTATGTGCTTTGCGAAAGACCAATGAGGCGTCTCGATCTATCTCTATAGATCTTGATGCCTAATATGTAAGCAGCTTCTCCAAGGTCCTTCATTGAAAAACACTTATTCAAGTAGGCCTTTATGCTTTCCAAGAATTCTATATCATTTCCCATTAATAGTATGTCATCCACATATAATATGAGAAATGCTACAGAGCTCCCACTCACTTTCTTGTAAATACAGGCTTCTCCATAAGTCTGCATAAACCCAAACGCTTTGATCATCTCATCAAAGCGAATGTTCCAACTCCGAGATGCTTGCACTAGCCCATAGATTGAGCGCTGGAGCTTGCATACCTTGTCAGCATTCTTAGGATCGACAAAACCTTCCGGCTGCATCATATACAATTCTTCCTTAAGGAAACCATTAAGGAATGCCGTTTTGACGTCCATTTGCCATATCTCATAATCATAGAATGCGGCAATTGCTAACATGATTCGGACGGACTTCAGCTTCGCTACGGGTGAGAAGGTCTCATCGTAGTCAACCCCTTGAACTTGTCGATAACCCTTAGCGACAAGCCGAGCCTTATAGATGGTCACATTACCATCCGCATCAGTCTTCTTCTTAAAGATCCATTTATTCTCTATGGCTCGCCGATCATCGGGCAAGTCTGTCAAAGTCCATACTTTGTTTTCATACATGGATCCTATCTCGGATTTCATGGCTTCAAGCCATTTGTTGGAATCTGGGCCTGCCATCGCTTCTTCATAGTTCGAAGGTCCACCGTTGTCTAACAACATGATTTCCAGGACAGGGTTGCCGTACCACTCTGGTGCGGAACGTGTCCTTGTGGACCTACGAAGTTCAGTAGTAACTTGATCTGAAGTTCCTTGATCATCATCATTAACTTCCTCTCTAGTCGGTGCAGGCACCACAGAAACATTTTCTTGAGCTGCGCTACTTTCCGGTTCAAGAGGCAGTACTTCATCAAGTT
The DNA here is from genome assembly GCA_011799875.1 of Thinopyrum elongatum. NCBI lineage: Eukaryota > Viridiplantae > Streptophyta > Magnoliopsida > Poales > Poaceae > Thinopyrum > Thinopyrum elongatum. The sequence goes on from CM022299.1 coordinate 12,335,462, forward strand.
CTGCTTTCCTCCCACTTACTTCTTTCGAGAGAAACTCTTTCTCTAGAAAGGATCCATTCTTGGCAACAAAGATCTTGCCTTCGGATCTGAGGTAGAAGGTATACCCAATAGTTTCCTTAGGGTATCCTATGAAGACGCATTTTTCCGATTTGGGTTCGAGCTTTTCAGGTTGAAGTTTCTTGACATAAGCATCGCATCCCCAAACTTTCAGAAACGACAGCTTAGGTTTCTTCCCAAACCATAATTCATACGGTGTCGTCTCAACGGATTTCGACGGAGCCCTATTTAAAGTGAATGCGGCAGTCTCTAAAGCATAACCCCAAAATGATAGCGGTAGATCGGTAAGAGACATCATAGATCGCACCATATCCAATAGAGTGCGATTACGACGTTCGGACACACCATTGCGCTGAGGTGTTCCAGGCGGCGTGAGTTGTGAAACAATTCCACATTTCCTTAAGTGCGTGCCAAATTCGTGACTCAAATATTCCCCTCCACGATCTGATCGTAAGAACTTTATTTTCCTATCACGTTGATTCTCTACCTCGTTCTGAAATTCCTTGAACTTTTCAAAGGTCTCAGACTTATGTTTCATTAAGTAGACATACCCATATCTACTTAAGTCATCAGTGAGGGTGAGAACATAACGATAACCACCGCGAGCCTCAACACTCATTGGACCACATACATCAGTATGTATGATTTCCAACAAGTTGGTTGCTCGCTCCATTGTTCCGGAGAACGGAGTCTTGGTCATTTTGCCCATGAGGCATGGTTCGCACGTGTCAAATGATTCATAATCAAGAGACTCCAAAAGTCCATCTGCATGGAGTTTCTTCATGCGTTTGACACCAATGTGACCAAGGCGGCAGTGCCACAAGTATGTGGGACTATCATTATCAACCTTACATCTTTTGGCATTCACACTATGAATATGTGTAACATCACATTCGAGATTCAATAAAAATAAACCATTGACCAGCGGGGCATGACCATAAAACATATCTCTCATATAAATAGAACAACCATTATTCTCGGATTTAAATGAGTAGCCATCTCGCATTAAACGAGATCCTGATACAATGTTCATGCTCAAAGCTGGTACTAAATAACAATTATTGAGGTTTAAAACTAATCCCGAAGGTAGATGTAGAGGTAGCGTGCCGACGGCGATCACATCGACCTTGGAACCATTCCCGACGCGCATCGTCACCTTGTCCTTCGCCAGTCTCCGCTTATTCCGCAGCTCCTGTTTTGAGTTACAAATGTGAGCAACCGCACCGGTATCAAATACCCAGGAGCTACTACGAGCGCTGGTAAGGTACACATCAATAACATGTATATCATATATACCTTTGGTATTGCCGGCCTTCTTATCCGCTAAGTACTTGGGGGCAGTTCCGCTTCCAGTGACTGTTTCCCTTGTAATAAAAGCACTCAGTCTCAGGTTTGGGTCCATGCTTTGGCTTCTTCCCGGCAGCTTGCTTACCGGGCGCGGCAACTCCTTTGCCGTCCTTCTTGAAGTTCTTTTTACCCTTGCCTTTCTTGAACTTAGTGGTTTTATTCACCATCAACACTTGATGTTCCTTTTTGATCTCCACCTCCGCTGATTTCAGCATTGAATATACCTCAGGAATGGTTTTTTCCATCCCCTGCATATTCAAGTTCATCACAAAGCTCTTGTAGCTAGGTGGAAGTGACTGAAGGATTCTGTCAACGACCGCGTCATTCGGGAGATTAACTCCCAGCTGAGACAAGCGGTTGTGCAACCCAGACATTTTGAGTATGTGCTCGCTGACAGAACTATTCTCCTCCATCTTACAACTGTAGAACTTGTCGGAGACTTCATATCTCTCGACTCGGGCATGAGCTTGGAAAACCATTTTCAGCTCTTGGAACATCTCATATGCTCCGTGTTGCTCAAAACGCTTTTGGAGCCCCGGTTCTAAGCTGTAAAGCATGCCGCACTGAACTAGGGAGTAATCATCACTACGCGACTGCCAGGCGTTTATAACGTCTTGAGTTGCTGGGAAAACAGGTGCGTCACCTAGCGGTGCTTCAAGGACATATGCTTTCTTGGCAGCTATGAGGATGATCCTCAAGTTACGGACCCAGTCCGTGTAGTTGCTACCATCGTCTTTCAGCTTGGTTTTCTCTAGGAACGCGTTGAAGTTGAGGGCAACATTAGCGTGGGCCATTTGATCTACAAGACATATTGTAAAGATTTTAGACTAAGTTCATGATAATTAAGTTCATCTAATCAAATTATTCAATGAACTCCCACTCAGATAGACATCCCTCTAGTCATCTAAGTGATACATGATCCGAATCGACTAGGCCGTGTCCGATCATCACGTGAGACGGACTAGTCATCAACGGTGAACATCTCCATGTTGATCGTATCTTCTATACGACTCATGTTCGACCTTTCGGTCTTCCGTGTTCCGAGGCCATGTCTGTACATGCTAGGCTCGTCAAGTCAACCTAAGTGTTTTGCATGTGTAAATCTGGCTTACACCCGTTGTATTCGAACGTTAGAATCTATCACACCCGATCATCACGTGGTGCTTCGAAACAACGAACCTTCGCAACGATGCACAGTTAGGGGGAACACTTTCTTGAAATTCTAGCGTGGGATCATCTTATTTATGCTACCGTCGTTCTAAGCAAATAAGATGTAAAAAACATGATAAACATCACATGCAATCAAATAGTGACATGATATGGCCAATATCATTTTGCTCCTTTTGATCTCCATCTTCGGGGCGCCATGATCATCATCGTCACCGGCATGACACCATGATCTCCATCATCATGATCTCCATCATCGTGTCTTCATGAAGTTGTCTCGCCAACTATTACTTCTACCACTATGGCTAACGGTTAGCAATAAAGTAAAGTAATTACATGGCGTTTTCATTGACACGCAGGTCATACAATAAATTAAGACAACTCCTATGGCTCCTGCCGGTTGTCATACTCATCGACATGCAAGTCGTGATTCCTATTACAAGAACATGATCAATCTCATACATCACATATATCATTCATCACATCCTTTTGGCCATATCATATCACACGGCATATGCTGCAAGAACAAGTTAGACGTCCTCTAATTGTTGTTTGCAAGTTTTTACGTGGCTGCTATAGGTTTCTAGCAAGAACGTTTCTTACCTACGCCAAAACCACAACGTGATATGCCAATTTCTATTTACCCTTCATAAGGACCCTTTTCATCGAATCCGATCCGACTAAAGTGGGAGAGACAGACACCCGCTAGCCACCTTATGCAACTAGTGCATGTCAGTCGGTGGAACCTGTCTCACGTAAGCGTACGTGTAAGGTCGGTCCGGGCCGCTTCATCCCACGATGCCGCCGAATCAAGATAAGACTAGTAACGGCAAGTAAATTGACAAAATCGACGCTCACAACAACTTGTGTTCTACTCGTGCATAGAAACTACGCATAGACCTAGCTCATGATGCCACTGATGGGGAACGTAGTAATAATTCAATTTTTTTTCTACGTATCACCAAGATCAATCTATGGAGAGACTAGCAACGAGAGAGAGGGGAGTGCATCTTCATACCCTTATAGATCGCGATGCGGAAGCGTTACAAGAACGCGGTTGGTGGAGTCGTACACGCAGCGATTCAGATCGCGGTCGATTCCGATCTAACGCCGAACGGACGGCGCCTCCGCGTTCAACACACATACAGCCCGGGGACGTCTCCTCCTTCTTGATCCAGCAAGGGAAGAGGAGAAGTTGAGGGAGAGCTCTGGCAGCACGACGGCGTGGTGGTGGAGGAGCTCGTGGTTCTCCGACAGGGCTTCGCCAAGCACTACGGAGGAGGAGGAGGTGTTGGAGAGGGGGAGGGCTGCGCCAGGGAAGAGGTGCTGCTGCCCTCCCACCCCCCTCTATTTATAGGGTGAAGGGGAGAGGGGGCCGGCCCCCTTAGATCCCATCTAAGGGGGGGGGAGGCGGCCAAGGGGGGGAACTTGCCCCCCAAGTTTGGTGGGAGGCGCCCCCACCCCCTAGGGTTTCCAACCCTAGGCGCCTTGGGCCCCTTGGGGGGGGGGGTGCACCAGCCCACCAGGGGCTGGTTCCCTCCCTTGATCAGCCCACTTGGCCCACCGGGGCAGGTGGCCCCACCTGGTGGACCCCCGGACACCTTCCGGTGGTCCCGGTACTATACCGATAACCCCGAAATTATTCCGGTGGCTGAAACAGGACTTCCCATATATAATTCTTCACCTCCGGACCATTCCGGAACTCCTCGTGACATCCGAGATCTCATCTGGGACTCCGAACAACCTTCGGTAACCACATACAATTTCCCATAACAACTCTAGCGTCACCGAACCTTAAGTGTGTAGACCCTACGGGTTCGGGAACCACGCAGACATGACCGAGACATCTCTCCGGCCAATAACCAACAGCGGGATCTTGATACCCATGTTGGCTCCCACATGTTCCACGATGATCTCATCGGATGAGCCACGATGTTGAGGATTCAATCAATCCCGTACACAATTCCCTTTGTCTATCGGTATGTTACTTGCCCGAGATTTGATCGTCGGTATCCCTATACCTGGTTCAATCTCGTTACCGGCAAGTCTCTTTACTCGTTTCGTAACGCATGATCCCGTGGCTAACTCCTTAGTCACATTGAGCTCATTATGATGATGCATTACCGAGTGGGCCCAGAGATACCTCTCCGTCATACGGAGTGACAAATCCCAGTCTCGATTCGTGACAACCCAACAGACACTTTCGGAGATACCTGTAGTGCACCTTTATAGTCACCCAGTTACGTTGTGACGTTTGATACACCCAAAGCATTCCTACGGTATCCGGGAGTTGCACAATCTCATGGTCTAAGGAAATGATACTTGACATTAGAAAAGCTCTAGCAAACGAACTACGCGATCTTGTGCTATGCTTAGGATTGGGTCTTGTCCATCACATCATTATCCTAATGATGTGATCCCGTTATCAATGACATCCAATGTCCATGGTCAGGAAACCACAACCATCTATTGATCAACGAGCTAGTCAACTAGAGGCTCACTAGGGACATGCTGTGATCTATGTATTCACACATGTATTACGGTTTCCGGTTAATACAATTATAGCTTGAACAATAGACAATTATCACGAACAAGGAAATATAATAATAACCACTTTATTATTGCCTCTAGGGCATATTTCCAACACTTTTTTCTCATCAACTTCAATGATTAACAGGATCTAGTGGAAACTGCATGCGCACACGTTTGCATAATTAAGCGGGCATGTGCATAACTCATCAAGTACTCCCCTTCACGATTGAGTATTCTTTAGTTTCTTTAAGTAGTGAGTCCAGTACGTGAACTTTTTTCTCATCAACTTCAATGATTAACAGGATCTAGTGGAAACTGCATGCGCACACGTTTGCATAATTAAGCGGGCATGTGCATAACTCATCAAGTACACTTATTAACATCTAGTAAGCAAAACAGAATTTATAGTACAAGACAGTAACACTCACCTAAAGTTGTAAGGAAGTAGTATTTCAGGTTGGGTATTTAGTCACACTAAAAATTGTAGCAAGCTTTTCTCTATGTCTTTTTTATGACGTGACCATGTCTCTTCATTAATGGTATTTGGGTCAATGAACCCAATGCCATAGCGTCCATCTCTTTTCATTTCATAAATATTCATTCTGCATAATACCACCGAAAAGAATATAGTGAGGATAATTACAGGTAATGAACGAGCACAGCTAGCTAGAGACTTAAATTACAGAAAGAAATAACTTACAGACAATAGCAACTGATGAGAGATTTGTCGAGTGCGTCTTGATTGAATAACTGAAACATTTCTTGAAACTCAACCCACAAATCTTTTTCATGGAAGTAATGCTCTGCCTCGACTTTCACCATGAGGACCTCTCGCCCGTTCTTTACTTCTCCCAGGTACCATTGCAATCTGTACATTCTCGTTGATAGAAGCGGGATCTCCTCAGGCTTGACCAGAGGTTGGCCGGGGACATATTGCCATTTTACTTCGTCATCTTGAATCCCGGGGATAGGCTCGATCTCTAGGAGTTGATAAATAGTGACACCGGCCTTTTTAGCCATCCTTCTATGTTCGTCGGTTATTACCAGCTGATCGGCGGTACTCACATGTGGTTGTACAATGAGCGGGGTGATCGATTGCACTGCTTGTTCTCTCAGCTGGGGAACAGTTTTCCCGCATTTTTTACCTGCTTGGCTCGAGCTCGAGCTCGACTCCTTCTCTTTTTGTGCACGATATGACTTCTTAATAGAGCGCTCATAGTCTGAGTCCCTTCTCTTCACAGCCGGTTGAGCATTATCAATAAAGTGTTGTATGACTTCCTCAGGTATTTTCTCCTTTGGCGGCGGGGGCTGTTTCGATGCAAAATGGGCCTGAACTTCTGCATCCACTACGGCCTGGTTTTCCTCATCAGTCAAGTCGTAAGGCAACTTTGGAGGAGCCTTGAGGCTTGGACCATATTTGAATTTCTTGCCTGTTGTACCGCTAGCCGCCGTAGCTGCGGCACCTCTCTTCAGCTATTGCTGAGGCGGCGGAGCCCGCTGAGGCGGCGAAGACGGCTGACGCGGTGCCGGACTTGGAGGAGGAGTCGGCTGACGCGGTGCCGGACTTGGAGGAGGAGTCGGCTGACGCGGTGCCGAACTTGGAGGAGGAGTCGGCTGACACGGTGGCGGAAACAGCTGACGCGGTGCCGGACTTGGAGGAGGAGTCGGCTGACACGGTGGCGGACTTGGAGGAGCAGCTTGCTAACGCAGCTGACTTGGAGGAGGAGTCGGTGGCCTTGGAAAGACGATGCAATCCTTTCTCCAAAGAATGATATGATGTATGGCCTCTCCCAGTGTGCACTCTGATGACCCACAAGTATAGGGGATCAATCGTAGTCCTTTCGATAAGTAAGAGTGTCGAACCCAACGAGTAGCAGAAGGAAATGACAAGCGGTTTTCAGCAAGGTAATGTCTGCAAGCACTGAAATTATAAGTAACGAGTAGTTTGGTAGCAAGATAATTTGTAACGACCAAGTAACGGTAACGGTAACAAAAGTGCAGCAAGGTATCCCAATCCTTTTGAGGCAAAGGACATGCCAAAATGATCTCTTATGATAAGCAAAGCGTTCTTGAGGGTACACAGGAATTTCATCTAGTCACTTTCATCATGTTGGTTTGATTTGTGTTCGCTACTTTGATAATTTGATATGTGGGTGGACCGGTGCTTAGGTGCTGTTCTTACTTGAAAAAACCTCCTACTTATGATTAACCCCCTCGCAAGCATCCTCAACTACGAGAAAAGTATTAAGAATAAATCTAACCATAGCATTAAACTTTTGGATCCAAATCAGTCCCTTACGGAATAGCGCATAAACTAGGGTTTAAGCTTCTGTCACTCTAGCAACCCATCATCTAATAACTACTCCACAATGCATTACCTTAGGCCCTAATAAGGTGAAGTGCCATGTAGTCGACGTTCACATGACACCACTAAGGGAATCACAACATACATACCATCAAAATATCGAACACATATCAAGTTCACATGATTACTTGCAACAAGATTTCTCCCGTGACCTCAAGAACAAAAGTAACTACTCACTAATGATAATCATGCTCAAGATCAGAGGGGTATTAAATAGTATAATGGATCTGAACTTATAATCTTCCACCAAATAAACCATATAGTAATCAACTACAAGATGTAATCAACACTACTAGTCACCCACAAGTACCAATCTATAGTTTTGATACAAAGATTGAACACAAGAGATGAACTAGGGTTTGAGAGGAGATGGTGTTGTTGAAGATGTTGATGGAGATTGCCCTCCCCAAGATGGGAGAGTTGTTGGTGATGATGATGACGATGATTTCCCCTTCCGGGAGGGAAGTTCCCCTGGCGGAATCGCTCCGCCGGAGGGCAAAAGTGCTCCTGCTCAAGTTCTGCCTCGAGACGGTGGCGCTTCGTCCCGAAAGTCCTCTCTTTTTTTTTCTAGGTCAAAATGAATTATATACCAGAAGAGGGGCCCCGGAGGTGGGCCGAGGAGGGCACAACCCACCAGGGCGCGCCTGGACCCTGGCGCGCCCAGGTGGGTTGTGCCCACCTGGTGGGCCTCCTCTGGTACTTATTGGCTCCAATAATTTTTATATATTCCATAAATATTCCTCGTGAAATTTCAGCTCATTTGGAGTTGTGCAGAATAGGTAGCCTGACGTAGCTTTTTCAGGTCCAGATTTCCAGCTGCCGGAATTCTCCCTCTTTGTGCGAACCTTGCATATTATGAGAGAAAAGGCATTAGAATTACTCCAAAAAGCATTATTACGCATTAAAACATCATAAATAACAGTAGGAAAATATGATGCAAAATGGATGTATCAACTCCCCCAAGCTTAGACCTCGCTTGTCCTCAAGCGAAAACCGAAATCGAAAAACATGTCCACATGCTTAGAGAGAGAGGTGTCGATAAAAACAAAATACGGACATAGAAGCATCATGTATATTATTATAACAGCAACAAACTTTAGCATAGAACTTTATCATAGAACTTTTATCATATAACTTCTAATGAACAAGTAACAATTCATCACAACATCGAAGTATAAAGTATAAACTCTATTGAAAACCAACAAACTATGTTTTCTGTCAACTTTGCAACTACAATTCATCATCTTTTCAGGAAGGGTCACGTATCGGAGCCTTTTTGGCAAGTCCACATACTCAACCATCATATAGTCTTCTATGATTGCTAACACTCACCGCATACACATGAGCAAAATGTTTCAACCAGACACATAGAAAGATAGGGGCTTATAGATTCGCCTCCCAACATACTCACCTCGAGGGTGATGTCAACAATAATAACTCATGCTACTCATATCCAACTGGATATATGTGCCTAGATCTTTCCTCACCACATGATGCTTGCCAAAAGATAAAATAAAAAGGAATAGAGAGAAGAACTTTGACTCTTGCATAAAAGTAAAAGATAGGCCCTTCGTAGAGGGAAGCAGAGGTTGCCATGCGCTTATTTGTTTGTATGCTCAATCTCTTAGTACAAAAGAACATCACATTATATTGCCCCTTGTGATAACAACCTTTATTATGCAGTTTGTCGCTTTTATTCTTTGCCATCACAAGTTCGTACAACGCTCAATTTTCTCTTACACTAAATGATCCAACACTTTTAGAAGAATTTTTATTTCCCTTTTTGCACCAATGACAACTTACTTGAAGGATCTTACTCAATCCATAGGTAGGTATGGTGGACTCTCAAAATAAGATTTGGGTTTAAAGGTTTTTGGATGCACAAGTAGTATCTCTACTTAGTGCGAGATTTTTGGCTAGCAAAGATAGGGGCAAGCACCACATGTTAAAGGATCTATGATAATATAACTTCTATGTGAATATGAACAAACATAAATCATTACGTTGTCTTCCTTGTCCAACGTCAACAATTTTGGCATATAATATTTTGATGGGGGCTCACAATCACAAAAGATGTCCAAGATAGTGTATTTGCATGTGAATCTTCTCTTCCCTTATTAATTCTTTCATGAATTGCATTATTGACCAATGCTATGTTTGTCAATCTCCAATAAAATTTTCTACTTATACTCTTCCTTATGTGATGTCATTACTAACCATAAAATTAGCATATGATCTTTTTCATTTATTTCCTTTCTTTTTATTGAGCATGAAAGTAAAGAAAACAAAACTCAAACTAAACTTTATTATATAGATCTTGCACACGATTACAAAGATAGATCACTAAGCAAACACTCGAAAAGAAAGGATCGAACTAAACTTTTATTCATGTAAAGCAAAAGATAACTATGGATCGAACTAAGATAAGTAAAGTCAAAAGATAGTGGAGGTGATACGATACCGGGGCACCTCACCCAAGCTTGGCACAAGCCAAGGGGAGTGCCCATACCCGATACTCAATTTTTCTTTGGTGATGAAGAAGGAGGTGGTGGTGATGAAGTAGTGGCAATCTTATCCTCGGGTTTCCATGGCAAGGGCTCACCATCATAAGAGGAGGAGCGAGTGTCATGGGTCCTACAACTGGCAGCCAAACTCATACCTTTAAACCTCGCCTCATATTCAAAGACTTGGTTTTGGAGGTCATAGATCTGGCTTTGGAGGAAGTTGATTTGCTCGTTGAAGGTGAAGATGACGTCCTTCATGGACTTTCCATCCACCTCGAGATCACGGGTGTAGTCCACGATCATGAGGTGGTTGGCATTGAGTCCACGTTCTACCATCCCCTTGCACCGAAAGACTTCCTGCTCCATAGCTTCAAGCCTAGCCTCCATGGATCCCGTCCCCTTGGGGCCTTGCACATCACGGATGTGCAGCACCCCCTCATGCATCTGGATAGCCTGAGGGTGCTGCATCACCTCCCGCAAATATGGGTTGATGACATTCTCAAAGAACTTGTCCTTGGAGGAGCTTGAAGCGGCCATGGTAGATTGGATCTGTCAGAAAACAGCAAGGAAAAGAAAACAGAAGATTTCTCCGCGATACGGTGGTCAATAGGTTCGGGGGGTATATAAAGATTTTTATCATGGGAAACAAGCAAGCTGAAGAAAAACGGAGTTCGGAAGGTACCCGAGGTGGGCACAACCCACCTGGGCACGCCTGGCAAGCTAGGGCTAGGCGCGCCCTGGTGTCTTGTGCCCACCAGGGTTGCCTTCCTGGTTGTTTCTTATTTTCCTAATTTTTATTATATTCCAAAATGGACAGAAAATATTTTTGCTGATTTTTCGGAGTCCGTTTACTTACCGTATCACGTACCTCCCCTTTTTCAGTTATTCTGGAGTGTTCCGGAAGGTTTCCTTTATGTGTTCTTCCGGTGTCATAGTTTGGATAGTATTACTTTCAACATTAATGGGCGTACCTGAGATATAATGTTTTATTCGTTGCTTATTAACAACCTTCGGGTTAGTACCTTCGGCATTATTTATCTTGATGGCTCTGGATCGATAAACCTCCTCGATAACATATGGTCCTTCCCATTTGGATAGGAGTTTTCCTGCAAAGAATCTGAAACGAGAGTTGTACAAAAGAACATATTCTCCAACTTTGAACTCACGCTTTTGGATTCTTTTGTCATGCCATCTTTTAACTTTTTATTTAAATAACTTGGCATTTTCATAGGCTTGGGTTCTCCATTCATCTAGTGAGCTAATATCAAATAACCTCTTTTCACCGGCAAGTTTGAAGTCATAGTTGAGTTCTTTAATTGCCCAATATGCTTTATGTTCTAACTCAAGAGGCAAATGACAAGCTTTTCCATAAACCATTTTATACGGAGACATACCCATAGGATTTTTATATGCTGTTCTGTAAGCCCAAAGTGCATCATCTAACTTCTTAGACCAATTCTTTCGGGACCTATTGACAGTTTTTTGTAATATTAATTTTATTTCTCTATTGCTAAGTTCAACTTGACCACTAGATTGAGGATGATAAGGTGATACAATTCTATGGTTAACATCATATTTAGCAAGCATTTTACGGAAAGCACCATGAATAAAATGTGAACCAACATCAGTCATTAAATATCTTGGGACTCCAAACCTTGGGAAAATGACTTCCTTAAGCATTTTAATAGAGGTGTTGTGATCAGCACTACTAGTTGGAATAGCTTCTACACACTTAGTAACATAATCAATAGCAACCAAAATATGTGTATACCCATTAGAGGAAGGAAAAGGTCCCATGTAATCAAATCCCCAAACATCAAATGGTTCAACAACAAGAGAATAATTCATAGGAATTTCCTGACACTTACCAATATTACCAATTCTTTGACATTCATCACAAGATAAAACAAACTTATGGGCATCCTTGAAGAGAATAGGCCAATAGAAACCAGATTGCAATACCTTGTGAGCAGTTCTATCTCCCGCATGTTGTCTTCCATAAGCTTCAGAGTGACATTTTCGTAGGATTTGTCCCTGTTCATGCTCAGGTACACAACGTCTAATAATACCATCTACTCCTTCTTTATAAAGATGTGGGTCATCCCAAAAGTAATGTCTTAAATCATAGAAGAATTTTTTCTTTTGTTGGTATGTGAAGCTAGGTGGTATATATTTAGCAACAATATAATTGGCATAGTCAGCATACCAAGGAGTGTTATGAGAAATATTTATTGCAGCTAATTGTTCATCAGGAAAATTATCATTAATAGGTTGTGGGACATCAAGAATATTTTCTAACCTAGACAAGTTATCAGCCACGGGGTTCTCAGCTCCCTTTCTATCAGTGATATGTAAATCAAATTCTTGTAACAAAAGAACCCACCTAATGAGTCTAGGTTTAGCATCCTTCTTTTCCATAAGATATTTTATAGCAGCATGATCGGTGTGAATGGTCACTTTAGAATCAACAATGTAAGATCTAAATTTATCACAAGCAAACACAACTGCTAAAAATTCTTTTTCAGTAGTAGCATAATTTTGTTGAGCACTGTCTAGAGTTTTACTAGCATAATGAATAACATTTAATTTCTTATCGACTCTTTGTCCTAGAATAGCACCAACAGCAAAATCACTAGCATCACACATAATTTCAAAAGGCAAGTTCCAATCAGGTGGTTGAACAATAGGTGCAGAAATCAAGGCTTTCTTAAGTGTTTCAAAGGCTTCTACACAATCATCATAAAAAACAAATGGAACATCCTTTTGTAAAATATTTGTAAGAGGTCTAGAAATTTTAGAGAAGTCTTTAATAAACCTCCTATAGAAACCAGCATGACCGAGGAAACTACGGATACCTTTGGTATCTTTAGGGCATGGCATTTTCTCAATTGCATCAACTTTAGCTTTATCCACCTCAATACCTCGTTCAGAAATTTTATGTCCCAAGACAATACCTTCATTAACCATAAAGTGGCACTTCTCCCAATTCAAGATGAGATTAGTTTGCTCGCATCTCTGTAAAACTCGATCAAGGTTGCTCAAGCAATCATCAAAAGAAGTTCCGTAAATGGAGAAATCATCCAAGAAAACCTCAACAATCTTTTCACAAAAATCAGAGAATATAGCAATCATACATCTTTGAAAAGTAGCAGGTGAATTGCATAAACCAAAAGGCATACGTCTATAAGCATAAGTTCCAAAAGGGCAAGTAAAGGTGGTTTTCTCTTGATCAGGTTGTGAGACAGGTATTTGAGACAAACCGGAATATCCATCAAGAAAGCAAAAATGTGTGTGCTTTGATAGTCTTTCTAACATTTGATCAATAAAAGGCAGAGGGTAATGATCTTTTCTAGTAGCTTAATTTAGTTTTCTAAAATCAATTACCATTCTGTAGCCAGTAACAATTCTTTGTGGAATAAGTTCATTCTTATCAGAACGGGACTTACCCATCTACTATCAGCTATAGGATAGATTATACCTGCTTCCAGAAGCTTCAGTATTTTTGTTCTTACCACTTCTTTCATTTTAGGATTTAAACGTCGTTGGTGATCAACAACGGGTTTAGCATCAGGCTCCATATTAATTTTATGCTGACAGAAAGTGGGACTAATGCCCTTTAAATCATCAAGAGTATATCCAATGGCAGCTCGGTGCTTCTTCAGAACCTTCAATAATCTTTCTTCTTCATGTTCTGAAAGGTTAGCACTAATAATAACAGGATAAATCTTTTTCTCACCAAGATAAGCATATTTCAAAGTGTTTGGCAATTGTTTTATTTCAAACACAGGATCACCTTTAGGTGGAGGAGGACCTCCTAGAGTTTCAATAGACAAATTGTGTTTAAGCAGAGGACGTTGTTCAAAGAAAATCTTATCTATTTCATTTCTTTCATGCAGATGCATATCATTTTCATGGTCTAGCAAATATTGTTCTAGTGGATCGGTAGGGGGCACAGCAATAGAAGCAAGACCAATTATTTCATCCTTACTAGACAATTCTTCTTTATGATGTTTTCTACTAAACTTGGAAAAATTAAACTCATGAGACTCATTACCAAAACTAACACCGACGGTTTGTTTCTCACAATCTATTTTAGCATTGACGGTGTTCAAGAAAGGTCTAACAAAGACAATGGGACAAAAGTCATCTTGTGGGGAACCAAGAATAAGAAAATCAGTAGGGTATTTTATTTTCCCACACAAGACTTCAACATCTCTAACAATCCCAAGTGGTGTAATGGTGTCCCTATTAGCAAGTTTAATAGTAACATCTATGTCTTCTATTTCAGCGGGTGCTATATCATTCATAATTTGTTGATATAAGGTAAAAGGAATGGCACTCACGCTAGCACCTATGTCGCATAAACCATGATAACAATGATCTCCTATCTTAACTGAGACAACAGGCATGCCAACAACAGGTCTATGTTTATCTTTTTCATCGGGTTTGGCAATTTTAGCAGCTTCATCACAGAAGTAAATAACATGCCCATCTATATTTTCAACCAAGAGATCTTTAACCATAGCAACACAAGGTTCTACTTTGATTTGTTCAGCAGGTTTGGAAGTTCTAATATAACTTTTGTTGACCACAGTTGAGACTTTAGCATGTTCCTTTATCCTAACAGGGAAATGTGGTTTTTCAATATAAGCAGTAGGCACAACTGGATCAACATTGTAAATAATAGTTTCATCTTTAGCTACTACTGGTTCTTTAATTTCTTCTTTGATAGGTGGGTGATATTTAAACCACTTCTCCTTAGGGAGGTCAACATGAGTAGCAAATGATTCACAAAAGGAGGCTACTATCTCAGAGTCAAGTCCATATTTAGTGCTAAACTTTTGAAAAGCATCGTTATTCATAAAAGATTTAACACAATCATACTTGAGCTTAATACCTGACTCTTTACCTTCGTCAAGTTCCCAATCTTCAGAGTTGCGTTTAATTCTTTCTAAAAGATCCCACCGAAAATCAATAGTCTTCTTCATAAAGGAACTAGTACAAGAAGTATCAAGCATGGATAAATCATCATGAGAAAGCCGAGCATAAAAATTCTGAATAATAATTTCTCTTGAGAGCTCATGATTGGGGCATGAATATAACATTGACTTAAGCCTCCCCCAAGCTAGAGCAATACTTTCTCCTTCATGAGGCCAAAAATTATATATGTAA
Organism: Thinopyrum elongatum; assembly: GCA_011799875.1. Lineage (NCBI taxonomy): Eukaryota > Viridiplantae > Streptophyta > Magnoliopsida > Poales > Poaceae > Thinopyrum > Thinopyrum elongatum. Next base: position 12,350,606 of record CM022299.1, read on the forward strand.
TTCTGATCACGATGAACTAGATGCATAGGATAAAGTTTTTGGTGAAATTCCAATTTCAATCGATTCCAATTCCATGATCCAATATCATCGCATAGCCTATACCATGCCAATGCTTTTCCCTTCAAAGATAAAGGGAAAACCTTCTTCTTAGCTTCATCTCCGGGTAAACCTGCAAGCTTAAATAATTCACAAATTTCATCCACATATATCAAGTGCATATCAGGATGTTCGGTTCCATCTCCTGCATAAGGATTAGCTAGCAGTTGTTCTATCATACCCGAAGGAATTTCATAACCAATATTTTCAGTAGGTGTAGTAGGTTGAGGGGTAACTAATTGTGGTTCCGGTCGAGGTGAAGATACCCTGAACAAACCCCTCAAAGGATTGTTCTCCATAGTAGCAAGTGACAATAAATTTCAGCACGTAGTAATAAGTTTTCCGCACCGATTTCCACTTACCAAGAGCGCTTCACTCCCCGGCAACGGCACCAGAAAAGAGCCTTGGTGAACCACAAGTATAGCGGATCAAATGTAGTCCTTTCGATAAGTAAGAGTGTCGAACCCAACGAGGAGCAGAAGGAAATGACAAGCGGTTTTCAGCAAGGAAATGTCTGCAAGCACTGAAATTATAAGTAACGAGTAGTTTGGTAGCAAGATAATTTGTAACGAGCAAGTAACGGTAATGGTAACAAAAGTGCAGCAAGGTAGCCCAATCCTTTTGAGGCAAAGGACAAGCCAAAACGATCTCTTATGATAAACAAAGTGTTCTTGAGGGTACACGGGAATTTCATCTAGTCACTTTCATCATGTTGGTTTGATTTGTGTTCGCTACTTTGATAATTTGATATGTGGGTGGACCGGTGCTTAGGTGCTGTTCTTACTTGAACAAACCTCCTACTTATGATTAACCCCCTCGCAAGCATCCACAACTACGAGAAAAGTATTAAGAATAAATCTAACCATAGCATTAAACTTTTGGATCCAAATCAGTCCCTTACGGAATAGCGCATAAACTAGGGTTTAAGCTTCTGTCACTCTAGCAACCCATCATCTAATAACTACTCCACAATGCATTCCCTTAGGCACTAATAAGGTGAAGTGTCATGTAGTCGACGTTCACATGACACCACTAAGGGAATCACAACATACATACCATCAAAATATCGAACACATATCAAGTTCACATGATTACTTGCAACAATATTTCTCCCGTGACCTCAAGAACAAAAGTAACTACTCACTAATGATAATCATGCTCAAGATCAGAGGGGTATTAAATAGCATAATGGATCTGAACATATAATCTTCCACCAAATAAACCATATAGTAATCAAGTACAAGATGTAATCAACACTACTAGTCACCCACAAGTACCAATCTATAGTTTCGATACAAAGATTGAACACAAGAGATGAACTAGGGTTTGAGAGGAGATGGTGATGTTGAAGATGTTGATGGAGATTGCCCTCCCCAAGATGGGAGAGTTGTTGGTGATGATGATGACGATGATTTCCCCCTCCGGGAGGGAAGTTCCCCCAGCGGAATCGCTCCGCCGGAGGGCAAAAGTGCTCCTGCTCAAGTTCCGCCTCGAGACGGCGGTGCTTCGTCCCGAAAGTCCTCTCCTTATTTTTTTCTAGGTCAAAATGACTTATATACTAGAAGAGGGGCACTGGAGGTGCGCCGAGGAGGGCACAACCCACCAGGGCGCACCTGGGCTACCTGGCGCGCCCAGGTGGGTTGTGCCAGCCTGGTGGGCCCCCTTTGGTACTTATTGGCTCCAATAATTTTTATATATTCCATAAAAAATCCTCATGAAGTTTCAGCTCATTTGGATTTGTGCAGAATAGGTAGCCTGACGTAGCTTTTTCTGGTCCAGATATCCAGCTGCCGAAATTCTCCCTCTTTGTGTGAACCTTGCATATTATGAGAGAAAAGGCATTAGAATTACTCCAAAAAGCATTATTATGCATAAAAACATCATAAATAACAGTAGGAAAACATGATGCAAAATGGACGTATCACACTCCTCGTCACCTCCAGGAATGTCAAGCTCTAGCTCGTAATATCCTGACATCACTTCATCAACCCCGACACGAGCATAGCCATCTGGAATCGGATTGCAATGGAAGGTTGCTTCAGGGTGATTTGTTAAAGCATAGCCATCCGCCACCTTCATGGATATGTTCTTCACTTTCATGTGTAGCTCACAAGTTGTCGTAGCTTTGGTATCATCCACAGGGTATCTATCCAGCAGTGCATCATCGGCCGGGTTGGAACCCACGCTACTTTTCGGCATAGATGGGACGGTTCTATCCAATGGTGGATCTGCTTGCTGCTGCCGCTGAGACGCCCTTTCCTGGCTAAGTGAGTCGATCTGCTCCTGCTGCCGCTTGAAAGATTGTTCCAACTCTGCGTCCTTTGATTCTACCAGTTGAAGGCGGTCTGCTTCCTGCTTCCTCTGCTCCTCCGCTAGCTTCCTCTGCTCCTCCTCCTGCTTCTTCTTTCTTGCACGGCTTCTGTAAGTGGCGTTCCAATCCACAAACCCCTCAAACCACGGAACAACGCATTTGCCTCGTGTTCGTCCCAGGTGTTCAGGATTCTTCAGCACGCGCGTAAGCTCGTCGTTCTCTCTCTCGGGCTTGAACGCCCCCGTTCGAGTCTCTTGTATTGCAACAAGTAAAGCGTCGGAGGATTCTTTAAGACTTGCCTGATCCATAACCAGCCCTGTCTCTGGGTCCAACGTCCCTCCATGCGCATAAAACCAATTCCTGTACCTGTCGGGCCAACTCAATGTAACTGGAATGACCCCTGCAGCAATCATCTTTTGCTCAGCGAGATCCCACTTAGGCCGGGCGACCTGGTAGCCACCTGGCCCTAGAGTATGGTGCCACTTCTTTTTTGCAGCATTAATCTTGTTTATTCTGGACCGTTCCTGAGCTGCTTTCGATTCCTTGAACTGCACGAAAGCGTCCCAATGATCTCTTGCCTTCTCCAGTGTTCCCTTGAATTCTGGAGTCTTCTTTCCGGCTTTGACGTACTTGGCCCATATTTTTTTCTTGTGGTTGTTGAATGCTATCGCCATCTTCTAAAGAGCACCCTTCTTGACTTTCTCCCATTCTGCATCTGTCAAATGATCTGGTAGTGTGAAATGTGAGATGAGCAATTCCCAAAGCAGATCTTTTGCTCTTTGGGAGACAAAACTAACTCCTTCATGTCCCTTTGCTGGCTTATTCCATTCTTGAACGGAGATCAGGATTTGGTCCCTGACAATAACTCCGCATTGACGAGTAAACTTGTCCGCATTCTTCTTAGGTTCAAGCGGTTCGCCAATTGGTTTGATGGCATCGATGTTGTACTTTACGCCAGCCTGCAACCTTTTGGCCGGGCCTCGTACAGCCCTGCTTGTAGAAGATTTGCTCAATTCGGAGGGATAAAAGAAGAAAGATCGATTCGTTAATATATATATGGGATAATTAACTTTATGCCCCTAGTTGGGTCCCTCTCGTCTGTTTTACCCCTAGTTTCAGAAACTCACCTGTTCAGTCCAAGCCACTTTGCAATTCTTATGCTTTTGCCCTTTGACCCTTTGACCGTCACTTTAAAAAATTCATAACAAATTCATACTAACTCAGAAAAATTCAAATAAGATATCAAAATGTTCGGAAAAATATCACCTATATGTGCATGTCATTTTCATTCTTGACAAAACTGTTGGAAAGTCCCCATCTCAGTTTTAGCTCATATGCTCTTAGCATGAACAGTAAAATCTAAAAAAATTCAAAAAAATCTAAAAAAATTTGGTGGCAAACATTGACCAATGTTTTGAGTGCTTGCAAAGTTTCATCATGGAATGACATTCGTGGAGGTCGTGGCAAAAAAAAAGAAAATCAAAGCTTCAAATTTTTTTTTGCCACGACTTCCACGAATGTCATTCCATTATGAAACTTGGCAAGCACTCAAAACATTGGTCAATGTTTGCCACCAATTTTTTTTAGATTTTTTTTGAATTTTTTTAGATTTTACTGTTCATGCTAAGAGCATATGAGCTAAAACTGAGATGGGGACTTTCCAACACTTTTGTCAAGAATGAAAATGACATGCACATATAGGTGATGTTTTTCTGAACATTTTGATATCTTATTTGAATTTTTCTGAGTTAGTATGAATTTATTACGAATTTTTCAAAGTGATGGTCAAAGGGTCAAAGGGCAAAAGCATAAGAATTGCAAAGTGGCTTGGACGGAACAGGTGAATTTCTGAAACTAGGGGTAAAACAGACGAGTGGGACCCAACTAGGGGCATAAAGTTAATTATCCCTATATATATAGACGCACACACACACACACACATAAATCAATTAATACATGTAATGATCACCAGATTCCTTATATAAATATACCTAGCCGGTCTTTGTTATCTGAAGAACATTTCCGTCGTCATCATTGTTGTGGCCTTCATCTATTCGTTCGTCTTCATCAAATATCATACCCTCACCGGAATTGTTTAGATATTGCGAGCCGTCATCTTCAGGTTCATTCTCTGGGCTCGGGGAACGTATGATGTCGAACAGGGTCTCTTCTTCGTCTCTACCGGTATTGTCCAGAAGAAAGATAAAACAATTTAGTATTCGAATTAGAATGCAATCAATAAGGAAAAACTGAATTATAGTAGATAATATGCATCTCGAATAATATCACTAATACATCTCAAATAATCCAGATAATATGCATCATCGAATATAATCTTGAATACATCGTCTCGAATATTATCGAATAATATAATCTCGACTACATCGTCTCGAATATTATCGAATATAATCTCGAATACATCGTCTCGAATATTATCGAATATAATCTCGAATACATCGTCTCGAATATTATCGAATATAATCTCGAATACATCTCGAGCATTATCATATATATAACATCACTAGCTAATACAGATCGAATATTATTGAAGAATCTAGTTCACTCGCGGTTCCTAAGGCGCGGGCGGTGGACACTCAAAGAGAAGGAACCATCACAGGATCATAGCTCGGGTGAGATCCCTGAAGAAGCTGCCAGGTATTGGAGAACCTGACGTCCAACGCAACCATGTAGCGACGGACGTGCTCGTCCTCCTCCCTGACACGACGACGTACCACCTCCGCGGGGGCGGCTGCCTCCGCACCAAAAGTGGCCCACACGACCGCCACAAAAGAAGCTCCGGGTTGACGACGGGAGCCCGGTTCCTCACCAAGCTGCGCGCCCCGGAAGGTAGCACCTCCCAGTGCCAGCCCGGCGGAGCCCAGTCCTGGACATGGCGCCTCTGAAGCAGGACGTCGTCGCCAACGAGTCGACGACGAGGATGCGGGCGGGGCATCGTTGACGCTAAAAATGTTTCTATGCAAATTTAACATTTTTTAAATGCTTGATTATGATTTTTGTAATTCTTGCTCACTTCATTTTGCAATGCATGACAAACTTTTAACATTAAGATATTAACATTAAAATATTTTTAATAGATGGCCAACTTTTTTCTATGCTTGGTCAAAATTCCTCAACTTTTTCTATGCAATTTTTTTCTATACTATATATATAAATATGGTCAACTTTTTCCTATGCTAATTTTTATTATACTATACATATAATACAACATTAAAAGTATAAAAAACTAAAAAACAGAAAAAATAGTAAAAAAGAAACAATCTATGCAAATTCCGCCATTCATCTACAAATACATATGTACATACATTGTATACATACATAAGATGAATTTAGAAAAAATGTATATCACAAACATCTAGTGAAAATTTGCATATCTACAATTAAGCATAACACAAACATCGGGCATAGCTACAATTTACATACATACATATATACATTCATCTACAATTAAGCATAATCACAAAAATCTAGTGAAAAAAATAGCCGGATCGATTGAGGGGGCGGCGAGCTCACAGCGGGCGAGCTCGAGGTAGGCGACGGCGGCCGGCGATGGCGGGGTCGAGGCCGGCGCGGGCGGCGTCGGGGAGTCCGATCGAGCTGGCCCGGGTGGCCGGCGTGGAGGAGGCGCGGGCGGCCGGCGTCCGGGGCGGCGATGGCGGGGTCGAGGCCGGCGGCGCGGGCAGCGTCGACGGGGGCTCGGTCGGGGAGGAGGCACGGGCGACGGCGGCAGGCTGGCGGCGTCCTGTGTGGTTCGGCGTCGATGGGAATGAAGAGGGTGGAGGGAAAAATTTCGTAAGTGTCGTTTATATACGAGGCACCTTTAGTCCCGATTGGAGCCACCAACCAGGACTAAAGGTGAATTTTGGCTAGGCCAAGCGACGGGAAGCCAGGCCTTTAGTCCCGGCTAGTGGCTCCAACCGCGACTAAAGGGTGGCCTTTAGTCGCGGTTGGAGCCACCAACCGGGACTAAAGGCCTCTACCTGGCACGGCGAGGCGCGGTGGATATTTAGTCCCACCTCGCCCAGTGAAGGGCGCCCGCACCGGTTTAGAAACCCCGGCGCGGCAGCTCCTTCGAGCTCCTCTCTAAAGCAGGCCTTGTGGGCCTATTGAACCTCTCCTGCCCTGTGGGCCCTACTGGGCCGTGCGGGCATGCATCCTGGCTCAAGTAGTAGTTGGGTTTCTAGTCGTATGCAAGCCGTGGTGGCCCAGTAGGCGGGCAATTTTTTAATTTATTTATTTTCCTTTTTTTTGTTTTCTGCTTTATTTACTTTCTTTTGTTTCTGAGTTATTTTTTTTTGCTTTATTTAGAGTTTCTGAGTGAATCTTTTTGCTTTAGGTCAAAAAAATTATAAACTTTCTGTTAGTGCCAGTAGATTTCAAATTTGAATAGTTTAAATTTGAATTATTTGAAATTTGTGTGAATCACTAGTTTGTGAATAACTTTACTTTAAAAATAGATTTTTCAGTGATTCTTTTTTTTTCTGTTTAATATTAGTGTGTTTTATCATTATATTCAATTTGGTAATTCTTAGGTTATTTAAAAAAATGAAATGCCTTTGTAACAGATGAGTTTTCGTCCGAAACCCTGATACTTCGAAATAGATTGTCCAGTTTGTACACGAAGTGCATTCAGTTTTTGCCGTAACCCTCTCAGCTTTTTAGCACATGCTATGTGGGTGAAATGCTGATACCATGCTAACTTTCAACCTTTTCAGAGTTCATTTGTAGTGCTTTTCAATTTCAAGGTCATTTAGCTAAAAAAATCAGTAAATGCATGAAAAATAGCAAATGAAATCAGAAAGGGTTGAAAATTAATGATGTGGCTTTGAATGGTGCATACTGAATGCACAAAAAGTCTAGAGTTGAAATAATTTAAAAAAAATGAAATGCCTTTGTAACAGATGAGTTTTTGTCCGAAACCCTGATACTTCGAAAGAGATTGTCCAGTTTGTACACGAAGTGCATCAAATTTTTGCAGTAACCCTCTCAAATTTTTAGCACATGCTTTGTGGGTGAAATGATGATACCATGCGAACTTTCAACCTTTTCAGAGTTCATTTGTAGTGCTTTTCAATTTTAGGGTCATTTAGCTCAAAAAAATCAGTAAATGCATGAAAAATAGCAAATGAAGTCAGAAAGGGTTGAAAATTGACGATGTGGCTTTGAATGGTGCATACTGAACGCACAAAAAGTCTGGAGTTGAAAAAGTTTAAAAAAATGAAATGCCTTTGTAACAGATGAGTTTTCGTCCGAAACCCTGATACTTCGAAAGAGATTGTCCATTTTGTACACGAAGTGCATCCAGTTTTTGCCGTAACCCTCTCAACTTTTTAGCACATGCTTTGTGGGTGAAATGGTGATACCATGCCAACTTTCAACCTTTTCATAGTTCATTTGTAGTGCTTTTCAATTTCAGGGTCATTTAGCTCAAAAATTCAGTAAATGCATGAAAAATAGCAAATGAAGTCAGAAAAGGTTAAAAATTGATGATGTAGCTTTGAATTGTGCAAACTGAACGCACAAAAAGTCTGGAGTTGAAATAAGTTTAAAAAAATGAAATGCCTTTGTAATAGATGAGTTTTCGTCCGAAACCCTGATACTTCGAAAGAGATTGTCCAGTTTGTACACGAAGTGCATCCAGTTTTTGCCGTAACCCTCTCAACTTTTTAGCACATGCTTTGTGGGTGAAATGATGATACCATGCCAACTTTCAACCTTTTAAGAGTTCATTTGTAGTGCTTTTCAATTTCAGGGTCATTTAGCTCAAAAAAAAAATCAGTAAATGCATGAAAAAATAGCAAATGAAGTCAGAAAGGGTTGAAAAATGAGGATGTGGCTTTGAATGGTGCATACTGAATGCACAAAAAGTCTGGAGTTGAAATAAGTTTTAAAAAATGAAATGCCTTTTTAACAGATGAGTTTCGTCCGAAACCCTGATACTTCGAAATAGATTGTCCATTTTGTACACGAAGTGCATCCAGTTTTTGCTGTAACCCTCTCAAATTTTTAGCACATGCTTTGTGGGTGAAATGATGATACCATGCGAACTTTCAACCTTTTCAGAGTTCATTTGTAGTGCTTTTCAATTTTAGGGTCATTTAGCTCAAAAAAATCAGTAAATACATGAAAAATAGCAAATGAAGTCAGAAAGGGTTGAAAATTGATGACGTGGCTTTGAATGGTGCATACTGAACTATGGATCTTCTTTCATTCTTTACAGACTGTCCTGTCTTGCATTCATTTGTTGTGCTTTTCAATTTCAGGGTCATTTAGCTAAAAAAAATAGCAAATGAAGTCCTGCATAATGCATGAAATAATTTGTTTGGACATAATATTTCTTCGCGTTTCAAATGCCAAAACACATAAGTACCCTAACTATTACAAAGATTCCCTCCGGTTTGTCCGAAGTGGGACTTTCCAGATATATAAGTTCGGAAACTCACTAGAGAAGAAAGTGATGACGGTGAAGCCGGTCACATCCCAGAGTGGGATCTTGGGGTATAAAACTTTTTCTTTACGTGTCTCCCTTAGCGCCGTAACCATGGACAATCTTCATCATTTAACGGGATGCTCGGGTCAATATTCACTGTGAAGGGAGCAATTTCATGAAACTTTTCATAATCTTTTGACATGTCTGTCTTGTCCTCCACTCCCATGATGTTTCTTTTCCCTAAAATAACTATGTGGCTATTTGGCTCATCGTATAATGTATTCGCTTCCTTATCTTTTCTTTTTCTCGGCTTGGTAGACATGTCCTTCACATAGAAAACCTACGCCACATCATTGGCTAGGACGAATGGTTCATCTGCGTACCCAAGATTGTTGAGATCCACTGTTGTCATTCCGTATTGCGGGTCTTCCTTTACCCCGCCTCCTGTCAGATTGATCCATTTGCACCGAAACAAAGGGATCTTCAAACCACGTCCATAGTCAAGTTCCCATATCTCCTCTATGTAACCATAATATGTGTCCTTTGGCCTATTGGTGTTTGCTGCATCAAAGCGGACACCACTGTTTTGGTTGGTGCTCTTTTTATCTTGGGCGGTCGTGTAAAATGTATTCCTATTTATCTCGTACCCTTTGAAAGTCAATATAGTCGAAGATGGTAACTGGGACAGCAAGTACAACTCATCTGCAACAGTGTCGTCATGCATGAGACGTGTCTGCAACCAACCGGCGAAAGTCCCCGTTTGTTCACGTGTAATCCAGTCGTCAGACTGCTCCGGGTGTTTTGAACGTAGAATATTCTTGTGTTCATCGATATACGGAGCCACCAAGGCAGAATTTTGTAGAACTGTGTAGTGTGCTTGCGCCCAAGAATGCTCGTCCATACATATTACTTGGTCCCTTCCTAGCGTGCCTTTTCCACCCAGTCTTCCTGTAGGGTAACGCAGCAGAAAACAAAATTTTTCGACCTACGCACCAGCCCAGGACCACTATAGAGACTGCATACAAGGTTTGATCTTTTCGTTACCGACTCGTAGCGCAGCGGAAGTAGAGTCGATGACGATCGGCGGTGCAGATCCCCGCAGCTAGGATTTACAATCTCCCAACCGCGAGGATGTATACCCTCATCCGCCACCCGAACAGCCCTTCGGGAGGCGGTCGGACAGTCCCCCGGACGGTGTCGCGGACAGCCCTTCGGGAGGACCTTCGAAACTCGGACGGTCACTCGGACAGCCCTTTGGGAAGACTCACAGAACTCGGACCATCACTTGGACAGCCCTTCGGGAGGCACTCACGAACAGCCCCTCGGGCACTAAGATCGAAACTACGACCTCTCTACAGAGTTGCACACATACGGTGTCATCTATCCGGCAGGGCTTCGCCGTCCAGAACTAGTTCCCACCAGAACCCAGACAGCCTTTCGGCACTACGAAACTATTTCGTGGGAGGGAGAGAGAATGCCAGATCATGCATGGCTTGTGTGAGAGAGTTGGAGTGGAGTTGGAGAGCACCTCTCCTCCTCCTTATATAGTGGTGGAAGGGGTGGAGGGGTCTGAAATTCAGCCCACTAAACATGCACCCACCAAACAAGGAAAACATGTTCCCACCAAACATGGAGAAAACATGTTCCCTTGTCCATGGTGTTCCCCCATGGGGCCCCACCTTCCTCCCAACACTCTCCACCATTTTTGGGTGCTGCCCCCCACCATGGGGGCCCCCCCAACATTTTGTCCAGCCACAAGGGGCTGCCCCCTAAAGGGGGCGCCCCCAAAAACAGCCCAAAAACAGCCCCCACGATCCGTGGGATCTTGTCCCCTCTCGCTGGGACAAGATGTTTTCTGCGACTATTATTTCTAAAAAATTCCGGAAGGTCCCAGAACATTTCCGGCACCCTCTAAAATTATCTGGACGTGCTCTGCAACATTTCCAGTATGGTGGTTTAATTTAAAACCATCTTTGTTTACCCGGTAAACAACTCCGGCAGCTCCGAAACTTTTTTTCGGTTTTTTCTCCAGAAAAATTCCAGAAATTACCAGACCAATCTGGCAACCTCCAAAACATTCCCGGTGCTTGCCGAAACCTTTTTGGATTAATGGTTTTATCTGAAACAACTTTTCGGTTTTACCGAAACTTTTTCAGTGTTCTCTCTCCGGAACTCTTCCGTTGTCTCCGAAACTTTTTCGGTGATTTTCTCTCAGACTCCTTGTCTAGTATTCAGCAGATAGATGACCCTTAAGCGTGTGACCCTATAGGTTCGGTGAAGTATAGACATGACCGGAACACTTTCCGATCAATGATCAACATCGGAGCCGTGGACACCCATATTGACCCCTATACCCACACGAATAAATATTCGAGTGAACCTCCAGTTGCCGTGTGCTATTCCTGTTGCTTCGCGATATGTTACAAATACCCGAGGTGAGACATGTTGGCATTCCTGTGGATCAACAACTTGTCCACTATGCTAGTTACCTCGTTACTGGTATTGTTCTGTTTTCTCGTTACCGTGTTCCGGCATCCCCGTGATCAAATCACAAAGTGTCTGGCCAGACGATGATGGATACCGTAGCACTGAGAGGGCCCAGAGATATCTCTCCATCGTCGGAGGAGCAAATCCCAATCTCGAGCTATCAAGTTACTTGACACACTTTTCCATGAACCCGTAAGCCGCCGTAATAGCCACCCATTTACGGATGACGTTTAACAAACCCCAAAGTTCATGAAGCAAGCATGAAGAAACTCGATACTCTCATGGTCTAAGGAATCATGCAAACGTTAACTATCTCTGTGTTATTAACCATTAACTTGTGACGAATGTATCTCATAGCATAACATCAATGGGTCGATTCAACACAAATGTTCTTCTAACATTGTGCCCTCAAAGTTGCTGGCACAGACATGCTCATGATCAGGAAAACAGGACCATCATGCAACACTTGAGCTAGTCTTAGAGGCTAGACTAGGAATACATTTTACCGTTTATTATTCCACACGTGCATATGAGTCTTCCTCCGAGCCTCGTGGTTATTGTAGACTCGAGAACCATAGCGGTTATAGCATGGAACATAAACCTAATTATGAGCATGGAGATAAATAATAACATTTATTATTGCCTCTAGGGCATATCTCCTACACTTCCCTCATGCCGCGATTCAGGAACACCAATCGGCTTAAGGTCAGGAATAAAGTCAACACAAAACTCAATGACCTCCTCTGTTTCATGGCCCTTGGAGATGCTTCCTTCTGGCCTAGCACGGTTATGAACATATTTCTTTAAGACTCCCATGAACCTCTCAAAGGGGAACATATTGTGTAGAAATACAAGACCCAGAATGACAATCTCGTCGACTAGGTGAACTAGGACGTGCGTCATGATATTGAAGAAGGATGGTGGGAACACCAACTTGAAACTGACAAGGCATTGCACCAAATCATTCTGTAAACTTGGTAGGATTTCTGGATCGATTATCTTCTGAGAGATTGCATTGAGGAATGCACATAGCTTCACAATGGCTAATCGAACGTTTTCCGGTAGAAGCCCCCTCAATGCAACCGGAAGCAGCTGCGTCATAATCACGTGGCAGTCATGAGACTTTAGGTTCTGAAACTTTTTCTCGGCCATATTTATTATTCCCTTTATATTCGACGAGAAGCCAGACGGGACCTTCATACTGAGCAGGCATTCAAAGAAGATTTCCTTCTCTTCTTTGGTAAGAGCGTAGCTGGCATGACCCTGATACTGCTTTGGATGCATGTCGTCTTTTTCGTGCATACGTTGCTGGTCCTCCCGTGCCTCCGGTGTATCTTTTGTCTTCCCATACACGCCCAAGAAGCCTAGCAGGTTCACGCAAAGATTCTTCATCACATGCATCACGTCGATTGCAGAGCGGACCTCTAGGTCTTTCCAATAGGGTAGGTCCCAAAATATAGATTTCTTCTTCCACATGGGTGTGTGTCCGTCAGCGTCATTTGGAATAGATTGTCCGCCAGGACCCTTTCCAAAGATTACTTTTAAATCCTTGACCATATCAAGTATATCATGACCAGTACGGTGGCGAGGCTTCTTCCGGTGATCTGCCTCACCTTTGAAATGCTTGCCTTTCTTTCTTAAGAGATGCTTGATCGGAAGAAATCGACGATGTCCCAGGTACACATTCTTCTTACATTTATCCAAATATATACTGTCGGTATCATCTAAACAGTGCGTGCATGCGGGGTATTCCTTGTTTGTCTGTCCTGAAAGGTTACTAAGAGCAGGCCAATCATTGATGGTTACAAACAGCAACGCTCGCAGGTCAAATTCCTCCTGTTTGTGCTCATCCCACGCACGTACACCTTTTTTGTCCCACAGTTGTAAAAGTTCTTCCACTAATGGCCTTAGGTACACATCAATGTCGTTGCCGGGTTGCTTGGGGCCTTGGATGAGCACTGTCATCATAATGAACTTCCGCTTCATGCACAACCAAGGAGGAAGGTTATAGATACATAGAGTCACAGGCCAGGTGCTATGATTGCTGCTCTGCTCCCCAAAAGTATTAATGCCATCTGCACTTAAACCAAACCATACGTTCCTTGCGTCATCTACAAAGTCCTTCCACTTTCTCTCGATTTTTCTCTACTGCGACCCGTCAGCGGGTACTCTCAACTTCCCGTCTTTCTTACGGTCTTCTTTGTGCCATCGCATCAACTTGGCATGCTCTTTGTTTTGGAACAAACGTTTCAACCGTGGTATTATAGGAGCATACCACATCACCTTGGCAGGAATCTTCTTCCTGGGGCGCTCGCCCTCAACATCACCAGGGTCATCGCGGCTGATCTTATAGCGCAATGCACCGCATACCGGGCATGCATTCAAATCCTCGTACCACGGTAGAGGATGCAGTCATTAGGGCATGCATGTATCTTCTGCACCTCAAATCCTAGAAGGCAGACAACCTTCTTTGCTTCGTACGTACTGTCGAGCAATTCGTTGACCTTTGGAAGCATCTTCTTTAACATTATCAGCAACTTTTCAAATCCCTTGCCAGATACACCATTCTCTGCCTTACATTACAGAAATTCCAGTGTGGTACCCAGCTTTTTCTTGTCATCTTCGCAATTTGGGTACAACAATTTCTTGTGATCCTCTAACATGCGCTGCAACTTCAGCTTCTTCTTTTCACTTGTGCAGTTTCTCTTTGCATCGGCAATGGCCTGGCTAAGATCATCAGCGGGCTCATCTGATGCCTCTTCTTCAGCTTCTTCCCTCATTGCTGGCTCAGCTTCTTCCCCCATTGTTGTACCATCATATTCAGGGAACGCATGGCCAGGATAGCTGTCATCATCCTCTTCTTCTTCATTCTCTTCCATTAGGACACCTCTTTCTCCGTGCTTGGTCCAACAGTTATAGCCGGACATGAAACCAGACGTAAACAGGTGAACGTGAATGGTTTTTGAGTTAGAGTAATTCCTATCATTCTTACAGACACCACATGGACAAGACATAAAACCATTCCGCTTGTTTGCCTCAGCCGCAGCCAGAAAAGTATGCACGCCATTAATGAACTGGGGAGAGCATAGGATATCGTACATCCATTGCCGGCTCATCTTCATTACACAACACCGAAAAGACCAAATTAATACAAGTTCATACACACTTATTCTCATAAAACAACATACAAACTCTCTAGCTAAAGCATTTAAATGCAACAACAAATGCGATCAAGATCGCAACTAAGGTAACAATTGATCCAACAGCATAGTGATACCAAGCCTCTTGATTAACGGCATATTTTTTAAATTTTCTAATATTCAAGCGCATTGCATCCATCTTGATCTTGTGATCATCGACGACATCGGCAACATACAACTCCAGTTTCATCTTCTCTTCTTCAATTCTTTTCAATTTTTCTTTCAAATACTCATTTTCTTTTTCAACTAAATTAACTTCTCGACAAGAGGGTCGGTTGCAATTTCCGGTTCACATACCTCCGAGATAAAAATATCTATGTCAACTTGATGGGCATAATTGTCATAAACACGAAATGCAACAAATAGTTATAAAAGAGAGTATATAACACATCCGAATCATAAACCGGACGAGGGCCGACGGGAACGGATATCAAAATCATACCACTATGTATAACAAACAACATACGGGTAAGAAAATTATACAAGTAACTATCTAAATCACACAAACATGTTTTTTTTATAAAAAGGATAAGAGCAAGAGGCTCACCAAGGTGGTGCTGGCGACGGGACGGTGCGGGCGATCGACAGTGGTTAGGACGGGGAGGGGAAGGCACTAAGTAAACCACACCTACATATGCAAACTAAGAAGTTAATTTCAGCTCAAATTGCATATAAATCAAATAAACTACCACATATAATTACTCCCAAACTAAAACCCACAAATCACTATACTTATAGAGCATTGCAAAAGCTAATCTACCAATGAGAGATGAAAGGATAAAAGTTGCTAATCTTTGTGAACACTTGGATGGATGGGGTGACTTCAAATCTTGAAATTTTTTGACAAAAATGAAGGTGAGCTCGAGCAAGAGGAAGAATAGAAAGGAGAGGAAAGGGGAAAAACAGAGGGCTTCGGCTTGGGCTGGACGAAGCACTATATATAGTGATCTCTTTAGTCCCGGTTGATTATACAAACTGGGACTAAAGGTTCACCTCTAGTCCCGGTTTGTGACACGAACCGGGACTAAAGGGGCTCGTGTGGGCCCCAGCCTGCCACCAGCCTGCCACCACCCCTTTAGTCCCGGTTTGTGACACGAACCGGGACTAGAGGCACGCCACGAACCGGGACTAATGATGCCCGTCCCCTAGCCGTTGGAACCGGGACTAATGGTCATATTAGTACTGGACCATTATCAAACCTGAACTAATGGGGCTCACGTAAAGTCGTTTTTCTACTAGTGCAATGGTTGCAGCTATTTCTCTTTTTAAGCAACACTTGGTTAAGGCTTTCTCTAATGTTTCATTTGAAGCTTTTTGATCGAAGGTTTGTAGCATTTTATGTTGACGGTTGTAGCTTTCCGCGATGGCACTGACTGCTTGTAGCTTTCTCTACATCCGGTTCAAGCTTTTCATCTAGGGTTTGAAGCTTTTTAGAAAGCGGTTGCAGCATGAAGGCGCATGCCTGTCTGCAATGCCTCCGTCGCCGTCCATCGCCCCATGGCGGAGCGATTCAGGGAAGAGGGAGTCTATGGTCGCGTCTTTGTGCAAGCAGCGGCGTCGCGAGGGGGTGGGCGCGGCCATATCTTGGCGCCGGAGGTAGCGGCCGGCCTGGCGTGGCCATGACTTGTACCCGTTCGTGTGCTGTAGCAGCTCACCAGCGAGCAGTTCCTGCAGAGCCCAGGGGAGAGCGAATGCCGGTGGGGGAGGAATGCGAGTGGAGGAGAAAGAGATAAGGTGGGGCCAGCACATGCTCCTGCCATACGATTCCCTCTGATTGAACGTCCCGCGCGTGTCCGGCCCAAAGTTCGGCCGGCGCGCCGGGTACAAATGTTTCCCTTTGTAAAACCAGAAAAACATGGACTTTTACTTTCTTTTGGCATGCATATCAGTTCCCAGTTTCTCGCCCTGCCTGCTCAATCTTGAACTGCCCCAGGTTGCTAGGCTAACATGTACAATTACAATGCAAGTATAATCCCAACAGCCCAGTTTAATCACAAAGATGGATCCCTAACCACGCACACTTGAGACCAATGTATTGCTAATTTCACCTAGCTCAGCCGTTTAGTACTCCCTCCATTCTAAAATCAGTGTCTCAACTTTGTATTAAACTTGGTACAAAGTTGTACTAAGATTGAGACACTTATTTTGGGACAGAGGGAGTAGTACAGAGAGTGTTAGTGATATATTGCTAGGACCAATATGCCTTGTTAACAATTACCATACAAACCTTTGTAGTAATACAAATGGCGTGCACCTGAGGAAAATAAACAATTACACTAACAGACCATTTCCTACATAGACACCAGGCTATGTGATGTCTCATATACATCGAGAACTTATTATCACCACCAATTACTCATTTGATGATAAGAAACGCCACAAAATAAGCTAGTTCCCATTTTAAATGTGGAAATCTTTGATTGCCACAAAATACTTACTTGAAGATAATAAACGCCACAAAACCTTAATCCTATTATCTGGTCTATGGATGCACTATCATGTCAAGATAGATGGCAAGGCCATAAAAGAAAAATTCAGCTAAAACCAGAAAAACATGGACTTTTACTTTCTTTTGGCATGCATATCAGTGATTAATTCTAGTCTCTCACCATGCCTGCTCCAGGTTGCTAGGCTAACATATACAATTACGATGCAAGTATAACCAGAACTACAACAAGGGTTAGACGACTAGTGAAGAAAAATTGGGATTGAGATTTGACACTGGTCACTTAAGCTGACTTGAAAATAAAGTGGTATACCCCTCAGAGATATAGGGACCACCCTGCTTGTCAACTTTGTTGATAAATGACTTGATGCATATTTTCTTCCTTGACGGATACGAACTGTAGACCTTCTCGGTAAAACGGAATAAACTAAGGTAGAGTATGAATGGATGGCATCGATAAATATATGTTTAGGACATATGAAGTACAATGTGGAAATTTCCTTGTTGTCACCATGGCTTCGCCTTGCACATCACCGTTCGAGTGCTTGTGTTTAGCAACTTTTCCGTTCATCTACTTTTTCTCTAAGGGTGTCTGGAATCCTTGATAAGATGATATGAATGGTGTCTGCATTGGTGGCAGAGCTAGAGTGTAATAGCTCCTAGAGTGGTTGCTGGTGACCAACTTATATGAAAATGATTTTCTCGTGGTGTATAGCTTTATTGTGTCTCCATTGCCATCAAAGCATGTCAATATCTACATCACAACAATAAAACAAGGATATTTGCACATCTTACAGTAGTTAGTGATTAGTGTGCAAGTTGAACTGACACTGCCATAGATCAAATACAAAAGACTTAGTGACCATCATAAATAATCAATCATGGCAATTAATCAAGTAAATCCAAAGTATAATTAGCTCTACTCAATTTTGTCTCTGTAAAGAAACCACAAATCTATGTAATTTGCAAGAAGAAGAAATCAAACATGTCTAAAAATGGTCTTAAATTTAGATGACGAGGGAACCTTTTTTTTTCGGGGAGACGAAGGGAACTTTCTAGAAGTGGAGAACCAAGAAATGTTTGCAATAACGGAATATAGGTCATATTTCTCAATCTCTGCCAATGCCAAGAGGCTCTAACGAGTGGCAAGGAAAATATTTTTACCGCACTCAAGCACCAGTAAATATACACACACCTAGTGACTTCGTTGAGCTGGAGAAGGAAACATGGTATCGACGAAAATCCGAACAAGTCTTATTAGGCATCTTCGCTTTTGTAAATTTACATGTGTTCCATCTGAAAATAAAAACATGCAATATGATAATCTTGCACTTGCCTAGCACCGTGGGACATATATTATTAAAAAAACAAAGAACCACACTCAAGAACACTAGCATTTTTTCCTCCTAATCCTTCTACAAGTAATTGGGTCGCACTCTGCACATAATGCATCAAGAAATGTATTTTTAGAATTATCTATAGTGAATGATGGAAATCGGTGTGCCCGCACCAAGCACAATAGGGCCGGGTCTTTTAATGAATATATCAATCCTTATATACATGCAGCATTTTGTTTTTCTCGTTGCATTGCATGCATACTTACTCTCATCCATACCACACCTACTACTGTTATCAAGGAGTACATATTACTGTTCAGTAATACACCTAGTCGACTTGAATGAAATCAATACGACACCCATGGCTCTCATCAATGTGTAGTGGGAGCTGCGCAGTGAGTACTACCCCTGCACGAAGGATACTAGTACTACAAATACTAGTGAGAAAAGTAGAGCGCCACACGTTACTTACTCCATATAATTTTCCCATCGCATTGCTCACACCATATTGCTTACCACCGTCGTCTATTACAAATCCATAGGGAAGAAAGATGCGGATTTAGCCTTAATGCTGATCAGAGTAAACTGTGGTACAGTATGAATGGATGGCATCGGGAAACATACATTTAGAACATGTCAAACACATCGTCGAAATTTACTTGTTGTCGCTGCTATTTAACCTTGCAAAGCACAACCGTAGGAACTCTGCTGGACCGGGCGTAGGGAAGCAGCTCAAAAGTTAGTGCGCCGGAACTCGATTAGCATCCTGATCACCGTGGAAACTCTCCTAGACACTGTGACTGGAACGTGTATCGTGGTTGGCTAGTTGCCTAGCACTACTAGTGCCAATGATGTGTCCTTAATAATGTTACTATCTTGGCTCGGCGGCTCGGCTCGGCTCGTGCAGATTCTGAAGCATCTCGCGTTGTTCTGAAGCATTTGGCAACACTATGTGCCATTTCCAGATTTCAAGTGTTGAGAAATGTTTGCTTGGCTAATCTTGTGGTTAATCCTATAGTCTTGATTAGTTGATTTGCTGCAGGTTTACTTACTATTGCATCTCCATTTGTTGAGTTGTGTTACGTTTGTATCATACATATTTCCAAAGCTGCCTGGGTGTTTGGGATGTAGCAAGAATTTACCATAACGATTTGTTGGCTATGGCTGACAAATTTGTCTTCGTTTGAATTGTTCCAATGGTTAACTAATGAACACATGGTAAGTAAAACTCGGCCGTTTTTTTTTTGAGTCATTTTATAAAGCGGAGCGATCACCTATTTCGAGAGAGACTTTCTAGAAAATATGTTTAGTCTGTTGTTTCAAAAATATGAATTGACATCGTCATGCAAAAATGGACATGAAGAAGCAAAAATAGACGGTATAGACTATGACGGAAACGACAAAGGAGCTGGGGATATCACAAATCTTCAAGTCAATAATCTGGCGTGTTTGGCGACATTTGCACGCAGAGAAGCCCGATATGGATGCATGACTTCGGAACAGTATCCTCTATATACTTCCCACATCAGAGTGAATAACATGTTTAAAATTCATCCATTTGGATGCAAGAAATTTACTCAATGGATTTGGAATGTGTGGACGCAAGAATACTATAAAATATAACCGGCTGGTTACCTAGCTAACTGGATTTGCTAAAATTTTGCATTGGAAGCCTGTACTTCTGTCGAGTTGCTTCACTGTATCACACTTCACATCAGTGCATAATTAAGAAAATCAAATTATCCAGTGTTGAAATTCAAGACTAGCTTAATATGCTTACCTTCTACATCTTACAACGAGCCTGCATAAGCTAGATAAACCAATCAAACCATCGGCCGTCATGAGGTTCTTCTGAACACTTTCATGATTATTAACTACCAACTGGATCAACTGTCGGGAACAAAAGCAAAGTCTGCTGTAAAAAAACTCAACCCTAGCCCGTGTGTCGTCCCCACGGGTGACTCCAGCAGCGGCGCCGACTCCTTCCTCCCTCACCTCTGCTCCCTCTCTTCGCCACCACCGTTGGCCAGAGCCACCAGGGCAAAGACCCTCATCATGGTTGGCAGCGGGGCCCTATTCCCTCTGTTCGTGGGTGGCTGACAGGGGGTGGCCTAGGTCGGCAGAGGCGTTGAGCTCGCATGGGGCTCGGCCGAACGACAACGAGCGTTCGGGTTAGCACCCCGGCGAGCGACAAGGTATCAAGTGTTGGTGGTTTGCTTCGGCCATGTGGGTGGCAAGGCATGCTGTAGCGGCTGATCCTGGTGAGCCTGTCGCCGGCGGCAGCAACCAAGCCTAGATCCAGATCTTCAGTCCCCGGTGCGCCCTGTCGGAGAGGTTCTGCGATCTGTCCCTTCAACGTTACTGGTCGGGGAGGTCGAGCGAAAGCTCTGCACCTCGGCGTCGGTGGCGACGATGCATGGGTCCGTTATTCTCTTGGGGCACCGTCTTGACATTCTCCCTACCCTCTGACACTCAGGGTGAGAACCTTTGTCCGCTTTGGCTGGCGCGGCGGCAGGGACGCTTCACGTTGTGTCCCTCGTGGGGGTGTCTTCGATGAGTGCAGTGATCCCTCAGGTGGGACAACATGTCTTCTGTGCTTCTCCTTGGTAGCATGCTACAGGCGTTTCACGTTTGTGCAT
Source organism: Thinopyrum elongatum (assembly GCA_011799875.1). Classification (NCBI taxonomy): domain Eukaryota; kingdom Viridiplantae; phylum Streptophyta; class Magnoliopsida; order Poales; family Poaceae; genus Thinopyrum; species Thinopyrum elongatum. Next base: position 12,371,570 of record CM022299.1, read on the forward strand.
TTTTACCGTTCTCGGCTTGGTTTGTCTTCTAATCCCTCCGTCTGATGAAGAGTGTATGTTTGGCTTTAAAATTTCTCCACAAAAGAGTGTACTTCTATCTTCCTAATGCACTTTAAAGTAGAAAAATAATGTTTTTCTCTCTTCACACGGTAATCAAGACCAATAACATTCTACACATGGTCTCCTTAATTTTTACATGCACTTAGCTCATTGAGGGTTGGGTAATTAAAGAGTAGAGAGATGGTGGCTTGCATCTTCCCAATGCATTTTTTATTCCACTCTATAATTTATCCTAAAATTTCTATATGTACACTTTTCACCGAACGGAGGGAGTATTTTGCTTTGTCAGCTCTTGAAGATTTCCTCAATAACTTGTATCGTTTGGTCGTGTGGCTTTATTTTATTTTTTTGCGAGAAAACTTTCAATCTATTCATCTTCAATCATGGTAGTACAACGAACACCAGAAATAAAAATTATATTCAGATCCGTAAACCACCTAGCGACGACTACAAGCAATGAAGCGAGCCGAAGGCGCGCCGCCGTCATCGCCCCTCCATCGCCAGAGTCGGGCACAACTTGTTGTAGTAGACAGTCGGGAAGTCGTCGTGCTAAGGCCCCATAGGACCAGCACCCAGAACAGCAACCGCCGCCGAAGTCGGGTGGCTTTATTAATATAAAGTAAAGCAAAAGCTGTTTCAACATCAATTGTTTGGAAGCCAATGTCATCTTATCTTTCTCTCTAACTGAATTCTAGCATTTTGCATCGAATTGTATGTTCATCGGCCTAGTAGCACCAATTATCACAAAACTAGTTACGTGCAAATAAAAGATGCCTCAATGTTCAAATAAATCCTGGCCAACAATGGTCCCCTCATCCCGCTCAAGTTGGAAAATTTTCCTTTTATAGACCTTGTCATTCGCGATCAAATGAAAAGAATTCGCATTGTTTCACCTTCAAAACATTTCTAATTAATCTTAGCATGTTGGGCCCATCTGATCTCCTCCTCACACATTAGTTTCGCCATGAATTCGTGCACCTCTCACTTGGCAGCATGTTTTCCGGCAGAAAGAGGGACCGTATCTGCTTTGGTATCTAAAGCATCAACAATGGCAAGCAACCGATTCCTCCTATACACACCACTCAAAACTCTTAACCCGGCCTCATAGGAATTGTCTGAGGTGACGAATTTTAACTCGCCACCTCACAACATTAGTGCCCTCTCTAGCTAGTTTTCTTAGACCATTCTTAAGCCACCATGTCAATAAAACCTTCCCGTGTGAACCACAGTTTGAAAGAAAAAATAAACATGACCTTGTTCCGGATGTGAACGGCTTCACCGGAGTAAAAAAGAAGACGAACATGGACATGTGGTCAGAAACACTCCTTTGAAGAGTCTGCACCATCACCGGAGGAATGCACACATTATTTTATTTTTTGGGTGCACTGCATACTTACTCTCATCAATACCACACTTACTACTATCATCAGGGAGTATATATAGTAATACACTAACTTGAATGAAATCAATACAACACCTACTACTATCATCAATGTGTAGTGGGAGCTACATAGTGCGTACTACTCCACACAAAGGTTACTAGTGCTACATATACTAGTGAGCAAAGTAGAGTGCCCACAGGTTACTACATGTACTTTGTCCATGTCATTGCTTACACCATATTACTTAGCCCTGGACTCTCTTGCATATCCATAGTGAACAAAGATGGGGATTTAGCTTTGATGCTGATCGGAGTAGAAGATGGTTTTTTTTTTCGAGAGAGTAGTAGAAGATGGTAGATTATGAATGGATGGCACCAGGAAACATACGTTTAGGACAACTGAACTACATTGTGGACATTTCCTTGTTGTCGTTGATACTTCCCTTTGAACATCACTATTCGAGTGCATGTGTTTAACTACTTCTGATTCAAGATGGCAATGGGGCCCTGAAACCCGCGTCCCCGCGGGTTTTTACCCTGGGGACGGGCGACTTTCTATCCCCGCGTGGCTGCTAGTGGGTACATTATAAAACCCGGCATGTTTCATGGGTTTAAACCCGTTTCAGTACTACCCGAACCCGAAACCCGACAATACCCGTCAAAATACGTTCATTACTACTTATTTGATTCTTATAGATGCTGACAATGAACAAGGACAACGATGTTGGAGTTCTCTTCAAGACATTCAAGAGGGAATGCATGTGAAGTGCAAGTACTTGCACATTTCATATACCAATCTGCATATTTTTCATGTTTAACTTTAGCTAGGGCGAATTTTCATCTTCTCTAGGACTTGGCACTTTGATTTGGCATTGGAATCGTTGATAGTCTTTTGGCTGCTTATTTACTTGCACATTATGTATGGTGATTTACTAGCACTTTGTTTTACTACTTATTGTACTTGAATATTATGATGTTGTTTTCATTGACTGCTCATGGGACGGGTTCCCGGTGGGTTTAGAAAATCCGACGGGTTTAGGGGACTAGCAAAAAACTAGCCCCGCGCACCATGATGGGGACGGGGACGGGCTTGCGATTTTCTCGTGGGGATGGGTTTGGGCAAGCAAAACCAGACGGGTTTCGTCCCCGTTGCCATCTTGACTTCTGATCGCCTTTTTTTTTCACAAAGGGTGTTCTGACATGCCTAATAAAATGATATCTGAATGGTGTCCACGTGCAAACATCACACTAGCCCACTACTAGCCACAAAGCAAGGAAATGTGCTAACGCCCCTTCCTTGTAGCCGTGAAACTTTTTAGCGCTACTGTTTGCAAAATTTTTGAAAATAATTTTTGAGGATCTAGCAAATCACAGTCGCTGATGATGAAAAACATATATATCCTTGATACAAGTTGTGAAGGCGAGGATACAATTACCCTTATTTTGTCATTTAATTGCTTATTACGCTAGTAACAATTAGCAGTACAAAATAAGTTACAGTAGATAACCTAACTGACATGTATGAAAGTGTAGACAAAACTATTACAATAAAATTGATATATGAATGGTGTCTTCATGTAAGCATCCCCCTAGCTAGGCCACTATAGCCACAAACTGGCTCTCAAGCATGTACTAACAGCCCTCCATTGTAGACATGAAACTTTGAAGTAACTCTGAACTGTTTGAACTACTGGTACGATTTTCACTGGGAAAACTCTAACAAGATGTGTGCATGGGAATGGAAAGCACCAACAAAACCCTTCAGCAAAGAAAGAAAACTGGGATTTGCTGGAGATGCTCTAAGGCCGCACCGCATGGAAGCTGTATTTCAACGTGCAACACTCAAATGCAAAAAGATTCAGAGAACATTACTTCAACTAATCCATGAGTAGAATTCAAATGGTCCAAGCAATATTTTACAAGCTTATGATGTTTCCAGAAAAGCAAATTCTTGTGCATGCGTGTTGCACTGTTGCATGGCATGTCCGTTCTACAACAACATTTTCATACATAAACAGTGTGATCATTTAGTGTTTCATTCCCTGGATAGATCATAAGAGCTGCACCTTAAGAGCTCTTCGGAAGTTGTAGCACAATATTGCAAGTTCTAACTGAAGATAATTTAGATTCTTCGTGTGAACCAAAGTCTAGCACGTTGATGAAACCCGGCTTACAAACTTGCCGCCCTGCTCCTTTGGTATTCCCCAGTCAAGATCTGTAGTTTAGTTTGACCGACTGTGTTGCCAGTAGAAAGGGCACAAATGTTTCTTCTGTGTGTTCCTCTTGCATCGAGGAAATTCAATGATGCAACTTATTGAGCACATATCACTTCAATGGTCTTTGGATAAGCAGGTTGGCTGTAAAACAGATATCAACACAATCAGCCCACGCTGGATAAGGTGGTTTTGTAAAACCAGAAAAACATGGACTTTTACTTTGTTCTAGCATGCATATCAGAGAACTAGTTCCCAGTTTCTCACCCTTCTCAGGCCCAGTTCTTTTGGCCGATTCTCCCATAATCTTGAGAATCGACCCTCGACCCAGCTTATCCCAGAATCTTGAACCCATATTAATCTTGAACTGCTCCAGGTTGCTGGGCTAACATGTACAATTAAAATACAAGTATAATCCAAGCTCCAAACAGACCAGTTGCATCACAAAGATGGATTCCTAACCACGCACACTTGAGACTAATATATTGCTAATTTCATCTAGCTCAGTTGTCTACTAGCACAGAGGGCGTTAGTGATATAATAATATAATATTGCCAGGACCAATTTGCCTCTTAACAATTACACTACGAACCTTTCTAGTAATACAAATGGCATGCACCTGAGGGAAATAAACAATTACACTAACAAACCATTTTCTACATAGGACAACGGCTATGTGATGTCTCATATATTTCTATGTATGTGCATGACGAACAAGAGACCCTATGATCGCCACAAAATACTCATTTGACGATAATAAACACCACAAAATAAGCTAGTTCCCATTTTAAATGTAGAAATCTTACTGATCGCCACAAAGTACTTGAAGATAATAAACGCCACAAAATATTAAGCCTATTATCTGGTCCATGGATGCACTGTCATGTCAAGATATATGGCAAGGCCACAAAAGAAAAAATCTGCTAAAACCAGACAAACATGGACTTTTACTTTCTTTTGGCATGCATATCAGAGATTAATTCCCAGTTTCTCACCCTGCCTGCTAAATCTTGAACTGCTCCAGGTTGCTAGTCTAACATATACAATTACAATGCAAGTATAGTCCCAAGCTCCCAACAACGCAGTTGCATCACAAAGATGGATTCCTAACCACGCACAATTGAGACCAATATATTGCTAACTTCATCATAGCTCAGTTGTATACTACTCCCACCATTTCTAAATATAAGCCCTTTTAGAGTTTCAATATGGATGTACATAGACATATTTTAGAGTGTAGATTTACTCATTTTACTCCGTATATAGTCCAGATTGGAATCTATAAAAGGTCTTATATTTAGGAATGGAGGGAGTAGTACAGAGAGTGCTAGTGATATATTGCTGGGAGGACCAATATGCTTCTTAACAATTACACTACAAACCTTTCTAATTACACTACAAACTTTTCTAGTAACACAAATGGCGTGCACATAGGAAAATAAACAATTACACTACAGACCATAATCTACATAGGACAGCAGGCTGTGTGATGTCTCATATATTTCAATGTATATCCATGATGAACAAAAGAACTTATGATCGCCACAAAATACTCATTTGAAGATAATAAACGCCACAATATAAGCTAGTTCCCATTTTGCAATGTAGAAATCGTTCTGATCGCCACAAAATACTTACTTGAAGATGATAAACACCACAAAACATTAAGCCTATGCTCTGGTCCGCGTATGCACTATCATGTCAAGATATATGGCAAGGCCATAAAATATAAATTCTGCTAAAAATACTAGTGCAGGAGGAAGCTACATCTTGATTTGCAGAACACTGAACTCGGTAAATCTTTCAAGCTTGGTATGAGTGGCAGAGTAGTGATTATACTCCCGGAGATGACAAAGATACTAGTATCTGCTACGGCTAAGAAAAATATAGTTGATATAGCTCAAAATCTATTTTAGATTTGTTCTCAGCCTCACCAAATAGAATGTATGTGGAAGTTTTTATCTAGAAAGAAGAAATTTCAGGAGATGACATTAGAACTTCTAAGATGCTGAAGATATATGTATCTGTTTATGAAACGATACAGCCAAGAAAATAATAAGGATAAAGAACCTCTTATTTGACTTTGCAACTACACCATGGTCAATTTATAATAACTGTTAGAGAATGGTTGGCCGTGAACCAACATTTAAAATAGTCTGTTTCTTGAAGTTCTGGAACAAGGCCATAATGATCAAGGGAGGGAAGTTATTTTACTTATTTGGATATATGAAACTTGTTACATTATCATAAGATATTCTCTGGTAAATTTCTTCTTTTGTTTCTTGAAGAGAAATTGGATATATGGTTGTTAGTATACTCAAAGGTATGCAAATGATTGGCAATACTCAACAGCAGCTCACCATGTTGTCTTATTCTTTAGATGGGTAAATTGAATTACTATAGCAAGACAACAAAAATTTCATAACTTAATGATAAATTAGTAATTAAATCTCACCCTCCTAGTCAAGGAACCTTGAGTCAAGGGCTCACCTTGCTGTGTACCAGAGAACGAGGCCATGGCATGATGTAGGGATGGGAAGACCCATGAAGGATACGACCAAGGTTGTTCAGCGCCGCTGTTTCCATGCAGAAGGATAGTAGCCAGCGAGTTGAATGATGATGCTGCCACCTCCCACAATAAGCAGACAAGTACACAAAGCCACCGATGATCGCCTTGACATTCACTTCAATATTTTTAACATCATCTCTGAAATCACACCGAACGATCCCAAGGATCTCCTGCAATGGAAGTGACTTGTCCTGCATCCATCTCTCGACACCATCGTCATTATCGGCTCTCCATGTCCAAACAACGAGCGCAGATTTGGAATTCAGTTCTACATTAGGTGCGAAGACCACACAAAGCCTTCCATCCTTGGTCTCGCCAGCCGTCAACATTTCATTAACTCTGCTGCTCGGCGGCATATCCATCCGAAAGAATTGCATCGTAGCAGTGTTAAGCACACGGGCATCCGATGGCCTACCAACGGTCCAATAGATGCGACCATTCACCAGCTTACCACGCTGAGGCCAGAGCCCATCGATGTTTGTCCATGGGAACACCTGCCACTTCTTGGTGTCCGATGATAAGACATCAGCACGCGCCCCGCGTTCGCCATGCCATACGCACATGACGCGGTACGACGACGGGTAGTCTTCTTCTTCGGCGAGAATGTGGTAATCAAAATGCAAGCCCTCGCAGTCGTCCGCGCGCGGCGGCAGGGGAAAGAGGTCCATGGTCCGCCTGAGCGGGTTGTAGACGGCCACCTGCCGGGTGCTCCAGTTGTCGAGAACAAGGAATCCGTCGCGGCAGGCACCAATTGACCACTCGAAGACGGCATCCTCGTCGTCTTCATCTTCAGAGACGGAGACAGCATCCTCGTCGTCGTCTTCAGAGACGGGGACAGGGATGGAGTCGGCTTCCTCGTCTTCGGGGACAGGGACGGGAACAGAGACGCCGTCGTCTTCGGGGTTGGGGACGGGGACGGAGACGGCATCCTCCTTGTCGTCTTCGGGGACGGGGACGGGGCCAGCATCCTCCTTGTCGTCCTCGGAGACGGGGAGGCGGGTGAGGAAGAAATCGGCGCCGCGGACGGCGGCCGCGGTGTCCGGATCGGAGCGGCGGAGGAGAGGCACGAATGTAGGAGTGACGGTGTCTTGGATGCCGAGGAAGAGGCCCAGGAGCGGGGGCGGGTGGAGCGCGCGGAACTGGCGGCGGAAAGCGGGGGACGAACGGACGGCGCCGAGGAAGGCGCGGCAGCTGATGGCGGCGCTGACGAGGCTCGGGAGGGAGGGGAGGCGGAGGAAGATCTCACGCAGGGTGTCGTCGTCGAGGGCGGTTATGGTGGTTGGGTGGAGTTGCGAGGGTTTCTTCGCCGGCGGCGGCGGCGGCGACGCCATGGCGCACAGGATTCAGAGTTGAGGAGCGAAAGTAGTGGATGGCAGAAAGGGCAATGACTATTGGGCTCTGGCGGCCCAAAAAGCCCAAGCTATCGAGTTTACTGTTTTGATGAATGCTTTGATGAGGAAGAATACCACGATGATCCTGCTTTGAGACTACCATCTAGTTCTCCATACCACTCAAAAAAAAAAATCTAGATCTCCATAAAAAGTCCTTCTGATGCTTTCCTAGCCCTTGGATGCACTCACTAAAAATATAGAGAACAAGAGACGTAGATACCTGGTTTGACGTCTAGTCCTTGATCCAGCACATTACAATGTTACATGGGCAAGGGTAGTAAGTTTGATTCACAAGAACGACGAAGAGGGTGCCATGCAAATCACACTAACCGAATGGTTTGCACACTGCATGAAGTCGGCCATGTGATCTCCTTCCTAACATATCCCAAGAGGTCTTCATGTTCACTACATTCAGTTTGGTTGGTTATGCAAAGATTAAGTTTTCATGTTCACTACATTCAGTTAGATCGTAGATATCTATCGCCGGCGGTGAAGGAGGTTACATCCTCACCGGTGGCAGAAAATTTGCACATCGACTAAACTAGCGCTAGATTATAAGCAGCTCCTTGTTGCAGAGCTGTCGATTGGCACTTTTGGAAGTGAGAACTCCAAAGAATTAATCATCATATCATCAAACACTTCACGATATCATTTCAAGACCAAAAAGCTGGAAATCAGGAAACCAGAGCTCAATGAAACCATCATTTGACCAATCCAAAATTCAGGCCAACGGGCGAACCAGGTTTAGATTATACTTCAGCAATCTTTGTACCATGGCATAAGAGAACCAGCGACCACCACTTCATGCACAACTAAATTTATGTTGCAACACAAGCTATGCACAACCAAACATATCAAGTCCAGTCATCAAACATAGAATCTCACCAGATATCAAGTGTTATACATAACTCACAATCTCAAGCCAACATGCTACAAGAGGAAATAACAATTTACATGGGTCCACAGACACCAAAAGATTAATAAAGTCTACACTTCTGCTGATGGCAAATTATATATCCCGCAATATTATAAGTGCAGTGTGTCATTCTTGGCTTCAGGGATCTCCCATCGCCACCCACGCCCACCGCATTTCTTCGGTAGCACGTATTGTGCCCGCTGGGGGGGTCTTGTACTTGTCAAATGCGCCTTCTTCGTCGAGGCCCTAGACAACAAGCAAGGAAGACGAATCTATCAATCAATAGACATCTGGGGATTACAAATACCGTACAGCACAGGTATATATATTCCCTTACCCTCAACATGAGTCTTATGCTAACCTCCTCACCTGCAGCTGCATCCAACTGTACACAACACACAGTTAGCAATGGAACAACGAGGGACAGAAGAAACATTAAAACGCTAGTATACCAAGGAATAATAAGTTAATCAATTATATGTCATCATCGTCGCCTCCAGGGTATGCCATCGGAGGCAAGCTATGTACCCCAAATCGTGTTCCGCGAGGTGATTTAGGTGCCCCAAATGGCAAAAATGCGTCCTTCATGTGGCCATAAGCAAATAGAAAAACTTGGTTTGGGTGCTTCATATGCTCGCCGCTTCCATTATTTTGACAACCATGGCAGGTACCTTGCAATGAAAAACGAAAAGACATTTAAGAGGTAAAAAAACTGTGTGTACATGAACTAATTTGAGTTTGAGATATTAAGAACTTCATTCAAGGTAAGAGTATATTTTATTTACCATTGTCAGTAGGTTGAAGCATGAGTAAACAGTTGGGCACCAACTTCTCATGCTCTCCCTTAATAGATGTGAGTTCAGCGAAAAAGAGCTTGGTCACACCATGGTCAACTCCTTGTGCCATGGCAGTGAAATTGATGTGATAGTACAAACTATGGACATCACCCTCACATATTAATTGGCAGCGCACTTCTTTGAGTTGATATGCAAAATCCTAAAGTGAAAAACATAAACCCGGTCAGAAGTAATGCTTAGATAAGACAGTGCTAGAAGGGAGGGATAGAGAGCTAACCCCCTCAAGATTGTGATCATCATTATACTTGTCTACCAGAGCTTGAGCCAACTGGTGTGTCCAATTACGGATTATATCCATTGGATGAGATTTAGAAGCCACCTTCCTACTGCCGTCAGGCCAGTAAAGACAACGTTGTACACCCATCTCCACAAGAGAAGGCCCAGGCTTAAACCTAGTTTAGAACAGAGCATTTTATATGATTAGTAGACATTTAATTCCTCAGAAACGGACTGGTGGGCAATCTAGAGCTTAAGTTGAGAGCCTTACATTGTTGGGTGCCGGCGGTCATGAAGATAATGATCAATAGCATTGTGAGTTTCCTGGAGGCTCTGAAACAGCCCACTCACATGAGGATATGTATGGAAAGACCCCTCGCGATCCATCCTGATGTAAAACACGATGCCCCAGTCACAGGGTCGCACAACCCAAATGGTTTCAGGGCGACACACTGATGGTGGTGGGGCATCAATGGTGTCATGACTCATGAGCTCTCTTTCCAATGTAGTAGTTTGGAGCAACTCCTCCTGGGACGAAACACTCGATTCTTCAAGCGTTTGCTGAGATGCACCAGCCATATCCCACTCCTGCTGCTCGAATCTGGAGGAGTCCAATGGTCCACTGTGCAATACATGACCAAGTTGATTTATTATTCTTGCCAGAAAAAAATTCCAATAGATGACAGGAATCTAAAGTGAAATACAGAACTTCATCCTCAACTTTGGACTTGACCAAAAATAAAAAATGAAATGAAGGACAAAGTGGGAAGAACAAGGTCTCGTTTTATGTTGTGTTTCTTATGTAACAGAGTGAACCTTTATTTGAATTATCTAACCAGCTCATGGATATGTAAAATCTGATTTTTAGGGAAGGCTGGAAATCCAGTTTTTAGAAGGAAGAAGAAAACAGACATACGTCTTGTAAAAAAATGTTTTCTATGTACTAGATTGCAATGGATTGCGGCGCATCCAAACAAAATATTGTATATACTTACCTTAACCAAACAAAGGAAAACAACAATTTAAAGATCCGCCAAAAACTTGTGTCTAATTCTCGATACCCAAACAGCTACTTCACATAGAAAAACAATCGATGACACATGGTTGATTGACCCTCTCTCACGCAAAACGCCTGTATGCTTAAAGTTTGCTCCTTCATAACTTTCACTGATAAAGAAATAACATCTTGTTCAGTGGAAATTCAACTCACACATATATATCTTCATGTATTCTACGTTTTTTGTCTCGTCGATAGCGAGACGTCTATAATTATTTCCTAAATTTCATGATTTGTCGGCTCAGTCGTTGAGAAGTGCCCACAGGGATAAGGTGTCCATCGGTGTGTTCATGCCATAGTTTTAAATAGTCGGCTATAGCATGGTGCCGCTAAATGGTACTCATGTAAAATATAGTCCGTTAATAGTTGGCTACAGCCTAGCGATAGCTGATTTGGAGGACCATCGCTATTTGGCAAAACCCGCTATTTAAAACACTCTTCATACTTCACAGGGATGAATGTATATATGTACATACGGGTGAAAGGGATTATAACTTATTTAGGAGATGCCCTGAGTTATACTTGGAAGGAAACGCGGTGAACCCTAGCTAACCTTAACCTCACACAACGCGTTCAGGGGTCGACTTGACTACGTACAGAAGTAACGTAAGAAGATTGATTAGAGATCATTAGGGGCATGCACGCACTTACGTGTCTTGATAATTCTCCATGCTAGCTAGTCGCCGGGGTCGTTGCCGTGTCTCTCCTCGTCTCCTCCCGTCCACGCTAATTAGGCGGCGATCACGGCTCCGTTGCCTTTGGATCGTATTATATGTATATATAGCGAGAGACAGAAAGGGCCAAGGATCGGTCACGAGGCATACTCGGATTGGGATCGGATAGGAAGGGGTTAAGGGCAGCCCGGTGCATGTAGCTCCCGCTTGCGCAGGGTCCGGGGAAGGGTCCGACCACTTTGGGTTTATTGCACGCAGCTTTTTCCTACATTTCTGTAAGAGGTTGTTTCCAGGACTTGAACCCGTGACCTCATGGTCACAAGCCAGCAGCTTTACCACTGCGCCAAGGCTCCAGGAAGGGGTTAAGGCTGGGAAAGATTTGGGATTGGAAAGAAAAAGATTCGGCCGAGTTGGAAGGGGAGAGGCGATTTTCCGATCGATTCCAGGAAGGTCCTGCTTAGTGGTGATGGCTGTGGCGGTGGTGGCTATGGATAGCCCTGCTGGCGGTCCGGTGGTGAGTCCGGTGATCTGCGAGCTTGGAGTCGAGTGGAGCAGCTGTGTGGGAGGACCCTTGAACTTGTTCGGCCCTCGGGGAACCCTAGGAAATGCTTCTGTAGAGTTTCTCCAAGTTTTGCTTCCGATTTATGCATGAGATGACCCAATAGCGGCAGACATCCTGTCAAGTGTCGTCAAGGACAACCAGCGGACAGTCCTACAACGAAGGAGGCAAGGATGTAGGGGACTCGGTACGGGATTAAATGAAATACTAAGGCCCAGTTCTTTTGGCCGATTCTCCTAGAATCTTGATAATCGACCCTTCACCCAGCTTCTCCCAGAATCTTGAACCCATATATTTTTTACAATCCTAGTTATTTACATCCTAACTAGCTAGGATTGTAAAAAAAATATGAGTTCAAGATTCTGGGGGAGGCTGGGTGGAGGGTTGATTCTCAAAATTCTGGGAGAATCGGCCAAAAGAACTGGGCCTAAAGCGGGGGCTTAGAGCATCTTCAACCGAAACACCCTAAAACAGACATGGTATCCGTCCGCGGAGAGTTGTATGGGAGCCGGCCATCCAACCATGTCTCTCAAACGTTCGCATGCATTTCATATGAAATTTGAACAAACTGGATGATTTTTCTACAAACCAATGATTTATTTTAACTGGACCAAGTTCATTACAAAAACAAAGACACTTTCTAAACCTAGTCTAAACATTCGCTAGCCGTGGAAGTGTCTGTGTTCCATGGCATGTGTTTCCCATGTCCGGCAATGTCAATGACTATGAGCCCGGGAAGTGAAACTGTGAGAGGGAAAGAGTACTACCAGGGACATGGCCGACACGGCACACTAGACGTGGCCGCATTTGTGTCCCACCTCCTACTCTTCTTCGCCGGAGTTCGTCGGGATGCCGCCGGACGTGGACGGGCCTACCTTGTGGTCGTTGCGGCGGGGTACGACCATTGTGGACTAGCAACGCCCGTGATCGTTTGTGTCTCCTCTTAGTTCACCTCCATGTCGATCTTAGCGAGCAGGGCGTCGTTCTCCACCGCGGGACGCAAAGCCGCCATCGCTCGCAGTGGATGTCGCGGGCGCTGCGCACGGACTGGTACAGCGCCCGCTGCTCATCCAAGAATCTTAGATCCTCCAAGACAATGGCCGCGATGACATTGTCATTCGCATGGTCACACGCAATTTTGCCACTCCACGATGACATTGAATAGGCATGGAGAGCGGGATGCGGGGCGGGCGGTGCTCTCCGCCGGCCGCACGCCGCTCTCCGTCGGTCGCGCGCCGCTTCAAGTTTGGCTCTAGTGAGAGATTGTGTCCGCTCTGAGCAGATATGAATGCGTGTGTGTGTGGGGGGGGGGGGGGGGGGGGGGGGGGGGGGAGGGGAGCGAAAGGGCAGCCGCACTGGAGAGGGCATGGGCGTGGGAGAAGATTTTGTGTTTGGACCGGGGTGTGGGACGCATACATTGCAGCGGTCCGGACGCCCGCAAAGCCCCGCCTCCGGTTTGTAGAATTTTGGACAAGCTGGCTGATCCGCGGAGCGATGGGTATCACGTTGGATGGCAAACTATGTCCGAACAGTTACGTCCGGATGTCGCAGGCGATTTTTCGATCCATGCTGGAGATAAAATTCGGGGTCTGGGAAGAGTTAATTAGTTGGAAAGATCGTACTAGAAGTTTTAAAAAAAAATCCGTCAGTTTAGGATTATTGTTATTTCCGTACCTGTAAATCATGGGCCATGAATCACATGCATTCATCTGGGCATCTGGCGAACAGTCCACGATCCTCACCATGGTAGCACCAGCCAATAGCAGCGCACCATATTCCCATGCTAATCCGAGGCACCGTCCAATCCAACGGTTTGGGATAACGGTGCAGATCAATCTAGCACAAATTATGGAAGAGTGCTCACGAAGGAATCAAATAGATCCCCACCCTCAAGAATAAATAAAAATAATAATCAAATGGATCCAAGGCTCCAAGCTTAAGTCGGTTTGGGTTCCTCTTGGGACCATCTATAAATACCTACATCCGGAGTCCTTTTAGCACATAATAACGATCAGGATCCGTCAAGCTGAGAATCCATAGCTTCACAAATCACAAGGGCGCAAGGCAAGGCATAAATCGCAAGCGGTAAGTAATTTCCATCCATCGTATTCCGATTTCATGTTTGCAGTTTTGTAGCCACTCACCATGCTTCGATAGTTAGCTTTAGGCCTTGTACAACGCTAGATGCTTAGCGGGGTGTTTAGAAAATTAAATTGGGTTTTCTAATGCACCAGTGCCTATTTCTACAGGAGACATCTAATTAAACGTCTACCCTATACAAATAAGCATCGATGCTTAAAGAAACACCAGTTTATTTGTCTAAGCACCCTTCCTAAGCGCGTTGCATTGTACAAGGCCTTAGCAGTTTAGCCACTACCTAGTGATGATTAATTTGAAGTAGTTCTAATAACTAGCCATGTGTATGATCAAACCGTGGCTTTGATGGTAAAACATGAATGGTCGACATGCGTAGTGTATGTTTTGCTGTGTTTGACTCTGAAATTACGTTCCTTTTTGTGAGTAGTCCTTCGTTTCGGATTGCATGTAAGATTACAAGGACATCATTGTATTCGATAAAAGACATTATCATTTAAATTTTGGATGCATGTTTTACTATTTTATTTTCAGAATGGCTCGCACCAAGGTGACGGCTCGGAAATCCACTGGAGGAAAAACCCCTCGGAAGCAGCTTGCTGCAATGATTGTGCATGTACTGCATTCGTCATTACTCTTCAATGGCTTCCACTAGGAAGCTCAGCAATTTAGTTCCTTTACAAATTTTCGGTTCACAACAAAATATTGGTTTTGACATGATAGGCCGCTCGTAAGACAGCTCCTTCAATGGGACAAGTGAAGAAGACTCACCGGTACCGCCCTGGTACTGTAGCTCTATGGTATGCAATATCTTTTCTTGATTTCTTCTTGTTTCTAGGATCAAGTATTTTTTCCAAAACTAATTACATCCATCTATTCTTTTAAGTGAAATCCGCAAGTATCAGAAGGGCACTGAGCTACTCATAAGGAAGCTGCCCTTTCAAAGGCTTGTTAGGGAGCTTGCCGTGGCTTCAAAGGTAAAATTTCATAGGATCAAGCACATCTTAATTTTGTTTTCTTGCAATTTTACTTGCCAACGGAAATATATTTTACTTATGTTATATTTGTTTGCTCCTCGACTATGTTTGCAGAGTGATCTACGGTTCCAAAGCCATGCGGTTCTTGCTTTGCAAGAGGCAGCAGAGGCATACCTAGTGGGTCTCTTTGAGGACACCAACCTATGTGCTATTCATGCCAACCATGTCACCATCATGTCCAAGGATGTTCAACTTGCTAGGAGGATCCGTGGCGAGAGGCGTTGATTTGATTGGAGACGGAGCTATGTCGTGGCCTTCAATAGTTTATGTCAATGCTTTTATGTTGCAAGAAAATTAGCTTTTGATGACGAATGTTCAACTATGTATGGGATAATCAGTTAAACTAGCATATCTATATGCAAATTAATTGAGAAGTTAGTGATAGTTCAGACTGTAGTTGCAACCACAGCCGATCGTAAGCAGCATAGTATATGCTTCACAACGGCCAAATGTTGCCTCCCCGACGACTCCATCATTTAGCTCACAATTCCCACTGACCTATAGGCAAAGGGTGACTTTTAGTAAGTAATTGTTATCGACCCACACGGTTCTTGGCACATGCCATACAACGCCTACGAGAGACTCAATACCTAGTAAATATTGCCATCTTCGGTGAACCTAGCCGACCAATGCACATACACCTCCTTAGCAAGGTCGTCATGGAGAAGGCATGATTTACGTCTATGAGATGTACCTACTAGATATTGTGCCCTTCTAGTGTCACAAACACCTGCACGATCCGCATGCACGCAACCAGGGCAAATACCTCATTGAAGTCCAACCCCTGCCGCTTGCCACCAGTCGTGCTTTGTACTTGATGGCATTGCTGGTTGGGTCCTTCTTAGGGGACTCATGCTCAAAAATCAAATTCGTGGCAAAACTAATTTTACAATGGAAATCTATAATACTAAAAGGCACATCTACTATATTATTTTGTAGAGCTAACAACTTAATTACTCCCTCCGATTTAGTACAAAGTTGTACAACTTTGTACTAAACCAATGTCAATTAATATGGATCGGAGGGAGTATGAAATTTCATAAAAAAATTGGGAAACTATTGAATTTGCAAATTGACCAAGATCTAAAAGTTGTACCCATTTATGTAGTTTCAACTACACTAGCAATCAAATTTTGTAAATGAGGAGATCAAGTATGAATACACATAACTGATGCAATTTAAGATTTTAAGAGCAATATTTATGATGGTTGCTTTGTAAGGTACTAGAGAAAATTGGTTTTTGAAAATAGAAATTCCAGATTGTAAACAAAGAGTGAGTGACAAATTTTATTTGTCGACAAAAATTGAATTAAAGGTACTGGAATATTTTCAGTTCAAACGGTACAGCCATACTATGCTGCATTGCAATGCCAATGAGAAGAGGTATGCCAAAAATATGGAATTATGCAACCTTCATTTTGTGATAAATAAGATTATATTTATTGGGGCCAATACAAGTCTGAATTATTGCGGTGGAAGCAATATAATGAAGTTTTTTAGGGTATAATTAAAAAGAAGCTGTAAAGTGTAAACCCTTTGTTTAGGGCAACTGCAATTTGTTGGGCCGTCGGAGCCCAATAGTCTCAACCCTCATTCTCCTTCCTCGTGTCCGCGCGTGCGCAATGGCCTCGCCGCCGGCGAAGAAGACACTGCCCCCAACCACCACCATTAGCGCCCTGGACGACGACACCCTGCGCGAGATCCTCATCCGCCTACCCTCCCTCCCTAGCCTGATACGCGCCGCTCTCAGCTGCCGCACCTTCCTCGACGCCGTCCGCTCATCCCCCGCCTTCCGCCGCCGCTTCCGCGCGCTCCACCCTCCCCCACTCTTTGGTCTCTTTCTCAGCATGGAAGACACCATCGTCCCTACCTTCGTGCCCCTCCGCCGCCGCTCCGACCCGGACCTCGCGGCGGCCGTCCGCGGCGCAGATTTCCTCCTCACCCGCCTCCCAGTCCCGGAAGGCGAGAATGATGCCGTCTTCCTTCATGTCCCCGTCCCCGTCCCCGAAGACGACGAGGATGCCATCGTCCACGAGTGGTCAATCTGTGACTGCCGTGATGGATTTGTTCTTCTTGGCAACTGGAGCACCCAGCAGTTGGCTGTCTACAACCCGCTCACGCGGACCCTGGATCTCTTTCCCCTGCCGCCTGATGAGGACCGCGAGGGCTTCAATGTTGATTTCCACATCCTCGCCTCAGAACAAGACTACCGGTCGTTCCACGTTGTGTGCGTCCGGCACGATGAACGTGGCGCACGCGCAGTCGTCTTATCGTCGGACACCAGGAAGTGGCAGATGTTCCCATGGGAAGATATCAACGGGCTCTGGCCTCAGGATGGTAAGGTGGCGAATGGTTGCATCTATTGGACCATCGGAGTGCCCAAGGACGCCCGTGTGTTAAACACCACTACAATGCGATTCTTCCGAATGGATATGCCGCCGCGTAGGAGAGGGAGTGAAACATGGATCGCTGGTGAGACCAAGGATGGAAAGCTCTGCATGGTCTGCGTCACTATGGAACCATCAAGATTTGAATCCGCTCTCGATGTTTGGACCCGAAGAGCCGATGACAATGGTGTCGAGAGGTGGATGCTGGACAAGACACTTCCGTCACGGGAGATATATGAGATCGTTCGGTGTGAATTCGACAAGGATAATGTTAAGGTTCAGCTGAGTGTTAATTCGATTATTGATGGATTTGTGTACTTGCGTGCTCACTGCGGGAAGTGGCAGCATCCTCATTCGACTCATTGGCTCCTATCCTTCTGCGTGGAAACAACGGTGCTGAACAACCTTGGTCGCATCCTTAATGGTGCTTCCTATCCCTACATTATGCCATGGCCTCATTCTTTGGTACACAGCAAGGTGAGCCCTCCACTCAAGGTTGTTTGACTTGTAGGATGAAATTTAATTACTAAAATCCTTTATCTTTTTAAGTTATGAACTAATGTCTTGCTATGGTAATTCAAATTACACATCTAAAGAATGGTCAAAGATGGTGAGGTCCTATTGAGAATTGACAATCATTTGCATACCTTCGATGAGCATATACTAACAATCATATTCCTTTCCTGTGCATATTGGAAATGCGTAGAAGATATTTTGAAATTCTCTTCAAGAAACAAAAAGGAGTAATTTACCAGAGATTCAGTCAAAGAATAACTAGAAATATGTTATGACAATGTAAGAAGTTTCATAAATACATATACAAATAAGTAAAGGTAACTTCATCCCTCCTTCCGTCTTCCTTGATCATCATCGCTTGCTCCAGAACTTCAAGCAAAAGACTATTTTGAAGGTTAATCATGTTGGTTCAATCATTCTGTAACAATTATTATAAATTGACCATGTTGTAGTTGCAAGGCAAAATAAGATGTTCTTATCTTTATACTCTTCTTGATTTCATCGTTTCATATTATAAATTCTTTCATATACTCTTTATACTTCAGCACCTAAGAAGTTACAATGTCATCTCCTGCCGTTTCTTCCTTTTAGATAAAAACCTCCACTTTAAATTCGTTTGGTGAGGCCGAGAACAGATCTTAAATAGATTTTCAGCTATATCCCCCAGGTTTTTCTTAGCTATAGCTGATACTACTATCTTTGTCATCTCTGGGAGTAAAATCACCACTCTGCCACTCGTACCAAGCGTCAAATATTTACTGAGTTCAATGTTCTGCAAATCAAGATGAAGCCATGCACTCCTACATAAGTATATTTAGGATTGAGAAAAAATTACATTTCATCACCTCGTTATTTATATCTTGACATGATAGTGCATACATGGACTGAGCAAAGTCTGAATGTTTGCGTTCATTATCTTCAGTTAAGCATTTTGTGGCAATCAGAAAGATTTCTACAATATCAAATTGGAACTAACTTACTACTTGTTTTGCTTTTGTTAGCAAGGTTACATAAGTTCTCTTGTTCATCATATATATACATTAAACATTATGACACATCAAGTAGCCCACTGTCCTATGTAGAACATGGTTTGTAGCGTATTTTTGTTTCTCAGGTCCACTTCATTTGTATTAATAGAAAGTTTCGCAGTGTAACTGTTAAGAGGCATATTGGTCCTAACAATATATCACTAACGCCCTCTGTGCTAGTAGGCAATTGAGCTAGATGAAATTAGCTAGATTTTTCTTGGTATTACTTATCTCAAGTGTGCATGGTTAGGAATCCATGCTGATCTAGCACCTGGAGAATTCTGGATTTTGCAGGCAGGGTGATAAACTGGGAACAAATTCTTTGAGATGCATGCCAGAAGGAAGTAAAAGTCAATGTTTTTCTGGTCCATCTTATCCAGTGTGGTGGATCTTAGACTTTGTTACACTTTTTTAATAATATGGCTGCATGCATTGATTGATGCAGAGACCGGGGGTTTTCCTCCTTTTCAAAAAAAAAGAAAGAAAAGAAAAATCTTATCCAGTGTGGGGGCTGATTGCATTGATATATGTTTTACAGCCAATCGGCTTATCGAGTTGAAGGCTATGCGAGCTACCAGAGACCATTGAAATGATACCTGCTCATGTGCTCATCAAGCTGCATCATTGGACTCCTCAAGGGAAATGTGAAGAAGAGGAAACATTATTTGTGCCGTTTGTTTGTACCAGAGCACAATATCGTCACTGCACCTCCTAGCACTGATGATGTGCATCTCATGTATGGGCTCCAACCTATGGTGTGACAAGTAGCAAGTTCTGTAACATTTTACGATGCTGGATCCTGTGTGTCCAAGTAAGATAGCATTGAGCGGTCCAGGGCGACATCCAAGCTATGGGGTGTTTGGATAAGGGCATCTTAAATGCAAAGCGCTAAGATAGGCGCTTAGGAAATTAAAATAACTCTCCAAAAATTAAAAAACAATTGAGGCGCCTACCGTTCCAACGCTGCCGCTAATCACGGGCGCTAAGGAAGCCGGCCGTCGCACGATTCTGTACTGGAGCGAGGCTATCGCGTGGTAGAAAAAAGGCCTAAGCGCCTGATTCCTTTTTTTGCGTCGATGCAACAGGCGACGCCAGGATTTGTTGGGCTAACCGCCGATCGACCAGGAAATTCTTCCTGGCGCCCCACGTTAGCGTCCAGCGTTGTAGATGCCCTAAGGAGCTTTTACTAATTCAGTTTTTCCTATAAGAACTAAATCAGTTTTGCCTAAACATGTTTATGATTGTAACTAAGTAAGATTTTTGTTCCCCTAAAAAAAGACTTCTGTTTGGTTAGTGTAACAAATTTGAAGGATAAGAAAATGTTGTAGTTTGTAAAGCTGAAAATTCAATTTTTTTTAAGAAAAAAACCGATCATTAGTCGTTTTCCATAAACTAATACTCCATTCTGGGACAAACCCATTTTGCCATTTTCTTATCCAAACAAAATTTTGTGCATACTTATCTGTATAACCGAATTATTAGTAAACTGGTTTTCAAGAAAATCCCAATAAAACACCTTGGCTAGGGGCTAACTGTTTTTGGGAAACGATGGGAATCACTCGACTGATACCACGCACACGCGTCAGTCGCCCTGTTCAACCGATTCGTGTTCCTGTGGGCCAGTTGTGTCTTCACCTTATCCCTCTCAAGCATCTTCGCACGCATCTCTTTTCTTTTTGCGGGTGTCTTCGCACACATCTCATCTACGTGCGTCTTCTTCGCCTCTTGTTTTCCGTAGCGCCGACGCTCTCTCCTGTGCCTCGCCTTTTCCCAAGCACAGGCTGCCACAAAAATGGAGAGCATGTGAAGACGGAGAGTTTGAAATACAATAGACGTTATATTGATGGGGTGCTGATGCATGTATATATAATTACAAGGGAATGCATCTATCTCAACTATACAAGATTAGGAGGTGGGCCACAGCTCCAATATACATGCAACACAAAATACAACTCAACCCCCCAGTCAAAGGGTCGTCAGAGACACAGAGACTGGACCGAAACTCCTCGAAGACGGAAGTAGGCAATCCCTTAGTCATCACATCAGCAAACTGTTGCGACGTCGGCACGTGAAGAACCCAAACACGGCCAAGAGCAACCTGCTCGCGCACGAAGTGAATATCGAGCTCAATATGCTTCGTACGTCGATGGTGCACCGGGTTGGCAGAAAGGTAGACCGCGCTGACGTTATCGCAGTAGACAAGAGTGGCCTTATGAACATCACAAAGCAACTCCTGGAGCAGCTGACGGAGCCAAGAGCACTCGGCCACGGCATTAGCCATGGCGCGATACTCTGCCTCGGCGCTGGAGCGGGAGACCGTGGGCTGCCGCTTCGATGACCAAGAGATCAACGAGGGCCCAAGGTAGACGCAGTAGCCTGACGTGGAGCGTCGAGTGTCGGGGCAGCCAGCCCAGTCGGCATCCGAGTAGGCCACGAGGTCGGTGGAGGCAGAGGCCGTCAGGGTGAGTCCCAAAGACATGGTGCCGCGTATATAACGGAGAATACGCTTCACCAAGGTCCAGTGGGAGTCACGCGGAGCGTGCATGTGGAGGCACACCTGCTGAACAGCGTACTGCAGGTCGGGTCGAGTCAGCGTCAGGTATTGTAAAGCACCAACAATGGAGCGATAAAACGCTCCATCGGACGCGAGAGACCCCTCCAGAGCAGAGACCTTCGCCTTCGTGTCGACGGGGCTGGGCGCCGGCTTGCAGTTAAGCATACCGGCACGCTCCAGGAGCTCGTGGGCGTACTTCTGCTGATGCAGAAAGAAGCCGTCAGTCCGGCGGACCACCTCGATGCCGAGGAAGTAGTGCAGGGGCCCCAAGTCCTTGAGGGCGAACTCATCACGAAGACGAGCAGTCAGCCGCTGAAGGAGATCGGGGGCGGACGCCATGAGGATGATGTCGTCGACGTAGAGCAGCAGATATGCAGTGTCGGCTCCCTGATGATACACGAAGAGTGAGACATCGGAGCGAGTGGACCGAAATCCCAGAGACTGCAGGAAGGCTGCGATACGCTGGTACCAAGCCCGAGGCGCCTGCTTCAACCCGTAAAGAGAACGGGAGAACAAGCACACAAAGTCTGGGTGCTCGGCGTCGACGAAGCCAGTGGGCTGCTCACAGTACACCTGCTCGGCAAGATGGCCGTGCAAGAAGGCGTTGGAGACATCCAACTGGTGCACAGACCAGGCGCGCGAGACCGCCAACTGGAGCACGGCGCGGATCGTGCCTGGTTTAACAACCGGGGCGAAGGTGTCGGTGAAGTCCAAGCCCGCGCGCTGCCGAAATCCACGAACCACCTACCGAGCCTTGTAGCACTCGAGAGAACCGTCCGGGCGAGTCTTGTGGCGAAACACCCACTTGCCAGTGATGATATGGGCATGAGGGGGTCGCGGAACAAGTTGCCATGTGCGGTTGCGCTGTAGGGCGTCGAACTCCTCCTGCATCGCAGCTAGCCAATGGGGATCCTGAAGGGCAGCACGAGCGGAGGTGGGGATGGGTGATGGCGTCGACGTCGAGGCGGCGCACACATACTCGTCGGAGGAGTAACGCGTGCTCAGCCGAAGCACTCCTGCTCGGGCACGGGTAGTCACGCCAAGAGGCGGGACAGTAGAGCCGGCGATAGCGGCGGGGGCCACGGCGGCGGCAGGGGCCGTGGCCACGACAGGGGCGGCGGCGGCGGCGGGGGCACCCGCGGTGGCGACAGGGGCCGCGGCGGCGGCAGCGACGCCAGCCGAGCCGGCGGCTGAGGGGGCGACGAGCGAGGAGGATGTCGAGCCCGTCGCCGGGGTGGCGGGCGGAGTACCCACCGGCTCAACCTCGTAGGAGGGAGACGGGGATCCAGGGGCCCGGTCAGACTCGACCTCTGGGGAGGGAGTTGAAAAACCGGGCGGTGGCGGCAGAAGGCGCCGTGCCGGGGGGGCCTCCGGGGGCCGCCGCCGTGCATCGCTCCAAGAAGGGGGCGCGGAGGCCGGCGCAGAAGGGGCTGAAGCCGGAGGAACCTGAAAAAAAGGGAACACCATCTCGACAAAATACACGTGCCTCGAGGTGTACACACGATGAGTGACAGGATCATAACACCGGTAACCTTTGGTGTTAGGAGGGTAGCCAAGGAAGACGCATGGGACGGAACGTGGTGCGAGGTTGTGTGGCGTGGTGGATGCGGTGCTGGGATAACAGAGACACCCAAAGATGCGGAGACCATCATAGGACGGTGGTGTATCAAAGAGAAGGTGGTGAGGGGCGTAGTTCCACCGAGGACGACATGGATGAATGTTAACTAAAAGGGTGGCGGTGGCGAGAGCATCGGGCCAAAACCGAGCGGGCACGTTAGAGTGAAAGAGTAACATGCGAACGCAGTCATTAAGAATGCGGAGAATGCGCTCGGCGCGGCCGTTCTGCTGTGAAGTGTAAGGACAAGTCAGACGAAAGGTGGTGCCGTGAGAGGCGAGAAGTGTGCGGAGAGCGACGTTGTCAAACTCTTTTCTGTTATCAGTCTGAAGTGCGAGTATGGGGCGACCGAACTGGGTGGTGACGTAGGAATAAAAGGCAGTGAGTGTGGCTAAAGCATCGGATTTACGACGAAGAGGAAAAGTCCACACATAATGAGAATAATCATCTAAAATCACCAAGTAGTATAGATAGCCCATGTTACTCGCAACGGGAGACGTCCAAACATCACTATGAAGTAATTGAAATGGAAAAGTGGAAACTGAAGTAGACGCACTAAAGGGAAGACGAACGTGCTTGCCCAAGCGACAAGCCTCACAGATATGCTCGTCGAGCTTATTGCATGAGAAAGAGAAGCTCCTAAGAATCTGACGCAAAACGGCGGGGTTGGGGTGGCCCAAGCGAGCATGCCAAAGGTCGACGCCGGCGGCGAGGGCGACGGGTGTGGAGTTGGAGGCGCCGGCGTGCACGGGATAAAGCTCATCAGGGCTATCACATCGGTGAAGCACCATCTGTGTACGGGCGTCCTTCACCGAAAAACCAACACCATCAAATTCAACAGTAAGTGGATTCTCACGAGTAAGACGACGAACGAAAACTAAACTAGTGACTAAGTCAGGTGAAACAAGGACATTAGACATAGTGATAGGTGTGGAACTAGAAGGAAAACTAGTGCTACCGACATGCGTGATAGGTAAAGAAGAACCATTGCCAACGGTGATACGAGTGGGTGTGTTAACTGGAGTGGAAGAGGATAGGTTACCGGGATGAGCTGTTATGTGCGCAGTAGCACCTGAGTCCATGTACCTGTCGCCTCCACCGCCATAGTTACTCGGTGACGGCGCCGAATGTAGGGCGGCCAGGACGGCGGTGTCCCACGGTGCAGGTACCGGCGGCGGCGGCTGGTCTCCATAGGGCGGCGCCTGGGCGGGCGCGCCGTAGCCACCGAGGGGTAGCGGCGCGAGCGGAGCACCGTAGGGCTGGTAGGGGGCGCCGATAAACGCCTGGTGGCCCGCGGGGCGGGGACCAAGGAGACCCGGTACAGGGGCCCGCGGGACGGGCATGTGATAGGCGTGGATGACGCCCGACCATGGGTTCTGTCCGGCGGCCCACGGCGGGGGCTGCTGCTAGTAGCGGGGCGCCCCCCCTGCGCCCTGCGCCGGCTGCTGCTGCGGCTGCTGCTGGCGGCGGCCCCCGCCGCCCTGCCAGTCGCGCCGGCCCCCGCCACCTTGCGGCTGCTGGGGAGGCGCGGGGGGCGTGGGCGGTGCGGGCGGCAGCGGGTAGTAGCCGGTGGGCGCGGGCGGAATGGGCGCGGCCGGAGGAGCAGGGCTGCCGCGGGTGGAAGACATGGCGGCGCGGCTAGGTTTTTTTTGTTTTTTGTTTGGAGAGAGGAGGAGGGGAACCGCGGCAGCGGGAGGGTGCGGCGGTGGCTGTAGCGGGAGGAGGGCGCTGTTGCGGGTCGGGAGAAGCAGCGGCGCGGGGCAGCGGCGGCGGCACAGATGGAGAGGCGCGGCGGCTGCTGCGAAGGGCGCGGGCGGAAGCGTCGGCACGGGCGGCGGCGGCGCAGGGTAGGAGAGGGAGGGGCGCGGCGGCGGCACGGTGCAGCGGTGGAGGGCGGCGGCGGCGGCAGCGGCGGCGAGCCCTAGGAGAGGATCGACCAAGATGATACCATGAAGACGGAGAGTTTGCAATACAATAGACGTTGTATTGATGGGGTGCTGGTGCACGTATATATAATTACAAGGAAAGGCCTCTACCTCAACTATACAAAATTAGAAGGTGGGCCACAACTCCCATATACATGCAACATAAAATACAACTCAACAGCATGCAACCGACCATCATTGTGCAAAACACTACCTCCCTCCCGCTGCTGCAAACGAGAGCATGTTGTTGCATGGCCAGCACCGCTCGCCGCAGGCGCAACACAACAAGTCAAGGGGGCTCGGCTGCTGCAAGGGAAGCACCCGCTCGCTGATGGTGCTGATGCTCTTCGAGACCTCCCCTCTCTTCCTATCGATGCTCTTCGAGACCTCCCCTCTCTTCCTATCTTCTCTCACCCCGGATGGTGGAGCTCACTACGTACTGCTTTGAGAGCAGTGCTCCTTTTGTGAGGTTGACGGTGGCTCCCCAGCGATGATGGGGTTCTTCAAATTGGCTTGGCGGTATGCGTCGTGCTGCAAAGGGATTTACAACATACGCCATGTTGCAAAGGGATGGAGCTAGTACAATTTAGAGATTTATTACGCTTGCAACATGTACCTTGTTACAAAGCTGGCTCGACATAGCTAGGCAAGCGCAACATGGCTCATGTTGCAACTGGTGAGCGCAACAAAAGCCGTGTTGCAAATTGGCGGGTCAGCTGATGCATCGCGTGCGGGCCTAACGACTCGCGAGGAGTTTCAGCCGGCCGAGTGTAGCATCGTCCATTGTTTTATCGAAAACAAACACCAAGCAAGATGAAAATAGCGAACCAATCTGTGGTTGGATGGTTAGAGGGACAGTGGTATGCTCAGCCCACCAGGATTCAAGTCCTGGTGCTCTCATTATTCCTGAATTTATTTCAGGATTTCCGGCGATGCGCTTTCAATGGGAGGAGACGTTCCCGTCGACGACGAGGCGCCTATGGTGACTTCGTAAATCTCAAGATGATATGCCGGCTCAGTCTCTCGAAGGTGATTATAGGGGTAGGGTGTGTGTGCGTTCATAGGGGTGAATGTATGTATTGTGTTAAAAAAAAGCAGGACGAAAAAAAAGGAAAGAAGAGAAATTTGAAGAACACTAATATTATATATCTTATATATTCTTTCCTGACCAAATCAATTAATACGTAATATAGGGCCTTCAGATTCTAGGGACTTTATTTGCAAAAAAAAAAAAAGATTCTAGGCACTTTAAAAAACAAAATATAGGTACGTAGTATTATCCCCCTACTCCTGGGGTTCAAAATCGAAAGAAACGCTACGCCCAGTTGGATCCCTGGCCGGCCGGCGCACCATGTGGCGATCGTTTCTCGCCCGGTCTCACAAACTTCTCCCCGTCCGGCGCCCCTCCGCTGTTGTGGCAACGACAGGGAGCCATGGCAAACCAGGCGAAAGCGGATCGGCTACGTGCACACTAGTGGAAACCAGGGCTTTGGTTTTTACCGGTTCGGAGCAACAGTCCCTGCCGTGTTACGAATCAGGACTAATGCATGCATCAGTCCAGTTCGAGCGGCCAGGACGCCGGTCGGGCCTCGGCAAGCACCATTCCCAATTCGTCTGACCCCTTTAGTCCCGGTTCCAGACACGAATCGGGACTAAAGGGCCTCGCTCCTGGCGCAATCCCTTTAGTCCCGGTTCTAGACATCAACCGGGACTAAAGAGATGCCTATATATATGCTCGCCCCTGCCTGCTCACTCCTCTATTTTTTGGCCGGCCGGCGTGTGCGAGGTGTGTGCTGCTCTGTTCTCATCTTCTATGCATATGAGGTGTTCGATAAAATGCCCGGGCCACACTTAAGCTTTCTCCTCTCCAAGCTCGACCTCCAAGCTACATTTTCTCCAAGATTTGTCTAGATTTGGCGGTGCACCAACTACACAAGTGTTCTAAAAGGTTAGCAACTTCATCCTTTCATCTCTCAGTGCTAGTTTAGCTCGTTTCAAATGCTCTACAAGTAGAGTGATTTGTGGATTTTAGTGGAGGAGTGTATGCGGTAGTTCTTTTGATTTAGATGCACAATTTAAACTCAAATTAATTTCTTAGAGTCTGCATATGTGTAGGATACCGTCCCGTCCCTGGCCTCACCGTCATCGATCGCCCGCGCCGATCTCGTCGCCGGCACCACCGTGGTGAGCCTCTTGTTGTTATCTTCTTTTTAAAAGAAAAAATTCTTACTTGTATGATTCAGATAGCTACTTGTATAATTTTCTTACTTTTATTATTGTTTGTTATTATATAGTGCCATGATTTTGGTATCCGCCCCCGTCGGCTCTCGTCCGGTCTATGATTCGGATGTGGTATATTATCTTTTATAACTATTTGTTTCATTTAGTGTTTATGGCAATTATGCCAATCAACGTGAATTAGATGTTTTTATCTAGGAGGTATGTGAACCGAAAATTCCAACCGAGCCTCTTGTCCAGAGGTTAAATTTATTTTAAAAAGAAAATAATTATTTAAATTTTTTGAAAAGAATTGAAGAGGAGAAGATGAAATTGGAGTTGCATGTTGTCGATGTCGTCGATGATCACAAGATCCAGATGGATGCAATGCGCTTGAAGATTAGAAAGATTAGAAAATATGCCATTGATAATGAGGCTTGGTATCATTATGCTGTTGGATCAATTGTTACCTTAGTTGTGATTATGATTGCATTTGTTGTTACATTTAAATGTTTTACATAGTTGTATGTTAGTTTTAATGTATGTTTTAATTAGATGCTCTAGAGAGTTGTATGTTGTTCTATGAAAACTATGTATGAACTTTATGTATTTATTTTTTCAGTAATAATATTTGATCACTACTGTACTTTGGTTTTAATGTGATGATGAACTTGTATTAATTTGGTCACTTCTCTATTCATGATGTTCTGTAATGGTTTTTGATATACTTAATTATATAAAGCACGCAGATGAACCGGCAATGGATGTATGGTGACCGACGCACCTGCGACTATATTGAGGGCCTGCATAATTTTCTCGAAGTAGCTGAGGCAAAGAAGCAGAATGATTTTATGTATTGTCCATGTACTGTCTGTGGGAATACGAAGGATCACTCTTCCTCGAAAACCCTTCACTTTCACCAGCTTGAGAAGGGTTTCATGCCACACTATAATGTTTGGACCAAACACGGAGAAAGAGGGGTTATGATGGAAGACAACGAAGAATAGAGGATGATGACAACTATCCTATGTTCCCTGAATACGGTGATACTGCAACGGGGGAAGCTGAAGATCAAGAGGCACCAGATGTGCCCGATGATGATCTTCGCCGGGTCATTGTTGATGCACAGAGAGGATGTGAAAGTAAAAGGGAGAAATTGAAGTTCGATCGCATGTTAGAGGATCACAAAAAAGGGTTGTACCCAAATTGCGAAGATGGCAACACAAAACTCGGTACCTGTTGGGGATATAGCTCCGAGGTGTGACCCACCCAGGAGGGGCCAGGCTACACTGTTGGCGGTTTAAAATGAAGAAGGTCCAAGGAGGCCCAAGGAGGTGTGAAGACGGCGGCTCGTGAAGGCAGGCCTGGTGAAAGCCCAGGACCTGGGCCTATGAACCGCTGTACGGTGACTTGCTCTGTAAGGCATGACTAGTTAAAAACCGGGCCGGTCACGATGTGTGAGCCGGACGGGACTCTGTAAGCCTCCGGGTCTCGACCTGTGTATATAAAGGTGAGACCCGGCGGCAGGTTAACTCAAGAAACAACCAATCGAGAACTAGGTTAAGCATATTCGCTCCCTTGTAATCGAAACTCAAGTAATACAACTAGAAGCAGGACGTAGACTTTTACCTCGTTGAGAGGGGCCCAACCTGGGTAAGCTCCTTCTGTCCTTTGTCCCATTCAACCCCTTTAAGCTAACCTACGTGCGATGGATCCACACCTAAGTCCTTTCACGAGGGCATCTGCCGTGTTAAATCCACGACAGTTGGCGCCCACCGTGGGGCCTGAGCACGGTGGTTTCGAGTTCTTGAAGGGCAGCTTCTCAGGGATCAAGGGATACTCCGTGGGCCGGATGACCAAGAGCCGCCGCGACAAGATCTACATCGACGATGCTGGCTGGGGTCCCGAGGCCGATTCAATCGAGTACGGGTACCAGGTCCCCTTCGGCGGAATTCACGTCTTCATCGGCAAGATTGGCGAGTCGGAGCCCGAGCCGGACACCTGCGCCGACACCATTGAGACAGCTCGGCGCGCACGACCCGCCAAGGTTCAACCCACCCGGAAGTGTGCTTTCGTTGGTTTTGTTCATGGGGCGGATCTGGAGGAAGGTTCTATGTTTGGTGGAGAGACAACCATCTATTCAGGTGATGAGTCTTCAACCGGCGAAACCGAGTCAATCTATCAACTACAAGACGGCGGGCTTGGGGGCTACTCCGACGGTGACAGTATTCCGGACCCCTATGAGCCACCAAGTAGGGCTGCTATCTTCATGGCCGGTACGCAGCAGATGGTGAATTCATCAACCGCCGCAGCTATTACTTCCGGTTCAACGACTGCTGCAACGGCTGAGGCGAGCGGCTCGGCGCGCCCGCTGGCTCAAGTTTTATCCGAGATTCTGGATGCTTTGGCGACTCTGTTGGCCGCAGAGGTGACCCCGGCGACTCAAGTGCAACATAAGGCGGGGGTCGCAAAATTGCGAGACGAGGTGGCCAAGGCCCGAGAGGATTTTGAGGAAGAAAACGTCAGGATGGCTGCAGAACGGACCGCCCTAGAGGCTGAGACGCATCGGGTAAGGGCCGAGGCTTTTCGTTTAAGTCTGGACCAGAACGCGTCAAATGCTGTCATGCGAAGGAGGCACCAGAGCCGTTTGCCACCGCAGTTTGAGGGGAGGAATCTTTTTACCACACCTGGAGCAGGGCCGAGTAACCCGCCCGGTGAGACCCGGGCTGCTGAGGCGCCTGCGACCGGGGCGGCGGCTCAACCTCGTATAGCGGACCCGCCTCGTGTGAACTTGACCCCGCCTCAGCGAGTGCCAACACCTCCGGGTCATTACTCCTACCCGCTGGATAACATGATTGCTGCAGCCTCACGGCTCGCGGTTCTTCCAATTGAAGGTGAGTCGCCAGCTGTGATAGAGGCCCGGAACGCCATGGAACTCCTTAAGACGGCTGTGACCCAGCAAGCGGCTTACTCATACAGCCGTGAGAGAATTCATTCAACTCCGCACCACAGTTGAAGCTACAGCCGGCGCGTTGAGTCGCCGGCGGTTTCCAGCAGTGAGCGGCGTCGTAACCCGCCCTGCGATGATAACAATGTTCAAGCCATCAGGGATCAGGTGAGAGCACGCCAAGAGGCGGAACTGGCGGCTCAATTAGCGGCTCATCAGCAACTTCAACAAACCCTTCAACATCTGTGGAGGCCGGGATGACTTCCAGGACGGTAGGTGTGCCATGTCTTGTGCCGGCTCTGCGTAATGAGTGTCTGCCCAAGGATTTTAAAGGTCCTCGCAAGGTACCTAATTACACAGCTGATCTTCCGCCTGAGGCCTAGATCGAGAGCTACGAGCTAGCTATGGAGATGCTGGATGTTAACGACGCTGTATGTGCCAAATACTTCACAATGATGCTGGATGGGCCGGCTCGAACTTGGCTAAAAGGGTTGCCTGCCAACTCCATCAACTCGTGGGCTGAGTTGAAGGCGCGTTTTATTCAGAATTTCAAAGACACGTGTAAGCAGCCTTTGTCGATCATCGATTTAGACGCTTGTGTCCAGCGCGAGGATGAGTCGGCCCACCACTGGGTGCGCCAGGTCTCAGCCGTTATCCACTCATCGGACAGCATCATGCCCGGCTCTGCTGTTTTGATCTTAGAGAAGAATTGCCACTTCGCACCCCTCAAACAGTAGCTGGGGCGGCTTAAACGTCACTGCAATGACATGGGAGAGCTCATGGCGGCTCTCATCAAATACGTCGACTCAGATGATACTAAGGACCCTGGGTCTGATGAGGAGAAGTCCAGCAAAGGGAAGAAGAATGGCAATGGGAAAGGTTAGCAGCAAAATATGACAGGGCATAACCAGGGCAACAACGGTAAGCGCAAGCAAGCCGACTGCGGGTCAGACTTTGTGGCCAATGCCAATACACAACATAATAATCAGCGTCGTAAGAGTATGCCAAAATTTGGTGGACCGAAATTCAACCTGGAGGCGATGTTGAATGAACCTTGCCCAAAACATAGTTTCCCGAATAGACCATCGACTCATTTGTGGAAAGATTGTTTTATCATGAAGGAATATAAGAGTTACGGATCTCATCAGGACCACAATAACAATAATGGCCCGCACGGTGGGTTAGGATCCGGTTCACACGGGCCTGGCTTTGAGGGTGGCGGCTCAAGTTCTGGACATCAAGGACAAGGCAACCACGGCGGCTATAATCAGCAGCCCAGTCAGGGTAACCAGCAACAGCAGTCAGGTTATCAGAGTAATCCAAAGCAGCTTAACAGTGGCCAATATCATGTTTTCACCACAAGCCTTTGCAAGCGAGATCAGAAGATTCATAAGCGTGCGGTTAATACAGTTGAGCCGGCGGTACCTCGATACTTACGGTGGTCAGAGCAGCCAATTGTATGGAGCCGTGAGGATCACTCGCCCCTGGTTGACAATCCGGGTCAACTGGCATTGGTGGTAGCCCCTCAAGTTGGGGGTTATAAATTTACTAAGGTGCTCATGGATGGAGGCAGCAGCATCAATATCCTTTATTATGATACTTTCCGCCGTATGAATTTGACTGACAAAATCCTTAAGCCGTCTTCTACAGTCTTTCACGACGTGGTACCTGGTAAGTCGGCATACCCGGTTGGTAAGATTGCCTTGCAGGTGGCTTTTGGTGATGACCATGATTACAGGGCAGAGACGTTGTGGTTTGAGGTGGTTAAGATTAAGAGTCCTTATCATGCTTTGTTTGGACGACCGGCTTATGCCAAATTTATGGCACAGCCTTGTCATGTGTATCTATAGCTTAAGATGCCAGGACATAAGGGCACTGCTACTTCTTGAGCTTGCGTTGGCTTTTCCCTTGAAGAGGAAAGGGTGATGCAGCAAAGTAGAGTAAGTATTTCCCTCAGTTTTGAGAACCAAGGTATCAATCCAGTAGGAGACAATACGCAAGTCACCGAATACCTGCACAAACAAACACCAAACTTGCACCCAACGTGATAAAGGGGTTGTCAATCCCTTCACGGTTATTTGCAAAAGTGAGATCTGATAGATAGGTAAAACTAAACAAAAGATAAAGTAAATATTTTTGGTTTTTTTGGTTTATAGATCTAAAAATAAAAGATTGCAAAATAGTAGATCGGAAAGTAATATGATTGAAAATAGACCCGGGGGCCATAGGTTTCACTAGAGGCTTCTCTCAAGATAGAAAATAATACGGTGGGTGAACAAATTACTGCCGAGCAATTGATAGAAAAGCGCAAAGTCATGACGATATCTAAGGCAATGATCATGAATATAGGCATCACGTCCGTGTCAAGTAGACCGAAACGATTCTGCATCTACTACTATTACTCCACACATCGACCGACTCCTGCCTGCATATAGAGTATTAAGTTCATGAAGAATAGAGTAACGCATTAAGAAAGATGACATGATGTAGAGGAATTAACTCAAGCAATATGATGAAAACCCCATCTTTTTATCCGAGATGGCAACAATACAATACGTGCCTTGCTGCCCCTACTGTCACTGGGAAAGGACACCACAAGATTGAACCCAAAGCTAAGCACTTCTCCCATTGCAAGAAAAACCAATCTAGTTGGCCAAACCAAATCGATAGTTCGAAGAGACTTGCAAAGATATCAAATCATGCATAAAAGAATTCAGAGAAGATTCAAATAATATTCATAGATAAGCTGATCATAAATCCACAATTTATCGGATCTCGGCAAACACACCGCAAAAAGTATTACATCGAATAGATCTCCAAGAACATCGACGAGAACGTGGTATTGAGAATCAAAGAGAGAGAAGAAGCCATCTAGCTACTAGCTATGGACCCGTAGGTCTGAGATAAACTACTCACGCTTCATCGGAAGGGCAATGGTGTTGATGTAGAAGCCCTCCGTGATCGAATCCCCCTCCGGCAGGACGCCGGAAAAGGCCCCTAGATGGGATCTCAAGGGTACAGAAGGTTGTGGCGGTGGAAAAGTATTTTCGTGGATGCCTCTGGTGGTTTGGGTATATAAGAGTATATATAGGTGAAATAATTAGGTCAGGAAGTGCACGAGGGGCCCACAAGGGTGGGGGGCATGCCCTACCCCCCTGGGCGCGCCCTCCGTCCTTGTGGCCGCCTCGTGGCTTCCCTGACTTGCACTCCAAGTCTTCTGGTTTCCTTTTGGCCCAAGAAAGATCATTGCGAAAGTTTTATTCCGTTTGGTATTCCTTTTCTACGAAACTCAAAAACAGGGAAAAAACAGGAACTGGCATTGGGCTCTAGGTTAATAGGTTAGTCCCAAAAATAATATAAAATAGCATATTAATGCATATAAAACATCCAAAACAGATAATATAATAGCATGGAACAATAAAAAATTATAGATACGTTGGAGACGTATCAAGCATCCCCAAGCTTAATTCCTGCTCGTCCTCGAGTAGGTAAATGATAAAAACAAAATTTTTGATGTGGATTGCTACCTAACATATTTATCCATGTAATTTCTTATTGTGGCATGAATGTTCAGATCCGTATGATTCAAAACAAAAGTTTAATATTGACATAAAAACAATAATACTTCAAGCATACTAACAAGATAATTATGTCTTCTCAAAATAACATGGCCAAAGAAAGCTTATCCCTACAAAATCATATAGTCTGGCTATGCTCCATCTTCATCACGCAAAATACTCAAATCATGCACAACCCCGGTTTTAGCCAAGCAATTGTTTCATACTTTAGTATTCTCAAACTTTTTCAACTTTCACGCAATACATGAGCGTGAGCCATGGACATAGCACTATAGGTGGAATAGAAGGTGGTTGTGGAGAAGACAAAAAGAGGGAGATAGTCTCACATCAACTAGGCTTATCAAGGGGCTATGGAGATGCCCATCAATAGATATCAATGTGAGTGAGTAGGGATTGCCATGCAACGGATGCACTAGAGCTGTAAGTTTATGAAAGCTCAAAAAGAAAACTAAGTGGGTGTGCATCCAACTTGCTTGCTCATGAAGACCTAGGGCAATTTGAGAAAGCCCATCGTTGGAATATACAAGCCAAGTTCTATAATGAAAAAAATTCCCACTAGTATATGAAAGTGACAACATAGGAGACTCTCTATCATGAAGATCATGGTGCTACTTTGAAGCACAAGTATGGAAAAAGGATAGTAACATTGCCCCTTCTCTCTTTTTCTCTCATTTTTTTTCTTTCTTCTTTTTTTTCTTTTCTTTCTTCTTTCCTTTTTTTTCTCCTTTTTTTTCTTTTTTTCTTTTTTCCTTTTTTCTTCTCTCACATAGGACAATGCTCTAATAATGAATATCATCACACTTCTATTTACTTAAAACTCAAAAATTATAACTCGATACTAGAACAAAATATGACTCTATATGAATGCCTCTGGCGGTGTACCGGGATGTGCAATGAATCAAGAGTGACATGTATGAAAGAATTATGAACGGTGGCTTTGCCACAAATACGATGTCAACTACATGATCATGCAAAGCAATATGACAATGATGATGCGTGTCATAATAAACGGAACGGTGGAAAGTTGCATGGCAATATATCTCGAAATGGCTATGGAAATGCCATAATAGGTAGGTATGGTGGCTGTTTTGAGGAAGGTATATGGTGGGTTTATGGTACCGGCGAAAATTGCGCGGCACTAGAGAGGCTAGCAAAGGTGGAAGGGTGAGAGTGCGTATAATCCATGGAATCAACATTAGTCATAAAGAACTCACATACTTATTGCAAAAATCTATTAGTCATCGAAACAAAGTACTAGACGCATGCTCCTAGGGGAAGGGTTGGTAGGAGTTAACCATCGCACGATCCCAACCTCCACACAAAGGATGACAATCAAAAAATATCTCATGCTCCGACTTCGTTACATAACGGTTCACCATACGTGCATGCTACGGGACTCACAAACCTTAACACAAGTATTTCTCAAATTCACAATTACTCACTAGCATGACTCTAATATCACCATCTTCATATCTCAAAACAATCATAAGGAATCAAACTTCTCATAGTATTCAATGCACTATATATGAAAGTTTTTATTATACCCCTCTTGGATGCCTATCATATTAGGACTAAATTTATAACCAAAGCAAATTACCATTCTGTTTTAAAGACTCTCAAAATAATATAAGTGAAGCATGAGAGTTCATCAATTTCTATAAAATAAAGCCACCGCCGTGCTCTAAAAAGATATAAGTGAAGCACTAGAGCAAAATTGCCTAGCTCAAAAGATATAAGTGAAGCACAAAGAGTATTCTAATAAATCACAATTCATGCGTGTCTCTCTCAAAATGTGTGTACAGCAAGGATGATTGTGGCAAACTAAAAAGCAAAGACTCAAATCATAGCCTCAAGTAAAGTTACCGATAGATGAAGACGAAAGAGGGAATGCCTTCCGGGGCATCCCCAAGCTTAGGCTCTTGGTTGTCCTTGAATATTACCTTGGGGTGCCTTGGGCATCCCCAAGCTTAGGCTCTTTCCACTCTTTATTCCATAGTCCATCAAATCCTTACCCAAAACTTGAAAACTTCACAACACAAAACTCAACAGAAAATCTCATAAGCTTCGTTAGTATAAGAAAATAAATCACCACTTTTGGTACTGTTGTGAACTCATTCTTTATTTATATTGGTGTAATATCTACTGTATTCCAACTTTTCCATGGTTCATACCCCCCGATATTACCCGTAGATTCATCAAAATAAGCAAACAACACATAGAAAACAGAATCTGTCAAAAACAGAACAGTCTGTAGCAATCTGGAAATCTCGAATACTTCTGTAACTCCAAAAATTCTGAAAAATTAGGAAGGCCTAAGAAATTTGTTTATTAATCTTCTGAAAAAAGAATCAACTCAAAAGGAATCTTATGTGAATTATAGAAATTATTTTCCTGGGCCCAAAAGTTTCTGTTTTTCAGCAAGATCAAATCAACTATTACCGTAAGCTATCCCAAAGGTCTTACTTGGCACAAACACTAATTAAAACATAAAACCACATCTAACCAGAGGCTAGATGAATTATTTATTTCAAAACAGAACCTAAAAAGAAAAAAGAAAAAGAAAATTGGGTTGCCTCCCAACAAATGCTATTGTTTAACGCCCTTAGCTAGGCATAAAAACAAGAATAGATCTAAGTATTGTCATCTTTGGTATGCAATGCATAAGTGGCTCTCATAATATATTCATAAGGCAATTTAATTTTCTTTCTTGGAAAGTGTTCCATGCCCTTCCTTAACGGAAATTGAAATCTAATGTTTTGTTCTTTCATATAAATAATTGCACCAATTGTTCTAAGGAAAGGTCTACCAAGAATAATAGGACATGTAGGATTGCAATCTATATCAAGAACAATGAAATCTACGGGCACATAATTCCTATTTGCAAAAATAAGAACATCATTAATCCTTCCCATAAGTTTCTTAATAGTGGAATCCTCAAGATGCAAATTTAAAGAACAATCATCAAATTCACGGAAACCTAATACATCACACAAAGTTTTTGGAATCGTGGAAACACTAGCACCCAAATCACACAAAGCATGGCATTCATAATCTTTAATATTAATCTTAATAGTAGGTTCCCACTCATCATAAAGTTTTCTAGGGA
This sequence comes from Thinopyrum elongatum, assembly GCA_011799875.1. Lineage (NCBI taxonomy): Eukaryota > Viridiplantae > Streptophyta > Magnoliopsida > Poales > Poaceae > Thinopyrum > Thinopyrum elongatum. The sequence goes on from CM022299.1 coordinate 12,408,467, forward strand.
TAGAAACTTCCAATTCAAGCTTTTCTTCAAAAGATTGCATCATAGCATCAACGATATGTTTAGTAAAAGCTTTGTTTTGATTATAAGCAAGAGGAGAATTCAACACTGATTGCAACAAGGAAATACAATCTATTAAAGAAAAATTATCATAATTAAATTCCTTGAAATCCAAAAGAGTGGGTTCATTGCTACTTAAAGTTTTGACCTCTCCAATCCCACTTTTATCAATTTTTGCATCAAGATCTAAAAACTCCGAATCATTGGGATGCCTTCTAACTAAAGTTGACTCATCTCCAGTCCCATCTTTATCAAGATTTATATTGGAAAACAAAGATTCAATAGGAGTCTCATCAATCACTTTAAGATCTTCATCCTTATTTAACGCTTCTGGTTTAGTGGCCATCTTATTTACTAAGGTAGCTTGTTTATCGAAAATTTGGCCTACTAGATTTTCAAGATGAGCAAACTGAGATTTCAAACCATAAAATTCCTTAGACATATCATCAAGCTCTTTATTCATGTATCCCATAAAAATTTTCTGCTCCTTGAGCTCGTTCCTAAAGAAATTATTATGCTCAAATTGCAAAGACATGAAGCTTCTAACATTATTTTCAATTTCGTCCAACCTCTTGAGGTGAGGATCAGTGTTTTTTGGAGGAATCATCGTGACAAGCAAGCAATCCAATAGGCAAGCACACAAAAAGCAAACGAAGAAGACAAACGAAAGAAGGGCGAAGAAAAGGCAAAGAGAGAGGGGCGAAGAAAAGGCAAACTTTTCGAAATCGTTTTAGAAGTGGGGGAGAGGAAAACGAGAGGCGAATGGCAAATAATGTAATGCGAGAGATGAGAGTTTATGATGGGTACTTGGTATGTCTTGACTTGGTGTAGATCTCCCCGGCAACGGCGCCAGAAATTCTTCCTGCTACTTCTTGAGCTTGCGTTGGTTTTTCCCTTGAAGAGGAAAGGGTGATGCAGCAAAGTAGAGTAAGTATTTCCCTCAGTTTTAAGAACCAAGGTATCAATCCAGTAGGAGACAACACGCAAGTCACCGAATACCTGCACAAACAAACACCAAACTTGCATCCAACACGATAAAGGGGTTGTCAATCCCTTCACGGTTATTTGCAAAAGTGATATTTGATAGAGATAGGTAAAACTAAACAAAAGATAAAGTAAATATTTTTGGGTTTTTTGGTTTATAGATCTGAAAATAAAAGATTGCAAAATAGTAGATCGGAAAGTAATATGATGGAAAATAGACCCGGGGGCCATAGGTTTCACTAGAGGCTTCTCTCAAGATAGAAAATAATACGGTGGGTGAACAAATTACTGCTGAGCAATTGATAGAAAAGCGTAAAGTTATGACGATATCTAAGGCAATGATCATGAATATAGGCATCACGTCCATGTCAAGTAGACCGAAACAATTCTACACCTACTACTATTACTCCACACATCGACCGACTCCTCCCTGCATCTAGAGTATTAAGTTCATGAAGAACAGAGTAACGCATTAAGAAAGCTGACATGATGTAGAGGAATTAACTCAAGCAATATGATGAAAACCCCATATTTTTATCCGAGATGGCAACAATACAATACGTGCCTTACTGCCCCTACTGTCACTGGGAAAGGACACCGCAAGATTGAACCCAAAGCTAAGCACTTCTCCCATTGCAAGAAAACCAATCTAGTTGGCCAAACCAAATCGATAGTTCGAAGAGACTTGCAAAGATATCAAATCATGCATAAAAGAATTCAGAGAAGATTCAAATAATATTCATAGATAAGCTGATCATAAATCCACAATTTATCGGATCTCGGCAAACACACCGCAAAAAGTATTACATCGAATAGATCTCCAAGAACATCGACGAGAACGTGGTATTGAGAATCAAAGAGAGAGAAGAAGCCATCTAGCTACTAGCTATGGACCCGTAGGTCTGAGATAAACTACTCACGCTTCATCGGAAGGGCAATGGTGTTGATGTAGAAGCCCTCCATGATCGAATCCCTCTCCGGCAGGACACCGGAAAAGGCCCCTAGATGGGATCTCACGGGTACAGAAGGTTGCGGCGGTGGAAAAGTATTTTCACGGATGCCTCTGGTGGTTTGGGCATATAAGAGTATATATAGGCGAAAGAATTAGGTCAGGAAGTGCACGAGGGGCCCACAAGGGTGGGGGGCGTGCCCTACCCCCTGGGCGCGCCCTCCGTCCTTGTGGCCGCCTCGTGGCTTCCCTGACTTGCACTCCAACTCCTCTGGTTTCCTTTTGGTCCAAGAAAAATCATCGCGAAAGTTTTATTCCGTTTGGACTCCGTTTGGTATTCCTTTTCTGCAAAACTCAAAAACAGGGAAAAAACAGGAACTGGCACTGGGCTCTAGGTTAATAGGTTAGTCCCAAAAATAATATAAAATAGCATATTAATGCATATAAAACATCCAAAACAGATAATATAATAGCATGGAATAATCAAAAATTATAGATACGTTGTAGACGTATCAGGCACCATTACGGTTCATGGTAATAGAAAGATTGCTTTGGAATGCGAAGAAGGTGATGTTGCTTACGTTGAGTCTGCTTGTGCGGCAGAGGAACTTAAGTTCTATGAGGATAGTGTTGACCAGCAAACAACATTATACTGAAATAGTGTATTAGGCGGCAAATGGCACAGAAGAGTTTAGACGATAGATTCTCTACAATTGGTAGGGATCGGGGGTTATACGCTCTTTTTGAAATTTCGTTGACCAAGAGAAGTTGAAGCTGCATAGATTATTTGGATCGCTCCTATTATTACTAACCAAGCTCTGACACTTAGATTTACTCCTCTGGCTCGACAAGTAATCAGCTCTCTTCAGATTGGATTTATTCCTGGACATGACTCCGTTAAAGAAGCCAACCATAGAGCAAGACCCTTTATTGAAGTTTAAATCGGTGGATGATACCAAACATGTTGACTTTGTTCCTGGCGACTCGTCTCAACAGTTCACTATTAGTGCTAATATGGATCCGAAATAGGAAAGCGCGCTCATCCACTAGTAGAAAAAGGGCCTAATGTGAATCTCATTAGTCCCGGTTTGTAATTGAACCGGCACTTGACCATTAGTGCCGGTTCCAACGGCTAGGCGGGCGGCGCTCATTAGTACCGGTTCGTGGCGAACCTTTAGTACCGGTTCGTGCCACGAACCGGTACTAAAGAGGTGGTGGTAGGCTGTTGTCAGGCTGGGGCCCCACCAGCACCTTTAGTACCGGTTAATGCCACCAACCGGGACTAGAGATGCACCTTTTGTCCCGGTTCGTCTAACCAACCGGGACTAAAGATATCACTATATATAGTGCTTCGTCCAGCCCGAGCTGAAGCGCTCTGTTTTTCCCCTCCTCTCTGTTTTTCTTCCCCTCTTGCTCGAGCTCACCTCCATTTTTGCCAAAATTTGTGAAGATTTGAAGGCACCCCATCCATCCAAGTGATCACAAAGGTTAGCAACTTTGTCCTTTTATCTCTCATTACTAGATTAGCTCTTGCATGCTCTATAAGTATAGTGATTTGTGGGTTTTTTAGTTTGGGAGGAATTATATGTGGTAGTATATTTGATTAATATGCAATTTGAGGTCAAAATAACTCTTAGTTTGCATATGTAGGTGTGGTTTACTTAGTGCCTTCCCGTCTCCGTCCTAACCACCGTCGATCGTCCGCACCGTCCCGTCGCCGGCACCACCTTGTGGTGAGCCTCTTGTTCTTATCTTTTTTATATTAAAAAAATCATGTTTGTGTGATTTATATATATAGTTACTTGTATAATTATCTTACCCGGCCCGTACGTTGTTTGTTATACATAGTGCCATGGTTTTGATATCCGTCCCTGCCGGCCCTCGTCCGGGTTATGATTCGGATGTGGTATATTATCTTTTAAAACTACTTGTTGCATTTCGTGTTTATGACAAATTATGCCCATCAAGTTGACATAGATATTTTTATCTAGGAGGTATGTGAACCGGAAATTCCAACCGACCCTATTGTCGAGAGGTTAAATTTAGTTGAAAAAGAAAACGAGTATTTGGACGAAAAATTGAAAAGAATTGAGGGGGAGAAGATGGAATTGGAGTTGCATGTTCCCGATGTCGTCGATGATCACAAGATCAAGATGGAGAAAATGCGCTTGAAGATTAGAAAGATTAGAAAATATGCCATCGATAGTGAGGCTTGGTATCATTATGCTGTTGGATCAATTGTTACCTTAGTTGCGATCTTGATCGCATTTGTTGTTGCATTTAAATGCTTTAGCTAGAGAGTTATTTGTATGTTGGTTTATGAGAATAAGTGTTGTATGAACTTTATGTATGAACTTGTATTAATTTGGTCTTTTCGGTGCTGTGTAATGAAGATGAGCCGACAATGGAGTACGATGACCGATGCTCTCCCCAGTTCATTAATGGCGTGCGTACTTTTCTGCTTGCGGCTGAGGCAAACAAGCGGGCGGATGGTTTTATGCCTTGTCCATGTGTTGGCTGTAAGAATGATCGGAATTACTTTAAGTCAAGAACCATTCACGTCCACCTGTTTGAGTCCGGTTTCATGCCCCACTATAATGTTTGGACCAAGCACGGAGAAAGAGGGGTTATGATGGAAGACAATGAAGAAGAAGAGGACGACGACGACAGCTATCCTGGCCATGGGTTCCCTGAATACGATGGTAAAACAATGGGGGAAGAAGCTGAGTCGGCAATGCGGAAAGAAGCTGAAGAAGAGGCATCAGATGAGCCCGCTGATGATCTAGGTCAGGCCATTGCCGATGCAAAGAGAAACTGCGCAAGTGAAAAGGAGAAGAAGAAGTTGCAGCGCATGTTAGAGGATCACAAGAAATTGTTGTACCCGAATTGCGAAGCTGACAAGAAAAAGCTGGGCACCACACTGGAATTGCTGCAATGGAAGGCAGAGAATGGTGTATCTGACAAGGGATTTGGAAAGTTGCTGATAATGTTAAAGAAGATGCTTCCAAAGGACAACGAATTGCCCGAGAATACGTACGAAGCAAAGAAGGTTGTCTGCCCTCTAGGATTAGAGGTGCAGAAGATATATGCATGCCCTAATGACTGCATCCTCTACCGCGGTGAGTATGAGGATTTGAACGCGTGCCCGGTATGCGGTGCATTGCGCTATAAGATCAGCCACGATGACCCTGGTGATGTCGAGGGCGAGCGCCCTAGGAAGAAGATTCCTGCCAAGGTGATGTGGTATGCTCCTATAATACCACGGTTGAAACGTTTGTTCCAAAACAAAGAGCATGCCAAGTTGATGCGATGGCACAGGGAAGACCGTAAGAAAGACGGGAAGTTGAGAGTACCCGCTGACCGGTCGCAGTGGAGAAAAATCGAGAGAAAGTACTGGGAGGACTCTGCAGGTGACGCAAGGAACGTATGGTTTCGTCTAAGCGCAGATGGCATTAATCCTTTTGGGGAGCAGAGCAGCAATCATAGCACCTGGCCTGTGACTCTATGTATGTATAACCTTCCTCCTTGGTTGTGCATGAACGGAAGTTCATTATGATGCCAGTGCTCATCCAAGGCCCTAAGCAACCCGGCAACGACATTGCTGTGTACCTAAGGCCATTAGTTGAAGAACTCTTACAGCTGTGGAATGGAAAAGGTGTACGTGCGTGGGATGAGCACAAACAGGAGGAGTTTGACCTACATGCGTTGCTGTTTGTGACCATCAATGATTGGCCTGCTCTCAGTAACCTTTCAGGACAGACAAACAAGGGATACCGCGCATGCACGCACTATTTGGATGATACCGACAGTATATATTTGGATAATTGTGAGAAGAATGTGTACCTGGGACATCGTCGATTTCTTCCGAGCAGGCATCCCGTAAGAAAGAAAGGCAAGCATTTCAAAGGTGAGGCAGATCACCGGACGAAGCCTCGCCACCGTACTGGTGATGATGTACATGATATGGTCAAGGATTTGAAGGTAATCTTTGGAAAGGGTCCTGGCGGAAAATCTATTCCGAAAGGCGCTGACGGACGCGCACCCATGTGGAAGAAGAAATCTATATTTTGGGACCTACCCTATTGGAAAGACCTAGAGGTCCGCTCTACAATCGACGTGATGCACATGACGAAGAATCTTTGCGTGACCCTGCTTGGCTTCTTGGGCGTGTATGGGAAGAAAAAAGATACACCGGAGGCACGGGAGGACCAGCAACGTATGCACGGAAAAGACGGCATACATCAGGGTCATGCCAACTACGCTCTTACCAAAGAAGAGAAGGAAATCTTCTTTGAATGCCTGCTCAGTATGAAGGTCCCGTATGGCTTCTCGTCGAATATAAAGGGAATAATAAATATGGCAGAGAAAAAGTTCCAGAACCTAAAGTCTCATGATTGCCACGTGATTATGACGCAACTGCTTCCGGTTGCATTGAGGGGGCTTCTACCGGAAAACGCTCGATTAGCCATTGTTAAGCTATGTGCATTCCTCAATGCAATCTCTCAGAAGGTAATCGATCCAGAAACCATACCAAGGTTAGAGAATGATTTGGTGCAATGTCTTGTCAGTTTTGAGTTGGTGTTCCCACCATCCTTCTTCAACATCATGACGCACATCCTAGTTCACCTATGCGAAGAGATTAACGTTCTGGGTCCTGTATTTCTACACAATATGTTCTCCTTTGAGAGGTTCATGGGAGTCTTAAAGAAATATGTTCATAACCGTGCTAGGCCAGAAGGAAGCATCTCCAAGGGCCATGAAAATGAGGAGGTCATTGAGTTTTGTATTGACTTTATTCCTGACCTTAAGCCGATTGGTGTTCCTGAATCGCGAGATAAGGGCAGACTGGGTGGAAATGGCACGCTAGGACTGGAACAAATAATATTTATGGACGGGCATTCTCTCACTCAAGCACACTACACAGTTCTACAAAATTCCGCCTTGGTGGCTCCGTATATGGAGGAACACAAGAATATTCTATGCTCCAAACACCCGGAGCAGTCTGACGACTGGATTACACTTGAACAAACGGGGACTTTCGCTGGTGGTTGCAGACACGTGCCATGCATGACGACGCTGTTGACGATGACCTGTACTTGCTGTCCCAGTTACCATCTTCGAATATAATGACTTTCAAAGGGTACGAGATAAATGGGATTACATTTTACACGATCGCCCAAGATAATAAGAGCACCAACCAAAACAGTGGTGTCCGCTTTGATGCAGCAACCAAGAGTGGAAAGGACACATATTATGGTTACATAGAGGAGATATGGGAACTTGACTATGGACGTGGTTTGAAGGTCCCTTTGTTTCGGTGCAAATGTGTCAATATGACACGAGGCGGGGTAACGGAAGACCCGCAGTACGGAATGACAACAATGGATCTCAACAATCTTGTGTACGCAGACGAACCATTCGTCCTAGCCAATGATGTGGCGCAGGTTTTCTATGTGAAGGACATGTCTACCAAGCCGAGAAAAAGAAAAGATAAGGAAGCGAATACATCATACGATGAGCCAAAGCACCACATAGTTCTTTTAGGGAAAAGAAACATCGTGGGAGTGGATGACAAGACAGACATGTCAGAAGATTATGAAAAGTTTCATGAAATTGCTCCCTTCACAGTGAATATTGACCCGAGCATCCAGTTAAATGATGAAGATTGTCCATGGTTACGGCGCAAAGGGACACACGCGAAGAAAAAGTTTCACACCCAAAGATCCCACTATGGGATGTGACCGGCTTCACTGTCATCACTTTCTTCTCTAGTGAGTTCCGGACTTATATAACTGGAAAGCCCCACTTTGGACAAACCGTAGGGAATCTTTGTAATAGTTAGGGTGCTTATGTGTTTTGGCATTTGAAACGTGTACTTTTGTGCTTCGGACAAACGTGTACCTTTCTGACTTCATTTGCTATTTTTCAGCTCATTTACTGAATTTTTTGAGCTAAATGACCCTGAAATTGAAAAGCACTACAAAATGAATTCTGAAAAGGTTGAAAGTTCGCATGATTTCATCATTTCACCCACATAGCATGTTCTAAAAAGTTGAGAGGGTTACAAAAAAAACTGGATCCACTTCGTATACAAAATGGACAATCTCTTTCGAAGTATCAAGGTTTCGGATGAAAACTCATCTGTTACAAAGGCATTTCATTTTTTAAACTTATTTCAACTCCAGACTTTTTGTGCGTTCAGTATGCACCATTCAAAGCCACGTCATCAATTTTTAACCCTTTCTGACTTCATTTGCTATTTTTCATGCATTTACAGATTTTTTTGAGCTAAATGACCCTGAAATTGAAAAGCACTACAAATGAACTCTGAAAAGGTTGAAACTTGGCATGGTATCATCATTTCACCCACATAGCATGTTCTCAAAAGTTGAGAGGGTTACGGCAAAAACTGGATCCACTTCGTGTACAAAATGGACAATCTCTTTCGAAGTATCAGGGTTTCGGACGAAAACTCATCTGTTACAAAGGCATTTCATTTTTTTAAATAACCTAAGTATTACAAAATTGAATATAATGATAAAACACACTAATATTAAACATAAGAAAAAAGAATCACTGAAAAATCTATTTTTAAAGTAAGGTTATTCACAAACTAGTGATTCACACAAATTTCAAATAATTTAAATTTAAACTATTCAAATTTAAAAACTACTGGCACTAACAGAAACTTTGTAATTTTTTGTACCTAAAGCAAAAATATTCACAAAGAAACTCTAAATACAGCAAAAAATAACTCAGAAATAAATAAAAGAAAATAAATAAAGCAAAAAAGAAAAAAACCCGCCTACTGGGCCACAGCGGCCTGCATACGACTAGAAACTCAACCTGTAGTTGGGCCAGGATGCAGGCCCGCAAGCCCAGTAGGCCCAACAGGGCATCGCAGCAGAGGTAGGCCCAAAAGGCCTGCATTAGAGAGGAGCTCGGGGCAGAAGCCGCGGCGGGGCTTATAAGCTGGTGCGGGCGCCCCTCGGCAAGCGAGGTGGGACTAAACTTGCCCGCACCGCACCTGCGCCAGCGCACCACCTTTAGTACCGGGTCGTGGCTCCAACCGGTACTAAAGGGGGGGTCTTTAGTACCGGTTGGAGCCACGACCCGGTACTAAAGGGGTGCGCTTCCCGCCGCTTGGCCTGGCCAAAAACAGACCTTTAGTACCGGTTGGTGGCTCCAACCGGTTCTAAAGGTCCATCCTATATATACAACACTTCAAAATTTTGTAGTTTCATCTCCCTCTTCGTCTCTGCTTTCGACATTGCCGCCGCCCCCCGTCGCCACCCCCGTTGCGCGCCGTCGCCATCCCCGTCGCCGCCCCGGCCCGTCCCCGTCGCGGTCCCCGTCGTCGCCGTCTCGCGCCGTCGCCCCGTCGCCGCGCCCGTAGCCACCCCGGTCGCCCCGCGCTGTGAGCCCCCTGCGCCATGGCAGCGCCCTCGATCATCCGATCGAGCCCGCCCGCCCGCACACACACACACACTGTACACACACACACACTACACACACACACACATTTTTCTTAATTATTTTCTGTTTTCTGTTTTTTAGTTTTTTATACTTTTAGTTATATAAATGTTAGATTAATGTCAAAGTTTTAGCTACATGAATTAGATTAATGTCAAAGTTTTAGCTAGATGAATTAGATTAATGTCAAACTGTTAGATGATCGAATTAGATATATTAATGTCAAATGTTAGATGAATTAGATAGAAATGTTAGATTAATGCCAAATGTTAGATGAATTAGATAGAAATGTTAGATGAATTAGTTTTTACTTTTAGTTATAGATGAATTAGATATATTAAGTGTAGATGACCCACTTACAACCTCTCACCTTCACCCTGTTCGAATAGTTTTTTATACTTTTGTCAAATATGTTAGATGAATTAGCTAGATATATTAATGTTAGATGAATTAGCTAGCTAGATATCATATGTCAAAGTTTGAATTTTGACATATGCAATATTTGATCATATGTCAAAGTTTGACTTTTGACATAGATTTATCAAGAATGCCCCCAAGAGAATCCGTTATGTTACATTTGCATATAGAATTTGTATATAAGAAATCACAATCACCAATCATTTAAAAAATGTTACATTTGCATATAGATCGAATTTGTTATCAACGTCAACGATATGCCAGGCCCGCATCCTCGGCGTCGACCCGTTCGCGACGACGTCCTGCTTCAGAGGAGCCATGTCCGGGACTGGGCTCCACCGGGCTGGCACTGGGAGGTGCTACCTTCAGGGGCGCGCCGCTTGGTGAGGAACCTGGGTCCCGTCGTCGACCCAGAGCTCCTTTGGTGGCGTTCGCGTGGGCCACTTTCGGTGCCGAGGGAGCCGGCCCCGCCGGATGTGGTACGTCGCCGTGTCAGGGAGGAGGACGAGCACGTCCGTCGCTACATGGCTGCGTTGGACGTTAGGTTCTCCAATACCTGGCAGGTTCTTCGGGGATCTCACCCGAGCTATGATCCTGTGATGGTTCCTTCTCTTTGGGTGTCCACCGCCCGCGCCTCAGGAACCGCGAGTGAACTAGATTATTCGATAGTATTCGATCTGTATTAGCTAGCTAGTGATGTATTCGATAATATTCAAGACGATGTATTCGAGATTATATATATTATTCGATAATATTCGAGACGATATATTCTAGATTATATTCGATGATGCATATATTATGTACTATGATTCAGTTTTTCTTTATTGATTGCATGTATGCATTCTAATTTGAATACTAAATTGTTTTATATTTCTTCTGGATTAGTTAAATAAAAGTTACGGACAATACCGGCAGAGAAGGAGAGGAGGCCCTGTTCAACATCATACGCTCATCCTCTAGCCCAGATGAGTTTGAAGAAGATGACGGCTCGCAATATCTGAACCCTACAGGTGAGGGTATGATATTTGATGAAGACGAACGAATAGATGAAGTCCAGAACTATGATGACGAAGAAAATGTTGATCTTGAAATAACAAAGACCGGAGAGGTATATTAATATAAAGCAGGCATCTGGTGATCATCACATGTTTTAATTGATTTATATATATATATTAACGAATCGATCTTTGTTCTTTCAGCCCTCCGGATCGAGCAAATCTTCTACAGGCAGCAGGACAGTGCGAGGCCCGGCCAAAAAGTTGAAGGATGGCGTAAAGTACAACATCGATGCCATCAAACCTAATGGCGAACCAAGCGAGCCTAAGAAGAATGTGGGCACGTTCGTTCGTCAGTGCGGAGTTCTTGTGAAGGACCAAATCCCGATCTCCATTCAAGAATGGAAAAGGCCAGCAAAGGAATGTCTAGATCTTACTTTTGTTGACCAAAGAGCAAAAAATCTGCTTTGGGAATCTCTCATGTCACATTTCACCCTACCAGATCATTTCAGAGATGCAGATGTGCAGAAAGTCAAGGACGCTGCTCTTAGGAAGATGGCGGTTGCATTCAACAACCACAAGAAAAGTATATGGGCCAAGTACATCGAAGGAGGAAAGAAGACTCCAAAATTCACGGGAACACTGGAGAAGCAAAGAGATCACTGGCCCGCTTTCGTGAAATTCAAGGAATTGGAATTAGCTAAGGAACAGTCGAGAATAAACAAGCTCAATGCAGTGAAAAAGGAGCATTACCATAGGCTGGGGCCAGGTGGCTACGCGTTGGCCCGGCCTAAGTGGGATAAGGCTGAGAAAGAGATGATGGATGCAGGGGTCATTCCAGTTACATTGAGCTGGCCCCCCAGGTGCAGGACTTGGTTCTATGCACATGGGGGGGCGTTGGACCCAAAGACAGGCCAGGTTTTGGAGCGGGCAAGTCTTAAGGGAGCCGACCTCGATATAATTGTTGCAATAGAAGAGGCTCGAACGGGAGTGTTCACGCCCAACAGAGAGAACGACGAGCTTACGCGCGCCCTGAAGAACCCTGAACACCCAGGAAGAACACGAGGCAAAGGCGTTGTTCCGTGGTTTGAGGGGTTTGCGGACTGGAACGCCGACTACAGAAGCCGTGCGAGAAAGAAGATGGAGGAGGAGAAGAAGAGGAAGCTGGAGGAGGAGCAGAGGAAGCAGGAAGCAGAACGCCTTCAAGGCCTAGAATCAAGGCACACGGAGTTGGCACTCCAATTCCAGCGGCAGCAACAGCAGATCGACTAACTTAGCCAGGAAAGGTGGTCTCAGCAGCGGCAACAGCTAGCGGATCCAGCATTGGATAGCACCATCCCATTCATGCCGAGAAGTAGCGTGGGTTCCGCCCCGGGCGATGAGGCACTGCTGGATAGATACCCTGTGGATGACATCATGGATAACACTAATTGTGAGCTACACTTCAAAATGAAGAACATATCCATGAAGGTGGCAGACGCCATTGCTTATACAAATCCCCCTGAAGCAACTTTCCATTGCAACCCGATTCCAGCTGGCTATGCTCGTGTCGTGGTTGATGAAGTGGTGGCACAATATTCGGGGCTAGAGCTTGACATTCCTGGAGGTGACGACGAGCACACACTGGGAGAGGCCATACATCGTATCATTCTATGGAGAAAGGATTGCATCATCTTTCCAAGGCCATCGACACCACGTCAGCCGACTCCTCCTCGAAGTCCGCCACCGCGTCAGCAGACTTCCGCTCCACCAAGTCATCAGCCACCGCCTCAGCAGAGTCCTACTCCTTCAAGTCTGCCAACGCGTCAGGCCACTCCTCATCCTCCAAGTCCGGCACCACGTCAGCCCACTCCTCCTCCAAGTCCTGCACCGCGTCAGCCCAGTCCTCCTCCTCCAAGTCAGGCATCGCGTCAGCCGTCTCCGCCGCCTCAGCGTCAGCCCAGTCCTCCTCCTCCAAGTCAGGCACCGTGTCAGCCGTCTCCACCGCCTCAGCGGGCTTCGTCACCTAAGCAAAAGCGGAAGAGAGCCGCCGCAGCTATGGCGGCTAGCGGTACAAGTACAGGATGCAAAAGATACCAATTTGGTCCAAGCCTTGCGCCTCTTCCGAAGAGGCCTTACGACATGACTGTGGAGGAAAACGAAGCCGAAGTGCAAGCCCAACCGAGGGCCCATTTTGGACCGAAACCGCCACCGCCACCAAAGGAGAAAGTGCCTGACGATGTCATTGACCACTTTAGACTATGGTTGCCCAACCAGCTCCCAAGCCTATTGACTCAGACTATGAGCGCCAAATCAGGAAGGCGTATCAAGCACAACAAAAGAAGGAGTCGAGCTCGAGCTCGAGCCAAGCAACTGCCAAAAAAAGCTGAAAAACTGTTCCCCAGCTGGGAGAACAAGCGGTGCAATCGACCCCCCCGCTCATTGTACCAACACACATGAGTACCGACACCAATCAGCTAGTAATAACCGACGATCATAGAAGGCAGGCTGCAGAGATCGGATGCACTATAGAACAACTCCTAGAGATCGAGCCCAAGGAAAAGTTTACAGAGCAGGAACTAAAACGGAAATATGCCCGCGGCGAACCTCTGGTCAAGCCTGAGGAGGTCAAGAAGCTCTCAACGAGAATGTATGAATTGCATGAATGGTACATGAAAATTGCCAAGACTACCAATCGAGAGTCCCTCATGGTGATAATCAAGCCAGAGCATTACTACAATGCGAATGCTCTGTATGTTGAGTTTACAGAACTGTTTCAGTTATTCAATCAAGACGCACTCGACAAATCTATTGTCAGTTGCTATTATCTGTAAGTGATTTCTTTCTGTAATTTAAGTCTCAAGCTAGCTGTAGTGCTCTATGATCATTGCCTGTAATTATCCTCACTATATTCTTTTCTACGGTATTATGCAGAATGAAGATCTATGAAATGAAAAAAGCTGGACGCTATGGCATTGGGTTCATTGACCCAAATACCATTAATCAAGAGACATGGTCACAAGAATGGTCGAAAAAAGACACAGAGAAAACCTTGCTATTGTTCTTGAAGCGCCTAAATACCAATCGAGATATACTACTTCCTTACAACTTCGAGTGAGTCACACTGTCTTGTACTACAAATTCTGTTTTTGCTTACTAGCTAGATGTTAATAAGTGTATAGGGTTTAGGGTAGTTGATGAGTGTTATGCACATGCCCGCTTAATTTATACATGCAAACGTGTGCGCATGCAGTTTCCACTAGATCTTGTTAATCATTCAAGTTGAAGATGGAAAAGTTGAAGTACTGGACTCACTACTTAAACCAGATACTGAGTACTCAACCATGAAGGGGATGGTCGACAGGTAATTTCAATCATTATCGAACTATATGTCGGCCTCTTTAGTTCGTCATTTCCTGATATGAACTAATTAATAAATCCTTTATTTATTTTCTTTGCCGGCGGGCAGGGCTTGGGAAAAGTTCATCAAACAGGTTCCAGGTCAATGGAAACAAAAGCTGAAATGGCATCTACCTAAGGTAATTAATTAAGTAGTACTAGCTAGCTACCATCTCTTTAATTCTAGTTTCAATACCATTAATTATCATGCTTGATTAATTATTATCTGATTGAATTCTATTCTCGTAAAGGCCCTGAAGCAGGCGCCGGGGACTTATTTATGTGCATACTATGTTTGCGAGAACATTCACATGATGGGGTCCGAAAGGAGCTTATCTAATAGACAGCTATGGGTACGTTTGCCAGAACAATATTCACAATTTATACATCATTATCTAATATATATACACACAACTAATACATGCATATTGATCTCCTTCTTTAAAGTTCTCAGAGATGCGGGATAAGCTCCTACCAACGGATTGCGTACGAGCAATTCAAGAGGAAATAGCGGGATTTTTGCTTGACCAGGTCATAGATCCCAAAGGAGAATTTCATTACCCGCTACCGCAGTAATGCCTCCATATATGTAGGAGAAATTGTATATACCAAATTGTATATATACATGTGTATGTGTGAATGGTGGTGCGAGACATTCGATGATATATATATATATATATATATATATATATATATATATATATATATATATATGATCGGTTCTACGAGAAATTCTATTTATATATATGCATAACGTGTACAATATGTAGTATCGTAAAATACCAGCAAATGAAAAAGAATTAAATGGAAAACACAAAATTAAAGGAAAAATAAATCATAAACCCAAAACCCCCTAAACCTTTTAGTACCGGTTGGTGTTACCAACCAGTACTAAAGGTCTCCCAGCCCCCTGCGCGGGCTCGTGCCACGTGGTGGCCCTTTAGTGGTGGTTCGTGTTGAACCGGGACTAAAGGGGGGAGGGACCTTTACTCCCCACCCTTTAGTGCTGGTTCCAGAACCGGCACTAAAGGGCCTCACGAACCGGTGCTAAATCCCAATTCTGCACTAGTGATCGAGTTCACCCGTTAGAACCGGGACATCTTTGCATGGAAGCCTTCAGACATGCCAGGTGTACCGAGAGAACTTGCTGAGCACACTCTCAATATTGATCCTAAATTTAAGCCAGTCAAGCAATTCCTTCATCGTTTTAATGAAGAGAGACGTAAGGCCATTGGAGAAGAGGTGGCCCGGCTCTTAGCGGCCGGGTTCATCGTTGAAGTTTTTCACCCTGAGTGGTTGGCTAACGGTACTTAAGAAGAATGGCACTTGGCGTATGTGTGTGGATTATACAGACCTCAATAAAGCTTGTCCAGGTGATCCTTTTGCTCTTCCCCGTATCGATCATATCATAGATGCTAAGGCGGGTTGTGAGCGTTTGTGTTTCTTGGATGCTTATTCTGGTTACCATCAGATCAAGATGGCAGTCAAAGACCAAGAGAAGACGGCTTTTATCACACCTTTTGGAGCTTTCTGCTATGTGTCTATGCCTTTTGGGCTCAAGAGTGCCCAGGCGACTTATCAGCGTTGTGTCCAGAACTGTTTTCATAGTCAGATTGGACGTAATGTTCATGCTTATGTGGATGATATTGTTGTGAAGTCTAGAAAGAAGGAGACTCTGTTGGATGACTTGAAAGAGACCTTTAATAATCTCCGGGTCTACAAAATGATGCTTAAACCGACCAAATGCGTTTTCGGTGTGCCTGCAGGCAAGCTCTTGGGTTTTTTGGTCTCTGAGAGAGGTATTGAAGCTAACCCGGAGAAAATCAAAGCTATCACTTCGTTGGCTAAGCCGGCGTGCGTCAATGATGTCCAGCGTTTGGCGGGTCGTATTGTAGCTTTAAGCTGGTTTATAATCCGTCTGGGAGAGAAGGCTATTCCTCTGTACCAGATGATGAAGAAAACAGATCGTTTTGTTTGGAGTGATGCGGCTAATGAGGCGTTTGAGGCGCTTAAAAAGCGGTTGGCTAAGCCACCGGTTCTTGCAGCTCCTGTTGAGAAGGAGCCTTTGCTCTTATATGTGGCTACTAACAGTAAGGCTGTCAGTGTGGCGATTGTTGTGGAGCGCAAAGAAGCGGGTAGGGAATACCCAATCCTGTGACCGGCTTATTATGTCAGTGAGGTGTTAATTGAGTCTATGCAGTGATACCCACATTGGCAGAAGCTAGTATATGGGGTGTTCATGGCCAGTCATAAGCTGAAGCATTATTTTTTTGCTCATCCCATTACTGTGGTCAGCTCTGCTCCCTTAGGGGATATTATTTAGAACAGAGAGGCAACGGGCCGAGTGGCCAAGTGGGCCATTGAGCTCGGGCCCCATGGTTTGAAATATATGCCAAGGACAACTATCAAGTCTCAAGCTCTTGTGGATTTCATCAATGACTGGACAGAATTGCAGACGCCTGGGGAGAAGCCGGATAACACTTACTGGACAATTCGCTTTGACGGGTCTATGCAGCTGGAGGGCTCGGGGGCTGGAGTTATTTTGACTTCCCCATGAGGTGAAATTTTTTGCTATATTTTAAGGCTAATGTTTCCTTGTACTAATAATGCAGCTGAGTATGAGGCTGTGCTCCATGGCCTTCGGGTAGCCAAAGAGATGAATTTAAGACGGGTCAGGTGCTTTGGCGACTCAGATTTGGTGGCTCAGCAAGTTTCATGCACTTGGGATTCTAAAGACCCGCTCATGGCGGCTTATCGCCGGCAGTTGATAATATTGCTGGTCACTTCAAAGGTTATCAGGTGGAACATGTTGATCGCAGAAGGAATGAGGCGGCTGATGCTTTAAGCTGGCTGGGGTCTCAACGTAAGCCGGTGCCCCCTAATGTTTTTCTTGATGTATTGAATAGTCCTTCAGTTAAGTTGCCGACAGAGGAGGATCTTGCTATTCCTGACCCAGAGGCACAATTGGTGGCGGCTCTCCATGCTATTCCTGATTGGACAGTTCCATACTTGGCTTATATGACCCGGGGCGAGTTGCCTGAGGACGAAACTTTGGCTAGGCAGATAACCCGGCGGTCTAAATCTATGACCATTGTCAATGGCGAGTTACACCGATGCAGTGTCACAGGCGTGTTCCAGCGTTGTGTTTCTCCGGAGGAGGGCCGTGAGATTCTAAGGCAAATCCATGAAGGTGATTGTGGTCATCACGCCGGTTCTAAATATCTGGTGGCTAAAGCTTTCCGTCATGGATTTTATTGGTTGACGGCTCATGCTGATGTAGAGGACCTTGTTAGTAAGTGTGATGGCTGTCAGAAATTTTCTCGATGGGCTCATGTGCCGGCTCAAGAATTAAGGATGATTCCAATCACTTGGCCATTTGCAGTCTGGGGGCTTGACATGGTCGGTCCCTTCAAGAGGTCTAAGGATAAGAAAACCCACCTCTTGGTGGCGGTTGAGAAATTTACCAAGTGGGTTGAGGCAGAACCGGTCAGTAAGTGTGATGCAGCAACGGCGGTTCAATTCATCAAGAAAGTAATCTTCCATTTTGGTTTTCCTCATAGTATCATAACTGATAATGGTACCAATTTATCCAAAGATGCTATGAGAGAGTTCTGTCAAAAGGAGCATATTCATCTTGATGTCTCATCAGTAGCTCACCCACAGTCTAATGGTCAAGCTGGGAGGGCCAATCAAGAAATCTTGAGAGGTATAAAACCCCAGCTTATGGTTCCATTGCAGAGAACGCCGGGTTGTTGGGTTGAGGAGTTACCCTCAGTAATTTGGAGCATCAATACTACTCCCAACAGGTCAACAGGTTATACGCCCTTCTTCATGGTTTACGGGGCAGAGGCGGTTCTTCCAAGCGATATCCGTCATGACTCGCCCCGTGTGGCGGCTTATGTTGAAGCTGTTAATGAAAAAGCACGCCAGGATGCACTTGATGCGTTGGATGAGGAGCGTGACCTTGCGGCGGCTCATTCGGCGATATACCAGCAAGATCTGCGTCGCTATCATAGCCGCCGGGTTAAAACCCGGACCTTTCAAGAAGGCGATTTGGTGCTCCGGTTAATCCAAGATCAAACAGATATGCGTAAGTTATCCCCACCTTGGGAAGGACCTTTTGTGGTTAGCAAGAACCTGAACAACGGGTCATACTACCTCATTGATATTCGAGAACACAAGGATTCGCGCACATCGGAGGAGGAGACCCGCCGGCCTTGGAACATCGCTCATCTTCGGCCTTATTACACTTGAGCCACCGGCTCTTGTGCTGTACATACTTTCATCAATGTATATATTATGATCAATATAGTAAAGCCGGCATCCCTGAGAATTCGGGGCCTCTGTCATTTCATTTGTAAGTATCCGAGTCTTTATTGTTTGTTCATAAGGTCACTTGGGGGCTTCCTGCTCAATGAGCATAGCTATTCTTACACTCTTGATCGGCTTCCATGCCATATTATAGGTCACTTGGGGGCTTCCTGTTCAATGAGCATAGCTATTCTTACCCTCTTGATCGGCTTCCATGCCATATTATAGGTCACTTGGGGGCTTCCTGCTCAATGAGCATAGCTATTCTTACCCTCTTGATCGGCTTCAACGCCATGTTATAGGTTGCTTGGGGGCTTCCAACCCAACGGGTTTAGCTTTCTTACCCTTGTGACCAGGCTAGATGCCGAAACCTGAGTTTGACCTGCCTGTATGCAAGATGCTTCTCCACCAGGTAATCCTGAATGACCCGCCGTACTCTTAACAGTCAATCTTTTAAATAAGACCCTAAACTTGTTATGGTTAAAACGGCGGTTTGTCATGTGAGGGCCGGCTGACAGTGAGCAAGGACGACTCTAAGGCTGTGCGGCCTATGAAAGCACTTGAATCTTAGTGGCTGTGTGGCCCATGAAAGCACTTGACTTTTTCTGAATTTCTTTTCTTCTGGACATTTTGAATTTGCATCCATCAAAATTTCTTCTGCTCAAGTGTATTTGGTACGATTCAGGCCATGTAGCCTTGATTATATGACTCATAATTGAGCATATTGGGTTCGTAACCCGCCCTGATAACGGACTATAAGTCGCCAAGATATTTGCCTTGAGCAAATTCACATCATGATATTTCGTACCTACGGGTCAAATACCCACTTTGGATTCTCATTATCAAGGTATCATCATGATATCAATCTATAGGTATGTCCTTCAATAGTTATATGAATATTCGGGATTTGGTAACCCGCCCTGGCTTTCGACTTTAAAGTCGCCAGCTTATTTCCAGCTTAAAAGGCCTTTATTCTAGTCTTTTTATCCAATATTTCAAAGACTATTATATCAGGATTTGTTACCCGCCTTGGCTTAAACCGCCAGGGCGTATACTATTTACCTTATGTGCAGAAAATACGAAAACATTGATCTGCCCCACATAGATGGTGATACTATGAAAAGGAACAGCGGCGAATCACAAAACGATTATACTGGCGGTTTAACAGTTAAACGGCTAGATATGCGCGATGGCATAACAGATCATTGTTTGCAAACCTAGGCTATTACAAGGCCACAGTGGACCTGCCAAATGGAAAGTGTTTTTTGAGCACATTGTGCTTATGTCCTGGTTTAAGAGCCGCCTGGACTCAATTGCCTTCGTCGCGGCGGGTTGATGACTCCGAGTCATCCTGCTCCAGCTCTTCCTCTTCGCCCATCTGGAGGTCAGGTGACACCCAGTCGATGCCGGTTAAGGCTTCGAATACAGCTTCATCATTCATAATGGGGGACGGATCAACATCAGGAGCAAAAGTATGCTTATGCGTTGGAGGGGTGAGATCCACGACGTCATAAGCCAGCGCTTTTACTTTGGTATTCTCCATGGTGTAAGCCGACTGATATATGGATAAATCAGTTTCCTCGGCCAGCTTGCATGCCAGGGGACGCATCTCCTTTACGCACTTTGCAAAGTCTGTCTGATCAAAAGGAGACCCATCTTCTTTAAGGCTTGGACAACCGGTGGCCATCTCCTCCGGGTCAAGTTCTGCTTGCCACGCTTTGGCTCGTGCAAGAGCTGTGATGGCGCCAGCACGGGCGGCTGAGCATTTGATCTCTTCGAGTTTTTGGGGCATGACAGATAGCTTATCTAGCACCTCCCCGAGGAGGGTCGGTGGCTCTTTACCATTGGAGATAGCTACCAGAGTCCGTTGTGTGCATGTGTATAATTGTTCCACTAGAGTGTACACGGCTTTGAGCTTCAGCAGCATGTCTTGGCCAAGATTGGCGCTCCTGGGGCCTATTGAGTAAACATGCCGATGAGTCGCCAGGCGGGTTAA
Organism: Thinopyrum elongatum; assembly: GCA_011799875.1. Lineage (NCBI taxonomy): Eukaryota > Viridiplantae > Streptophyta > Magnoliopsida > Poales > Poaceae > Thinopyrum > Thinopyrum elongatum. The sequence goes on from CM022299.1 coordinate 12,429,027, forward strand.
AAATTGAGAAAATTTTAGAAAGGTTGAAACATTCCGAATTGCTTACCAAAGATAGCAGATGTCATCTGTGAGATATGGCATTTTAAGCCGGTCAGCTCCGCCGTGGTCTCCTTCAAGGATGATTCAGCAGCTTCTGCCCTTTGCAATAAGGTGGCCTTCTCCTTCTCCTAGCCGGCTCTCTCTGTGGTAAATCCGGCTTTGAGCTTCTCGTTTTCATCCAGGCTGAACTTAAATTTGGAGTCAGATTTGCGTGTTTCAGCTTATTGGTATTCAAGTCTGTTCTTCAATTCTACCAATTGGGACTCATTCAGGCTTAAGACATCCTGCAAATAAGAGTCAAAGGATATAAGTATGTTAGTCAGGGCATGGTTTTCATACAAGTCCCAAGTACATTGCAAGCAATACACTTGGCACTTGGGGGCTAATGTACGAGGAAATTCTTTTCAAATTATATTGCTAAAGAACCAGCTCATCTTTCTTAGATAAGCCGGCCCTTGAGGGCTAGGAATTGAAGCTATTCTTTCGACTGAACAAAAATGACCTGGTTCATCTTTCTCAAGATAAGCCGGCCCATGAGGGCTATGACTTGAAATTTGCAGTAGTATATTGATAAGTCTTACACCATACTCAGTATATTCTTTCCTATGGATAAGACTTGGGGGCTGGATGACTATATATATAGGGAAGCAGAGGTTCATACCTCGTATTTCTGTCGCATTCTCTTAACTAAATCAGCTTCCAAGTCACGACTGGTATGCAAGCGATTCAGATAGCCGGAATATAATTCATTGACGTCCAAGTTTGAATAGCTCGCAATGTCAAATTTGGCTTTGCTCTTCTCAGAAGCAAGAAGTTCATCCTTGGCAGAATGCTTAGCCAAGACCATGGGGTTTCCCGGTTCTGTGTAACCAGTGCCAGTAACCACGACATCCTCAGTATCTTCTTCGGCAGGCTTGATAGGGTTTGGCGGATTAGCACTAGATGGGTCAACACCCATTGGATCCACTGGAGTGTCATGAGTTTCTGGTGGTGGGTCATTGGCAGTGGCTTCGGGATTCTGATGTGAAACTTCCGAGGCTGGCATCTCTTTCTCCGGCTCATTGACCTTAGGATCTTTAGCCGGTTTACCAATCTTCAACTTCTTGCTTGGTTTGGCTATACCACTGAAAATGAGACATATGAGGATGTGAGTATATCAGTTTAATAAAAGTATTAAAATAAAGAGTTCAAATGTTCTTACCCAGGGGCAATCTTGAAGGGAGGCATCTGAGTCCCAGTAGAGTCGCCAGAGGATGAGTGAGAAGTTCCCTGATAATTTGAGTCGGAAGGGTTAAGTGGTTGACGGATAAGACCCGCCTTTGGAAAGGACAGGATTGAGCTCTGAGGCACCTCTTTTCGGCGTTTACGAGGGGCCGGCGTGTTGGGTAAGCCGGCAGCAAGATCTCCGCTTCCGCTGTTCCGGGTTCTGTGCCGGGCTTCATGCTGTTGTTTCTTCAAAATAAAGTTGGGATCCAAGTAAGCTAAAGGGTGAGAAAACCTTACTTTCTGGGTCACTTGCCAAACTTTCTGTCTTGGCAAAGGCTCTGAGTCGGAGGAAACAATAATTACCTCTTCGTCTGCCTGGCTGGTCTCCGCGTCATCCTGAGAGGAGTCAACGTCAATAAGATGCATAAAAAAGGAGCCAAGAGAATCAAGTTCTACCTCCGACTCATCATATAGGGCAAATAGCTCTGTTGCATCTGGTTTCTTCTTGGTTTTCTTCGGGGCCTTGGTTTTTGCCCTGGCCTTTTTGGCCGGCTTATCTTGCAGTTTCTTGCTCCAGAAAGAAGAGTCAGCCTGAAGAAAGCAAGTGATGATAAGGAGTATGCAGTTTATGCGAATACTGAATAAAGTAAATTTGATTGAAACACTTACATCTGGAGCCGGATTAAGAGCGCAGAAGGGATTCAACCCCGTCTTGCTACAGCTTTCCAAGCTTTCCCCGAGCAGCATCTTAGTCATCTCATTGATCTCTTTATCTTCCAGGCGCATTTGACAATGACGCTATGGATCTTTGACATCGCAAGTGTATTCACACATTAAGCCGGGCCGGCGGCTCAAAGGTATGATCCTCCAAGCGACCCAGCACCGGACCAAATCAACTCCGGTTAATCCATTAGCCAGTAAGGCTCTTACCTTCGAAAAGGTAGCCATATATTTAGCTCGTTCAGCATTGCTGATCCGGCCTGGAAGTGGGTGGTTTGGGCTAAGCCGGCAGTCGCGGAAACCCGGCAGAGGATTTTCACCAGGTGGAGTTGTATCCTGGCAATAAAACCAAGTTTGGTTCCAGTCTTTAGGATGACTGGGAAGTGCGGCTGCAGGGAAGATAGCATCTCTTCGTCTTTGAATTGAAATTCCACCAAGTTCTAGGCTGGGCCCGTCTGTAAACTCGGTCTGGCGGTTCAAATGAAAGTACTCTCTGAAAAGATCAACGTTGGGCTCTTCTTGAAGGTATACTTGGCAAAAGACTTGGAAATTGCAGATGTTGGAAATGGAATTGGGTCCAATATCTTGAGGATGAAGTTGAAAGAAGTGCAGTACATCGCGAAAGAATTTTGAGCCAGGCGGTGAGAAGCCACGGATCATATGGTCAGCAAAACTATGAATTCACCTTCCTTTGGCTGAGGTCTCACTTCTGTCCCTGGAACTCGCCAGTGGATAACATCTTTGGCTGCCAGGACGCCCACTTGAACATATTCGTTAAGGGTTTGCTCCGTAACAGTGGAAGCGACCCAGTCGCATGAGGTGACAGTCTTAGTCATTTTTTGTCACGAAAAGCCTAGAGAGGAAGTATTGGCGGGTCAAATTCATGATGGTAAGCCGCCCAATGGTTAGAGAAAGCAAGTTTATTACGCAGAATTGGTTATGTGTAGAGATTGATTGCTATGAAAGAAGAAAATTAATGGCATGGCTAATCGGCAGAGCACAGTCGGGTAATATTAACATTGGATAAATACTGGCGGTTTAAAAATTCATAAGTAAGCCGGTTGGCGTTTGGCGGGTTACAAAGTATCGTTTGAGCTGCCCATACAGCAATGGTCAAACAGGCATTTACATATCTGGATTTGAGTGAAATTTCACGAAGTGCTACAAACAAGTTTCACAGGTCCTGCTTATGATTTTGGATCTGTGGTAAGTTTGAAAAATAGATGGAAATTGGTAAACCTAAAACATGGAGGATGAACTACTGTGTTGGGGATTGAATCTCCAAGGAGAGAATGGATCTATGATTGGTAGCAGATACTAAAGTAATCAAGGCATGACTTTAGCAACGCGTTTGGGCTCGACTAAGAAACATGGCAGATGAACTACGGGCAAGCATGATGAAACTCAATGAACACTGAAGAACTAGGGGAACCCTAATGTAGATTGGATGCAAAGGGAGATGGGTACCTGGTGATGCTGATGGACGGCGGAGGGCCGCTGCAGTTTCTCTGGTCAGAATCAGGTTGATGCAGCGGCCAAGACGACGTTGTCGACAGGGGCGGCGGAGCTCCGGTGGCGTCGGGTGTCACGAGGAAGAAGAAGAGGCAGAGACAGGGGTAAAACTGAAAAAGAGGGCCCCCTGTCCCTATTTATAAGGAGGTGATAAGATGGCATGCGTGAAAATCGAGGAGGTAAAATGATTATGTTAGCCATGCGGGCGCCTCGATTTTGGGGAAGCCCATTAAAGATAAAGATCCGTTGAGATATCCGGGGTCTTGTGCGGGATTAATGCATATGACGTCATGGCGGGTTATAGCGGTCTGCATAAAGTTCGGCACTGATGCACAGTTTCTTAAGTTAAACAGGTGAAGATTGGCATGAACAAGTTCAAATCAACCTGGGGCCTAATGTTGGAGATATAGCTCCGAGGTGTGACCTACCCAGGAGGGGCCGGGTTACACTGTTGGCGGTTTAAAATGAAGAAGGTCCAAGGAGGCCCAAGGAGGTGTGAAGACGGCGGCTCATGAAGGCAGGCCTGGTGAAAGCCCAAGACCTAGGCGTATGAACCGCCGTACGGTGACTTGCTCTGTAAGGCATGACTAGTAAGAAACCGAGCCGGTCACGATGTGTGAGCCGGACGGGACTCTGTAAGCCTCCGGGTCTCGACCTGTGTATATAAAGGTGAGACCCGGCGGCAGGTTAACTCAAGAAACAACCAATCTAGAACTAGGTTAAGCGTATTCCCTCCCTTGTAATCGAAACTCAAGTAATACAACTAGAAGTAGGACATAGGCTTTTACCTCATTGAGAGGGGCCGAACCTGGGTAAGCTCCTTGTGTCCTTTGTCCCGTTCAACCCCTTAAAGCTAACCTACGTGCGATGGCTCCACACCTAAGTCCTTTCACGAGGGCATCTGCCGTGTTAAATCCACGACAGTACTGCACTGGAATTGTTGCAATGGAAGGTAGAGAATGGTGTATCTGACAAGGGATTTGGGAAGCTACTGAAAATAATGAAGAAGAAGCTTCCAAAGGATAATGAATTGCCTGACAGTACGTATGAAGCAATGAAGGTTCTCTTCCCTCTAGGATTAGAGGTGCAGAAGATACATGCATGCCCTGATGACTGCATCCTCTATCACGGTGAGGAGTACGATAATTTAAATGCATGCCCAGTATGCGGTGCATTGCGGTATAAGATCAGACAAGATGACCCTGGCGATGTTGAGGGCGAGCGCCCCGGAAATGGGTACCTGCCAAGGTGATGTGGTATGCTCCTATAATACCATAGTTGAAACGTCTGTTAAGAAACAAAGAGCATGCCAAGTTGTTGCAATGGCACAAAGAAGACCGTAAGAAAGACGGGAAGTTGAGAGTACCCGCTGATGGATTGCAGTGGTGAAAAATCGAGAGAAAGTGGCGGGAGTTTGCAGATGACACAAGGAACGTATGGTTTGGTTTAAGTGCAGATGGCATTAATCCTTTTGGGGAGCAGAGCAGCAATCATAGCACCTGGCCCGTGACTCTATGTATCTATAACCTTCCTCCTTGGTTGTGCATGAAGCGGAAGTTTATTATGATGCCAGTGCTCATCCAAGGCCCTAAGCCACCCGACAATGACATTGATGTGTACCTAAGGCCATTAGTTGAAGTACCTTTTATAGCTGTGGGATATCAAAGGTGTTCGTGTGTGGGATGAACACAAACAACAGGAATTTGACATACGAGCATTGCTGTTTGTAACCATCAATGCTTGGCCTGCTCTTAGTAACCTTTTAGGACAGACAAACAAGGGATACCACGCATGCACAAACTGTTTACATGAGACTGACAGAATTTACAAGTAATCTTTGGAAATGGTGACAATCATTAGAAATGGTCCTGGTGGACAATCTGTTCCGAATGACGCTGAGGGACACGCACCCATGTGGAAGAAGAAATCTATATTTTGGGATCTACCCTATTGGAAAGACCTAGAGGTCCGCTCTGCAATCGACGTGATGCACGTGACGAAGAATGTTTGCGTGAACCTGCTAGGCTTCTTGGGCATGTATGGGAAGACAAAAGATACACCGGAGGCATGGGAGGACCAACATTGTGTGAACGAAAAAGACGGCATGCATCCAAAGCAGTATCAAGGTCTTGCCAGCTACACTCTTACCAAAGCATAGAAGGAAATATTCTTTGAATGCTTGCTCAGTATCAAGGTCCCGTCTAGCTTCTCGTCGAATATAAAGGGAATAATAAATATGGCAGAGAAAAAAATTCCAGAACCTAAAGTCTCATGACTGCCACGTGATTATGATGCAACTGCTTCCGGTTGCATTGAGAGGGCTTCTACCAGAAAAAGCAATTTCTTAGAAAGTAATCGATCCAGAAATCCTACCAAGGTTACATAATGATTTGGTCCAATGTCTTGTCAGTTTTGAGTTGGTGTTCTCACCAGCCTTCTTCAATATTATGAGGCACGTCCTAGTTCACCTAGTCGACGAGATTGCCATTCTGGGTCCTGTATTTCTACACAATATGTTCCCCTTTGAGAGGTTCATGGGAGTCTTAAAGAAATATGTTCATAACCGTGCTAGGTAGAAGGAAGCATCTCCACGGGCCATCAAACAGAGGAGGTCATTGGGTTTTGTGTTGACTTTATTCCTGACCTTAAGCCGATTGGTGTCCCTCAATCGCGGTATGAGGGGAGACTGACTGGAAAAGGCACGCTAGGAGCGGATTCAATTATATGTAGGGACGGGCATTCTTGGGCGCAAGCACACCACACAGTTATACAGAATTCTACCTTGGTGGCCCCGTATATCAATCCACACAAGAATATTCTAGGCTCCAAACACCCGGAGCAGTCTGACGACTAGATTACACGTGAACACATCGGGACTTTCGGCGGTTGGTTGCCAACACGTCTCATGCGTAACAACACTATTGGAGATGAGATGTATTTGTTGGCCAGGACACCATCATCGACTGTATTGACTTACCAAGGGTACGAGATAAATGGTAATACATTTTACACGATCGCCCAAGATAAAAAGAGCACCAACCAATACAGTGGTGTCCGCTTTGATGCAGCAAACACCAATAGGGCAAAGGACACATATTATGGTTACATAGAGGAGATATGGGAACTTGATTATGGACATGAATTTAAGGTCCCTTTGTTTCAGTGCAAATTGGTCAATCTGTCAGGAGGCGGGGTACAGGTAGACCCGCAGTATGAAATGACAACAGTGGATCTCAACAATCTTGGGTACATAGACGAACCATTCGTCCTAGCCAATGATGTGGCGCAGGTTTTCTATGTGAAGGACATGTCTACCAATTCGAGAAAATGAAAAGATAAGGAAGTGAATACATCATACGATGAGCTAAAGCACCACATAGTTCTTTCAGGGAAAAGAAACATCATGGGAGTGGAGGACAAGACAGACATGTCTGAAGATTATGAGAAGTTTCATGAAATTACTCCATTCAAAGTGAAGGCTGACGCAAGAATCCTGTTAAACGATGAAGATTATCCATGGTTACGGCGCAATAAGGAAGGGACACACGCGAAGAAAAAATGAAGACTTTCTCTCTAGTGAAGACAACATATCAGATGGTACGATTGTTCAAGTAACTGTTCGACATATACAAGATAGCCGAATATTTTGCACCTTTGATTCTGGGTTGAAAGCCATAGTTATGCTCCACAACTATTCTGATGATGGCTTTGATCTAGAATATCACTGCAGTTACATGTCAAAAAATGAAATCCCTTTGTAATAGATGAGTTTTCGTCCGAAACCCTGATACTTCGAAAGAGATTGTCCAGTTTGTACACGAAGTGCATCCAGTTTCTGCCGTAACCCTCTAAACTTTTTAGCACATGCTATATGGGTGAAATTATGATACCATGACAAGTTTCATCCTTTTCAGAGTTCATTTGTAGTGCTTTTCAATTTTAGAGTCATTTAGCTAAAAAAATCATTAAATGCATGAAAAAAAGAAAATAGTAAACTAAAACCTAGCTTTAGTCCTGGTTGGTGGCACCAACCGGGACTAAAGGCCTACCGCAGATTTTTCACACCCGTATTTAGTCCCACCTCGCCAAGTGATGAGCTAGTCGACCACCTTAAATATCCGGGTCATCCAGAAGGGATAAGCTTCTGACACCATTGCATCTTTTGTTAAGGATATGGACTCTTACTACGAATCTTCTTAAGATTCGTAGTAAGGGTCTATCTCCTTAACATACAACAATGGTGTCGGCTTTTTTGAATCACTATGTGTCTATGCATCAAAATAAATTAGGTTAACAAAAAGTATTAGGTTAAACTAATTACTTAACAGAAAAGAAAATATAACATTATTAGGTTAACAAAAAGTATTTTATAATATTCTTCATTTGTAGTGCTTTTTAATTTCAGGGTCATTTAGCTCAAAAAAATCATTAAAAAAATCAACTAAAAAGCTTTTATAAAACCCTAATAGCAAAAAGAATCAACTAAAAAGAATCAATTAAAATATTTTGTTATGATCAAATAAAACAAAACTATAATATTCTTCAATAGCAAAAAGAATCAACTAAAAAGCTTTTATAAACCTCTAGTTATGATCAAAATAATATTAACTTAAAATTATATAAAATTAATGCAACTAAAATTATCAAAGTATTTTTTGTTAAAAACTTTAATAGCAAAAAGAATTTTCATAAAGTATTTTTTGCTAAAAACTTTAATAGCAAAAATTTTCATAAAGTATTTTTTTTAGAATTTCATATATTTTAATGATTTACTTTGATAATCATGTGCATTACACATAAGTGAGTATGTATAAAAATTAGAATGTGATTTGAAGAAGGTCAAAAAATTGAAATAACATAAAAAAAAATAACATAAAAAAATGCCCGCCTACTAGGCCACCACGGCCTGCATACGACTAGAAACCCAACTATACATGGGCCAAGATGCAGGCCCGCGGGGCAAGTAGGCCCAACAGGGCAGGGCAGAGAGGAAATTTAGGCATGTTCTGCCTTCTTTAGAGAGGAGCTCGAGTTGGCAGCCGCAGCGGGGCTTATAAACAGGTGTGAGCGCCCTTCGCTTGGCGAGGTGGGACTAAACTCCCACCACCCCGCAGCTGTGCCAGGAACAGTCCTTTAGTCCCGGTTGGTGGCTCCAACCGGGACTAAGGCCCCCCCTTTAGTCCCGGATTGAACCAACAACCGAGACTAAAGGCCTGGGCTTCCCGCCTTTTCGCCTGGTGAAATTCACCTTTAGTCCCGGTAGGAGCTAAAGGGTGGGGTATATAAAGGGGACTTCAGAAATTTCCCCCAATCTCTCCCATTCTGTCCCCCGACGACGCCGAAGCAAAGCTCGACGCCGCCAGGCTGCTCCGCCGGAGATCGCCGTCGCCTCGTCTCCGGGTCTCCTCGCCATCGCCGCCCCCGTCGAGCTCCGCCCGCTCCTCCTCGCCGCCCCCGACGCCGTCCCCAAGCCCTGCCCCAACGCTGTCCACGAGCCCGCTCGCTCCTCGTCGCCGGCCGGACCTCCTCCCCGAGCCCTCGCCGCCGCCGCCCCCCGCTGTGAACTGCCCCCCCCCCCCACTGTGAGCCGCCGCGGCCCCATTTTTTTGCTGTAACTCAAAACAATTCACCTGTAGTGGCTAAGAACAGTGCAGATTTTGGTATTGTGTAGTGGTTGTACTTGTCAGTGCAATTTTGTGCTTTTGGCATTCTGTAGTCAAGTGATCAGTGGTCAGTGGTTGTAGTTAAGAGGGAGTTTGCGATGTTGCTAATGTGGTCATGGTTTTCAGTTGAAAGTTGTCAAATTTGGTCGTGGATGCAGTGTTTGATTGTACCCTATTGATCATATGAAGTGTTGAACTTATTCGTTCCAGTAAATTGAATTAGATATGTCCCTGATTTCTGTGAACTTGTTAAGTGAATGATATATTTGAATGTGTTAACTGAATTTGCTACAGTTGTGACCGTCTTTCACTGAATGTTCTGCATCTTTTACACCTTCGTAACTGAATTTGTGTTGCATTTTTGTTACAAGAATGATCTGATATGTATGCACACTGAATCTTTTGAATTATTGACACTCTCATAACCGAATGTTCTAAAAATTTTACACTTGCATAACTAAAGTGTACATTGAATGTTCTATGTTTTCTACACACTATTTTATCTGAAAGTACTCAATTTTGATTACAACATCTCATTGCCTTAGGTACTAGTTCTTTCTTGGTAATTTTGATTACAACATTGGTGACATGTCACTGAATTCTCATCAAGAGAAGCATCTTCTGTAGCCAAGTAATAGGATTGTGAATGCTCATGTATCCACAAGTCCACTATCATCTGCTTGTTTTCATTGTGTTAAAAACCTACTGAATAAAGGTTAAATCCTGGAAGGGCAAGTCTTTTCACTAGCTTAGTTATGCTCTACTGGCATATACTCTACTCTGCTCAAGATCGATGAGATCATGGACAAGTTGCAATGCAATTTTTGTCAAGTTTCTGTCAAGTTCCAATGCAAGTTTCTGTCACGTTTTTGGCTTAGGGAGAACACCTTTTGCCATGGTAGAAGTAATATGGCAAATTTCTGTCAAGTTCATTTGAAATAGTTTTAGTTCAACAGGAGCATTTCAAAGTCTGAGAAATGCTCAAGTTCAACAGGATCTATTTTCTCCTTCATAAAAAAATGTTTTTTTGCCATGTCAAGTGTTGTATTTTGGTGACAAATATACTTCTTTTTACTAGGTTTTTTTTGCCATGCAAGCACTACTGTACTTGGGTTTTGCCTAATTTTTTTCAATCGGTGGAATTACAGGTTGTGGTGTTGCATGTCCGTGGAGTTGGTCCCTGATCGTCCCTCCGCTGTTCGACAAAAGGTGTCCATTTGTTGTATGTTGAGTTTTGTTCATAGGATGATGGTTGGTTCATTTGTTGAGTTGTGTATTCATCCATGTGTACAAATCTTGTATTCATCTTGTGTATAAATCTTGTATTCATCTTGTCGTTAAAACATAACCCCAATAACTTTGATTTTGAGGCATATGAAAACATGAAAGAGGGGGTCGTTAAAACATAACCCCGATAACTTCGACATGAGGGGGGGTTGTTAAAACATAACCCCGATAACTTTGATTTTGAGGCATATGAAAACATGAGAGAGGGGGTCATTAAAACATAACCCCGATAACTTTGATTTTGAGGCATATGTAAACATGATTTGCACGTCAGACGGGCATGAGAGAGGCAGTCCGCAAAGTATCCTATCCCGAAAGATAGGACGACTCATCAGACATGAGGGGGGAGGAGTCCTCGACGATCGTCTGAAACTGACTACTATAAAACTTGTCAACTTTGCATGATGTTTGCCACTAATCCATTGCTCATATGCATATGATTCCTTATTGTGATTAGGTCTATGTTTGCCACTAATCCATCTCTCGTGGTTGTATATTGCCATGTTGTAATATTTACAGAAACTATGGACAGAGACTTAGAAAAAGAAGAGTTGTTGGGGGATATAATCCGCGACGGTGGTGATGATATCACCTTGTTATTTCTCAACGACTCCGATGGTGAGGGAAGAGAGGATGACGGCTCCGGTGATCGAATGGAGGAGACAGGAGATCATGACGGCTCCGGTGATCGAATGGAGGAGGGAGGATATGACGGCTCCGCCGGTGTTGGAGCCTTAACTGTTGTAAAGTCCGGCGAGGTATATATATATATATTAATTAATCCTCTACTGACTAGATGCATTAATTGTTTTGTATGTACATATATTAACGCTTCTTTCTTCTTTTAGCCCTCTGGATTGAGCCAAACTTCTGTAAGGAGACGAGGCACGAAGAAAAGGTTGGGCTAGGATGAAAGGTTCAAGATCGAAGAAGTCGCTCCAGATGGCCAACCGATTGCTCCCAAGCGGACCAACGACAAATTTGTACATCAGTGCAGAGTTATTGTTAGGGACAACATCCCGATCAGCACCCAAGAAATGGAATAAGAAGAAGGACGGCGACGTTTCTTATGTCGACGATAGACAGAAAGATGAGCTTTGGAACTCGCTGATGACAAATTTCAGCCTACCGCCGGAGGAGGATCCAAATAACCCAGTTATACAACGACAAGTCAAGACATGGGCTCTTAAGAAGATGGCAGAACTATTCAAGAACTGGAAGAAAAGATTGAACGAGTTTGTCGAGAAAGACGAGACTCCATAATTCACCGGTCAATATGTGAAGATAAAAGATCACTGGCCCGCATTTGTGGCGTACAAGTAATCGGAGAAAGGTAAGAAAAGGTCACAGACAAACAAGCAAAATGCTGCAAAGAAGCTGTATCACCATGTTACGGGGTCAGGTGGCTACAGCAAAGCCCGGCCTACATGGGACAAAGCTGAGAACGACCTGCTTGCTAAAGGGGTCCAACTAGCGACATTGAACTGGCCCTATTGGGCAAGAACTTGGTTCTTCGGGCATGGGGGAACTTTGGAACCAGAAACAGGGAAATGTGTTTTCACGAAAGCTCAACTTGAAACACCCATAAAAAAGATTCAGGAAGCAATCCAGGAAGTGCAGGAAGGGAGGTTCCATCCCGACAGAGAGAAGGACGAGCTGTCAAAGGCCCTCGGGAGTCCTGAACACCCTGGACTAACACGAGGCACACATCAGGCTCCGTTGCGTGGAAGTATGGGTTTCCGGACAACACTGGTTATAGAAGCTGAGGGAGAAAGAAGAAAGAGGAAGCAGACCGGATGCAGAAGATGGAAGAAAGATTAGCGCTGCATGAGACGAAACTAGAGGCACTTACCAATCAGTGAGCTTCTCAGCAGCACGAAGATCATTCATTCGATACTGCCCAGGAAGCTACCCCACCATCTCAGCAAAAAAGCAGCGTGGCTTCCACGGAGCTCGTTCAGCCTGATATCATGGCTCCTCGCTACCCCGTGGATGGTATCACGGAGAGGGAACATTGTGAGCTAATTGCGAAATGCCATAACCTAACCTTGAAGGTGGCGGTCGGCTATGTCTTACCTCGTCGACCTGATGGAACTTTCCATTTCACTCCGATTCCAGATGGCTTTACTATTGTCGGGGTGGATGAAGTAATGAACTGATTTGAGGGGCTGGAGCTTGACTACCCTACAGGTGAAGGGGAGATTCATCTGGAAAATGCCTTAAGGACTACCTGTCTATGGAGAAAGGAAAACATCTTGCTTCCAAACTGGATGCCACCTCAGTAGACTCAGCCGGAGGAGGCCCCTCATCAGACTCCTCATAGTCCAGCTCTGCTATCTCAGCTGTCTTTGCCGCCTCAGCGGACTCCGGTGGAGGAGGTCCCTCAGCAGAATCCTCCTCCGCCTCAGCTGTCTCCGCCGCATCAGCGGACTCCGCCTCCTCCGCCGCGTCAGTTGAGTCCGCCGCCTCAGCAACGGTGGAAGAGAGCCGCCGCCGCTCCGGCAGCTAGCAGTACAACAGGGAAGAAATTCAGAGCTGGTCCAGGCCTCAAGTCTCATGTCAAGTTACCATATGAGATGACTGACGAGGAAAACAAGGACATCGTGGTTGCCGATGTGAAACGTCAGCTTGAACCGAAACATCCACCTCCAAAGGAAAAAATAGATCCGGTAAAAGCGAAGCGCTCTTTGGATGCCCTTAGGCGACCACCATCGCCTCCGCCGCTATCACACTATGACCACTATATTGAAAAGACATTTGATGAAGCGCAGTGGTCGGGAAATACTAGCAGTGCTGCAAGACGAAGTGGGAAAACAATTCCCTAGCTCGGCGAACAAGAAAAGCAATCGTGCACCCCGCTCAAGGTGTTTACCGATATCGTTAATGATCCAGGGGTAGCGGCCGGTGGTCTTGGTACCACTCTTGGTGATTACTTAGGCGACAATGTACAGTTCAAAATGGCTGAGGTAGTAGCCTCTAAATACAAGCACGGGAAGCCTCTCGTCAAACATGAGCAGCTCCCACATCTATCAACGATGATGCGAAGATTGCATGACTGTGAAGGAAATATGCCCTAGAGGCAATAATAAAGTTGTTATTTATATTTCCTTATATCATGATAAATGTTTATTATTCATGCTAGAATTGTATTAACCGGAAACTTGATACATGTGTGAATACATAGACAAAAGACCGAGTCCCTAGTAAGCCTCTACTAGACTAGCTCGTTGATCAAAGATGGTTAAGTTTCCTAACCATAGACATGTGTTGTCATTTGATGAACGGGATCACATCATTAGGAGAATGATGTGATGGACAAGACCCATCTGTTAGCTTAGCATAATGATCGTTAAGTTTTATTGCTATTGCTTTCTTCATGACTTATACATATTCCTTGGACTATGAGATTATGCAACTCCCGAATATCGGAGGAACACCTTGTGTGCTATCCAACATCACAACGTAACTGGGTGATTATAAAGATGCTCTACAGGTGTCTCCGAAGGTGTTTGTTGGGTTGGCATAGATCGAGATTAGGATTTGTCACTCCGAGTATCGGAGAGGTATCTCTGGGCCCTCTCGGTAATGCACATCATGATAAGCCTTGCAAGCAATGTGACTAATGAGTTAGTTACGGGATGATGCATTATGAAATGAGTAAAGAGACTTGCTGGTAATGAGATTGAACTAGGTATGGAGATACCGACGATCGAATCTCGGGCAAGTAACATACCGATGACAAAGGGAATGACGTATGTTGTCATTGCGGTTTGACCGATAAAGATCTTCGTAGAATATGTAGGAACCAATATGAGCATCCAGGTTCCGCTGTTGGTTATTGACCGGAGATGTGTCTCGGTCATGTCTACATAGTTCTCGAAACCCGTAGGGTCCGCACGCTTAACGTTCGATGACGATTTGTATTATGAGTTATGTGTTTTGGTGAGCGAAGATTGTTCGGAGTCCCGGATGAGATCACAGACATGACGAGGAGTCTCAAAATGGTCGAGAGGTAAAGATTGATATATTGGACGATAGTATTCGGACACCGGAAGTGTTTCTGAATGTATCGGGTACATATCGGAGTACCGGGGGGGGGGGGGTTACCGGAACCCCCCGGGGAAAGATATGGGCAATATGGGCCATAGGAGGGAGGCTAGGCTGCCCACAAGGGGTGGCCGCGCCCCCCCCCCCTTGGGGAGTCCGAATTGGACAAGGGGAGGGGGTGGCGCCCCCCTTTCCTTCTCCTCCTCCCTCTCCTTCCCCCTTTCCCCTTCCGGTAAAAGGAAAGGAGGGGCCGAATCCTACTAGGAGCCTAAGTGGGACTCCTCCCACTTGGGGCGCCCCTAGGCCGGCCTCCTCCCCTCTCCCTCCTTTATATACAGGGGTGGGGGGCGCCTCCAAGGACACACCAATTGTTCTTAGCCGTGTGCGGCGTCCCCCTCCACCGTTTACTCCTCCGATCATATTGTCGTAGTGCTTAGGTGAAGCCCTGCGCGGATCACTTCACCATCACCGTCACCATGCCGTCGTGCTGACGAAACTCTCCCTCGACACTTTGCTGGATCAAGAGTTCGAGGGCGTCATTGAGCTGAACGTGTGCAGAACTCGAAGGTGCCGTACGTTCGGTGCTTAATCGGTTGAATCGAGAAGACGTTCGACTACATCAACCGCGTTAAGCTAACGCTTCAACTTTCGGTCTACGAGGGTACGTGGACACACTCTCCCCCTCTCGTTGCTATGCATCTCCTAGATAGATCTTGCGTGAGCGTAGAAATTTTTTAAAATTGCATGCTACGTTCCCCAATAGTGGTATCAGAGCCAGGTCTATGCGTAGATGATATGCACGAGTAGAACACAAAGAGTTGTGGGCGATGATAGTCATACTGCTTACCACCAACGTCTTATTTTGATTCGGCGGTATTATTGGATGAAGCGGCCCGGACCAACCTTACATGACCGCGTTCATGAGACCGGTTCCACCGACAGACACGCAACTTGTTGCATAAAGGTGGCTGGCGGGTGTCTGTTTCTCCAACTTTGGTTGAATCAAATTTGACTATGGCCGGTCCTTGTTGAAGGTTAAAACAGCAAACTTGACGAAACATCGTTGTGGTTTTGATGTGTAGGTAAGAACGGTTCTTACTAGAAGCCCGTAGCAGCCACGTAAGACTTGCTGCAACAAAGCAGAAGACGTCTAACTTGTTTTTGCAGGGCATGTTGTGATGTGATATGGTCAGGACATGATGTGATATACGTTGTTGTATGAGATGATCATGTTTTGTAAAAATTATCGGCAACTGGCAGGAGCCTTATGGTTGTTGCTTTATTGTATGAAATGCAAACGCCATGTAATTGCTTTACTTTATCACTATGCGTTAGCAATAGTTGTAGAAGCAATAGTTGGCGAGATGACCACGACGCTACGATAGAGATCAAGGTGTCAAGCCGGTGACGATGGAGATCATTACAGTGCTTTGGAGATGGAGATCAAAGGCACAAGATGATGATGGCCATATCATGTCACATATTTTGATTGCATGTGATGTTTATCTTTTATGCATCTTATTTTGCTTAGTACGGCGGTAGCATTATAAGATGATCCCTCACTAAAATTTCAAGATATAAGTGTTCTCCCTGAGTATGCACCGTTGCGACAGTTCGTCGTGCCGAGACACAACGTGATGATTGGGTGTGATAAGCTCTACGTTCACATACAATGGGTGCAAGACAGTTTTGCACGTGTGGAATACTCGGGTTAAACTTGACGAGCCTAGCATGTACAGACATGGCCTCGAAACACTGGAGACCGAAAGGTCAAACGTAAATCATATAGTAGATATGATCAACATAGAGATGTTCACCATTGAAGACTACTCCATCTCACGTGATGATCGGAAATGGTTTAGTTGATATGGATCACGTGATCATTTAGATGACTCGAGGGATGTCTATCTAAGTGGGAGTTCTTAAGTAATATGATTAATTGAACTTAATTTATCATGAACTTAGTCCTGATAGTTTTTGCATATCTATGTTGTAGATCAATGGCCCGTGCTACCGTTCCCTTGAATTTTAATGCGTTCCTAGAGAAAGCTAAGTTGAAAGATGATGGTAGCAACTACACGGACTGGGTCCGTAACTTGAGGATTATCCTCATTGCTGCACAGAAGAATTATGTCCTTGATGCACCGCTAGGTGAAAGGCCTGCTGTAGGAGCAGATGCTGATGTTATGAACGTCTGGCAAGCTCAATCTGATGACTACTCAATAGTTCAGTGTGCCATGCTTTACGGCTTAGAATCGGGACTTCAAAGACGTTTTGAACGTCATGGACCATATGAGATGTTCCAGGAGTTGAAGTTAATATTTCAAGCAAATGCCCGAGTTGAGAGATATGAAGTTTCCAACAAGTTCTATAGCTGCAAGATGGAGGAGAACAGTTCTGTCAGTGAACACATACTCAGAATGTCTGGATATCATAATCACTTGACTCAGCTGGGAGTTAATATTCCGGATGATAGTGTTATTGACAGAGTTCTTCAATCACTGCCACCAAGCTACAAAGGCTTCGTGATGAACTATAACATGCAAGGGATGGATAAGACAATTCCCGAGCTCTTCGCTATGCTCAAAGCTGCGGAGGTAGAAATCAAGAAGGAGCATCAAGTATTGATGGTTAACAAGACCACTAGTTTCAAGAAAAACGGCAAAGGAAAGAAGGGGAACTTCAAGAAGAATGGCAAGCAAGTTGTCACTCTCGGGAAGAAGCCCAAGTCTGGACCTAAGCCTGAAACTGAGTGCTTCTACTGCAAAGGGACTGGTCACTGGAAGCGGAACTGCCCCAATTATTTGGTGGATAAGAAGGATGGCAAAGTGAACAAACGTATATTTGATATACATGTTATTGATGTGTACCTTAATAATGCTCGTAGTAGCGCCTGGGTATTTGATACTGGTTCTGTTGCTCATATTTGCAACTCAAAACAGGGGCTACGGATTAAACGAAGATTAGCTAAGGACGAGGTGACGATGCGCGTCGGGAATGGTTCCAAGGTCGATGCGATCGCCGTCGGCACGCTACCTCTACATCTACCTTCGGGATTAGTTTTAGACCTGCATAATTGTTATTTGGTGCCAGCATTGAGCATGAACATTATATCTGGATCTTGTTTGATGCGAGACGGTTATTCATTTAAATCAGAGAATAATGGTTGTTCTATTTATATGAGTAATATCTTTTATGGTCATGCACCCTTGAAGAGTGGTCTATTTTTGCTGAATCTCGATCGTGGAGATACACATATTCATAATATTGATGCCAAAAGATGCAAAGTTGATAATGATAGTGCAACATATTTGTGGCACTGCCGTTTAGGTCATATTGGTGTAAAGCGCATGAAGAAACTCCATGCGGATGGACTTTTGGAATCACGTGATTATGAATCATTTGATGCTTGTGAACCATGCCTCATGGGCAAGATGACTAAGACTCCGTTCTTCGGAACAATGGAGCGAGCCACTGACTTATTGGAAATAATACATACTGATGTATGCGGTCCGATGAGTGTTGAGGCTCGCGGCGGGTATCGTTATTTTCTGACCTTCACAGATGATCTGAGTAGATATGGGTATATCTACTTAATGAAACACAAGTCTAAAACATTTGAAAAGTTCAAAGAATTTCAGAGTGAAGTGGAAAATCATCGTAACAAGAAAATAAAGTTTCTACGATCTGATCGCAGAGGCGAATATTTGAGTGATGAGTTTGGCCTTCATTTAAAACAATGTGGAATAGTTTCACAACTCACGCCACCTGGAACACCACAGCGTAATGGTGTG
Source organism: Thinopyrum elongatum (assembly GCA_011799875.1). Lineage (NCBI taxonomy): Eukaryota > Viridiplantae > Streptophyta > Magnoliopsida > Poales > Poaceae > Thinopyrum > Thinopyrum elongatum. The sequence continues at coordinate 12,447,295 of CM022299.1, forward strand.
TCCGAACGTCGTAACCGTACTTTATTAGATATGGTACGGTCTATGATGTCTCTTATCGATTTACCACTATTGTTTTGGGGTTATGCATTAGAGACAGCTGCATTCATATTAAATAGGGCACCATCTAAATCCGTTGAGACGACACCGTATGAACTGTGGTTTGGCAAGAAACCTAAACTGTCGTTTCTTAAAGTTTGGGGTTGCGATGCTCATGTAAAAAAGCTTCAGCCTGATAAGCTCGAACCCAAATCGGAGAAGTGCGTCTTCATAGGATACCCAAAAGAGACTGTTGGGTACACCTTCTATCACAGATCCGAAGGCAAGATATTTGTTGCTAAGAATGGATCATTTCTAGAGAAGGAATTTCTCTTGAAAGAAGTGAGTGGGAGAAAAGTAGAACTTGATGAGGTAATTGTACCTCCTCTCAATTTGGAGAGTAGCTCATCAGAGAAATCTGTTCCCGTGATGCCTACACCAATTAGTGAGGAAGCTAATGATGATGATCATGAAACTTCAGATCAAGTTTCTACAGAACCTCGTAGGCCAACCAGAGTACGTTCCGCACCAGAGTGGTACGGTAATCCTGTTCTGAAAGTCATGTTACTAGACCATGACGAACCTACGAACTATGAGGAAGCGATGATGAGCCCAGATTCCGCGAAATGGCTTGAGGCCATGAAATCTGAGATGGGATCCATGTATGAGAACAAAGTGTGGACTTTGGTTGACTTGCCCGATGATCGGCAAGCCATAGAGAATAAATGGATCTTCAAGAAGAAGATTGAGGCTGATGGTAATGTTACTGTCTACAAAGCTCGACTTGTTGCAAAAGGTTTTCGACAAGTTCAAGGAGTTGACTACGGTAAGACCTTCTCACCCGTAGCGATGCTTAAGTCTGTCCGAATCATGTTAGCAATTGCCGCATTTTATGATTATGAAATCTGGCAAATGGACGTCAAAACTGCATTCCTTAATGGATTTCTTAAAGAAGAGTTGTATATGATGCAACCAGAAGGTTTGTCGATCCTAAAGGTGCTAACAAAGTGTGCAAGCTCCAGCGATCCATTTATGGACTGGTACAAGCATCTCGGAGTTGGAATATACGCTTTGATAGTGTGATCAAAGCATATGGTTTTATACAGACTTTTGGAGAAGCCTGTATTTACAAGAAAGTGAGTGGGAGCTCTGTAGCATTTCTAATATTATATGTGGATGACATATTGTTGATTGGAAATGATATAGAATTTCTGGATAGCATAAAAGGATACTTGAATAAGAGTTTTTCAATGAAAGACCTCGGTGAAGCTGCTTATATATTAGGCATCAATATCTATAGAGATAGATCAAGACGCTTAATTGGACTTTCACAAAGCACATACCTTGATAAAGTTTTGAAAAAGTTCAAAATGGATCAGTCAAAGAAAGGGTTCTTGCCTGTGTTACAAGGTGTGAAGTTGAGTCAGACTCAATGACCGACCACTGCAGAAGATAGAGAGAAAATGAAAGTCATTCCCTATGCCTCAGCCATAGGTTCTATCATGTATGCAATGTTGTGTACCAGACCTGATGTATGCCTTGCTATAAGTCTAGCAGGGAGGTACCAAAGTAATCCAGGAGTGGATCACTGGACAGCGGTCAAGAACATCCTAAAATACCTGAAAAGGACTAAGGATATGTTTCTCGTTTATGGAGGTGACAAAGAGCTCGTCGTAAATGGTTACGTTGGTGCTAGCTTTGACACTGATCCGGATGACTCTAAGTCACAAACCGGATACGTATTTATATTGAATGGTGGAGCTGTCAGTTGGTGCAGTTCCAAGCAAAGCGTCGTGGCGGGATCTACGTGTGAAGCGGAGTATATAGCTGCTTCGGAAGCAGCAAATGAAGGAGTCTGGATGAAGGAGTTCATATCTGATCTAGGCGTAATACCTAGTGTAGGGTAACGCAGCAGAAAACAAAAATTTTCCGACCTACGCACCAGCCCAGGACCACTATGGAGACTGCATACAAGGTTTGATCATTTTCGTTACCGACTCGTAGCGCAGCGGAAGTAGAGTCGATGACGATCGGCGGTGCAGATCCCCGCAGCTAGGATTTACAACCTCCCAACCGCGAGGATGTATACCCTCATCCGCCACTCGGACAGCCCTCCGGGAGGCGGTCGGACAGTCCCCTGGACGGTGTCGCGGACAGCCCTTCGGGAGGACCTTCGAAACTCGGACGGTCACTCGGACAGCCCTTCGGGAGGACTCACAGAACTCGGACCATCACTTGGACAGCCCTTCGGGAGGCACTCTCGAACAGCCCCTCGGGCACTAAGATCGAAACTACGACCTCTCTACAGAGTTGCACACATACGGTGTCATCTATCCGGCAGGGCTTCGCCGTCCAGAACTAGTTCCTGCCGGAACCCAGACAGCCTTTCGGCACTACGAAACTATTTCGTGGGAGGGAGAGAGAATGCCAGATCATGCATGGCTTGTGTGAGAGAGTTGGAGTGGAGTTGGAGAGCACCTCTCCTCCTCCTTATATAGTGGTGGAAGGGGTGGAGGGGGCTGAAATTTCAGCCCACTAAACATGGGGAAAACATGTTCCCACAAAACAAGGAGAACATGTTCCCACCAAACAAGGGAAAACATGTTCCCTTGTCCATGGTGTTCCCCCATGGGGCCCCACCTTTCTCCCAACACTCTCCACCATTTGTGGGGGCTGCCCCCCACCATGGGGGGCCCCCCCAACATCTTTGTCCAGCCACAAGGGGCTGCCCCCTCAAGGGGAGCGCCCCCAAAACAGCCCCCACGTATCGTGGGATCTTGTCCCCTCACGCTGGGACAAGATGTTTTCCGCGACTATTACTTCTGAAAATTCCGAAAGGTCCCAGAACATTTCCGACACCCTCTAAAATTATCTGGACACGCTCTGGAACATTTCCAGTATGGTGGTTTAATTTAAAACCATCTTTGTTTACCCGGTAAACAACTCCGGCAGCTCCGAAACATTTTTTTGGTTTTTTCTCCAGAAAAATTCCAGAAATTACCAGACCAATCTGGCAACCTCCAAAACATTCCTGGTGCTTGCCGAAACCTTTTTGGATCAATGGTTTTATCCAAAACAACTTTTCAGTTTTACCGAAACTTTTTCAGTGTTCTCTCTCCGGAACTCTTCCGTTGTCTCCGAAACTTTTTCGGTGATTTTCTTTCAGACTCCCTGTCTAGTATTCAGCAGATAGATGACCCTTAAGCGTGTGACCCTATAGGTTCGGTGAAGTATAGACATGACACGGAACACCTTCCGATCAATGATCAACATCGGAGCCGTGGACACCCATATTGACCCCTATACCCACACGAATGAATATTCGAGTGAACCTCCAGTTGCCGTGTGCTATTCCTATTGCTTCGCGATATGTTACAAATACCCGAGGTGAGACATGTTGGCATTCCCGTGGATCAACAACTTGTCCACTATGCTAGTTACCTCGTTACCGGTATTGTTCTCTTTTCTCGTTACCGTGTTCCGGCATCCCCGTGATCAAATCACAAAGTGTCTGGCCAGACGATGATGGATACCGTAACACCGAGAGGGCCCAGAGATATCTCTCAATCGTCGGAGGAGCAAATCCCAATCTTGAGCTATCAAGTTACTTGACATACTTTCCCATGAACCCGTAAGCCGCCGTAATAGCCACCCATTTACGGATGACGTTTAACAAACCCCAAAGTTCATGAAGCAAGCATGAAGAAACTCGATACTCTCATGGTCTGAGGAATCATGCAAACGTTAACCATCTCTGTGTTATTAACCATTAACTTGTGACGAATGTATCTCATAGCATAACATCAATCGGGTCGATTCAACACAAATGTTCTTCTAACATTTGTGCCCTCAAAGTTGCTGGCATAGACATGCCTATGATTGGGAAAACATAATCATCATGCAACACTTGAGCTAGTCTTAGAGGCATGACTAGGAATACATTTTACCGTTTATTATTCCACACGTGCACATGGGTTTTCCCCAGAGCCTTTATGGATATACGGGCTCAGGAACCACAGCAGTTATAGCATGGAACATAAACCTAATTATGAACACGGAGATAAATAACATTTATTATTGCCTCTAGGGCATATCTCCTACAGACTCCCACTTGCACTAGAGTCAATAATCTAGTTAATGCTAATGCACTTTACACCTGTGGCACACCGGTGTAAATATGCTTCGCTTGTGGTATAGCCTGATGTCCAACGGATCTGACGACTTCAGCTCCGTGTGTATCTTTGCATATCCTCACGTTTTCACGCTTTCACAAAATTCATATTTTGTGTGGACTTGGCTTTGTATGTATGTGAATCACAGGTCGAACCTGGATTCCTCAGACTGAGTTATGGAGCAACTACCTGCAGTAGTGTCCCATTGACAAAAGCCATCTTGGAACCATACTAAGGTCATGAATGAACTATGTGATTCAACATCTTCTTTGTCGCTTTTAAAAGTGGCAAGATACTTCGCCTCTGTTATAGAATTCGCGACAGTAACTTGTTTGGAACAATTTCCAACTACCGTGCCACCATATTGTGTATTGCACAAAACCCTTAACTTAAATCGAAAATCGCTTGGAGCATGGATGAAGACTGTATCGATGTAACCTTTTACAACGAACTCTTCATGATCTCTGCTTGCAAGAAAACATGTCATCAGTGCTACTATAGTACTCAATGACCCTTTTTCACTGTTGTCCCATGATCAGTACTTTTGATCACTTTGGTATCTATACTCGCAACACCTTGGGAGTATCGGACATATCTGGTTGTTTTACATACCATGGAATACATGATTAATCCAAACACAAGAGTGTGTGGAATCTCCATTATGTATTTTGCTCATCAGTGTTTTGGGACACCGAGTCTTGCAAAAACTCTTTCCATGTGACTTCGGCAAGAATCACTCCTTGGCCTTTTAATGCTAAAAGATTTTAGCATCTTGTCAATATGTATTCATTGCTTAGCCCCATTAGGTAAATCTATCTCCATAGATTATCATGCCTAATATCAAGGCTATTTAGCCCAAGCACTTCATCGAAAAAACTATTTTCAAATGAAGTCCTAATTCGTGTCAAGAAATTTATTTCCAATTACCAATGTGTCAAGCACACAAGGTTTTTAGAAATATTATTATGCTCCCACTTACTTTCTTGAATTACAAGCATCTTCGTTACCCATTGATGAAGTCAAAACCCTTTTAACCATTTCATCAAAACACAAAGACTCCAACTCCATTTTGCTCTCTTCTGTCCATTGCTGGAACTCTGAAGTTTGCATACTTACTAGCATCCTCTGGATTGACAAAATACCTTGGACTGTAACACATGCAAGTCCTTGGTTTCATTTCCATCAGGTGGAAATCCTTTTGTCATCCATTGTTTTATATCTCATGATATGAAATATGTATTAATTGCTAGTTCAACCCGAACCGACTTTAAGCATCGCTACGGTGAAGCAACCTCATCATAGTCAACTCCTTGAACTTGTATATTGCAACAAGTCGAGCTTTATGGATAAAACATTTTTATTCGTATCAGTTATAGTTCCATAAATATTCGTCAGACTCTAAGTCTTCTGAAAGGTGTATCAAGGTTTTAATCTTGAATCACTTATATGGAAACTATCTCGGATTGTATTGGCATTTAGCCAATTCCGGAGTCAGGGCCCATCAACGCTTCCTTGTGTATCGTAGGTATACTGTTGTCTAACAACAATATCTCGTTTGCGCACCTGAGAGGTTTGCACGAGCCTTGCCTACGTGGTTCAGCTGCAAGTTTGACCGAAGTCCATACATTTTATTGTAGAGACTTCCGTATCAGTCGCAGTAGGAAACTCCGGAATTACTTCCAAGGTCTCTTTCCTTTGATCTGATGGCGAAGATACTGTTTATCTCGTCGAGTTGCACTATTCTCCCACTCACCTTTTGAAAGAACCATTTTCTTCAAAAAGCATACCGTTCTTTGTGGCAAACCTATTTGCCTCGGTATAGTGAGGGAGGAATACCCAATTACTTGGGATAACCTACAAAGTAGCACTTGTCTGATTTGGAATAGGTTTGTAACCTTTTACACAAGCCCCATATTCCAAATGTTAAGAAAAGATATAGCATGGTTGGGCGTACCATACCATGGCGTCATTTCAACAGACCTGATGGAGCTCTTTTCAGTGTAAAATCCGCAGTCTCTAAAGCATCACTTTAAAAGGGATAATGGCAAATTTATTTATGTCATCTTTGATCTTACCATGTCATAAATGGTTCGATTACATCTTCACGGACTTTCCACTCACAGTGGTGTTCCGGGAGGTGTAAGTTATGAAACTCTTTTCACAACTCATCAGACATTCGCTAAACTTGTAACTCAAATATTTCTTTCTGCAATCGAATTGTAGAAACATAATTTTCTTGTTACAATAACTTCTACTTCATATTTGAAAACCTTTCGAATGATTTCAAAAGATCCAGACTTACGTCTCATCAAGTAAATATCCATATATCTACTTGAGTCATTTCTGAAGATAGATAAATCCACTACTTGCAACAACATTTATTGAACTACACACATCAAAATGTATGATCACCAATAAGTTTGTTGCTCATTCCTTATGGCCTGTGAACGGTATTTCAGTCACTTCACTTTTCGGAGGAAATTTGTAAGTGTCAGATGATTCAAAATCAAACGACTTCAAAATCCATCATAATGGAATTTTCCATGCGGGTTTCTCCAATGTGACCAAATGCAGTGCCACACTTGTGTGGTATTCTTTTAGTCTTGCGACATTTAGCGTCAGTGTTATGGATGTATCATTTTACCATCAATATTCATAACATACATCCCATCTTGGATGGAAGTATGGCCCTTCATGTTATTCATAATACTAAACAACAATTGTTGTTTTTATGAACAACTCTTTTTGCAACAACATTGTGCAAGGGGCTAGAGTGTAAAACTCTAAACTGAATTATGAATGTAAATCCAGAGGTAATATATTATTATCAATATTCATAACATACATCTCATTCATAATGAAAATATGGCCCTTATGTTATTCATAACACCGAACATCAAAAGTTCTCTTATGAACAACCTTCTTGCAACATACCTTATGCAAAGGGCTAGAGTGTGAAACTCTAAAATGAATTATGAAAGTAAATACATGGGTAATACACCAATGGAAGGTATAGTAACATTTACTATGTTCCATGTGTGTATCTCAACCTCATTCCTGGCTAATTTTTTTTAGGCCATAGTAATTCTTACACCGAGTTGCAACAGAATGCAATCGAGCGGGTATCTTTGTGATTGTCTCACATTACCCAAGAATTAGTGATTAACATGTTTAATCATAATTCCCAAGAACTATATCTTTGACCAGCCTTTTATACATCAAAAACTTGTATGACATTCATACATGAGCTGGATATTCCAGTCTTCTTTCTTATTGCCTTTATACTTCTAACAGTTTAACTTTCAGTATTTCTCCTACTCTCAGAAGAAGCACCCAACTTAAGAGTGGCATTAGCCCTGGATTTCCTAGGCGTGAAAGTTTCACTAACACCCTTCGGACACTTCCTTTCTCTTTAAGTTGTTGTTTTATTCACCTTTCATCATATGACAGGCGTTCTTCTGGATCCCTCTCTTCTCAGTCTAATGCATAGTAAACTCCTTTACTAATAGTTTGCAAACAAAACATTGCTTTGGATATCTCATATCTTTTAGCCTTTGTCTGTCTCTGAAAATGATTTTCAGATTCCATGAATATCACATAACTATCCAAACTTTCGAAGTTCGGGTCTCATGGAAGCAAACATATTGCACTTGAATGAAAGCGGAATTCTAGCTTTTGGATCGAAGGACGAGAGTCACACGATCCATAGCATAAGAGAGAGAATACCGAAAGTATGCGATAGGACACAAGTCCTTCTTGGCACTCTTGAGGACAATCCTCACATTACGTTACCAACCGTAAAGTATTAACCAGATATTTAACAGCTATTCAAATTTAATAGGGAAGGTGGAAATGCGAGCCATAATTCTACAACTATTATGCAAAACACACTTTAGACAGTGTTCAAAATTAATTGCACTGAGAATTAAAAGAATTAATTCTACAGCGCGCTCCCACTCAAATCAATATCTCTCATAATTGATTGTGAGCGATTCAAGACACAAATTTCAATTCAACGCCATTGATGGTGAGCATCACTGATGACGAGAACTTCAATCGTTAGGCAAACTTGCCGATCACATCTCTATGTGACTCTTGTTCATCTTTCGATGCGTGTGTTCCGAGCTCATGACTTTCATGCCTGAACGTCAAGAAAACCAAGTGATCTCGCTGCGAGGTCTCAACTCACCCGCCTCACACATCCCTAATCGTTCGTACCCATGTTAGCATGGCGCACCCCGAAAAGTTAGGTGCCGTGACGGTGCTACACTTGGGAGAACACTAACTACTTGATATTTTTGTGAGAGATCACCCTAATAAAAGCGACTACCACGCAATCAAGAAGGGTGCATCATAAGGGATAAACATCTCAGGCAATTCATAATAGCATGATATGGTATAGCCCTTTCTGACGGAGAAGTCTTGTATTTCTTCGTCTTCGGCATTCGCGTCGGTGTTCACCTTTGCGAAGATTTCCACCACCTTGTCAATGCACCAGATAATATTGCTATCTCTATAGCTAATAAAATAATGCATTACAATAAGGTTGACACGCAGGTCATTTTAAAATGACAATCATATGGCTCCAGCCATCATGCCGAATCATGACACGCAGGTCATGTTAATCAATTTACATCATATAGTCATCTCATACATAATCAAATTAAATATGAGCACTGCTATACCACATCAAATGCACATGCAAACCCTCCTGCAAAACCAAGTTAGACGCCTCTAATCGGTTCATGCAAAAAATTGTTTTTCGTGGCTTCTAAGGTTTCGAAACAAACCGAAGCTACCAACGTCCATCATCAAGTATGATAATCCAAGTTGCTAGATTAACAACGCGGGGTGTATGAAACACGAGATAATAAAATCTCGAGCCCCATACTGAACTTCGTCATACGCATGACCCCCGTGCAGATCATATCTGCATTGCCCTTTTGTCTGCGAAACATCCATCTTTCATTGACTAAAGTGGAACCCAAAGAACTGTTAGCACTTCGTTGATCTGTCAATCAGCATACTCAGGAGCAGCATGAAAGGATCGCGGATTGCCAGAACTTTGTCAGATTCCACAATGCTGTCAAGATCAGGACTACGCAAATTCGAGGGAAGCAACAAGAACATCTGGTAACAGATTTCATCTGCTACCCGCAAAAATAATTTTCAGTAATAGAACTCATCTACTACCTAATTATATTGTGCAACACCCATACATCTCTATGTATTCTAGATCGCAACCTGCATCTACGCATAGCACGGCTCATGATGCCACTGTAGGGTAACGCAGCAGAAAACAAAAATTTTCCGACCTACGCACCAGCCCAGGACCACTATGGAGACTGCATACAAGGTTTGATCATTTTCGTTACCGACTCGTAGCGCAGCGGAAGTAGAGTCGATGACGATCGGCGGTGCAGATCCCCGCAGCTAGGATTTACAACCTCCCAACCGCGAGGATGTATACCCTCATCCGCCACTCGGACAGCCCTCCGGGAGGCGGTCGGACAGTCCCCTGGACGGTGTCGCGGACAGCCCTTCGGGAGGACCTTCGAAACTCGGACGGTCACTCGGACAGCCCTTCGGGAGGACTCACAGAACTCGGACCATCACTTGGACAGCCCTTCGGGAGGCACTCTCGAACAGCCCCTCGGGCACTAAGATCGAAACTACGACCTCTCTACAGAGTTGCACACATACGGTGTCATCTATCCGGCAGGGCTTCGCCGTCCAGAACTAGTTCCTGCCGGAACCCAGACAGCCTTTCGGCACTACGAAACTATTTCGTGGGAGGGAGAGAGAATGCCAGATCATGCATGGCTTGTGTGAGAGAGTTGGAGTGGAGTTGGAGAGCACCTCTCCTCCTCCTTATATAGTGGTGGAAGGGGTGGAGGGGGCTGAAATTTCAGCCCACTAAACATGGGGAAAACATGTTCCCACAAAACAAGGAGAACATGTTCCCACCAAACAAGGGAAAAACATGTTCCCTTGTCCATGGTGTTCCCCCATGGGGCCCCACCTTTCTCCCAACACTCTCCACCATTTGTGGGGGCTGCCCCCCACCATGGGGGGCCCCCCCAACATCTTTGTCCAGCCACAAGGGGCTGCACCCTCAAGGGGAGCGCCCCCAAAACAGCCCCCACGTATCGTGGGATCTTGTCCCCTCACGCTGGGACAAGATGTTTTCCGCGACTATTACTTCTGAAAATTCCGAAAGGTCCCAGAACATTTCCGACACCCTCTAAAATTATCTGGACACGCTCTGGAACATTTCCAGTATGGTGGTTTAATTTAAAACCATCTTTGTTTACCCGGTAAACAACTCCGGCAGCTCCGAAACATTTTTTTGGTTTTTTCTCCAGAAAAATTCCAGAAATTACCAGACCAATCTGGCAACCTCCAAAACATTCCTGGTGCTTGCCGAAACCTTTTTGGATCAATGGTTTTATCCGAAACAACTTTTCAGTTTTACCGAAACTTTTTCAGTGTTCTCTCTCCGGAACTCTTCCGTTGTCTCCGAAACTTTTTCGGTGATTTTCTTTCAGACTCCCTGTCTAGTATTCAGCAGATAGATGACCCTTAAGCGTGTGACCCTATAGGTTCGGTGAAGTATAGACATGACACGGAACACCTTCCGATCAATGATCAACATCGGAGCCGTGGACACCCATATTGACCCCTATACCGACACGAATGAATATTCGAGTGAACCTCCAGTTGCCGTGTGCTATTCCTATTGCTTCGCGATATGTTACAAATACCCGAGGTGAGACATGTTGGCATTCCCGTGGATCAACAACTTGTCCACTATGCTAGTTACCTCGTTACCGGTATTGTTCTCTTTTCTCGTTACCGTGTTCCGGCATCCTTGTGATCCAATCACAAAGTGTCTGGCCAGACGATGATGGATACCGTAACACCGAGAGGGCCCAGAGATATCTCTCCATCGCCGGAGGAGCAAATCCCAATCTTGAGCTATCAAGTTACTTGACACACTTTTCCATGAACCCGTAAGCCGCCGTAATAGCCACCCATTTACGGATGACGTTTAACAAACCCCAAAGTTCATGAAGCAAGCATGAAGAAACTCGATACTCTCATGGTCTGAGGAATCATGCAAACGTTAACCATCTCTGTGTTATTAACCATTAACTTGTGACGAATGTATCTCATAGCATAACATCAATCGGGTCGATTCAACACAAATGTTCTTCTAACATTTGTGCCCTCAAAGTTGCTGGCATAGACATGCCTATGATTGGGAAAACATAATCATCATGCAACACTTGAGCTAGTCTTAGAGGCATGACTAGGAATACATTTTACCGTTTATTATTCCACACGTGCACATGGGTTTTCCCCAGAGCCTTTATGGATATACGGGCTCGGGAACCACAGCAGTTATAGCATGGAACATAAACCTAATTATGAACACGGAGATAAATAACATTTATTATTGCCTCTAGGGCATATCTCCTACACCTAGTGCATCGGGTCCAATGAAAATCTTTTGTGACAATACTGGAGCAATTGCCTTGGCGAAGGAATCCAGATTTCACAAAAGAACCAAACACATCAAGAGATGCTTCAACTCCATCTGTTATAAAGTCAAGGAGGGAGACATAGAGATTTGCAAAATACATACGGATCTGAATGTGGCAGACCCGTTGACTAAGCCTCTTCCACGAGCAAAACATGATCAGCACCAAGACTCCATGGGTGTTAGAATCATTACTATGTAATCTAGATTATTGACTCTAGTGCAAGTGGGAGACTGAAGGAAATATGCCCTAGAGGCAATAATAAAGTTGTTATTTATATTTCCTTATATCATGATAAATGTTTATTATTCATGCTAGAATTGTATTAACCGAAAACTTGATACATGTGTGAATACATAGACAAAACACCGAGTCCCTAGTAAGCCTCTACTAGACTAGCTCGTTGATCAAAGATGGTTAAGTTTCCTAACCATAGACATGTGTTGTCATTTGATGAACGGGATCACATCATTAGGAGAATGATGTGATGGACAAGACCCATCCGTTAGCTTAGCATAATGATCGTTAAGTTTTATTGCTATTGCTTTCTTCATGACTTATACATATTCCTTGGACTATGAGATTATGCAACTCCCGAATACCGGAGGAACACCTTGTGTGCTATCAAATGTCACAGCATAACTGGGTGATTATAAAGATGCTCTACAGGTGTCTCCGAAGGTGTTTGTTGGGTTGTCATAGATCGAGATTAGGATTTATCACTCGAGTATCGGAGAGGTATCTCTGGGCCCTCTCGGTAATGCACATCATGATAAGCCTTGCAAGCAATGTGACTAATGAGTTAGTTACGGGATGATGCATTATGGAACAAGTAAAGAGACTTGCCGGTAACAAGATTGAACTAGGTATGGAGATACCGATGATCGAATCTCGGGCAAGTAACATACCGATGACAAAGGGAATGACGTATGTTGTCATTGCGGTTTGACCGATAAAGATCTTCGTAGAATATGTAGGAACCAATATGAGCATCCAGGTTCCGCTGTTGGTTATTGACCGGAGATGTGTCTCGGTCATGTCTACATAGTTCTCGAACCCGTAGGGTCCGCACGCTTAACGTTCGATGACGATTTGTATTATGAGTTATGTGTTTTGGTGACCGAAGATTGTTCGGAGTCCCGGATGAGATCACAGACATGACGAGGAGTCTCGAAATGGTCGAGAGTTAAATATTGATATATTGGACGATAGTATTCGGACACCGGAAGTGTTTTAGAATGTATCGGGTATGTATCGGAGTACCGGGGGGGTTACCGGAACCCCCCGGGGAAAGATATGGGCCATATGGGCCATAGGAGGGAGGCTAGGCAGCCCACAAGGGGTGCCCCCCCCCCCCCCCGCATGGGGAATCCGAATTGGACAAGGGGAGGGGGCGGCGCCCCCCTTTCCTTCTCCTTCTCCCTCTCCTTCCCCCTTTCCCCTTCCGGTAAATGGAAAGGAGGGGCCGAATCCTACTAGGAGCCCAAGTGGGACTCCTCCCACTTGGGGCGCCCCTAGGCCAGCCTCCTCCCCTATCCCTCCTTTATATACGCGGGGGGGGGGGGGCCTCCAAGGACACACCAATTGTTCTTAGCCGTGTGCGGCGCCCCCCTCCACCGTTTACTCCTCCGGTCATATTGTCGTAGTGCTTAGGCGAAGCCATGCGCGGATCACTTCACCATCACCATCACCACGCCGTCGTGCTGACGAAACTCTCCCTCGACACTTTGCTGGATCAAGAGTTCGAGGAACGTCATCTAGCTGAACGTGTGTAGAACTCGGAGGTGCCGTACGTTCGGTGCTTGATCGGTTGAATCGAGAAGACGTTCGACTACATCAACCGCGTTAAGCTAACGCTTCCGCTTTCGGTCTACGAGGGTACGTGGACACACTCTCCCCCTCTCGTTGCTATGCATCTCCTAGATAGATCTTGCGTGAGCGTAGATTTTTTTTGAAATTGCATGCTACGTTCCCCAACAGACTGGTACTTAGAAACCTGCAAGGATGGGACTGACAATATCTTGGTGGGAATTAAAGATGAGCATGACTTCATTGGAGTCGACGCGATCTACGTTGAATTTGAAGAAATCTTTCAGTTCTACAATCAAGACGCCATCGACAAAAAGTATCGTCAGTTGCTATTGTCCGTAAGTATTATTTCTGTAATTAAGTCTCTAGCTCAGCTCGCTCGTTGCATGTATAATTATCCTCACTAAATTATGCAGATTGAAGATCCTCGAATGCAAAAGAGGACAAATCTATGACATTGGGTTCATTAACCCAAATACCGTAATTGAATATACGGTACGAAATAACACCGACGATACTGAGAAAAACTTGCTAAAGGTGCTCCTTCGACAACAAAATAGAAGGGAAATACTCTTTCCTTACAACTTTCAGTGAGTGTTACTGTCTTGTGCACATTCTGTTTCGTTTACTCGAGGTTAAGTGTAATTGATGAGTTATGCGTGCACAAGTTCCACTTTATTCTGCTATCCATTCAGCTTGACGCGGGACTAGTAACTGTCTTGGACTCAAGACGTAAAGTGCAAAAGGAGTGGACGGGCATGAGTGAAATGCTCCAGAAGTAAGTTCAATCATCATCGCACCATATCGGCAACTTTCGTTCATTTTCTGATATCAAGTAATCATTTCTTTGCCGGGCAGGGTTTGGAAAAGTTCACCAGCAAGGTACCGGGTGAATGAAAAAAGGAGCTGCGATTTTCATACCACAAAGTAAGTAGTACTAGCTAGTTCCGCGCATCTCTCATTGATTCCAGTTTCAATACCATTATCATGCTTGATTATCATTTTGATTGAACTATATTCTCGTAAAGTGCTTCTGGCAGGCACCCGAAAATAATTTATATGGATACTATGTTTGCAAGTTCATTCGCCACTCGACCTCTGAGCGGGGCTTATCTGAACAACAATTTGAAGTACGTAAACAATATTCATAATTTTATTTTATTACCATTAATTATGTTGAGTTTCATTCATATATATATATATATGTATATATATATATATGTATATATATATATATATATATATATATATATATATTGACCCCCTACTTTAAATTACATCTGGCGGAAGCGGGACGAACTCCTACCAAATGATCGCATACGAGCAATTCAAGAGGAATTGGCGGGATTCTTTGTTGACCACGTCATATCTGAAGACGAAGAATACCATCGGGAATTGCTATGCGATTTTGGTAGATGATGTTAGGGATTGTAAGAGATGTAGTAGCGTCGAATAGATATACGAAAACTTGTTGTTCGACCAACGAGCACGGAGAAAAGGGGTCACTTCTCTCTATATATTGATCATGACGATGTTGTGTAATTAATAGTTCCTTCATTGCTTACTAGCTAGTGTCGAGTTCTCTCTATATGTAGTAGCTAACGTCGACCAAGCACGGAGAAAGAAAGGTCAGTTCTCTCTATATGTAGTAGCTAGCTAACACAATATGAAACCCATAAACCCTCCAAAACCCTTAAACCCCTCCTTTAAAAAAAAAAACCCAGTACCTGGCAGCTGCTGACGCGTGGCTGCCTTTTAGTCTCGGTCGGTGTTACCAACCGGGACTAAAGGTCCTCCTGCCTGGGCGCCTCACAGCGGCCACGTGGAGCACCTTTAGACCTGATTCGTAACCCAACTAGGACTAAAAGCTGGGGCCTTTAGTCCCGATTATTTAGTCCCGTTTGGAGAACCGGGACTGCCCTCTAGAAGCGGGACCGATTCCCTGTTTTCTACCGGTGGCAGGAGGACTTTGTCGACGTGCAATCTGCATCTGCATCTGAATGACGGCCTTCCCAATCCCAACCAGTCCAAGCCGGGGCAGGGACATCTGTACGTGGCCCGGGACGATTCCAAGGGATATGCTCTGTACAAGCTCAACGTCGAAGAGCTCGCCGACATTGACTCGGACGTGGTCGCCGTCGCACAGGATCTGCACCGCCTCCCAGAGCCAGTGATTTGCCTAGGCTTCCGTTCATTTGGCAAACATGCGCACTTCAACGCCCTTGGCAGCAATATCATTGTCACCGGAACCGCCGGCAAAGACCCCTACGACAAAGCTGCCAAATCCCTGATCCTTGTTTATGACACGAAGACTGGGGCACAGGAGATTGTGCAATACCATCCTGACGGTTTACAAACTTGGTATGAAACATTTGTTGCCGGTGATAAGCTCTATGCTTTTTGCCCCACAAGACTCCTGCTCCACTACCTCGACAATGCGCAGGAACAACCAGAATTCGAATCTAATCATGATGATGGTGATGATGACGATGAGGATGACGACCACGATGATTATAATGGTTATGACGATAGTGATGATGGTGATGATGAGGATCATGATGAGACAGGGCAGGATGAGGAGCAATGGACTTGGAAGAGGAGCCTTGTATCCATTCCCTACACCGGGGATGATGAACATTCCATTAAACATAGCTACTCCCATGTCCTTAACCGTGCAGTTCATCCAGATGGACACACCATCTTCATGTCCGTGGTGGACTGGCGTCGCCCCGGTACAATAACAGGCACCTTGTCCTGGGACACTAGTCAAAGGAGCAACGAGTGGACACGCCACGGGGACTGGCATCTACCCTTCATCTGCCAGGCATACTACGACCATGCTTTGGATGCTTGGGTTGGGTACCAACACTCCGATGGTACAGACGGCGGGATTAAGAACTGTTACCATCTTTGTTCATGTGACGTGCCAGCCCTTGGTGGGGACCCTGTGCCGCGGCCACCAGATTCGAAGCTTTGCAAAGAGACCCTAACATTCTTGGAGGCCCCGATGCGTGCCATGTCTCGCACGCTCGTGCACGTTGCGCGTGGCAGGTTCTGCCTCGTCGAAATCACACGGCGCAAAGGGACCAAAGTTAGGTGCTCCTTGGATGATGACCATCTTCTCCAGGTCACCATGTTTGATGCCAGGTATGGTAAGAATGGCGAGCTCATGGGCACGCCATGCCGACCTGGTCGCACCTACCTAATACCCCGTTATGATCCTTCCACTATCAATAAGCCCCCCTCATTCTGGATGTGAGAAGTAGAGATGGCAAATTTATGTAAACTGTCTATTTATATTAGATTTTTTATCATTATTAATCATTTGGTTGTTACGCTATATGTGAACATGGTAGCACCATGACACGAGGCAGCTCAAGGCTTTCGTGTGTTGGGTGTGCTTCCATTTGGGCAGTATTTATCTTAGATTAAGATGTACTCCATCCGTTTCAAAATAAATGTTCGTGGTTGTAGTTCAAAATAGCAGGCGATGTGATGTTTGTATGTACTATACATTATTAGAATAATTATATTCAGATATATTATGATGATCCAATCATCATCACTCTAAATGAAATATCTGTGTCGGCCAAGATAGTTGTAGGAAGAAATATGTTCGTTTTGGAAAGACAAGAAGAAAAAAACGTAAATACCTGAATTGGCTGTTGAAAGGTCTTCTCCCGTCCTCCCTGTGTATACCTTTGTCTATGTAGCTAGACTATTTTGCTGTGAACGTGAGTGCAATACTAGACTGAGCCATCGGTTACGTACAGTACTAGTAGCACGTAGTATCAGCAAAGATAGCGTGAGTACAAGCCTATACTAGTACATACGTGGTAGCTGCCAAATGATTTGTACACACAACAAAATACATCGACGATGGGACAACAACACGGTGACAGTCAGAGTCGGAGAGGATATATAGCCCTATCCGGATCGAAATATATACCCATCGGCAGCGGGAGTGGATGGACCGAATCTCGCGGCGACAGGTTCCGGTGGGCGGGGTGGCACGGCAGTGGATGTCCAGCGGGAGGCGTGGAGGTGAGGAAACGGTGGGTGGGGAAGAGGGGAAGTGACGGTTGGGCGGTTGGCACGCGGCTGACGTTTTACATCATCAGAGGGTTGGTGATGCAAATTTGCATCTCTAAGTGTTGCATTTTACATCACTCTCTAAGTGTTGCATTTTACATCACTCGGAGAAGGTGATTTAATTTTTTTTACATCTACATCATTTTTTGGAGGTGCGTTTTGGGGCCTCACAGGTGTAAAAGTTGATTATTTTTGCATCTACATTTTTCTATTGAAGATGCTCTTACATACTAGCACGTAGTATCAACAAAGATGGCGTGAGTACAAGTCTTTACTAGCACTAGTAGCTACGAAATAATTTGTACACACAACAAACTACATCGACGATGGGACAACAACACGGTGGCAGTCGGAGTCGGAGAGGATATATAGCCCTATCGATCAGGATCGAAATATATACCCACACCTACACGGACAGGGTTGATGTGATGATGTGAATATATGTAGCTCCGGCCGCTATCCATCGCCACAACCTATGCTATGCACTGCGATCCACTATGATGATCGACGACGCATCCACCTCGACCCTGACCACCACGGTGACCACCGGCAGCCACGTCCTCAGAATCAACGGCTACACGGAGACAAAGCTCCTCGGCAACGGCGTGGCCGCCCCGTCCGGCGAGTTCGAGGCCGCCGGCCACCGCTGGCAGATCCACTACTACCCCAACGGGGGGTGGTGGAACAACGCCGACGGCATCTCTCTCGCCCTCAGCATCGCCGACAAGTACGTCCTCAGCCCTGTCAACGCAAACGTACGGTTCTTTCTCGTCCCGCACGACGGAATGCCGGCGGCGGCCAAGCGCAAGCAGTACCGGTCCAGTTTCGGCGGCGTCTTCAAGTTCAACGGGCATGTCATCGGCGAACGGTCTAGGTTCATGGGAAGAGACCAGTTAGAGAAGTCGGGCTACGTCGTGGATGACTGCTTCATCGTCAGGTGCGACATCGATGTAGTCAACACTTCAACGACCAGTGTGGTGGGCACGGTCACGGATGCGTGTGATGATCTCGAGGAGGCGGAGCTTCCCTGCAGCAGCATGGATCAGGAGGACCTATGCAAGTGCGAGGACGACGTTGGCGGCCACACCGCGGATACGGAGGACGCTTCCGACATCGGATTAGCGAAGCCAGCACAGCCGCACCGCTTGGGACCAAGGCAATCCAAGATGATGATGCATCCGATGGCCGCCGCTGTTTTCTCTTCTGTTTTCTCATGTTTTGCAGATTTTTTCTAGACATATATTGACCTTTTTAGTTTTTAATTTGTACTGTTCACACACTGTTCTTACTCAATTTGTTTTTTTTGCTGAGAGCTGCTCGGATGTTCAAATAAGTTGAAATTTGAAGAGAACCTCACGCACAAAATTTTCTATCACACAAAAAAAATTTGGATTTTTTTGAATTTTTTAGTATTTATTTTGAATTTTTTTCTGACCGGGTGCAGATGAGCCTGGGCACCGAATTGGGTTTTCGTTATTATGTATTCTATATACCATATGGAAACTAGCAGCTCATCCAGTGCAACCTCTCTCTATAAATTTTCATTTGACAAGGCAATTATTTTCTGGCTTTTACATCAATAAATACAAAGTTTTAAATTGGCCAATTATCAGATCACATATTTAGGGATACCGATACATTATCGAAGCCTCATAAATGCTGAATGAAAACACGTCGAGGAGAGACTACAAAAAAGACTTAACAGTTGGAAAGGTAAACTATTGTCTGTGGATGGAAGATTGGTCCTCATAAACTTCTGAAGAATGGTTTCATTCTTCCATCCAGAGACAACAGTTTACCTTTCCAATTTTCATTCTTTACCATAGTTTTAAACATCTGCTAATTCACGGCACTTATTTTAGAACGGAGAGAGTAGCAGATAGTACAAAGTAAGTGGGCAGAAGGCCGTGGTGGTTTCAGAAAAAATCACACCACACACTTATACGTCACAAATTCTTTTGCTAGATTGCCATTCAAATTGGCCGAAGAGCCCCAACTTCATCTCCATGTGGCCAGCTCATAATAACACATCCGAGGCCCGCGAATGTTTTCTCTCCAGTTTTCTCATGATTTGTTGATTTTTTCTAGACAATGCTATATTTCTGTTTTTTCTTTCACCTCTCGCAAGGCAACGAGAGTAAAGCCTTCCTCCCCCTGACCTCCGCCAACAGGGTCGGGCCGGCAAAATCCGCGGCCTTGTGCGGAACTAAAAAATGGACCCTATCTCACTAGAAAAAAACTGAAATAAAGAGCAATTGTAATGTGTATATATCTCGTAAAATTGCTCAAAGAAATTATATCTCGTAAAAAATTATAATGTATATAATATAATATTTTACATAACAATAGGATATATAAAAAATCATAACTATTCAAGTTCCAGTTGCGTAATATTTCTTTGAACAACATCATTCTTTTAGTATTGTTTGAACTGAAATCTTCAATGAGTTCCTTGTAATCAATCTTCTCCAACAATTCGCTCTCAAGTGTTCTTGTGGCCAAATCATCGATTATTTGTTGTGTCATAGTAGTACTCCTCGAAATAGGCTTTTGCCCCGCTATATAGATATAGCAACCACCTGATACAACTCATAGTCCATTGCTGGGGCAGACAGCACAAGCACGCCCAAAAAAATAACAGAGAAAGAAAAAGAAACTAATGACAACAGAGTCGGATCGACGAAAACGATGATGACCCGCAACCGTTGCGCCAGCCGGAGAATTTCCACCACGCTCCTAGCACTTTGGACCGCCGCATACCAAGCAACACCTTCAGGAAGGAACGCGACGATGCCGACGCTGCTACCCAGACTGGTCCTAGGGTTTCCCCCGGTACGCGGAGGGGCGTGTGGAGGAGGCATATCCGACGCCCTTCAGGAAGGAACGATGGCACCCTCAGGCGTCACCGCGTTGGTGCCGGCCAAGCCGACAGGGATTTCTCCCGTCCGCCAAACAACCACAGCCCCGGCCGATCCGTCGCACTCCACCAATCTTGCCGCCCACCAACATGCGCCACCACGGCCTTTGAATCGCCACCGCCGTCTCACCATGGAAGGCGAAGCGAGACCGACGGATCCGAGAGGGGACAGCTGGGAACGAGGAGCGGCAGAAGCAGCAGCCACGCGGGAGGGGACAACCACCACCGCCCTTGGCGGTCACCGGCCCGACGCGGCAAGAAGAGCACACCAGGCCCACGGCCCGGCCGAGCCTGAAAGGGCTCGTGAAGCTCGTCACCACACTGCAGTGTGCGCGTTGCCGTCTCCGCAACCCCCCGCACAAGCCGCACCTCCGTCCGCCGAAGCCGTCGCAGACGAACAAGCAGGCGAAGCGAAACTGACGGGGCCGACAGGGAACAACCGGGAACGAGGAGCGGTAGTATCGGCAGCAACGCGGGAGGGGACAACCTCCACCACCCATGGCGGTCACCGACCGGACGCAGCAAGAGGAGCACAGTAGGCCCACGGACATGCCGAGCCAGAAAGGGCTCGTGAAGCTCCCGTCGCCGCGCTGCAGTATGCGCGCCTCCGTCTCCACAATCCCCCGCACGAGCCGCTCCTCCGTCCGCCGGAGCCGCAGGCCTGGACCGCCCAGACCCAGATGGGGCCCAAAAGGGCCCAGATTTGGGCCAGGAGGGCGCCGCCGCCTGTCGCCGTGCCAGCCTGCAGCCAAGTGGCTGCGCCGCCGCCTCCCCACCATCCGGTGCAGCGCCGCCGCCGGAACCACCGCTGCCCGAGGTACACCGCCGCACGCCCGCGACGGGGAAGGAAGACCACCTGCTGTCGCCGGAGGTCAATTTGCTCTAGATGGGATCGATCCCTTTCTGTTTCCAATCGAGGCACCGTGCGCGGCCAAGCTCCCAGGAAGAAATATGTACATAGGAAATTCCTATTTGCCGCTCGCTGCGGCAAGTAGTCGGGGCGACGCACAGGGGCAATTCGACAAGCGTTCGGATGGGCCCGCCCGTTCAAATGTTTGAGCAATTCTGGTATTGGGAATCTTCTAGGCGGTTCCCTTCCGGTTTTCTATGGTTTTGCGAACCTTCTAGAATGTTCCTGAATCGGTTTTTCAATTTCCCACTTTTCCCTTATTGTTTCTTTTCTTTTTCTTTTTCTTTTTCATTTTAACATTTTCTTTCCTTTTTCTGTTTTTGTTTCTTTTTTCTTTTTTCTTTTTCATGTTGCTTTTCTTTGAAAATTTCAAATATTTATTCAGAATTTTATAACATGTTCTCATTTTTCAAAATTTACCACCAATTTAAAAAAATGTTCACGAATTTAGAAAAATATTGTTGTTTTCAAATTTTGTTCACAATTTTACAAAATATTCATCTTTCAATAAGCCACTGAGGAATTTAAAAACATTCTTGTTTTCATTTTTTTAATAATTTTAAAAAATATTCGTGTTTTAAATGTTCATTAAATTAAAAAAAAATCTTGTTTCCAAATCTTGTCACGTTCATATTTTCACAAAATATTGTTCATTAATTTTAAAAAATAGGACATTTTTTTCCTGTTTCTATTTTATTTTATTTTTTATTTTTCCTGGTGTTTTTCTCCCTTTTTCTGTTTCTTTTTATTTTTCTTTCCTTTTTCGTTTTCATTCTTCAATTTTAAATTTTATTTATTTTAAAAAAAAGTTCGTGTGTTTCAAAACTGTTGCTATTTTTCCCAAAATGTTCATGTGTTATAATTAATTCAGGAGTTTCAAAAAGTGTTCAGTTTTCCAAACATTGTTCATGTTTTCAAATTTGTTTGAGAGTTTCAAAAAATGTTCATGTTTTCAAAAAACGTTCCTGTTTCCAAAAAAAATTCGCAAAATTGCAAATATTTCAGCGTATTCAATTTTTTCTGGAGTTTAAAAAAAATCACATTTTTAAATTTTGTGTGCATTTTCAAATTTTGTTAGGACTTTCATAAAAAAAATCCTGTTTTAAAAATGTACTTATATTCAAAAATGGTTCATGATTTTCAAAAAATGTTCATGTTTTTGCAAACTGTTTTCATTGAAAAGTGTTCAGGTTTCATTAAGCATTCATTTTGCAAAAATTAGATTTTGTTTGTTAACATGAACTATTTTTGAAATCCTGAACATTTTCCAAAAAAGCGAAGAATTTCTGAAGTTTTTAGATTTTTTTTGTAAAATACGAACAAGTTCTGAAAACTTGAACATTTTTCAAATTTTCAGAAAAAAATGAAAACAAGAAATGTTTTTGAATTTGTGAAGAAATTTCAGGTTCGTGGACATTTTTTGTCACTTCAAAAAAATTCATCAAAAACACGAAAAGAAAAAAGAAAAAGGAAATGTTTGGATCTGCGTTGTTATTGGTTCTTATAGGCTTGCGCTAATACGTAAGCACTAACTCTCATAAGGTACGGTGGTTAGCATGAAAATATTTTTTGCTGGAGGTCTCGTGTTCGATCCTCGGTATTGCTTGATTTTTTTTTGTGAATTTATAGTTGCTACAGTAGTTGATCGTTGGCAAATCGCTGGTTTGCCAGTGGGCCGGCCCAGCCAGGGCCGCCTGTGCGTTTGCCCGACAGTCTGCCGTAATAAGCGGCAGATAGGACCTCCCATGTACATAGGCCTACAAAATTTGTGGGGCCCCCAAAATTTATGGGCCCTGTGCAGACCGCATAGTCAGCACACCTATGGGCCCGGCCCTGTTCGTCGATGAGCCCGTGGATTCTTCTCCCCTCTGTCCGCCGCTCTGACGGCCGGTAGCGGGGAGGAAAATCCTGATTCTCGGCTCCGGCTAGTAGATAGGTAGGTTTTATTCCTTGTAGGGGCGACGTTCGGACGGATGGCGGTGCTTCTTTCTCGAGTTAGTCTTTCGAGCTCTGATCGTCCTCAAGTTCGTCTGTTGGGACGAATTAGACGGAGTTCTGGTGTAGATTCCTTCTAGCTTCCCTGGGCGGCGAGGTTAGGGTTTTTCCTTGAGCGTACGCAATGGCAAGAATTGGTGTCAGATTTTTCAGATCGATTCAGGGATTCAACAGTGATGACTGCTGCTCTGGGGCGCTGATCGTTGCATGAAGGCATTTCGACCGATAATGCTCTATCTACCAAGAGATCTACGTAAGGTAACGTAACCTTCCTAACTATAAAGTTCCCATCCTAATTCCCGCTCTCCACTAACCCCTCCTATAACCCTTAAATACTCCCAGCCTACACCCCAACCTCCCCCTCCCCCCCCGTCTTGTCTCCCCTCCCCCCCGACCCCCCCCCCCCCCCCCCGATTTTCAGTGGGGCTGGGCCCCTCAATTCCCCTTAATCCAATCCTGATTGTCCACGTTGTACATTACGTAAAACACGTACGTTACTTTGCGTAGGTGTAGCATTGCCCCATTTCGACTAACATCGACAAGGTCAGACCGGCTCTGACATAGGATTGGCGACAACGACGTGTCGGTGGTTCGTTCTTATGGCGACTGTGGTCGTTTGGTGGTCATGGACCTTAATGTATTTATTTTATGTTTGAGGGGATGGGCGTTTTGGCTCTCAGGTCCAAGTGCTCCCTATATCCTTTACGTCTAGCTGTGGATGGGGATCTGTGCTGCAGGTTGTTTAATGGCATATAAAGTTTGGTGGAAATCTGAAATACAGAGAGCATGGCGTATGTATGTAGGCGTAAGGTGGTGGGTGCGTCCAACGGATACATAGCGGCGTCACACGAATTTCCACGTTCGCGAGACAGATGGTTTGGGGTACAGGCTGTGCTGGCCAAACATGACACAAAGATCCATCTGTACGTGGTACCGAAACTTGACGTGGCAACAGCAGAGATGTGTCATTCAGTGGGTGCAGACCACCTCGCCGTGATTCAATAGCTTCCGAAGAGTGACAATGCAGCTTCGGCACATTCAAATGGGAAGATGGAGCCGCAGGAGTATTTTACTTGATTGAGTCGTGATCATTTCTGAATGAGTGAGTGTTTATAGATGATGATTGAGACGAAAATCTTGGACTGAATTTTGGTAAGCACGTTAAGGTTCAACACTGACGGATAGATTAATAATCGCAGGGTGTCTTTGGAGAGCGAGGCTCTGCCGCTGATCAGCTCAAGGAGAATCACCCCGAAGGCGAAGGTGTTGGCCTGGACGTCCATGAAGCGCACGTGCCGGGAATCCACGACGCCGTTGGAATGCCGGCCGCCGCCGTTCACCACGCAGCCAGAGCTCAGGAGGGGTTTGCCGACGAGACCCCTCCACCCCGAAGGCGACACGAGGCGAATTCGCTTGATCGACGGTGGGCAGTCCACCTCGTCTCCGACCTATCCGCGCCGGCGTTGATGCTATTCAGGCGAGGTATGCTCCTCCGACGAGGCGGCTCCCCGTGGTTGACTCTGCTCGACGACCGCGGGATTCGAGTCAACACGAGGCGGGTACACGGCGAGGAGGTGATTCGGGAGGGGACACAGGTACGTTTCCCCTGTCACGTTGTGCTGGTGCACAGAGCGCTTGGAGCCAGGGCGGAGACGCGGCGCGACGCGCAGATCGAGGTCGAGGAGGAGAGGGAGCGTCGGGAATGGCGGAGAATTAAAGCTGTGGCGCGGTGCGGAGCGGCCATTCCTTCCCCTCTCGACGAAATCCACTCTCCTCCCCTTCCACAAGCGAGCGCGCCTCCTCAGGGAATCCATGGCATCCTGGAAGCCGAGGCTCGAGGCGAGAGCAAGGCTGATAGCCGACGGGGACGAAGTGAAGATGGAGAAGCTGATGGAGATCATTTCCTGGTTCGCGGAGGAATGGGATCTGAAGGAGGCGGCGAGGGCGGCCTACATGAAGCTCACACAGGCGGAGGACTGGCGCCTCACGCCGTCAGGCGAGTGATACGTCTCCAACGTATCCATAATTTTTGATTGTTTCATGCTATTATATTATCTGTTTTGTATGTTTTATATGCATTAATATGCTATTTTATATTATTTTTGGGATTAACCTATTAACCTAGAGCCCAGTGCCAGTTCCTGTTTTTTCCCGTTTTTGAGTTCCGCAGAAAAAGAATACCAAACGGAATAAAACTTTCGCGATGATCTTTCTTGGACCCAAAGAAAACCAGGAGACTTGAAGATGAAGTCGGAGGAGCCACGAGGCCGCCACAAGGACGAAGGGCGCGCCTAGGGGGTAGGGCGCCGCCCCCTTGTGGGCCCCTCGTGCGTCTCCTGACCTAATTCTTTCGCCTATATATACACTTATATGCCCAAACCACCAGAGGCATCCACGAAAAGACTTTTCCACTGCCGCAACCTTCTGTACCCGTGAGATTCCATCTAGGGGCCTTTTCCGGCGTCCTGCCGGAGGGGGATTCGACCACGGAGGGCTTCTACATCAACACCATTGCCCTTCCGATGAAGCGTGAGTAGTTTACCTCATACCTACGGGTCCATAGCTAGTAGTTAAATGACTTTTTCTCTCTCTTTGATTCTCAATACCAAGTTCTCCTCGATGTTCTTGGAGATCTATTCGATGTAATACTTTTTTGCGATGTGTTTGCCGAGATCCGATGAATTGTGGATTTATGATCAGCTTATCTATGAATATTATTTGAATCTTCTCTGAATTCTTTTATGCATGATTTAATATCTTTGCAAGTCTCTTCGAACTATCGATTTGGTTTGGCCAACTAGATTGGTTTTTATTGCAATAGGAGAATTGCTTAGCTTTGGGTTCAATCTTGCGGTGTCCTTTCCCAGTGACAGTAGGGGCAGCAAGGCACGTATTGTATTATTGCTATCGAGGATAAAAAGATGGGGTTTTCATCATATTGCTTGAGTTAATTCCTCTACATCATGTCATCTTTCTTAATGCATTACTCTGTTCTTCATGAACTTAATACTCTAGATGCAGGCAGGAGTCGGTCGATGTGTGGAGTAATAGTAGTAGATGCAGAATCGTTTCGGTCTACTTGACACGGACGTGATGCCTATATTCATGATCATTGCCTTAGATATTGTCATAACTTTGCGCTTTTCTATCAATTGCTCGGCAGTAATTTGTTCACCCACCGTAATATTTTCTATCTTGAGAGAAGCCTCTAGTGAAACCTATGGCCCCCGGGTCTATTTTCCATCATACAATCTTCTACTTTCCAATCTACGAGTTTCCGATCTACTATTTTGCAAACTTTTACTTTCCAATCTATAAAACAAAAATACCAAAAATATTTACTTTACCGCTTATCTATCTCTATCAGATCTCACTTTTGCGAGTAACCGTGAAGGGATTGACAACCCCTTTATCGCGTTGGGTGCAAGTTTGGTGTTTGTTTGTGCAGATATTCGATGACTTGCGTGTTGTCTCCTACTGGATTGATACCTTGGTTCTCAAAACTGAGAGAAATACTTACTCTACTTTGCTGCATCACCCTTTCCTCTTCAAGGAAAAAACCAACGCAAGCTCGAGAAGTAGCAGGAAGAATTTCTGGCGCCGTTGCCGGGGAGATGTATACCAAGTCAAGACATACCAAGTACCCATCATAAACTCTCATCTCTTGCATTACATTATTCGCCATTTGCCTCTCGTTTTCCTCTCCCCCACTTCTAAAACGATTTTCGAAAAAATTTGCCTTTTTATTCGCCCTTCTAAATGTTACCATGTTCCTTCTTTTTGCTTGCATCTTCGCTTGCTAAAAATTTATGGATCCTCATCCACTTGCTAATCTTTTTAAGAGATCAAATTTTGATGAACCAATTGCTAGTGAGTTTTGTGCACTAGATTATCTTTATGAAGTTTTGCTTGAAATTCGTGAATCTGAAAATTCTGATGAAGAAATTTATGAAGTGATTCACGATAACTCATTGAATAAAAATCATGATTGCAATGGTTCTACTATAAATTCTATTAATGTCAGTTGTTCTAATGATATGCAAAACCCTAAGCTTGGGGATGTTAATTTTGCTATGTCTACTACTTGTTGCAATGATCATGATTGGGGTGATTCTTCTTATGATCTTGAAATTTTATTTAAGCCCCATGATGAATATGAGATTGATAATAATGTTTGCAATAATATTAAAAATGGGTTTGGAAGAGTGTCAACTTTAGATCCCACATATTTGGAGAATGTTCAATCTTATGAAATTTTTGATCAAAGTGGGTTTGGAGAGGTCATGACTTTAGTTAATGTTAATCCCACTATTTTGGAAGGGTGTCAACTTTGCATGCATATGGATCATGTTGAGAATATGTTATGTGATAGCTATTTTGTTGAATTTGCTTATGATCCTACATGCAATTATTATGAGAGAGGAAAATATGGTTGTAGAAATTTTCATGTTACTAAATTACCTCTCTTCATGTTGAGATTGCTATCGTCTCTTTCTTCTTCCTTGCATATGCTAGTTTTTGCTTGCCTTGATAATTTGTTTGCTTATAAAATGCCTATTCATAGGAAGTATGTTAGACTTAGATGTGTTTTGTCATGTGTTTTATGATGCTCTCTTTGTGTTTCAATTCTTCTCTTTTATGTAAGTATCATTGAAATTATCAATGCCTAGCTAAAATGCTTTAAAGAAAAGCGCTTGTTGGGAGACAACCCAATATTTTTCCTTGATGTTTTTCAATAAATAATTCATCTAGCCTCTGGTTAGATGTGGTTTTATGTTTTAATTAGTGTTTTTTCCAAGTAAGACCTTTGGGATGGCTTACGGTGATAGTTGATTTGATCTTGCTGAAAAACAGAAACTTTTGCGTCCAGTCTCAGAATTTGAATAATTCACCGGAGCATTGAAAAACCATGAATTTTTTATACACGATTGATATACAAATTTCCTCTGTTGTCCTTATTTTTCAGAATTTTTGAAATTACAGAAGTATTCGAGATTTTCAGATTGCTACAGACTGTTCTATTTTTGACAGATTCTGTTTTCTATGTGTTGTTTGCTTATTTGTGATCTATGGCTATATCGGGGGGGGGGGGGGGGGTGTTGTGGTGTGCTGAAGTTGAATCTAGATATTAAACAAATTTAAATAAAGAATGAGTTCCCCACGTACCAAAAGTGTTGATTTATTTTCTTTATCTAACACCGAGCTTATGAGATTTTCTGTGAGTTTGTGTTGTGCAGTTTGTCCAGTTTGGGTAAGGATTTGATGGACTATGGAATAAGGAGTGGCAAGAGCCTAAGCTTGGGGATGCCCAAGGCACCCCAAGGTAATATTCAAGGATAACCAAGAGCCTAAGCTTGGGGATGCCCCGGAAGGCATCCCCTCTTTCGTCTTCGTCTATCGGTAACTTTACTTGAGGCTATATTTTTATTCACCACATGATATGTGTTTTGCTTGGAGCGTCTTGTATGATTTGAGTCTTTGATTTTTAGTTTGCCACAATCATCCTTGCTGTACACACCTTTTTAGAGAGACACGCATGAATCATGATTTATTAGAATACTCTTTGTGCTTCACTTATATCTTTTGAGCTAGGCAATTTTGCTCTAGTGCTTCACTTATATCTTTTTAGAGAACGGCGGTGGTTTTATTTTATAGAAATTGATGAACTCTCATGCTTCACTTATATTATTTTGAGAGTCTTTAAAACAGCATGGTAATTTGCTTTGGTTATAAATTTAGTCCTAATAAGATAGGCATCCAAGAGGGATATAATAAAAACTTTCATATAAAGTGCATTGAATACTATGAGAAGTTTGATTCCTTATAATTGTTTTGAGATATGAAGATGGTGATATTAGATTCATGCTAGTGAGTAGTTGTGAATTTGAGGAATACTTATGTTAAGGTATGTGAGTCCTGTAGCATGCACGTATGGTGAACCGTTATGTAACGAAGTTGGAGCATGAGATATTTTTTGAATGTCTTCCTTATGAGTGGCGGTCGGGGACGAGCGATGGTCTTTTCCTCCCAATCTATCCCCCTAGGAGCATGCGCGTAGTACTTTGTTTCGATGACTAATAGATTTTTGCAATAAGTATGTGAGTTCTTTATGACTAATGTTGAGTCCATGGATTATACGCACTCTCACCCTTCCACCTTTGCTAGCCTCTCTAGTGCCGCGCAATTTTCGCCGGTGCCATAAACCCACCATATATCTTCCTCAAAACAGCCACCACACCTTCCTATTATGGCATTTCCATAGCCATTCCGAGATATATTGCCATGCAACTTTCCACCGTTCCGTTTATTATGACACGCATCATCATTGTCATATTGCTTTGCATGATCATGTAGTTGACATCGTATTTGTGGCAAAGCCACCTTTCATCATTTTTTATACATGTCACTCTTGAATCATTGCACATCCCGGTACACTGCCGGAGGCATTCATATAGAGTCATATTTTGTTCTAGTATCGAGTTGTAATTTTTGAGTTGTAAGTAAATAGAAGTATGATGATTTTCAATATTAGAGCATTGTCCCATGTGAGAAAAAAAAGAAAAAAAAAGAAAGAAATAAAAAAAAGGGAGAAAGAAAGAGAAAAAAAGGAAAAAAAGAGAGAAAAAAGGAAAAATTAGAGAAAAGGAGAGAAGGGGCAATGTTACTATCCTTTTTTCCATACTTGTGCTTCAAAGTAGCACCATGATCTTCATGATAGAGAGTCTCCTATGTTGTCACTTTGATATACTAGTGGGAATTTTTCATTATAGAACTTGGCTTGTATATTCCAACGATGAGCTTCCTCAAATTGCCCTAGGTCTTCATGAGCAAGCAAGTTGGATGCACACTCACTTAGTTTTCTTTTTGAGCTTTCATAAACTTATAGCTCTAGTGCATCCGTTGCATGGCAATCCCTACTCACTCACATCGATATCTATTGATGGGCATCTCCATAGCCCGTTGATACGCCTAGTTGATGTGAGACTATCTTCCTCTTTTTGTCTTCTCCACAACCACCTTCTATTCCACCTATAGTACTATGTCCATGGCTCACGCTCATGTATTGCGTGAAAGTTGAAAAAGTTCGAGAATGTCAAAAGTATGAAACAATTGCTTGGCTTGTCATCGGGGTTGTGCATGATTTAAATATTTTGTGTGATGAAGATGGAGCATAGCCAGACTATATGAATTTGTAGGGATAAGCTTTCTTTGGCCATGTTATTTTGAGAAGACATAATTATCTTGTTAGTATGCTTGAAGTATTATTGTTTTTATGTCAATATTAAACTTTTGTTATGAATCATATGGATCTGAACATTCATGCCACAATAAAGAAATTACATGGATAAATATGCTAGGTAGCATTCCACATCAAAAATTCTATTTTTATCATTTACCTACTCGAGGGCCAGCAGGAATTAAGCTTGGGGATGCTTGATACGTCTCCAACGTATCTATAATTTTTGATTGTTCCATGCTATTATATTATCTATTTTGGATGTTTTATATGCATTAATATGCTATTTTATATTATTTTTGGGACTAACCTATTAACCTAGAGCCCAGTGCCAGTTCCTGTTTTTTCCCTGTTTTTGAGTTTCGCAGAAAAGGAATACCAAACGAAGTCCAAACGGAATAAAACTTTCGCGATGATCTTTCTTGGACCCAAAGGAAACCAGAAGACTTGGAGATGAAGTCAGAGGAGCCACGAGGCGGCCACAAGGACGGAGGGCGCGGCCCCACCCTTGTGGGCCCCTCGTGCGTCTCCTGACCTAATTCTTTCGCCTATATATACTCTTATATGCCCAAACCACCAGAGGCATCCACGAAAAGACTTTTCCACCGCCGCAACCTTCTGTACCTGTGAGATCCCATCTAGGGGCCTTTTCCGGCATTCTGCCGGAGGGGATTCGATCACGGAGGGCTTCTACATCAACACCATTGCCCTTCCGATGAAGCGTGAGTAGTTTACCTCAGACCTACGGGTCCATAGCTAGTAGCTAGATGGCTTTTTCTCTCTCTTTGATTCTCAATACCAAGTTCTCCTCGATGTTCTTGGAGATCTATTCGATGTAATACTTTTTTGCGGTGTGTTTGCCGAGATCCGATGAATTGTGGATTTATGATCAGCTTATCTATGAATATTATTTGAATCTTCTCTGAATTCTTTTATGCATGGTTTGATATCTTTGCAAGTCTCTTCGAACTATCAATTTGGTTTGGCCAACTAGATTGGTTTTTATTGCAATGGGAAAAGTGCTTAGCTTTGGGTTCAATCTTGCGGTGTCCTTTCCCAGTGACAGTAGGGGCAGCAAGGCACGTATTGTATTATTGCTATCGAGGATAAAAAGATGGGGTTTTCATCATATTGCTTGAGGTAATTCCTCTACATCATGTCATCTTTCTTAATGCGTTACTCTGTTCTTCATGAACTTAATACTCTAGATGCAGGCAGGAGTCGGTCGATGTGTGGAGTAATAGTAGTAGATGCAGAATGGTTTCGGTCTACTTGACACGGACGTGATGCCTATGTTCATGATCATTGCCTTAGATATCGTCATAACTTTGCGCTTTTCTATCAATTGCTCGGCAGTAATTTGTTCACCCACCGTAATATTTTCTATCTTGAGAGAAGCCTCTAGTGAAACCTATGGCCCCCGGGTCTATTTTCCATCATACAATCTTCTACTTTCCAATCTACAAGTTTTCGATCTACTATTTTGCAATCTTTTACTTTCCAATCTATAAAACAAAAATACCAAAAATATTTACATTACCGCTTATCTATCTCTATCAGATCTCACTTTTGTGAGTAACCGTGAAGGGATTGACAACCCCTTTATCGCGTTGGGTGCAAGTTTGGTGTTTGTTTGTGCAGGTATTCGGTGACTTGCGTGTTGTCTCCTACTGGATTGATACCTTGGTTCTCAAAACTGAGGGAAATACTTACTGTACTTTGCTGCATCACCCTTTCCTCTTCAAGAGAAAAAACAACGCAAGCTCAAGAAGTAGCAGCGAGCCGGTGGGCGCACTCAGGATGTTGCTCTGGGCAATGGAGGAGGCGGCTTCAGACGACCCCAAGCAGGCCATGGAGTGGAAGGCATATCGCTCGCGCCGCCGCGTTCTGGCAGGTCCGTCGGAGTATGTGGTTGGTGCGGTGATGGGCCTCCCTGCACCAGTGCCTGCGGTGACGAGGGAGACGCGGGCAGCTCCTGTGGTGACGAGGGAGATGCGGGCAGATCTGGGAAGCGACAAGGCCAAGGAAGGAACGAAGCCTGGTGCGAAGAAGAAGAAGGTGAAGATGCCGCTGATCCTGAGGAGGTCGCTGCATTTCATCCGCCGTTCGCCGCGCCTGCTCAGCCTTGCTCGCTCCCAGGGACGGGGGTAGGAACCTCACCGGCGGGCAGTCGCTTCTGGCTGCTCGCTGGGGAGGATTCCGACAAGGAGGCTGGGCCCTCGTTGGATCTGCAAGGTACGATTTCCCCTCTGTCTAAGTATCTCATTGAACCTACATCGGTGGGGGCTTTTGGCAAAGTTAAAATTAGAAAACAGCGGCGATTAGCTGCTGATGATGGGGGAAAAATCGAAAATAGAGGTTGCTCTGATTCTGTTCCTACGAGAGGTGGGGGGGAGATTGGGATTACTCCAAGCCAAATTATGCTTGGTCGGGAGATCATCAGTAAGATGAGCAAGAAACAATACGCCAAAATTCCAGATTTCTGGTCTAATGAGGCGACATATATTGATGAAATGGAAATTGAGACAGGTTTGGGTAATAGAGAAAATCATAACCCTGATCCAAGGGGAGCTGTCGATGAGGGAAAAAGGGGGGGGGGGGCAAAATGGAAAGAAGAGAAACGCCTTTGCCAATACGCTTTCCAAAAGCTTTGCTAGTATAAATTACGAGCCTCTCCTTCTGTTGGGAGGAGAGTGCGATCCCCTCGAGGAGCTAGGTTTTCCCCTCCCCCTGCCGCCACCAGAAACAGAAGGAGAGGGAGAGATGAACAGGGGTTTTGGAGGAAATTGGGGTGGAGTAAGATCCAATCGTGGGGGGAGAGAAAATTTTCAATACAGAAAAAAAGAAGAAGAAGTGGCCAGATTCAAAGGAAATTTTCAACAACAGGGCAGAAGTTTGGAGGGCTTTGGATCCAGATTCACTCCTGGCAACTTCAACTACCAGGGAGATGGAGGAGAGGGATCGAGATCAGGGACAAAAGTTACTGATGAAGACAAAGAGAAGGAGGAGACTAAACAAGAAGTTGATCGAGTAGGGCATGAAGGAAAAGGTAAAGATCCTGTCCACTCTTTCAACCCCTCTCTCGAGCTGCTCCAGCAACAACAGTGGTTTGGTGCGCTCCTTGCTCAGATGGCACAGCAGGGGGCAGGTGCTGTTGCTAAGGGAGGAAATGGAAACCAAGCAGAAGGATTGAAAGAACCTGAGGGTGAAAATGGGAAGGGGAGCCTTGCAGATAACAGAGACAGCAATAAGGGGAGAGAGATTGACACTGGAGCAGGATATAGACAGAATCAGAGCAGTTGGGGGGGGGGGGCAGCTAAGTTTGTGCAGAGAGAAGGAACTGATCAGAGCAAAAATGGAGCTAACTTTAGGGTGATGTGCAACAAATGCAAGGATTTCAGACATTTGACAAGAGAATTCAAACTCCCCAATTGCATTATCTGTGGGAAGAATTCTCACATTACAGAGGACTGCAACTGGCTGAAACAGATGAAACCACTGCCTAAGTTTGTAGGATATGCAGCTAGGGGTTTGGGAGTGCTGTTGATCCAAAATTCTAAGGAAGTGGTGAGCAGTGAGCAAATCAATCCAATGGCTATTGTTTATATTGCTTCTGGAGAAATCAATGAAACTCAGTTTCTGGAAGGTTTCAACTATATGTTTGTAGGGTAACGCAGCAGAAAACAAAAAAAATTCCGACCTACGCACCAGCCCAGGAACACTATGGAGACTGAATACAAGGTTTGATCATTTTCGTTACCGACTCGTAGCGCAGCGGAAGTAGAGTCGATGACGATCGGCGGTGCAGATCCCCGCAGCTAGGATTTACAACCTCCCAACCGCGAGGATGTATACCCTCATCCGTCACTCGGACAGCCCTCCAGGAAGCGGTCGGACAGTCCCCCGGGCGGTGTCGCAGACAGCCCTTCGGGAGGACCCCAAAAACTCGGACCGTCACTCGGACAGCCCTTCGAGAGGACTCACAGAACTCGGACCGTCACTTGGACAGCCCTTCGGGAGGCACTCTCGAATAGCCCCTCGGGCACTAAGATCGAAACTACAACCTCTCTACAGAGTTGCACACATACGGTGTCATCTATCCGGCAGGGCTTCGCCGTCCAGAACTAGTTCCCACCGGAACCCAGACAGCCTTTCGGCTCTACGAAACTCTTTTCGTGGGAGGGAGAGAGAAGCCAGATTATGCATGGCACTTGTATGTGAGAATGAGTGAGTTTGGGCAGCCCCCTCCACCTCTATTTATAGGAGAAGGAGGGGTGGAGGGGCTGAAATTTCAGCCACATCCATCCATGTCATCTCCAAGATATTTTGGAGCAAAAGCCCAAAAAGGTGGCTTTCCAAAAAGTAACCCAAAAAGCACTTTCACTATTCACGACGACATTTTTCAGCGTCCGTTCGAACTGAAAATACTTATGTGGGCTTAGAACATTTCCAGTACCCACTAAAATAATTTTCAACGCGTTCTGAAACAATTCCAGATTAGTGATTTTCATCTGCGAAAAGCATCTGAAGTGGTTCCGGCAGCTCCGGAACATTTCCGGTTTTCATCCCAGAAAATTCCAGAAAGTTTCCAGAATGATTCTGGCACCCTCCAAGAATTATCAGGCATGTGCCGAAACCAATTTGACTTAATGGAATACCCCGAAGCAACTTTTCAGTTTCACCGAAACTCATCCGGTGTTCTCTCTGCGAAACTTTTCCGCTGTCCGAAACTTTTTCGGTGATTTTCTCTCGGACTCCCTGTCTAGTATTCAGCAGATAAATGACCCTTAAGCGTGTGACCCTATAGGTTCGGTGAAGTATAGACATGTCATAGAACCCTTTCCGATCAATGATCAACATCGGAGCCGTGGACACCCATATTGACCCCTATACCCACATGAATGAATATTCGAGTGAACCTTCAGTTGCCGTGTGCTATTCCTGTTGCTTCGCGATATGTTACAAATACCCGAGGTGAGACATGATGGCATCCCCGTGGGTCAACAACTTGTCCACTATGCTAGTTACCTCGTTACCGGTATTTGTTCTCTTTTCTCGTTACCGTGTTCCGGCATCCTCGTGATCAAATCACAAAGTGTCTGGCCAGACGATGATGGATATCGTAACACCGAGAGGGCCCAGAGATATCTCTCCAACGTCGGAGGAGCAAATCCCAATCTTGAGCTATCAAGTTACTTGACATACTTTTCCATGAACCCGTAAGCCGCCGTAATAGCCACCCATTTACGGATGACGTTTAACAAACCCCAAAGTTCATGAAGCAAGCATGAAGAAACTCGATACTCTCATGGTCTAAGGAATCATGCAAACATTAACCATCTCTGTGTTATTAACCATTAACTTGTGACGAATGTATCTCATAGCATAACATCAATTCGGGTCGATTCAACACAAATGTTCTTCTAACATTGTGCCCTCAAAGTTGCTGGCATAGATATGCCCATGATCAGGAAAACAGAACCATCATGCAACACTTGAGCCAGTCATAGAGGCTTGACTAGGAATACATTTTATCGTTTATTATCCCACATGTGCATATGAGTCTTCCTCCAAGCCTCATTTTATTGCAGACCCGAGAACCATAGCAGTTATAGCATGGAACATAAACCTAATTATGAACAGGGAGATAATTAATAACATTTATTATTGCCTCTAGGGCATATCTCCTACAATGTTCAAATGGGATTGGCAGTGGAGGTGCAAGAAGCATGGGGACAGAGCTTATCTTATGAGATTTCCAAATAAAAGCAGACTGATAGAGCTCCACAAATTTGGAAATTTCAATCTCCTAGGAACAAAAGCTGTCATAAATGTTGACAGCTGGACATATGACACTCAAGCCATAGGAAAGTTACATACTATGTGGGTGAAAATGGGGAAAATACCTGAATGCTTCAGACACTTCTTTGGTGCTTGTGAGGTGGCTGCTACAATGGGCCCAGTGCTGGAAATTGACATGACAACAATTTTGCAGGAAAATATTAGAGCCAAGGTTGGGGTGAGAGACTTTGAAAAAATTCCTAAACACACTGAAGTTACTGACAAGGATCTCATGATATACAGAGTGACTCTGGAGTTAGAAAAGGTAATAGAGCAGGGATGGTATGAGGACAAAAGGAAACATGAAGATATTGAGACAGGCAATGATGCAGACTCAGGTGATATAAGAAAGAAAATCAAAATTGGTGGAGTGGATGCTGAGGGGAGCAAGGAAAACATTTCCCTGGGCAGTGTGGGACTCAAGCAATTTGAGGAAATGAGAAAAATGAATGATGAAATTCTTAATATTCAGAAAGAATATCTGGCTGAGGTTGGACTGAGGAAGAAAGTGGAAGCTGATCTAGATAAAGTGTTACCAAAGCTGCAGGATATGGAAGAAAAAAAGTGTAGACAGGAAGCCTGGAGGGCAGTAGAGGAAAAAAAGCATAACTCCTAGGAGGAAGAGAAAAATAAAATGATGGACATGATCAAGAATCAACAAGAACTAATAGACAAGTGTATGGAGAAGATTGAGTTGTGGGAAGAAAAAGAGCTGACTGGTGAGGACCTTGGAGAGAAAAATGATTATGACAAAGACACCTCACAGGATCCATTGATGGAAGACAATTACACTGAACCAGTGGATTACAATGCCAGCCAGGATTCTGTGGAGTCTCTGGGATCCAAATTGGGCATTAGTACTAAAGATGACAAGGACAAGGACAAAGAAGGGCCTACCAGAAGAAGTGATAGAAACTTGGATAAAAAAGATGCTAGGATTGAAGACTTGGCCAAGGAAAGAGCTGCTGACAAAGAAAATTATGGTAAGTCTCCAACCATTTTAGATGAAAGAATTTCCTTATTTGCTATGGCAAAAAATGTGGGTGTAGAACTGGGATGTACTATTGACCTAGTCAATCAAAATCTAGACCTGATTTCCAATATGGAACAGGCTAGAAGAGATTTATATCTCCAGAACATTAAGAACCAAGAAGGAGAGACAAAAATAAATAGCTCTCCAAGTCCTATTGACATTGGTGATGCTATATTGGAAGAATTATGTTCTGGAGATGACCATTCTGATACAGAATTAGAACTGGATTACTATGATAATTTGAAAAAGATTTTCTCTAGCAATAGAAAAATTAAGATTGGCACCTCAGCTAATAGTGCTGGGAAGCATGCCATATCAATAGGGGGGCAAGAGGAAAAAGAAGAAGAAACAATGATAGGGATGTTTTGGAATGTTAGAGGGATTAAGCAGGACATTAAAAGAAATTTTATTAGAGAAACTATTATAGAGAAACACTTAGATTTTGTGGGATTACAAGAAACTATTAAAGGAGATTACTCCAAAAATGAACTTCATAACCTTTCTAGAGGAAAAAAGTTTCTCTGGGAATGGATTGGTCCTAGAGGCAAATCTGGTGGTATCTTAGTTGGGATCAATAGTGACAACTTTGATCTGCTGCAAGTAGAAAAGGGGACATACTTTGTAAGGATGCTCTTATTTGACAAAAAAGCTAAATTTAGCTGGAACTTAGTGACTGTATATGGTGATGCCCAAAAAGAAGGGAAAGCAGCCTTTCTAGCTGAATTATCCAGATTATATCAAGATAACCCTCTTCCATGTGTTGTTGGAGGAGATTTCAATATCATCAGGAATAGCTCTGAGAAAAACAAACCAGGAGGGACTGACCAGTTTAGCTTTGTTTTTAATGCTATAATAGAACATGCTGGGCTTAGAGACATCCCTATAAGTAGGAGGAAATATACTTGGGCAAATAATCTACCAGAACCTACTTATGAAAAGTTAGACAGAATCTTGATCTGCCTAGATTGGGAAGATAAATACCCTATGACCATGGTTACTGCACTAGAAAGGGAGATTTCTGATCACACCCCTTTGCTGTTGGACTCAGGGGAGCAAAGAACTGCTCCACCCAGTTTCTGATTCGAAAAATGCTTGGATGCATATGGAAGGCTTTAAAGAATTTTTGAGAAAAATTGGGAGATCAATTGCAATGGGTCCAGTATGGACACCTGGCAAAAAAAACTTAGGAATATCAGACAGAAAATTAAAGGTTGGGTTTTAAATGCAAAAGCTATGTATAGAAAAAGAAAAAGGGAATTGATGGCCATGTTGGATGTGATGGACAAAAATGCTGAATCTAGAGGAATTAATGCTCAGGAGAGAGACATTCAAAAAGAGCTAAGGAGAGAATTAAAGGAGTTGCTTAAGCTGGAAGAAATTAAATGGCTGCAGAGATATAAAGATAGAGAAATTAAAGAGGGGGACTCTAACACTAGGTACTATCATGCTAAGGTGAATGGGAGGAGGAGAAAAAATAGGATTATTAAATTAGAACAAGATGGAAAACTGATTGAGGGGGAAAAAGAACTTATGGACTACATTACTGAATTCTATAAAAATCTGTTTGGACAAGCTGAGACTTCCAATATAAACCTAAACATTCAAGGGGCTGAGGGGATTTCTCTCCAGGCACAAGAAGAGCTGATCAAACCCTTCTCTATGGATGAGATTAAAGAGGTTGTCTTCTCTATGGAAAAGAATAAAAGCCCAGGACCAGATGGATTTGCTATTGAGTTTTATCAGAACTTTTGAGAAATGGTTAAAAATGACCTGAAAAGAATACTAGATGATTTTCATAGTGGAAAGGTAGATTTAATTAGACTTAACTATGGGATTATTACATTGGTCCCTAAAGTTAAAGATGCTAAACAGATTCAAAAATTCAGGCCTATCTGTCTGTTAAATGTTAGTTTTAAAATCATTACTAAAGTCTTGATTCACAGACTTAGTAAAGTGGTTAACCCTGTAATCTCACCCATACAAACTGCCTTTGTCAAAGGTAGATATTGTAGGAGATATGCCCTAGAGGCAATAATAAATGTTATTGATTATCTCCCTGTTCATAATTAGGTTTATGTTCCATGCTATAACTGCAATGATTCTCGAGTCTGCAAATAAAACGAGGCTCGGAGGAAGACTCATATGCACGTGTGGGATAATAAACGGTAAAATGTATTCCTAGTCTGGCCTCTAAGACTAGCTCAAGTGTTGCATGACGGTTCTGTTTTCCTGATCATGGGCATGTCTATGCCAGCAACTTTGAGGGCACAGTGTTAGAAGAACATTTGTGTTGAATCGACCCGATTGATGTTATGCTATGAGATTCTTTCGTCACAAGTTAATGGTTAATAACACAGAGATGGTTAATGTTTGCATGATTCCTTAGACCATGAGAGTATCGAGTTTCTTCATGCTTGCTTCATGAACTTTGGGGTTTGTTAAACGTCATCCGTAAATGGGTGGCTATTACGGCGGCTTACGGGTTCATGGAAAAGTATGTCAAGTAACTTGATAGCTCAAGATTGGGATTTGCTCCTCCGACGATGGAGAGATATCTCTGGGCCCTCTCGGTGTTACGGTATCCATCATCGTCTGGCCAGACACTTTGTGATTTGATCACGGGGATGCCGGAACACGGTAACGAGAAAAGTGAACAATACCGGTAATGAGGTAACTAGCTTAGTGGACAAGTTGTTGATCCACGGGAATGCCAACATGTCTCACCTCGGGTATTTGTAACATATCGCGAAGCAACAGGAATAGCACACGGCAACTGGAGGTTCACTCGAATATTCATTCGTGTGGGTATAGGGGTCAATATGGGTGTCCACGACTTCGATGTTGATCATTGATCGGAAAGTGTTCCGGTCATGTCTATACTGTAGGAGATATGCCCTAGAGGCAATAATAAATGTTATTATTTATCTCCTTGCTCATAATTATGTTTATGTTCCATGCTATAACTGCTGTGGTTCCCGAGCCCGTATATCCATAAAGGCTCTGGGGAAAACCCATGTGCACGTGTGGAATAATAAACGGTAAAAAGTATTCCTAGTCATGCCTCTAAGACTAGCTCAAGTGTTGCATGATGATTATGTTTTCCCAATCATGGGCATGTCTATGCCAGCAGCTTTGAGGGCACAATGTTAGAAGAACATTTGTGTTGAATCGACCCGATTGATGTTATGCTATGAGATTCATTCGTCACAAGTTAATGGTTGATAACACAGAGATGGTTAACGTTTGCATGATTCCTCAGACCATGAGAGTATCGAGTTTCTTCATGCTTGATTCATGAACTTTGGGGTTTGTTAAACGTCATCCGTAACTGGATAGCTATTACGGCGGCTTACGGGTTCATGGGAAAGTATGTTAAGTAACTTGATAGCTCAAGATTGGGATTTGCTCCTCCGACGATGGAGAGATATCTCTGGGCCCTCTCGGTGTTAAGGTATCCATCATCGTCTGGCCAGACACTTTGTGATTTGATCACAGGGATGCCGGAACACGGTAACGAGAAAAGAGAACAATACCGGTAACGAGGTAACTAGCATAGTGGACAAGTTGTTGATCCACGGGAATGCCAACATGTCTCGCCTCGGGTATTTGTAACATATCGCGAAGCAACAGGAATAGCACACGGCAACTGGAGGTTCACTCGAATATTCATTCGTGTGGGTATAGGGGTCAATATGGGTGTCCACGGCTCCGATGTTGATCATTGATCGGAAGGGGTTCCGTGTCATGTCTATACTTCACCGAACCTATAGGGTCACACGCTTAAGGGTCATCTATCTGCTGAATACTAGACAGGGAGTCTGAGAGAAAATCACCGGAAAAGTTTCGGACACCGAAAAGTTTCGGACAGCGGAAAAGTTCCGCAGAGAGAGGTCACCGGATGAGTTCCGGTGAAACTGAAAAGTTGTTTCAGGGGATACCATTAAGTCAAAATGGTTTCGGCACGTGCCTGATAATTCTTGGAGGATACCAGAATCATTCTGGAAACTTCTGGGAATTTTCTGGAAGAAAAACCGGAAATGTTCCGGGGCTGCCGGAACCGCTTCAGATGCTTTTCGCAGATGAAATCACTAAACTGGAATTGTTCCAGAACGCATTGAAAATTATTTTAGTGGGTACTGGAAATGTTCTAAGCCCACATAAATATTTTCAGTTCGAACGGACGCTGAAAAATGTCGTCGTGAATAGTGAAAGTGCTTTTTGGGAATTTTAGGGAAAGCACCTTTTGGGAATTTCCCAAAAGGCTTCTAGAATGCCTTAGGCACTAAGGAAGCCCCCTTGGGGGGTCCCCCAAGGGTGTGGCCGGCCAAGCATGGTGGAGCTCCTTGGAGCTCCACATGGCACCCCTTTTATCTTTATTCTTTTGTGGAAAGGCATAAAGTGGGGGCACTTTGGGTTTTTTTTGTATGACATCTTTACCCCTTGGCTATCCTATAAATAGAGGTGGAGGGGCAGCCCTCCACACTCATCCCTTCTCACATACATGCCATTGCAATGATCTGGCTTCTCTCTCCCTCCCACGAAAAGAGTTTCGTAGAGCCGAAAGGCTGTCTGGGTTCCGGTGGGAACTAGTTCTGGACGGCGAAGCCCTGCCGGATAGATGACACCGTATGTGTGCAACTCTGTAGAGAGGTCGTAGTTTCGA
Source organism: Thinopyrum elongatum (assembly GCA_011799875.1). Taxonomy (NCBI): domain Eukaryota; kingdom Viridiplantae; phylum Streptophyta; class Magnoliopsida; order Poales; family Poaceae; genus Thinopyrum; species Thinopyrum elongatum. The sequence continues at coordinate 12,489,544 of CM022299.1, forward strand.
TCTTAGTGGCCGAGGGGCTGTTCGAGAGTGCCTCCCGAAGGGCTGTCCAAGTGACGGTCCGAGTTCTGTGAGTCCTCTCGAAGGGCTGTCCGAGTGACCGTTCGAGTTTCGAAGGTCCTCCCGAAGGGCTGTCCGCGACACCGTCCGAGGGACTGTTCGACCGCCTCCCGGAGGGCTGTCCGAAGGGAAGACGAGGGTATACATCCTCGCGGTTGGGAGGTTGTAAATCCTAGCTGCGGGGATCTGCACCGCCGATCGTCATCGACTCTACTTCCGCTGCGCTACGAGTCGGTAACGAAATGATCAAACCTTGTATGCAGTCTCCATAGTGGTCCTGGGCTGGTGCGTAGGTCGGAAATTTTTTGTTTTCTGCTGCGTTACCCTACAGATATATCATGGAAGGGGTGGTTATCCTGCATGAGGCCCTAAATTCAATTCATACAAAGAAGCAGAATGCTATGTTATTCAAAGTTGATTTTGAAAAAGCATATGACAAAATTGAGTGGCCCTTTGTTCACAAAATGCTCAGGTTGAAAAACTTCCCTGATAAGTGGTGTGATTGGGTGATGCACACCATGAGGGGGGGTTAGGTGGGGGTGAAAGTTAATGACAGTGTGGGACATTTTTTCAAAACTTTCAAAGGGCTTAGGCAGGGGGACTCTCTCTCCCCTCTGCTATTTGATCTAGCAGTAGATGCGCTAGCTATGATAATGGATAAAGCTAGAACTAAAGAATATATTAAAGGGGTTCTTACTGACATTCATGAAAATGGGGTGAACATGTCGCAATATGCTGATGATACTATATTCCTGATACAGGATGATGAGGAATCAGCTAGAAATCTAAAATTCATATTAACTGCCTTTGAACAAATGTCAGGTCTGACAAACAATTTTCATTAAAGTTACATTTACCTTTTTGGGGAAGCCAAAAATAAGAGGAATCTCTATCAAGAGATTTTCACATGTGCCCTTGGAGAAATGCCTTTGAAATATTTAGGCTTACCAGTCCACAATAAAAGAATTAGAAATAAAATGTGGAGGAATGTGACTGAAAAATTGAAAAGAGATGTGCTTGTTGGCAGGGCAGACTGCTCAATATAGCTGGCAGAGTTACACTGGTACAATCCTGCCTTACAAATATTCCCATTTATATGATGTCTTTTTACCTACTCCCTGCTGGAGTTAGGAAAAAAGTTGACTTCTATAGGGCCAGATTAGTGTGGCAAGCTGAAGAAGATAAGAAAAAATATCACTTAGTCAATTGGAAAACTTGTTGTCTTCCAAACAACAAGGGGGACTGGGAGTGACAAATCTTGAAAACTTCAATATTGCTCTGCTTGCCAAATGGATTTGGAAACTAGAAGATGAAGATGGACTCTGGCAAGATATAGTTAGATCTAAATATCTCAAAGACAAATGCCTTTCTGGTGTCAAACACAAAAAAGGAGACTCACAATTTTGGTCTAGCCTTCTTAAAATTAGGGGACTGGTTTACCCCCACATTAAGAAAAAACTTGGTGATGGTAGAAACACTAGATTCTGGGAAGACTGGTGGGTGGATGATAAACCCTTGAAGGAGGCTTACCCCTCACTCTATTCCATCAGTAATGACAGGGAGATCACTATCAGAGAAGTGATAGATAAAGGGTGGGGGGCTATGTCTTTCAGAAGAACAATATTTTGGGATTCTGAAATTCTTTGGGATAGCTTAAAAAGGAGATGTGAGGAAATCATAATGCATGGAGGGAGGGACAAACCTATGTGGATGTTGACTACAAACAGAAAATTTTCTGTGAAATCTTTATACTTGCATCTTGTTAAATCTGATATTGGCTTTCCACAGAAATTTTTGTGGAAAGCAAAAGTACCTGCAAAAAATAAAATTTGTCTCTGGTTCCTGAATAAAAAAAGTATTCTAACTAGAGACAATTTACTGAAGAGGGGTTGGAAAGGAGACAAACACTGTGTGTTGTGTGGAAAAGAGGAGAATATTGATCATCTATTCTTCTCCTGCTCTGTTGCTAGACTCATTTGGAGCCTGGTTGGGTGTGCTTTTGACCTTAAACTTATTCCAAAGGATCTGAATGATTGTTTTGGAAGCTGGTTGAATAAATTCAACAAAAATGATAAGAGAATGGTTTTGACTGGTACCTCTGCTTTATTATGGGCAATTTGGAATAGTAGGAACGATATTGTATTTGGTAGAAAAAATATAAACGACCCAATTGGGATCGTCAAAAGAATGTGCAATTGGATCACTGACTGGGCTATTTTGCAGAAAAGGGACCCAGGGGAAAGAACGCTGATGCTGGGGGCAAGACTCATCGAGCAGGTGGCAAGTGAAATCTACAAAGCTTCACAGGGATGGCGCTTCGGAGTACCAAGGCTGCAAATGTGATGCTTCAGGGAGTAGAAGTTTCTACTTCTTCGGATCTTGCCATTTTGCTTTCTTGAGTTTTTAGTCTCTCTCTTTTGGATGGAATGTAATGAACTTATGTGATGTCCTCTAAGTTGGCCTGGTTAGTTCGTGTAGGGAGAGTTAGCCGCTGTAGTGGCTAGACCCTCGTCTAGTTTGTGTTGTTTTGCTTGTAACAGACTACTAGCTCTGAACTTCGGCTTGGTTTCTGTAATGGAAATCGGAGGGGAAACCCTCTTTTAATAAAAAATATATATTAATAATCGCAGTGAGATCTCTCATTGTTTACAGTGGCAATTCAGCAGAAAGAAAACTATAATGAAATATACTAGGAAGCGCCCTATGGTTCGAACTGAATGAAAGCAAGGGTTAGTGATTGTACCACTTTTGTACAATCTAGTTAACATAGAAATCATCTAATCAAATTTTAGGCAGTACCATTAGGTTTGCTTTGTTGATTGAATGCCGAGTTTGTGGATATCTGAAAGTCAGCTGTACACTTAGTTTGCACGATCAGACATCAGAGTGGGTAGCCATATGACAAGACGAAGATGTCGAGCCATGGCTCGATTGACTGGCTGCTTGGGTGAGTATTTTTGCGAACGAGGAAGCAATGGGAGAGGTGGACGAGAATTTAATTCAGCTCGGGGGGTGGTGGAGCGGGTCAGGTCCGTAGCGCTCCGTCTAGTAACGGCGGGCTAACATGCATACGAGCATTTAATGGGGCCATGGAACTGTTCCATATTCTGAAGACATCAGTGAATACTATGCATAATACAAGAAGGGGCACACATCACGATAGGTAGGGATGGTTCAGATTTCAGGAGCATTTGGACCCCAGAGCCGAAACGAATTTCCCTGCTTTGAACTTCTGGTACTCTTATAGATCTGATCCTTTTTGCCAAAAATCCTATATTAATAATTATTAGTTTCTAATTTGGATTGATTATTATATTTCACTACCTTATGAACAAAATATAGCAGCTCTTGTGCAACCTCTTTCTATAAATTCTCAATCATCTTTATTACAAAGTTTAAAACATCCTCTAATCCTTAGCAGATGCAAAGTAAGTATGCCATAGGCCATGTCGATCAGGAAAAAAATGTTCACATGGCACACTTATACATCACAAATTCTATTGCTAGACCACCATCCAAATTGATGGAACGTACGTAGCCACAACTATCATCTCCAAGTAGTTGCACCAAAGTGCCACATGACCTGTAAGATGTTTGAAAACCCTACCTTGTAAAAACCGAAATCATTACGTCAATTTCAAATTGTTCCACCTTCGTCGCAAAAACTATATTACTATCATCTCCAAGTAAGTGCACCCATGTGCCACATGACATGTAAGAAGTTTGAAACTCCAACCTTGTTAAAACCGAAATCATTAAGACAATTTCAGATATCCCAATTTGGCAAATGGGAACGGAAACTTTAAATTGTTTCACTTTCGTCACAAAAACCATATTTTTACTCTCATTTGAGTTTTGTTAAGCTAAGTTATCATTAGTTAAATGTACCTTCCTACTATTCGCAAAAAATTGTACCTTCCTACAAAGGTACCAAGTGCATATGTATATGTGATGATGCAAGATACATCTTTAGGATACATAGGCAAGCCTTGACTATACCAGATGCATCTGTACTAAACCAGCTTACCATAGCATACATACAAACCAAAAAATATAGTAGTATATGTTTACCCACACATACAACACATCGGCGATGCTAACCTTGGAGGTCGAGAATCTGACCTAAACCGCATATTGTGCGCCAATTTTCAGAGTTAACAACTAACATCTCCAATTAGAGTTGACAGTGCAAAATGGGTTTTGGATTGGGGAGATGAAGGTTCAATTAGATTGAATCCTTAACTCTGCTATTTATCTATCTTCTCATTTTCCACCCAGTAATTAATACAAATTCACGACTTATACTTTAATATGTCTGGCATGTGGAGGATCACGTTGAGTCTTCGGTACAAGCAAAGACCTTCAGCCAGAAGCTCCATACAAGTGCATAACATCATAGTACCTGCTTCATATCAGTGATAGATTTTAAGATTACATCTTTAAGCGAAGAAGAATTAGTACAACAAAGATAATTGAATAAATGGAATTTTCTTCTTTTGTTGAATTCATTACAGACGAACAATGTATGCCATCTTCTTCTTGTGTAGAATTCATTACAGACGAACAATTAATGTATGCTAGCTGAAAGGATGACACATAGAAGAATGATAGAGATAGACAAAAAGCTTTAAGCAACAGAAGTAAAATAACCACCTTGCGATCCAATTGAGTCATGTAATTCAATAATAATGTATGAGCTGCAAACTTGATGATACCTAGATCATTGGCAGCACACCGTAAAATTCGACGATTCAAATAATCAATGACTCCATAATAATACTCAAACATTAAATAAAAAGGTGTGTTGTGCACCGTGACCAAGCAAAAAGATAGCAGTACTACCAGTCCAGTACATTCTTGGGCCATCATGTGCATCCTCGTCGACATCAGTTGATCACTAAATGTGGACTTTGGCAATTTCCTCAATATATAGCTAGTTACATGTTGCTATAGTTTATTACACAAGGGGGTTTGCAAGCAAGTTTGGGAATAAACTCCTTCATAATAGACGGGCAACTTCTTGCTAGATGCTCAAAGTCAGAACTCCGTGTGATCAGATCCAGCATGCTATTGTTACAGGACTCGAGGAATCTGAAGCATTCCTCCTTGAGTGCAGGACAAGCATGTTGCTCGGCGAGTGCCACTGTAGTGGCCACTGTGCTAGTGTTGATGTAACTGCATACAGTGGCGGAGCTACAAACAGAAAGTTGGGCGGGCTACAGAGCAAAAATCTTTTTCAAATTCTAAAGCACATATACTACTCCCTCCTTCCCGAATTACATGTTGTCTAATACATCTATTTCAATGACAAGTATTTTCGGACGGAGGGAGTATATTCTAGTGTTAAATACATCCGTTCGTATCTAAACAAATCTACGACAAGTAATCTGAAACGGAGTTAATATTTCAATAGATATAGTCACTAAACCTTCTGTTTCATTGATTACAAGATGAGCAGATGCATATATATATAGTGATTATTTAGCCAATTGGGTATTTTGGGGATGACTGAGTGAACATGACCTAAGTTGAACTTAGGAGAAAAAATTTGCAAATGTTAACGCCCACACGTGTGGTACGAAGCAACATGGTCCAAATGCCTTCATTATCATTCATTTTGCCACGTCAAAACAGATGACACTAGCGGAAATCTTTTTGTTTTCGGCTTAAAAATGTTTTATCTTCTAATTAAAAATCCGTTTTCACCATTAAATCCGTCTCGACGAGATCTTCAAAACTAGATCCCATATTGATATGTTTCGACGATTTTTTTTTTGCCTAAAAGTTGCCATGATGTTTACACCGCAGTTGCCATAGTGTTTACACTGAAGTTGCCATGTGACAATTTTAGTTGATAGAGGATGGCAATTTTAGTATTTTGACCATGGCAATTTCATTACTTTGACCATTAAAATTATTTTTTGTATGAACCATGGCAATTTTAAGTGCATATATCATCGCAATTTTAGTTATGATTCATGGCAAGTCTAGGTTCTTAATTCTCCGTTTGTTTTATAATATATCAAAATTTACTTTTAAATGTAGAAGAAAATAACTGAAACATATCATGGCAACTTCAGTGTAAACACCATGGCAATTCATATGCAATAGACATGGCAACTTTTAACCAAAAAAAAAGTCGTCGAAACATATTGATATGAGATCTAATTTCGAAGATCTCATCACGATGGATTTAATGGTGAAAACGGATCTTCAATAGGATTTTTCATTTAAGAGATAAAACATTTTAAAAACTGAAAATAAAAAAAGAATCCCACATGCATGCATGCGGTGATGTGATGCAGTATGTGTGTTATAAGGCCTGTGGGCGAATGTCGCTCCCACTACACGTGTGAGCGTTATCGGCGTCCAAAAAAATTGGGAATGATTCAGATCGATTACCGGCGCAGCTTGCACAGACTGATATGGATTGAGAGAAAGAGGCACCCAGCTGGGTCTCTAACTCGCTGCCTTCCGCCGTCGCCGCCCTGTTGTGTGCTTTTTTTTTACGAACGCGTGGGGCTGTGCGTGTACAAGGCTGGAGGAGGCTGACGATGTGTTGTTGTTATTAATGCGTGGGCTGCAGCCACATTAGAGCAAGTATAATAAGTCCTATTCAGCAGGCTACAAGACTTGCCACGTCACAAAAATCCTACATGGAAGAGAGAGAAGTGAGGAGAGAGAGCAGAGCCAGCTCTTCACCAGTCGCCCGCCTATATGCATGTTACGAGGCGCAATAGCTGGCTTGCAGCCCGAGCTGCTGCCTGTAAACCAGCGCTTTGCCATTCCTCCCAATCCTAGCATGCAAAGATTAATACTTAAATCCAACCCAACAGCCAACCTATAGCTGTCCTATTATATGGTGTTGGCTGTATGAAGACTATAGATGACATGGACACGAGTATAGAGCCGGCTGCTGCCTCTCTTATTAACCATACTCTTAGTCGTGTCTCTGCCTGGTGTGCTGGCCGGCTGTGTATGATGCCATATAAAAAATTATTTTGCTCTAGACCTGGGCGGGCCACGGCCCACTCGGCCTTGCAGAAGCTCCGCCAGTGACTGCATAATTTCTCTTCGCAGGTCAATTTCAGTCTTTTGAGGATGTACCTGTCCGCGGCAACAAGCAAATGCTGGATCATCCCTAGTGTGTCAGCATCGTCGATCTCAGGCACCGAGTCAGTGCAGATAAAATGAAGCAATGCCTTGAATACATTTGGCTCCATGTCTTCTATCTGCACACACATTGATGTGCTCTCCTTCATTGCACCCAAAAGCTCCGCCCTGAATACAGAGGAACGAGCGCCAAGGACACACCTATGTGCGGCGAACGTCTCACCGCCGACCTCGAACGTGACATCCGACCTGTTGAATATATCGTGTACCTGTATATTGTGTCTTGTGTCCACCTCTTAGTTTTTCTGTATAGTTGAGGTTGTGGCCCCAGCATGTACATCATATATACGTGTCTGGTGCACCAATCAATGCAATTGTGTTGCACAGCCTATTCTAGTCTTCTACATGATATCTATCGCAGGTCGTTCCTAGACCTAGCCACCGCCGCCGCGCCTCCATCGCACCGCCGCCGCCGCCGCTTTTTCCCTTGGCCGCCGCCACCCGCTGCCGCCGCCGCCGCCGGTCCTCCGGTCGCCGCCGCCGCTGCCGGTCGCCGCCGCCCTCCCACTCGACGCCGCCGCCACCCACCGCCGCCGCGGCTTCCTCCTAGCCGCCGCCACCGCCGGTCGCCACTGCGCCCCTCCGCTTCGGCACCCCTCTCCCACCCGCACCGCACCTCCCTCTCCCACCCGCGCCGCACCTCCCTCCCCAACCCGCACCGAACCCTAACCCTAGCCGCCCCACCCGCGCCGCACCTTCCCACCCCCTCCTCGTTGCGCCATGAGTTCCTCCTTCTCCATCATCTCCAACCCCTTCGCCGGTCCCGATGTCACCCTCGTACGTGATCTCAACATCCACGAGCGCGTTCCGGTGGTGCTTGATCAATCCACCGCGTCCTACTCCGCTTCGAAGCGATACTTCTCCTTGGTGTTTCGTGAGTACCTGCTCCACGGCCACGTTGATGGCACCGTGGACTCGAGCCTCATGATTCACGACGAGGAGTGGATGATCCTCGACGCCACCATCATCCGCTGATTCTACCTCACTATCTCCACAGACCTCTTCCACACGGTGGTGGATGATGACGACCACGCCTACGCCGTCTGGACCAAGCTCAACGGCCTCTTCATCGACAACAAACTGCAGCGCAAGGTCCTCCTCCACGGCGAGTTTTACGGGTGCCAGCAGCTTGACTCGTCCATCGACAATTTTTTCATGCGCCTCAAAAAGCTCGCCGATGAGCTCCGAGATCTCGGCGAGACGGTCGGCGGCGAGCTCCTCATCAGCACCCTCACCGCCGGTCTCAACGAGAACTTTGGGAACGCCGCCTCCAACCTCACCCTCATCCCGGAGCCCACTTTTGCAAAGGTGGTGGCGTATCTCAAGTTGGAGGAGCGCCGGATGAAGATGGCCCGGACTCGGGCGACCCACACCGCCCTCGTCGCCAGCACCCGCGGGGGCTCGGCGCCGCCACCTTCGCGCCCCAGGCGTCGGCTGCCCCCTTCCCGCCGCCCCCGTCGCCTGCTAACGGGGGGCGCCGCGGTGGCCGCCGCGGGGGGCCGCAAGCAGTAGCAGGGCGCCGGCGCTCAGGGAGGAGCGGCTCGCCCCCAGCAGCAGCTGTACCAGCCGGCCCCGTGGTACGCCAGCCAGAACCCTTGGACTGGCGTTGTGCACGCCTACTCCATGCCGGTTCCCCGTGCTCCTGCCCTAGGTATCCTCGGCGCGCGGCCTCCTTCTCATCAGGCGTTTTACGCCGCGCCGCAGCCCTACACGGCGCCCTACGGGCCCCTCTCCTACGGACAGCCGCCGCAGCCAGGAGGGCTGCCGCTGCTGCACCTTACGGCGCCGCCACAGCAGCCTGCCCTCCCACCCGCGTCGTGGGACCCGGAGCTCCTGGCGGCCCTGCACTCCGCGCCTTCTCCGTCCACCTACACCGGCGGCGGCGACTGGTATATGGACACTGGAGCGACCACGCATATGGCGGCTCATCCCGGTAACCTCAACACCGCCTATCCAGTCCACACCTCCGCTCGCATCACCGTCGGTGACGGTTCCTCCCTTCCCATTACTCATATAGGACAGGCATCTCAATACTGGAATCAGGATCATTGCCGTCAGCCAGTTCTTTGCCGTCAGCTAGCTGACGGCAAAGAATGTCTTTGCCATCAGCTTACAGAAAACTAACAGCAAAGAAAGGACTGACGGCAAAGATCATGTTTGCCGTCAGCCAAGTCTTTGCCGTCTGCTAGCTGACGGCATAGAAGCTTTGCCGTCTGCTAGCAGACGGCAAAGAGGGAGGTTGGCCCACTAACGAGAACAACCTAACGGCTCCCCTCTTTGCCGTCTGCTAGCAGACGGCAAAGAAAGTGGCCAACCTAACGGCCGTTTCCCCTGGCCCCACCCAACTAGTTGGGCTCTTTGCCGTCTGCTAGCGGACGACAAAGCTTCTTTGCCATCCGCTAGTAGACGGCAAAATTTGACCTAACTAAAAAACGGTCCGCGCCCCGCGCCCCTTCCCTCTCTCTCTCCCCTAACCTCACCCGCGCCGCCCCCGTGCCCGAGCCGCCGCCGCCCCGCGCCACCCCCGGAGCCCGAGGCACCGCCGGCCAGCCCACCCGCCCAGCCCGGCCACCCCGCCCAGCGGACACAGGCCGCGGCGGCCGCTCTGCCCCGCCCCATCGTCGGAGCCGCGCCGCGCCGCCCCGCCCTGCCGCCGGAGCCGCACCGTCGCCGGCCGCCCTTCCCCTCGGCCTCCTCAACCCGCGCCCCCTCCCCGCGGCCTGCCTCCTCAACCCGCGCCCCCTTCCCGTGGTGAGGTGAGTTTTTGTGTTTTTTTGTGTTTTTTTAGATTTAGTTTAGGTTAGTTTAGTTTAGGTTAGTTTAGTTTAGTTTAGGTTAGATTTAGTTTAGTTTAGGTTTTTTTCTTCTATTTTTTAAGAATAAACAAGAAAGATGAAAAAAAAAGAAGTAAAAGAAGAAGAGGAAGATGAAGAAGAAGAGGAAGAAGAAGAGGAAGAAGAAGAAGATGAAAAAAAGAACAATAAGTAGAAGAAGAAGAAGAAGAAGAAGAAGAAGAAAGAAGAAGATGAAAAAAAAAAGTAGAAGAAGAAGATGAAAAAAAAGAAGTAGGAAAAGTAGAAAAAGAGGGTCGCCGATGGTCGAGGGTCACCGAGGGGTCGAGGTTCGCCGAGTGGTCGAGGGGTCAAGGATCGAGGGAAAAGGAGTCGAGGGTCTAGGGGTCGAGGATCGAGGTGTCGAGGTGTCGAGGGGAAAAGGGGAAAAGGGGTCGAGGGGTCGAGGGTCGCCGAGCCAAATTCTTCCAAGAAACACGTCTTTCCAAAAAACGTTTCAAGAACCGCTCTACTTCACCCCAGAACATTGAAGTAGACAGCGACAATGAATCCGACTTCACCCTTGAGACGGAACAAGAAGAGCCGGAACTAGAAGAGGTTACTGCTGCGGATGACCTATCAATGCTTGACCGATTACGTAAAGGAGGCCTTCCACATGTTGATGCATTTATTGATGATGATGATGAGCACGTCATTACTGATAGTGATGATGATGATGCATTTATTGATCTTGGAGCATATATAGACGATGAAGAGTAATATTAGTAATGTCAGGTATTCAATTATTATTATGTACCTATATATTATTAATTAGTTCATGTTATTAGGTATTCAATATTTTATTATGTTCATGATGATGATACACTTAAATTTTTTATTATGTTTATGTTGTACTAATTTCGTTTACTCTTTGTCATTGCAGGTGTTGACAGATGGTGGGCGCGGGTCGAGAGTGCTCCGAGCCTCCTTCCTCGGCACGTGCTAGGAGGGGTGCTATTATTCCACCCCAGCAGCTCCGGAGAGCGCTGGTAGACAGTATGCAGACACCGGCGGGCGCTTCTTCTTCGGCCGGGAGAGGTCGGGGGAAGACGAAGAGGGGTGCTAGAGGTGGACGTGGCAGCGGGACAGGTAGGAAGGCTGCTACGCCTTCCTCGCCGCCACCCCCAGCTGATTCTCCCGACCACAGGACTGCTCCGTCTCAGGTGGACCTGTCTGACGTGGACCTGTCTTGGACTCCGGTCCATGAGCCTCGGGCCGCCGAGCCTTCGTCCCACGAGACTCGGGTCCCAGAGTCTTCGTCCCACGTGACTCCGGAGGCTAGTGGCCATGCTGATGGTGGCGAGGACAACTTTTCTAAGGATAGCTATAGCAAGGGCGAGCTGGTTGAGGGAGGCAAGAAGGTCTACCAGCGTGGTGGTACAAAGCTCCCGCCTGTGTCGGCGACCCACGATCAGAGGTGGTTGATTGAGCCTAATGGGCAGAAGTAAGTGCATTTACTCTTTTTTAACCTTTTGCCTTCATATTTCTTCAAATTAATATCTAATGTGTTGGCCTTGTCATACTGCAGGGGTTGGAAACACGCCCCTGGTGTCCGGAGGCCCAACCAGGTCCTTGGTGTGCTTTGCCGGTAGAACTTCCCGGGGTGGGTCACGTTGCCCGGTGAGGGTGAGGTTCCACAGCTAGCACTGAGCTGGGAACTGTACGTGGCTGCCCCGGCCCCGCCGGAGGAGAGGGTCGACGGTGTCTTATGCGAGACGGTGGCCGACATCGTGATCCGGCGGTTTTGGGTAATTTCTCCTTTACAGAATTAAAAATCAACAGTACCTAGTGATTGTACTAATCAGTGTTGTCTTGTTCGATTGCAGACCTTCTACAGGTGTCTTGAGGAACACAAGGCAGACGCGGCTATGGTTGTCGAAGCCGAGTGCAAGCGCCTACTTCAGAACTTACGGCACGAGGCTCAGGTGCAGGCTGTTCGAGACTACTACGCCTCGACTAACATTAAGAGGTCCAAGACAAAGTGCCGCGCCAAGTTTCTGAGTAAGGAGAAGTACATGAAGGTAATTACCTATTCTTAAGGCCTTGTACTTAGTTTTCTTGATTTGATTCGTAGGCGTAGCGCTGAAATTTCTCTTGTCTAACTTAGGTGCCCTCGAGATGGTGTGCGGATAGGATGGACTGTTGGGAGGCGTTGGTGGATGAGTGGTGCTCTCCCCAATGGCTTGCCGTCCACAACAAGGCCAAGGATAAGCGTGCCCAAATGCAAGGTGTGCCACACCATCAAGGGAGCTCCAACCTGTTTGAGTACGGGGATCACTGGGTTTGCTTCATGATTCATGCAATTTCATTCTTCATGCTAGCTTGAGCCCTTAACTAATATTTTGTTCCTCTCTTTTAGGCGCGACACAACAAGAAGGAGGTGCCACCGGTGTTCGACCTCTATGCCATGGCCCATACTGCCCCGTACAAGAAGGCCAAGGCATTCTCTGAGGATGACCTCAATCATCCAGAGAGCTTCACCAACATCTCCTCCCACAACAAGCTCGTGAGGTACAGAGACGTTGGGAAGACGAGGAAAGGGGAGGACTTCAACCCGAGCCAGAGTCCGTTTGATCCAGAGATCGTGATGCTATCTGGTGGCGGGAGGTACCATGGCTCGGTAGCCATTGGGGATGGACTGATACGTTGTCCTAGAACTCTCCCGGAGATCAAGAAGCTCCAGACAAGCTCCGATCCTGAGATAAGGCCTCGTCCACGGCCAATGGAGCTCGCCATCGAGGCTAGGGCCCAGGAGCTTCTGGCGGAGGCAAACAGGCGGGCGACAGAGAGGGAGAGGGACATGGAGGAGAGGACGGCTAGGCTGTTGGAGGAGGAGAGGAACCGGAACGACGCGTCTCACTGGGCCCTATACGAGCTCCTGGTGGTAAGTTTCTCCTGCATATTAGCCAAATCATGCACGTAATGTTCGTTTCATTACTAACTAATATGACTGACTCGTGAAAACAAAATGTGCAGACCATGTGTCAGAGCAACGGTCAGACCCCTCCGCCGATGCCCCAGATTGGTATAGCGCCCACGGTGAGTTTCATTTGAATGGTCATTAGTTACTAGTATTCACATTTGAGTTGCATCATGCTAACGAGACATTGCAAATGATCTTTGGTGCAGCATGCCTCCCGACAAGCATCGACCGATCCTTCTCCGTCTGGCACTGGCGCAACCCCGACCGGTCCTTCACCTCCGTGATGATGGTAAGTTTTCCCAAGTGTTTTTCTTAACAAATGCATACTTAGCTTAAGAAATGACCTATTTAGCTCCAAAATGACCTATACTTAGCTTATTTTCCTCGAAAATGACATAATAACCTTACTTAGCTCCAAAATGACATACTTTACCTAGGATAGCTATAAAATGACCTATACTTAGCATTTTTTCCACCTAAATGACTTAATATGTTTATTTAGCTAAAAAATGGTATAACTACCTAGGATAGCTCAATAATGATCTATACTTAGCTTAGCTAGTTCATTTATGACATAATTAGCTTACTTAGGTAAAAATGGCATAATAACCTTGGTTTAGCTCCAAACTGTCATATAATTAGTTTATTTTCCTCCAAAATGACAAAATAACCTTACCTAGCTCCAAAATGATCTATTTCAAATAGGATAGCTCTAAAATGACCTACACTTACCATTTTGTCCTCTAAAATGAATAAATATGCTTAGTTAGCTCAAAAATGGCATAACTACCGAGGTTAGCTCAAAAATGACCTATACTTAGCTTCTTTAGTTCATTTATGACATACTTAGCATACTTGGGTAAAAAATAGCATAATAACCTTGGTTTAGCTCCAAACTGTCATATCATTAGTTTATTTTCCTCCAAAATGACAAAATAACCTTACCTACCTCCAAAATGACGAATTTTAACTAGGATAGCTCTAAAATGACCTACACTTACCATTTTGTCCTCCAAAATGAATAAATATGCTTAGTTAGCTCAAAAATGGCATAACTACCTAGTTTAGCTCAAAAATGACCTATACTTAGCTTCTTCAGTTCATTTATGACATACTTAGCATACTTAGGTCAAAAATGGCATGATAATCTTGGTTACCTCCAAAATGACATAGACTTAGCTTATTTTCCTCGAAAATGACATAACAACCTTACTAAGCTCCAAAATGACCTATTTACCTAGATTAGCTCTAAAATGACCTACACTTAGCATTTTTACCTAGCTTAACTAAAGGATGGCATAATTACCTAGGTTACCTTAGTTATAAGAAGAAGAAGATAAAGAAGAGGAGAGGAGAAAAAGAAAGAGAAGAAAAATTCTTCTTCTTCTTCTTCTTCTTCTTCTTCTTCTACTTCTTCTTCTTCTTCTTCTTCTTCTAGCTAGTCTTCTTCTTCTTCTTCTTCTTCTAACTTTCTTCTTTCCCAATTTGCAGATTTGCTTTAGATGAGGAAGCTTGCGTTGATGGAGTCTACTCTTCTCCTTGTCCTTCCTTTTTGTTTTAATTTTGTAGGATGAACAATGTGAAACTTGCTACCTATATATGTATGTATGGATGAAACCATTGTATGCTTGTTGTTGTATATGTTGGCTAGATATATATGTTGCATATGGACTTTTGATTTGGTATGTATATGTGTTGGATGATCATATCCATATGGTAGGGATATGATTTGGTATGTATATGTGTTGGTATGCTTGTTGAAAGTATTTTCAAATGTGTATATATATATATATCTGTGAAATTGATTGAATTTAAGAAAAAACAGGGGCTATACAGGCACTTTGCCGTCTGCTGGCACACGGCAAAGAGCTTTGCGATCAGCCAGCAGATGGCAAAGCTGCCATGTGGCAGCTACGTGTGCAACCTGGGGGCACTGGGCTGGCCTATATGGTTGCTATGCCGTCTGCTGGCAGACGGCAAAGACATCTTTGCAGTCTGCCAGCAGACGGCATAGCATGCCACATTGCAGCTACATGGGGGGGGCATCTGGGCTGGCCTATTTGGGCACTTTGCCGTATGCTGGCAGACGGCAAAGATGCAAAGGTATTTGCCGTCTGCCAGAAGACGGCAAAGCACGCCGTTAACCCCATTAACGGACCTAAGCTGCCACGTGTGCCGTCCATGCTCTTTGCAGTCTGCTGCCGTCTGCCAGCAGACGGCAAAGTGCCCTTTGCCGTAGCTTGTTCAGCCGTATGTGGTGCCGTCTGCTGGCTCACGGCAAAGGCCTTTGCTCTCCGCCAGGCATGCCTTTGCCGTCAGCCATGGCAGACGGCAAAGTGCCTCCTGTAGTGTCTTTTCCATCCACGTCTACTCCGTTGTCATTATCTAACATCTTAGTTTTTCCTGATCTTATTAAAAATCTTGTCTCTGTTTGTTCTTTTACACGTGAAAATCCTGTTACCGTTGAGTTTGACGAGTGTCGTTTTTCTGTTAAGGACGACTCGCACCCGGATGGTACTCCACCGATGTGACAGCCCCGACGAGCTCTACCCGATCCACTCCACCGCCTCCGCCGCCCCTGTCGCCCTTGCCACCCGTGTGGATCTCTAGCACGTTCGCTTGGGTCATCCCAACCCCACCACCCTTCGTCATATATTTCAGAGTTTTTCTTTCATGTGTAATAAGATCGATGATCACTCGTGTCATACATGTCGCCTCAGCAAACATGCTCGTCTTCCTTTTAGGGCGTCTTCTCATGTTGCATCGTACCCGTTTGAGTTAATACATAGTGATGTTTGGACCTCTCCAGTTGCAAGTAATACGGACTATCTTTATTATCTTGTAATTCTTGATGATTTTTCGCACTATGTGTGGACCTTCCCGTTGCGTCGTAAGTCGGATGTTATCTCCACTCTCGCCGCATTCTACTCCTATGTTTTCACGCAGTTTGGTCGTCCCATTCTTGCGTTTCAGACAGATAACGGGAAGGAGTTCGACAACTTAGCTGTTCGCACTCTCCTCACCACACATGGCATGACTTTCCGTCTCACATGCCTGTACACTTCGCAACAGAACGGCCGCGTTGAGCGTGTCCTCCGCACTCTTAATGACTGCGTTCGGACGCTTCTCTTTTGTGCCAATGTGCCTCCGCGCTTTTGGCCTGACGCTCTCGCCACCGCATCACTCCTCATTAACATCCGCCCCTGTCGTAATTGCGAGAACTTTGCACCTCATCATCTTCTCTTCGGTGCACCGCTCTCTTATGATGAGCTTCGCATCTTCCGCTATCTCTGCTACCCTAGCATCACCGCCACTGCGCCTCATAAGCTTGCACCCCGCTCCGTCGCTTGCATCTTTCTCGGCTACCCACCTAACACCAAAGGCTACTGATGCTATGACCCTGTCTCACATCGTGTTTTCACCTCCCGACACGTTTACTTTGATGAGAAGGTGTTTCCCTTTCAGCAGCAGGTACCACTCGCCGCCCCGTCGCCGCCGGCCACCGGCGGCCCTTCGGCGACACCGTCAGTTGGACGGCCCCGCTCGGCTCTCAAACCGCCTCCGGGCTTTGCCGGTCCCCGCGCCGTTGGACGAGCTGCGCTTCGCGCCCCCACGCCGCCATCGCCGTCACCGCCGGCCTCGCCGTCGGCGCCTTCCCCGGCCGCCTCAGGCGCTGCCCCTTCGCCGGCCGCCTCGCCGGTGTAACACCCCTATGTAATTGCCACTATGATCAGCTGATGATGATGCCAAGTCATGCCCATTTGCAGTGCCAAGTCACTTGGATTAAGGAAACACTTCAAATTCAATTCTGAAAATCAACTCAAATTCATAAGTGAAATATGAAGTTGATCAAACCTTATGGAAAAAATGTTCATTAAATAGCAAATATTTCAGAAGCACTCACAAAATTATAACTAATGCTACATGGAATAGTTAAATGACTCCAACAAGATGAAACAGCACCAAAACAGCAATATATAATACATTTAAAATCATATCAATTTTAAATGAAGCCCAACTTTGCTCAAACCAATTTTTGGTGAATGCTTACATTGCATAGTAATATTTGGGCCAAGTCCCATATTTTACAAAAGTGCATATATGGCCTAACTATTTCAAAACAGAATAGAATAAAAGGAAAAGCAGAACAGAAAAACAAAAAATTAAAACGAGGCACTGTGCACTGGGCCTAAGTGCACAGTGCACCGACCGCGGCCCAACTGGCCCATTACCTTCTCCCTCCTCCCCGTGTCGGCTGCGCCATGGCCGCGCGCGCGCGCGCCGCTCGCGCGGCGACATGCCGGTGCCCGCCGACACTACAAGGCCGCGGAGGGGATAAGGCTAAGTCGAGCACTCCCCCTGGACCTCCTCCATCACTCTCCCCCTCTCTCCGTCGCCCGCTTCGCCCCACTTTTCCCCTCAGATCCATCCTCGGACGCCGCCATCGCCGCGTCTTGCTGCTCGCCGTGGCCACCGGCCTCCCCGCGTCGCCTGAGTGTGCCTGGGAGGAGCACCGTGGACGATCACGTCATCTGGTGCAACTGGAGGGATCTGAGGAGCGCGGCATCGCCCCGAACGCGTCGTCTTCTTCCCCGGCCACCAGAGATCTCTCTCCCCACCGGCGACGCCTCTGCTGCTCCAAAGCTGTCACCGGGCCACTGTGCGCCTCCGCTGTGAGCTACTCCTCCCTCCTTGTCCCTCTCTTGCTCCGCACGCACGCGCTAGCCGCTTCTCCACGCAAACCCAAGCCCGACGCCGCGGACCTCGTCGCCGACGAGGCTCCGGTGACCATTTGGTCACGGGCGCGAGCCCAACAGCTTCGTCCGCACGCGTAGAGCATGACTAGCCCACTAACTCGAGCTATGACGCACTGCTTCGTCGATTCCTTCTCCGCCCGAACTCCGGCGCCCGCTGCGAAGCTCGCCACCGACGTTACACGCCGTTTTCGGCCCCGCCACCGCCACCACTCGACGCGCCATCGAATGGCCGTTCGAACGCGTCCGGCCCCGAGCCTTTTGCTGGTTTGTAGACGAATTCCGGCGAGGTCCCGAGCCTCCGCCGCGTTTTCTCGACGCCGGCATCCAGCCGCCGGCCGCCGCTGAGCAGGCACACCTGGGGCCATCCCCAGGGTCGCTGACCAGTGGGCCCGAGGGCCCTAGTTGACTGGGTTGACCCAGTCAACTGCTGACTGGGCAACCCAGTGTCGCTGACACGCGGGCCCCACCGCCCTGTTAATTAACTAAAACGTTTAATTAAATAAAAACTAATTAGTTAGACTAATCTCTCACTGACATATGGGGTCCACCCCTAATTAACCCTGTTAATTAGATTAACTAAATGTTAGTCTCAACAGAGGCTGACATGTGGGTCCCACTGGACCCACATGTCAGATTTGACTGGTCAGCTCACCTGTTGACTTGCTGATGTCAGCATTACCTCATGCTGACATCATAATTTCCTTTTCTGTTAAAATAAAAATAATTCCAGAAAATCAATTAATCTTTGAAAATTAATAATTTTAAACCGTAGCTCAGATTGAAAAAGTTAAAACATGAAAGTTGCTCAGGACGACGAGACGAGTCTGATCGTGCCGTCTGTTTCCCTGTCGGAATCTCCTACGTAGGAGAACTCGTAACTCCGAGCCCGAATCCGGTAGATGAATAGTGCACACATGCCGATTAACAAATCCCCGGTTAATCCTAAAAATAACCAAAATAACTTAGATGCATATTTAGTCAACTCTGCACTGCATCATAGCATAGCACGCACTGTTTTGCATCTGTTTGCATTATGTTTACCTGTTTCTTCCCCCTCTTCTCTATCGTTAGACCCCGACATTGGTGTAACTCCCGAGACAGACACCGCTCCGGAGTACGACTACGTCCCCGACGACCCTGCCCTTGCCGTCGAGCAGACAGGCAAGCATCCCCCCTTTTGAGCATTCCTATATCGCCTATTCTCTTCTCTCTTATGCTTGCATTAGAATTGCTGCTGTTACTATATCCTATATCTGCTGCATAGCCTATTTACTTGTAACCTGCTTTTGATACTTACCTGTTATCCCAAACTGCTTAGAATAGGTTGGGTAGAGACCGACAGAGACCCCCACTTTATCCCGACTGCCCCGCTGGATGATCAGAAGACCCGTGCAACGGGATTGAAGACCAGGCCCCGACACCGCATGTCACATTCCCCCCTTAGTTGCCGACACTACTGGGTTACTATCGAGTGCCGAGGGTGATACCTCGTCAGCACGTCTGATGATAATCTTGTAGGTTAGTTATTCGGTCGTGGTAAGCGAGGGTGATTCCTCCTACACCAACCCCGATAACGACGTCGTCGCGCAACTCCTCAAGTGTGGACCTCGAGGGTGATTCCTCCTCCGTTCACCTTGACGATAACATCAGAGGGAATTCCATCGAGGGTGATCCTCAGGGTTCCCCTTGGTATCAGACACACTGATACTTTGGTTACTATGACTGAACATTGAAGCATGATACTAAAGACGGGTCGGCCCTGAGGGGTACCCGCGCGAGCTTATTAGCGGAGTGATGTGGAATCGGTTGGACCTGGATGGTGCCCGAGGGTTGAACACGAGGCATGGCCGGGCATTCTTAGCCCTTGCCGCAAGTCCTCGAGACGGGGCGACGGGGTCACATCGATCGTGAGTCTCTGCTCGTTACCGCGCGCTCCTAAACCACTGAACGGTTTGGATATTTGATCCGAGGGGCCTCTGGCCTGATAGCACTAACCATCACGTGGGCATAGTATGGGCGTTCTGCGTCGTATACTTCAGCCGAAGCTTAATGGACGTCAGCGATTGAGCGGCGCGCGCCGAGTTGGACTGGTTACGCAACTGCGCTTGTATTAAGGGGTTGTTAGGTCTGCTCTCGGCCATGAACGTAACGTGCAGGAGTTCCCGGGGCGAAGGCCCAAGACCCCTAGGGGCATTGGTTTAGTCCAGCGTGCTGACCTGTCTGTTAAGTATTTGTTCGGGTTGCGGCGTGTTGCTTAGCCGAGGCCGGGCATGACCCAGAAAAGTGTGTCCAGCCGGAGTTAAGCGAGCATGGTGGGTAACTTGGTGCACCCCTGCAGGGAAGAAACAATCTATCGATAGCCTGTCCTACGATAACGGACACTCGGAGTTGTATCCCGATCGGTACAACTAGAACTGAGATGAGCACTGGATAGTATGGCTCTGGGATTGCTTTCTCGCAGGGAGTCGAGAAAGGATCTCTGGCCGAGGTTGATGATACTAGTACTACTTTACATTATGATAATCTGCACTCTTCTAATGCTGCAAGACCGATGAAGATGATTGAAGATGCTAGTCTTCGATAGGACTAGGCTTTCCCCCTCTACTCTGGCATTTCTGCAGCCCAGTCCACATATACAGCCCCCTTTGAAAATGTTGCATATGTAGTGTAGATCCTCGCTTGCTGAGTACTTCGGATGAGTACTCACGTTTGCTTTATTTTCTTTTTTCCCCATATCCAATTGACACGGCCAGATGACGGTGTCCCTGAGTTAGCTGCCCCCGTCGACGACTACGGCTACTACTACTACCCTCCAGGCGAGTACTACTACGAGGAGCCGACTGACGACCAGGAGTAGGATTCGGAGGGTCCTAGGCAGGAGGCCTACGCCTTTTGATCGTAGTTTTTTTTTGCTTTGCCCCGCCTCTGTGAAGGCTTATCTCTGTTCTGTAATATATCTGTACCCAGATATCTGATGATTCCGCTGACGCTTGTATACCATCGAGCTATGTATTCGAGCCCTCGAGGCCCTGCCTTGTAATATAAAGCTTGTATGAATTTATTTATGTTTTAGAGTTGTGTTGTGATATCTTCAAGTGAGTCCTTTGGCTTGATCATGTGCATTTGCGTGTATGGTTAGTGCACGATTAAGCCGGGGTCGTCACAGGTTGGTATCAGAGCCGACTGCCTCTAGGAATCCCCCTATACAATTCCTTGGCCGAAGTTGAGTCTAGAAACCGAAAATTGTTTTACTAACTTGGCTGTGTGGCTTACGGGCCCACGTCGCCAACTGGGTGGTATTAGGATCTTTTATTCCTCGTCTATACTCTGGGACTCTGATCTCTCTTCTATTCGGGTTTAATAAATTTACTAACACCGACACTTAGGTTCTCGTAAATTCCGTCCACACGGAGAGCTGGATATTTGTGCGATTTCCCTGTCATTGATCTGATTAGTCTGATAATCATTTTCCTTTCCATTATTTTGTTTAACCTTTCCATTCGAGATCTGTTATATTTCTCGTCGTCGAATGACAAACCTAAATCTTCTCTGTTTCAGATGGACCATCTGTTTCCCCCACGCCATATGACGCAGCTTGTGCTTCGCACTTGGGCTCGTGATGCCCCTGGGTTTCCAGCTGTTTTGATCGCTCTCTTGACCAAACTGGGTTACCGATGGTACCCTGAGTACATGGTCTACGAGGTTTACCGTGAGTTCAACCAGGAGCAGTACTATGCTGATGTTCGCATCTGTGATCAGCAGGATGACTCATACACTGAGCTATACCTTTTCCACGGTATCGGCGTGACGATTGAGATGGTAGTCCATGATGCCGCCTACTCTGCTGTCGCACGTCTCCGAGGAGAGCACAGTGCTAGCTTGGATGCCTCTGAGTATCGGTACATTCCGTATGCCCCTGCTGGAGATGCTACTGGATACTACACAGCTGTCTGTGCCCCGTACGAGCCTCGTCGCTACGATCAGCGAGTTCTGATTCACTGTACTCAGGCTCTGGATTGCACTGTTCGCGCTCTTGCTGTCGAGTTGTTTGCCACTCGAGCACGACTCTATGAGGCTATGACGCAGTTGCTACCAGCTGTTCGTGCAGGGATACATCCGGAGCACATTCTTTACCCGAGCAGGACCGAGATGCCATCAGGTATTGATTGGCCTGCTGTGGGAGGTCACACGCCTGCACGTGGACCTCTTCTTTCAGATCGAGACCGGGTTCTGCATCAGAGTGCGCATGGAGCGCAGGATCCTTCCGCGACGAACGTCCGTCGTCCGCACTTGCAGCTACCCCGTTTCAGTGGTTTTCTCCGACGTTGATGTAGCCTTTGCTATGTCTCGTTGTGTACTTCCTTACCGCGTGCCTGCGCGCCGCCTAGTATGTCTAGCTTTTGAATTTGCGCCGTTATGCTGCCCGAATGTAACCGACTCTGTATGGATCTGTATGACTTAATGACTATTATTAAGCATCTGTTGTACTACTTAAATTCCGTCAAGTTACATCATGTGGTTCCTACCATACTCGCCGTGGCTTCTGCTAAACTACCCCTGTTGATTTAACAGGATGGGTGATAACAATTCACCTCCGCCGCCACCGCCTGACTATATGGCAGCAATGATGCAACAGTTTGAACTCAACCGTCAGTTCATGACGGGGATTATGCAACAATTTCCCCATCCCAATGCCGACCAGCCGCCACCTTCCATCACCTTGCCAGAATTTATGCGACTCAACCTGTCGTTCTTTCGCAACACAGTCAACCCACTGGATGCCGATGACTGGCTGTGTGACATCTCCTATGAGATGGAGTCTGCTGATGTCGCCCCGGCCAATTATGTCACCTTTGCGACATACCTTCTGAAGGGTCCCGCATCACAATGGTGGGCCACTCACCGACAGACCCTACCACCTGGTACCGTCATCACTTGGGCACAATTCAAGATTGCTTTCCGTGCTCGCTACATTCCTCAAGCTGTCATAGCCCGGAAGAAGGCCGAGTTCCGTAGTCTCGTTCAGGGCAACAAATCTGTGGAAGTTTATCAGCGCGAGTTTCTTGACTTGTCTCGCTACGCTGAAGAGGACGTTCCCACTGATGACCGAAGGCAAGAGAAATTCCGTGAAGGGCTGCATCATGATATTCAGTTAGCTCTGCTTGTCCAAGACTATCCTGATTTCGCCACCTTGGTGAATAAGGCTATCATGGTTGAAACTGGTCTAAAGAAGCACAAGGAAGCAACCAGACGCACCCGTGAGGCGGGCTCATCTTTGGGCTCGTCTTCCCAGAAGCGCCGCATCTGGATACCACAGAGCATGTACCGTCCGGCAGCTCCAGTGTACAGGCCTTCACATGCTGCACCTCGTCTGCCTCCTCCACCACCAAGGCAGCCTCTGCAAGCTCCAGCACCTCGAGCTCCTGCACCTCGTCCTGACAATGGATTATGCTTCAAGTGTGGCCAGCCAGGTCACCGTGCTAGAGATTGTTCTCAGAAGCAGAATCAGTTGGCTCTCCCTTCTGCTGGCCGTGGTAATGGCCGTGGGAATTCTCAGCCTCGCTACAGCAATGTCAGGCCTTCTTATGGTCGTGGACAGAACTATCATGTCAATATGGCTGAAGCTCAAGATCAACCTGAAACCGTGATGGGTACACTTCTTGTTAATTCCGTACCTGCAACTATTTTATTTGATTCAAGAGCATCGCATTCATTCATGTCAGAACATTTTGCACTCATGCATGACGTTAAATGCGAAACGCTACACCAATCCTTAATGGTAAACACTCCCGCGGGTCAATGTCAAACCTCCCTGTTCAGTCCCGAAGTCACTGTTGATATTGAAGGGTTGAAGTTTCAGGCATTTCCCATTATCCTGAAATCTTCCAAGATTGATCTTATCTTGGGAATGGATTGGTTGAAGGCTCACTACGCCTCGATCAATTGTGCCACTAAAGTTGTACACCTCCTGCACCCATCGAATGAGCTAGTGAATTATCAAGCTCATCTCACTCAGAACGCTGAGGCTCAGATTTATGCCTTGAATGCGTTGAACGCTTCTCCGCTTGAGGGGATCGAGAACATCCCAGTTGTCTGTGACTTCCCGGATGTTTTTCCAGAAGAACTTCCAGGAATACCCCCTGCTAGAGCTGTCGAGTTCGTCATCGACTTGAAGCCTGGCACCACTCCTATTGCGAAGCATCCTTACAAGATGCCACCGCATCACCTTATTGAGCTTAAGGAAGAAATCGATAAATCTCTTAGGAAGGGCTTCATCCGTCCCAGTTCCTCTGCCTGGGGAGCGCCGTCTCTTTTTGTCAAGAAGAAAGATGGTACGAATAGGTTGGTCCAAGATTACCGTCCTATCAACCAGGCAACCATTCAGAATAAATATCCGCTTCCCCGGATCAATGACTTATATGATCAACTTGCTGGATCTTCGGTGTTCTCTAAACTCGACTTGAGGTTGGGTTATCACCAGATCCGTGTCCGTGAAGAGGATATTCCAAAGACTGCATTCGTTACTCGATATGGCTCCTATGAATACACCGTCATGTCATTTGGCCTAACGAATTCTCCAACTACGTTCTCCCGCTTAATGAATTACATATTCATGGACTACCTCGACAAGTTCGTCGTGGTGTATCTGGATGATATCCTAGTATATTCGAAGAATAAGGAAGAACATGCCGAACATCTTCACCTTGTTCTGGAGAGGCTTCGAGAGCACAAGTTATATGCCAAGTACTCCAAATGTGAATTCTGGCTTTCCGAAGTGACCTACCTTGGACATGTGATTTCCAAGGACGGTATTGCCGTTAACCCGGAGCGTGTTCAGGCTATCCTTGACTGGACTCCTCCGAAGAATGCCAAGCAAGTCCGAAGCTTCCTCGGTCTAGCCAGTTATTGCCATCGATTCGTCGAGAACTTCTCCAAGATCGCCAAGCCCCTGACTAATCTGCTCCACAAAGGCGTTAAGTTTGAGTGGACACACAAGTGTCAGGAAAATTTCCAGACCCTCAAGGACAAGCTTACTTCTGCTCCAGTGCTTGCTCCTCCTGATTCTCGCAAGGACTTTGTCATATACTGCGACGCCTCTCGTGAGGGATTAGGCTGTGTACTAATGCAAGAATAAAGAGTAATTGCGTATGCTTCACGTCAATTGCGTCCACATGAAGAAAATTATCCAGTGCATGATCTTGAACTTGCTGCAGTGATCTATGCATTAAAGTTATGGCGACATTACCTTCTTGGTAATCGGTGTGAGATTTATACCGATCATCAGAGTCTGAAATACTTGTTCACTCAACCGGATCTTAACCTCCGTCAGCAACGATGGTTGGAAACAATTACGGACTATGACTGTGGTATTTCTTATACCCCGGGCAAGGCTAATGTAATGGCCGATGCCCTGAGCCGCAAGTCATATGGCAACAACCTCATGGTTAGGCTAGCTCAACCTCGTCTTTGTGCGGAACTGACTCAGCTGAATCTGCGAATTGTTCCCCAGGGTTCTCTTAATAACCTTGTGGTACAGCCAGACCTTCAGAAGGCTGTTAAGGAAGCACAAGCCAAAGATGCTGAAATTGACTTGATGAAGAAAGAGCTTCACCTTGATAAGTACCGGGATTTCTCAGTTGCTGAAGATGGAACATTATATTTCAGAGACCGCATCGTAGTACCTCGCTTCGAGCTTATGACTGACAAGGTCATGAAGGAGGCTCATGATACACCGCTGTCTATCCATCCGGGTAGTACTAAGATGTATCGTGATCTTCGACAAAGGTACTGGTGGTCCAGAATGAAGCAGGACATTGCTCGATACGTTGCTGAATGTGACGTATGCCGTCGTGTGAAGGCAGAACATCAGAAGCCTGCTGGAATTCTTCAACCACTCCCTATTCCTCTATGGAAATGGGATAAAGTGCAGATGGATTTCATTACTGGTCTTCCCAAGTCTCAGAAAGGTCACGAGGCTATTCTTGTCGTCGTCGACCAACTTTCCAAGGTTGCTCATTTCTTGCCTGTCAAGGAGACTATCACTGATAGCCAACTAGCAGAACTGTATATCTTCAGAATCCTTTCACTCCACGGTATTCCGAAGGAGATCAGTTCAGACCGCGGTGGTCTTTTCACATCCAAGTTCTGGGAAAGTTTCCAAGAAGCTATGGGGACTCACATTACATGGAGTTCAGCTTATCATCCTCAATCCCAAGGCCAGGTTGAGCGAGTTAACCAAGTACTTGAAGATATGCTTCGCTCTTGTGTTATATCATTCGGTAAGAAGTGGGAAGAATCTCTCCCGTTTGCCGAATTCTCTTATAACAACAGTTATCAAGCCAGCTTGAAAATGCCCCCTTTCGAAGTGTTATACGGACGTAAGTGTCGAACCCCTCTGAATTGGTCAGAAACTAGGGAACGACCACTCGTTGGACCGGACATTATTCAACATGCTGAAGAACAAGTCAGAATTGTCCGAGAAAGTCTCAAAGGAGCTCAGGACCGTCAGAAGAGCAATTATGATCGCAAGCGATGGGGTCTGACTTATCAACCAGGTGATCAAGCTTATCTTCGTGTTACTCCTATGAAGGGCACCCGTCGATTCGGAATCAAGGGCAAGCTAGCTCCTCGCTATATTGGTCCCTTTCGCATAGTTGCCAGATGTGGACAAGTGGCTTATAAATTGGAGTTGCCACCACAATTCTCTCATATCCATGATGTTTTCCACGTGTCGCAACTTCGTAAATGCTTCAAGGAATCTCCGCATCGCACAGTGGATCACGAGATGCTTGAATTGCAAGATGACTTATCTTATAAGGAGCATCCGATCCGCATCCTTGATGAAGCTGAACGTCGAACTCGTCAGAAGACGACCAAGTTCCTGAAAGTGCAGTGGTCGAATCACACTGAAGATGAAGCCACTTGGGAACGCGAGGATCATCTTCGGGAAGAATATCCTGACCTCTTTCCTTCTACCTCCTAAATTCTCGGGACGAGAATTTCTTTTAGAGGAGGAGAATTTGTAACACCCCTATGTAATTGCCACTATGATCAGCTGATGATGATGCCAAGTCATGCCCATTTGCAGTGCCAAGTCACTTGGATTAAGGAAACACTTCAAATTCAATTCTGAAAATCAACTCAAATTCATAAGTGAAATATGAAGTTGATCAAATCTTATGGGAAAAATGTTCATTAAATAGCAAATATTTCAGAAGCACTCACAAAATTATAACTAATGCTACTTGGAATAGTTAAATGACTCCAACAAGATGAAACAGCACCAAAACAGCAATATATAATACATTTAAAATCATATCAATTTTAAATGAAGCCCAACTTTGCTCAAACCAATTTTTGGTGAATGCTTAAATTGCATAGTAATATTTGGGCCAAGTCCCATATTTTACAAAAGTGCATATATGGCCTAACTATTTCAAAACAGAAAAGAATAAAAGGAAAAGCAGAACAGAAAAACAAAAAAATAAAACGAGGCACTGTGCACTGGGCCTAAGTGCACAGTGCCCCGACCGCGGCCCAACTGGCCCATTACCTTCTCCCTCCTCCCCGTGTCGGCAGCGCCATGGCCGCGCGCGCCGCTCACGTGGCGACACGCCGGCGCCCGCCGACACTACAGGGCCGCGGAGGGGATAAGGCTGAGTCGAGCACTCCCCCTGGACCTCCTCCATCACTCTCCCCCTCTCTCCCTCGCCCGCTTTGCCCCACTTTTCCCCTCAGATCCATCCTCAGACGCCGCCATCGCCGCATCTTGCTGCTCGCCATGGCCACCGGCCTCCCCGCGTCGCCTGAGTGTGCCTGGAAGGAGCACCGTGGACGATCACGTCATCTGGTGCAACTAGAGGGAGCTGAGGAGCGCGGCATCGCCCCGAACGCGTCGTCTTCTTCCCCGGCCACCGGAGATCTCTCTCCCCGCCGGCGACGCCTCTGCTGCTCCAAAGCTGTCACCTGGCCACCGTGCACCTCCGCTATGAGCTACTCCTCCCTCCTTGTCCCTCTGTTGCTCCGCACGCATGCGCTAGCCGCTTCTCCACGCGAACCCAAGCCCGACGCCGCGGACCTCGTCGCTGACGAGGCTCCGGTGACCATTTGGTCACGGGCGCGAGCCCAACAGCTTCGTCCGCACGCGTAGAGCATGACTAGCCCACTAACTCGAGCTACGACAAACTGCTTCGTCGATTCCTTCTCCGCCCGAACTCCGGCGCCCGCCGCGAAGCTCGCCGCCGACGTTACACGCCGTTTCCGGCCCCGCCACCGCCACCACTCGACGCGCCATCGAATGGCCATTCGAACGCGTCCGGCCCCGATCCTTTTGGTGGTTTGTAGACGAATTCCGGCGAGGTCCCGAGCCTCCGCCGCGTTTTCTCGACGCCGGCGTCCAGCCGCCGGCCGCCGCTGATCTGGCACACCTGGGGCCATCCCCAGGGTCACTGACCAGTGGGCCCGAGGGCCCCAGTTGACTGGGTTGACCCAGTCAACTGCTGACTGGGCAACCCAGTGTCACTGACACGCGGGACCCACCGCCCTGTTAATTAACTAAAACGTTTAATTAAATAAAAATTAATTAGTTCGACTAATCTCTCACTGACATATGGGGTCCACCCCTAATTAACCCTGTTAATTAGATTAACTAAATGTTAGTCTCAACAGAGGCTGACATGTGGGTCCCACTGGACCCACATGTCAGATTTGACTGGTCAGCCGACCTGTTGACTTGCTGATGTCAGCATTACGTCATGCTGACGTCATAATTTCCTTGTCTGTTAAAATAAAAATAATTCCAGAAAATCAATTAATCTTTGTAAATTAATAACTTTTAAACCGTAGCTCAGATCGAAAAAGTTAAAACATGAAGGTTGCTCAGAACGACGAGATGAGTCTGATCTTGCCGTCTGTTTCCCTGTCGGAATCTCCTACGTAGGAGAACTCGTAACTCCGAGCCTGAATCCGGTAGATGAATAGTGCACACATGCCGATTAACAAATCCCCGGTTAATCCTAAAAATAACCAAAATGACTTAGATGCATATTTAGTCAACTCTGCACTGCATCATAGCATAGCACGCACTGTGTTGCATCTGTTTGCATTATGTTTACCTGTTTCTTCCCCCTTTTCTCTCTCGGTAGACCCCGACATTGGCGTAACTCCCGAGACAGACACCGCTCCGGAGTACGGCTACGTCCCCGACGACCTTGCCCTTGCCGTCGAGCAGACAGGCAAGCACCTCCCCTTTTGAGCATTCCTATATCGCCTATTCTCTTCTCTCTTATGCTTGCATTAGAATTGCTGCTGTTACTGTATCCTATATCTGCTGCATAGCCTGTTTACTTGTAACCTGCTTTTGATACTTACCTGTTATCCTAAACTGCTTAGAATAGGTTGGGTAGAGACCGACAGAGACCCCCACTTTATCCCGACTGCCCCGCTGGATGATCAGAAGACCCGTGCAACGGGATTGAAGACCAGGCCCCGACACCGCACGTCACATTCCCCCCTTAGTTGCCGACACTGCTGGGTTACTATCGAGTGCCGAGGGTGATACCTCGTTAGCACATCTGATGATAATCTTGTAGGTTAGTTATTCGGTCGTGGTAAGCGAGGGTGATTCCTCCTACACCAACCCCGATAACGACGTCGTCGCGCAACTCCTCAAGTGTGGACCTCGAGGGTGATTCCTCCTCCGTTCACCTTGACGATAACATCAGAGGGAATTCCATCGAGGGTGATTCCTCAGGGTTCCCCTTGGTGTCAGACACACTGATACTTTGGTTACTATGACTGAACATTGAACCATGATACTATAGACGGGTCGGCCCTGAGGGGTACCCGTGCGAGCTTATTAGCCGAGTGATGTGGAATCGGGTGGACCTGGATCGTGCCCGAGGGTTGAACACGAGGCGTGGCCGGGCATTCTTAGCCCTTGCCGCAAGTCCTCGAGACGGGGCGACGGGGTCACATCGATCGTGAGTCTCTGCTCGTTACCGCGCGCTCCTAAACCACTAAACGGTTTGGATATTTGATCCGAGGGGCCTCTGGCCTGATAGCACTAACCATCACGTAGGCATAGTATGGGCGTTCTACGTCGTATACTTCAGCCGAAGCTTAATGAACGTCAGCGATTGAGCGGCGCGCGCCGAGTTGGACTGGTTACGCAACTGCGCTTGTATTAAGGGGTTGCTATGTCTGCTCTCGGCCGTGAACGTAACGTGTAGGAGTTCCCGGGGCGAAGGCCCAAGACCCCTGGGGGCATAGGTTTAGTCCGGCGTGCTGACCTCTCTGTTAAGTATTTGGTGGGGTTGCGGCGTGTTGCTTAGCCGAGGCCGGGCATGACCTAGAAAAGTGTGTCCGGCCAGAGTTAAGCGAGCGTGGTGGGTAACTTGGTGCACCCCTGCAGGGAAGAAACAATCTATCGATAGCCTGTCCTACGGTAACGGACACTCGGAGTTGTATCCCGATCGGTACAACTAGAACTGAGGTGAGCACTGGATAGTATGGCTCTGGGATTGCTTTCTCGCAGGGAGTCGAGAAAGGATCTCTGGCCGAGGTTGATGATACTACTACTACTTTACATTATGTTAATCTGCACTCTTCTAATGCTGCAAGACCGATGAAGATGATTGAAGATGCTAGTCTTCGATAGGACTAGGCTTTCCCCCTCTACTCTGGCATTTCTGCAGCCCAGTCCATATATACAGCCCCCTTTGAAAATGTTGCATATGTAGTATAGATCCTCGCTTGCTGAGTACTTCGGATGAGTACTCACGTCTGCTTTATTTTCTTTTTCCCCAAATCCAATTGACGCCGCCAGATGACGGTGCCCCAGAGTTAGCTGCCCCCGTCGACGACTACGGCTACTACTACTACCCTCCAGGCAAGTACTACTACGAGGAGCCGACTGACGACCAGGAGTAGGATTCGGAGGGTCCTAGGCAGGAGGCCTACGCCTTTCGATCGTAGTTTTTTTGCTTTGCCCCACCTCTGTTAAGGCTTATCTCTGTTCTGTAATATATCTGTACCCAGATATCTGATGCTTCCGCTGACGCTTGTATGCCATCGAGCTATGTATTCGAGCCCTCGAGGCCCTGACTTGTAATATAAAGCTTGTATGAATTTATTTATGTTTTAGAGTTGTGTTGTGATATCTTCAAGTGAGTCCTTAGGCTTGATTGTGTGCATTTGCGTGTATGGTTAGTGCACGATTAAGCCGGGGTCGTCACAGCCGGTGCCCTCGCCCGTGCCCTCACCGGCGCCCTCGCCGGCCGCCTCCTCGGGCCTTGTTCCAGAGTTGCCGTCTCGCCCCCTCACTCGGGCTCGAGCCGGCGTTCACCGCCTGAGTCTATGGTACTCCAGCGACGAGTATCTCCTCGCCGCCTCCACCACCGAGCCGTCTCCGATTCCTGTGTCCGCCAGAGCAGCCCTCCTGATCCTCACTGGCTTGCTGCGATGCAGGAAGAGTTCGATGCTCTTCAGCGGAACCGTACCTGGACACTGGTTCCCCGGCCTTCTCGCGCCAATGTCATCAGCGGCAAGTGGGTCTTTCGTCATAAGACCCGCTCGGATGGTACACTTGAGCGCTACAAGGCTCGCTGGGTAGTCCGTGGGTTTCGGCAGCATGCTGGCGTTGACTTCACTGAGACGTTTGCACCGGTTGTCAAACCGGGCACGATCCGCACCGTCCTCCAGCTGGCGGTATCCCGAGGCTGGCCGGTTCATCAGATGGATGTCTCCAATGCCTTCCTTCATGGCCATCTTAAGGAGCAGGTTTACTGTGAGCAGCCCACCGGTTTCGTCGGCGCCTCTCTTCCTGGGCATGTGTGCTTGCTGTCCCGGTCTCTATATGGTCTCAAGCAAGCACCTCGCGCCTGATACCAGTGTATCGCCGGGTTCCTTCAGACACTGGGCTTCAGCGTCACTCGCTCGGATGCCTCGCTGTTTGTCTATCACCGCGGCGACACGACTGCCTATTTGCTCCTCTACGTCGACGACATCATCCTGACGGCCTCCTCCGCAGCCCTTCTTCAGCAGATCACTCTCCGGCTGCGTGACGAGTTTGCCATCAAGGAGTTGAGCGCTCTCCATTATTTCCTTGGAATTGAGGTCGTTCGGCGACCCGACGGATTCTTTCTTCATCAGCAGAAGTATGCACATGAGCTACTTGAGCGTGCAGGCATGCTCAACTGTCACCCTGTTGCTATTCCTGTTGACACGAAGGCCAAGGTCTCTGCTCTCGAGGGCTCGCCCGCGTCGGATGCTCCGTTCTACCGGTCCATCGTTGGTGCTCTTCAGTATCTGACTCTCACCCGGCCCGATCTACAGTATGCTGTTCAACAGGTGTGTCTCCACATGCACGCCCCTCGTGACTCTCATTGGACACTCGTGAAACGGATTCTCCGATACATCCGTGGCACGATGTCTCTTGGACTCACTCTCACGGCGTCCACTTCTCTGGAGATGGTGGCTTATTCCGATGCTGATTGGGTTGGCTGCCCTGACACACGTCGCTCCACCTCCGGCTACTGCGTCTACCTCGGTCCTTCACTCGTCTCGTGGTAGTCCAAGCGACAACCCACAGTTTCGCGCTCCAGCGCGGAGGTTGAGTACCGAGCCGTGGCTAACGCCGTCGCCGAGTGCACCTGGCTACGACAGCTACTTCAGGAGTTGCATCATGAAGTCTCTCAGGCTATGGTTGTCTACTGTGACAACGTCTCTGCGGTGTACCTTTCCGCCAACCCCGTTCATCATCGCCGGACTAAGCACATTGAGCTGGACATTCACTTTGTGCGTGAGCAGGTGGCCCTTGGACGCATTCGGGTCCTCCATGTTCCGACCGCACAACAGTTCGCCGATGTGATGACTAAGGAACTGCCTACTTCCACCTTCGATGAGTTTCGTTCCGGTCTCTGCGTATCTGGCGCCGCTTCGACTGCGGGGGCTGTTGAATATATTGTGTACGTGTATATTGTGTCTTGGGCCCACCTCCTAGTTCTCCTGTATAGTTGAGGTCGTGGCCCCACCTGTACATCATATATACGTACCTGGTGCATCGATCAATGCAATTGTGTTGCACAGCCTATTTTAGTCTTCTACACGCCCCTTCATCGCCGGCCAGGACGAGGAAGAGGAAGACGGATATCCAGCCGGCGTCCTGCGGGCCGTGGCCGTCCGGGTAGAACTCGACGTACCAGCGACGGCCTCCCGCGAGGAAGGTCTCCGATTTGACGCACTTGCCGTTGCCGAGCCCTTCGTATGTCGGGTACACGTTAATGTACAGAAGTAGGACATGCGAGCCTGACCTGGGTGAGACGGTCTGAGGCTTAATGGCGGCGGCGGCGGAGGGAGTCGGGGTGGAGGAGCTGGACATGACACAACCCATGCGGCTAGCGATTTTGGTTGAGTGCATGCACAAGATCATGCGTGCCTGGCGCCCATTGATGAGTTTAGAAGGAAGGCAGTTGGGATTACAGCCGAGACTCAAGGATAGAGGTTAGAGTCTGTTACCATTACGGCTCGATCTCGGTCATGGTCTCATGGATGGATACTCGCTGAATGGATCGTCGATCGGGTGACTCTAGGGGCTTCCGTGGCTGGTGTGTGGCCGGCAAATATAAGCTTATTCAATTATTCAAATTTGGATTTATCCAATATTAAAAAAAATTGCCAGATTTTTTCCTTGGTTTCGAAGGTGGAAACCTAGCTCATGACAACCACCCCGCCCCCGCCGCAAGATTGGAGAAGTAAAAATTAAACCGGACTAGCCGATTTCCTGAAATCCATAGAGGACTACAAATTTTACTCGAAGCGACAGCCGAGGAGTAAATATACTCGCCCTCTCTCCTCCTCCCACGCGCCGCTCAATCCTCTACCAAATCCACGCCACCGCCGCAACCCGCCGCCCATCCACTCACCCCGCAGGCGACATGGCTGGATCCGGAGGCCACCACCGCACCCCACCTCCGATCCACAGCGCGTGGCCGGCGGATCGATGCCGCAGCTCCACCTCCTCCCGCGCCGGTGGCAACTCCTCCAGTGGCATCCCCTGAGATCGCACCGCCCCTGCCGCTGGTGCCGAGGTACCACGGCGTGCGGCAACGCCAGTGGGGCACTTGGGTTGCGGAAATATACGACCACGACACTGGGAAGACACACTAGTTGGGCTCCTTCTACTCGACGGAGGTAGGGGCGCGAGCATATGACATCAAGTCAGTGCACCTCTACGGCGCCGCCGGCTGCTGTAATTTCCCCGATGGATATTTGCCGCCTGCGGAGCCGCGGTGGACAACCAGGTGGCCAACGCACGGGAGAGATGGGACGACCGGGTGACCCGCGAGCTGCTCGTGGCGGAGGGCGCCAATGAGGCATACATGGCCAAGCTCCGCTGCCGCTTCCCGGAGCGCGTAGAAGCCGAACAATGACTGTACGCGATGGGGAGGACCGAGGTCATCGACCTATGCAGCGATGAAGACGGCGAGGGCAAAGGCGACAGCAACGGTCATGATGGCTCCAATGATGGCGGCAGCGACGGGCTGGACCCGATGATCGGAGGCATGTCTAGAAGTGAATGAAAGCAGCTCGAGGAAGAATCCGATGAATCGGATTAGGTTAGATTTTTATCTAAATATGTAGAGTCTAGTTTTAGTTCTATGTAATATATTAAAGCTGCCCCAAATTTAAATTTATGTAGCCGAATTTGCAACGAATGTTGTTTAATTTGCATCAATTTTTTTTGCATGGTAATACGTGTCTCATTTATATAGAATAAAGATCAAGTTACAAGGCACGTAATCACCAACCATACATGACTGAAAAGATAGGAAAATCCTATGCAAAATACCAGCATCTGCCCCTTTCCTTCGACACCACCAAAGCGGCCACCAAAGGGTAAAAAGACAGATCACCTCTTCACCCAAGCTCGACGCTGCTCCATCGCTGATCAGCACCTTTACGGACCTCCAAAGTAGTTTGCCAGAAGCAAAACCATAGCCATTGAAAGAATCAGACTGGGGCAACATGTCCCCGGACACGCCATCGAACTTCAGAACTGACACCCCCGCATGACGTCGGAGGACGAAACCAGAACTGTCAGCCTTCGACCACAGACCTAGCACAAGATACTCCATCTTCCAGCTGCCACTTGCGTAGACAACCGCTTGCGCGTACTCCTGAA
Source organism: Thinopyrum elongatum (assembly GCA_011799875.1). Lineage (NCBI taxonomy): Eukaryota > Viridiplantae > Streptophyta > Magnoliopsida > Poales > Poaceae > Thinopyrum > Thinopyrum elongatum. The sequence goes on from CM022299.1 coordinate 12,524,467, forward strand.
CGACAAAACCTCCCTGCTCCACCATGACGTCGGAGACAACGCCACAACAACGGGGACAGAACAGAAGGAGAGACACACCTGATGGAGTCGCCGCCGCCGCCTCGCCAACACCATCCATGAACCTAACGCTGTCGATCTGAGGGATCGACAGAGACGCCATGCCATCAACTCCGAGATGCCGCCATGAAGGGCACCGCCGGTGTGGGAGTGGAGTTGAGGCAGATTTATTCGTCCAGGCGCCGCTCCCACCACCTCAACGACGCACCACGACCTACAAATCCAAAACCTAACTACAGAGCGTAGGAACGGGGTCCCCCCTCCCTCCTGCCACCAGAACAGCGGCCAAAGGGAGAGGGGGCCAGCGCCCCGGCCGGTGGAGATCGGAGGAAAGAGATTGCCTCCCTAGTCGCCTGGTGGTGGCGGCGGCTAGGGTGGGAAAACGAAGATGCCCTACTAGGGTTTTGACGATGAGATCTCTGCATCGATTTTGTTTTACTCCGCTAAATTTGGGAGTTCGGCTAGAAACGATTTTTCTTTAGAAGTATAAATATACTGCACTAAGGTTTACTCCTCGATTTGCTCCTCTATTATTTAGGAGATCAGACAGAGATGCCCTAACTAATCCGAGTCGTACACAACTATATGGAATACAAGCCATGCACGATACTTTCCTAGACTAATGCCGGACAACCTTGATCACACTGAATCCTGATCGGACTCTCAGCTAAGAAGCCACCAAATAAATACTAGGGCAGAGGCTTACGTATTGGCCTGCAAAGCACTACACCTTCCTTCACCTCAAAAAAAAAAAAACAAAAAAAAAAACAGCACTTCACCTTCCTGATCGAAACACAGCGATGTAATCATCAGTGCCAATGACCGTGTCGACGCGCACCTCTGAGACGGCGACGGGCAAGCACGTGTTCAGGATCGCCGACTACCATATACACAAGGGTTTGGGCGCGTTCGCTACTACCCCAATGGAGGCATATTCCGGGAGTGCACGGGCTCTGTCTCGCTCTGCCTCGAGCTCCTCACGAGGGACGCCGAGGTCAGGGCAGACTACGAGTTCAGGCTCATCGACTCGGGCAGCGTGCTGCTGCCGTCGCCAGTGACACATCTATTTACTAACAACTACTCCCTCCGTTCCAAATTACTCGTCGTGGTTTTAGTTGAGGGAGTACGTCACAGTCGACCCGGATGAAGATCCTGCTAGCTATGGAGCTCCAAGGTTTATGAAATAGAAGGAGCTAAAATCGTAATTTACATGATTTGGGGTTCAGGGGCAGGCCATGGACCTATGATAACAAACAAGGTGGTGATAGAAATGTCAAGGCAAGGATTGATAGAGGAGTGGCATCCCCATTTTGGATGGATCTGTTCAAAGATGCAACTGTGACACACATCACTTCAAGTCGTTCTGACCACTTTCTCCTTTTGCTTTGTTATTCTGTCCAACCCTTTAGCAAAAGGGGACCAAGGCCTTTTCGCTATGAACATATGTGGGAAAGGGATGCAACTTTAGCTGACGAAGTGAAAGAGGCTTGGCACAAGGAGAAACAGCGGGAACCAGGCTTAACTGATGGGGCTAGCAAATTAAATTCTGTCAGAAAAAGGTTGCAGGTGTGGAGTAGGAAAAAGTTTGGGTCTGTTCCTCGCAAGGTCAAACAGCTGCGTACGAAACTTGACAGGCTATGGAGTATGGCACCTTCTCCTGACCGAGATAAGAAGATCCAGCTCACCTCAAAAGAACTGGACGAGTTTCTCCTTAGGGAGGAAATGTTGTGGAGACGACGATCGCGTGTCACTCAACTTCGGGAAGGGGAACAAAATACAAAATACTTCCAGAAAAAAGCGACTTGGAGGCAGAAAAAGAACAAAATTAGCAAGCTCAAGGATCCTGCTGGTAACTGGATCCATTTTTTTTTTATTAGAAAAGGAGGTTATTCCCTGGCCTCTGCATCAAATTGATGCATGCGGCCATTTTATTAATAAGCAAATAGTTCACCAAAGTCTCCAAGTCTCAAAAAGTAAAAATGCTCACATAGAGCTAAAAACAAGGAAACGGGACAGCCACAACCGGCGGTATAAAGATAGATAGAAAACTAAACACCTATCCTATTACATGACCGCCATCCAAACCGGTTAAAGATAGCCCGTGCTACCGTCTCCCAACGGATAGACCCAGTAACCATACGCTCCCTGGCATCCATCGAAGTAAGTAGCGACCACATACGGATCAACGTAGTGGCCCGGAAGATAACCTGTAAGAAATGAATATTTGTTGTTCTGTTAAAAACCAAATCGTTCCTGCAGTTCCATATAGCCCATAATAAAGCACATACGCCTACACGGATGTGTCTCGCTGTTTCTATCTCAACTCCATTTTGGATGCTAGTAGGAGGAGTAATGTTAAACGCTATATGGACAGACCGCCATAAAATTTTGGCCATTGGGCAATCAAGAAAGATGTGTTTGATAGATTCATCATGATCACAGAAGCTACATCTTCGAGATCCTGTCCAGTTACGTTTTGCCAAATTGTCCTTCGTGAGAATGACTTGTTTGTGGACAAACCACATGAACACTTTAATTCTTAAGGGCACTTTGACTTTCCAAATATGCATAGATCGAGGGATAGAGGCCGAGTTGATAATATCGAAATACATGGATTTCACCGAAAACACTCCATTCTTGGTTAGTTTCCAGTGCAACTGATCTGACTATTGAGAAAGGTGAACATCCATCAATCTTCTCACAAGATGGAGCCAAGCTTCCCAACGGTTTACCGCTAAAATCCTTCTGAATTGAATATTTAGAGGATTGGACTGTAATACTATTGCAACATAGGCATCTCTACGCTGAACAATATTATAGAGAGAAGGATATTGGGTAGCAAGAGGCGTCTCCCCTAGCCACGTATCCTCCCAGAATCTCGTGGAAGTACCATTACCAACGATAAACTTTGTCCTATGGAAGAAGGCTGATTTCACTCTCATCAGTCCTTTTGAAAGAGGCGAATCGGTTGGTCTGACCATCACCTGTGATAAGGTACTTATTGCGCAGAATCTGGGCCCACGTGGCATCGGTCTCTACAGATAACTTGTACAGCCACTTGCTAAGTAAGCATCTGTTCTTCACCTCTAAATTTTCAATGCCAAGACCACCTTAGTCCTTTAGCCTACAAATAATATCCCATTTAGCAAGTATGTATTTCCGTTTTAATTCGTCACTCTGCCAGAAAAAACGTGAACGATAGAAGTCCAGTCTTTTCCGTACCCCTATTGGTACCTCAAAGAAAGCCAAGAGAAACATTGGCATACTCGTGAGCACCGAATTAGTGAGAATTAGTCGGCCTCCATATGACATAAGTTTGCCCTTCCAGCAACTTAGTTTCTTTTCAAATCGATCTTCAATGCACTTTCATTCTTTGTTAGAGAGCTTGCGATGGTGAATCGGTATGCCCAGATATGTAAAAGGCAACAGGCCCGACCCACACCGAAACAGTTGTTTGTAAGCTTCTTGTTCATCTTTAGCTCTCCCAAAGTAGAACAATTCACTTTTATGGAAATTAATCTTTAACCCCGACAACTGCTCGAATAAGCATAACACAAGCTTCATATTTCTTGCTTTTGCCAGATCATGCTCCATGAAGATGATAGTATCATCTGCTTACTGTAGAATGGACACTCCACCATCCACTAGATGCGGAATGAGACCACCTACTTGGCCGTTTTCTTTAGCTCTTCCTATCAGAATTGTCAACATGTCTACCACTATGTTGAACAAGATAGGTGTCATCGGGTCTCCCTATCTTAGACCCTTATGTGTCTGGAAATAATGACCTATATCATCATTCACTTTTATTTCGACACTGCCTTTTTGCGTGAAAGAATCTACCTGCTTTCTCCAGGATTGATCGAATCATTTTATCCTCAAGGCCTGCTGAAGAAATGGCCACTTGACCTTATCGTACGCTTTCTCAAAATCCACCTTAAAAACCACCCCATCTAGTTTTTTCGTATGGATCTCATGGAGCGTTTCATGAAGGACCACAACCCCTTCAAGGATGTTTCTGTCTGGCATGAAGGCTGTTTGAGATGGTTGCACCACACTATGTGCAATCTGCGTCAGCCTGTTAGTCCCCACCTTGGTGAAGATTTTAAAACTGACGTTAAGAAGACATATCGGTCGGAACTGCTCAATCCGTACCACCTCTGTCTTCTTAGGGAGCAACGTTATCATTCCAAAATTTAGGTGAAATAGCTGCAAATGCCCAGAGAACAAATCATGGAACATTGGAAGCAAATCACCCTTTATAATATGCCAGCACCTTTTATAAAACTCTGCCGGAAAGCCATCCGGCCCAGGCGCTTTATTATTCTTCATCTGGAAATCACCTCAAACACCTCTTTCTCCGAAAACGGGGCTGACAAGATCTCATTCTCATCCGTCGCAAGTTGGGGGATATCCTCAACCCTCGACTCGTCTAAGGACACAAAACTATCCTCAGGAGCCCCAAACAACTGCTTGTAATAATTGGTGATATATAATTTTAGGTTCTCCTGTCCCAAAATCGTCCCCTCATCTTGCTCGAGCTGAAAGATTTTTTTCTTGCGATGCTTGCCATTCGCAATCATATGAAAGAATTGCGTGTTATCGTCCCCTTGGACAACTTTTCGCACTTTAGCTCTAAGTGCCCCTTCAATTCTTCCTCTCGCAGCAATACTTTCAGTCTCAGCTCCGCCCCGCCTCCACTTTAGCCTCCAACTCTCTGGTATCTAAAATGGAAGACTCGGCCTTTAAATCTAAGGCATCTATAAGGTTAAGGAGTCTTTCCTTCTCGACCTTATAGACGCCACTCAAATGTTTGGCCCAGCCACGAAGGAACTGTCTTAAGTGTCTAATCTTATTCTGCCATTTTTCTACGTTTGATCTCCCTCCTGAATCCTTTGCCCACTCCCGTGCAACCAGATCCAAGAAACCTTCTCTCTCAAACCATGCTAATTCAAAAGAGAGATATTTTTATTCCCCACATGAGTTGCCTCCACAGAGTCAACAAGAAGTGGTGTATGATCAGAGATTGCTCGCGACAACGCCTGGACCGTCACCAGAGGAAACTTCTGCTCCCATTCCACACTGGTGAGAACACGATCCAACTTCTCATAAGTTGGATTTGGTAGTGTGTTGGCCCAAGTAAATTTTCTACCAGAAAGCTCGATCTCCCCGAGATCTAGGCTTTCAAAAATAGTGTTAAACATAAACGACCATCTGTCGTCAAAGTTATCATTGTTCTTTTCGTCCCGTCTTCTTATAATGTTAAAATCACCCCCAACCAGAATTGGGAGCCGTTCTTCTCCGTAAATACGAACTAGGTCAGCCAGAAAATCTGGCTTTAGCTCAGGTTGCGCAGCTCCATACACTGCCACCAGTGCCCATTGGAAATCATCAACCTTCGACCTACCCCGAAATTTAACCGCAAATTCTCCCAGAACAACGTTCCGAACCTCCAAAGCTTCGCACTTGACCCCAAGTAAAATCCCACCGGATCTTCCTCTTGGGGGTAAGCAATGCCAATCAAAATCAACTCCTCCCGATAAGGTGCCAAGAAACTGAGAGGTAAAATTATCTCTACCAGTTTTAGAGAGGGCTATGAAATCTAACTTGTGCTCTATAGATGCATCCGCCAGAAACCTTTGTTTAGCCAAGTCTGTCAGACCTCTGCTATTCCAAAAGATTCCTTTAATTTTTCATCATGGAATTTTTTAGCGGTCCGGATCCTAGCACTTCTGCGCACAGCCGAGGCCGGATAAATCTTCCGGTTCCACTTGCGCTTAGGCTTGTTTTACTCATCAACTCGGTCCATACAACCGAGCTCAGTGAGCTTACATGCCTCAGGATCGACGGGAGTAGAAACCTCCTGAGAATCAGAACCCTCGTTCTCCTCAGACCGGGTGGGAGAAGGCGCAAGGTCCTCACAAAAACTATCAAGAACCCTAACACCCAATGCATCAATTTCTGAGTCATTTAAAGTTTTAACAGCCGCTAAGTTTCTAATCATCTCCATGGCTCGCTCCGCCTCAAGATCAAGTAGGTCATTAACAGATTTAGCAATTTCTTTTCCATTACTACCTAGCGAAACTCCCAACTGATTTGCATTATTCATAATATCGACCTCAGAAAAATGCAAAATGGAATTGGAAGTATTGACTGACATACCTGTAGTGACCTCAATGTCACGAAGCTTGGCCGCTCGCATGGCGTGCCCCAGCTGCAGGTCATCAACGTCAGGCTGATCCTGGAGAGGGCTGCTCATCCGTCGACCTTCAGACGTGGGATCCGGGATCCCTCCGAAGGCGACGATCTCGTCTCGCGAAGGCCCGCTCGGGGTAAGGCCTCCTGCCCGACCACCAACCGTACCTATGTCCACCAAGCCAGTCGGGCTATGGCCGCCTGCCATCTGCCCTACCGGAGAAGTCGCACCCACCTCCACGGGCGCGGGCGCCGAAGACCCCCTCAGAGTCAAGCGCTCGGGCACCGGAGACCCCCTCGGAGTCACACGCGGGCTGCACTTGGGAGTCCTCGGCCGATGCATACCCACGACGGGCGAAAGACCTCCAGGTGAGGTCGCCCTCTTTGCCGAAGCCAATCCCCCCGAGAACTCCTCGGGGGATGGCGTCGACCCAGGGCAACGCGGGATGGTAGGGCCAGACAAGGCGGCCTGCCTAGTGTCCCCCATCACACCCCCAAGCAGAAGTCGACGAGACGAAGAAGGCGAGGCAGGAGGGGTCACCCCCCTCACACCCACCTAGGCCACAGATGGCACAGCTGGCGAGGCCAACGGAGATAACGGCGGTGGCAACTCCTGTTAAACCGGGTCATCCATGTCAGCCCTGTACCCCCACAATCGGCTGGGGGCCGACGCTGCACCGAAGGAGCCAAACCTGAGGGAATTCATCGGGGTCGCAGGGGGCGCCCCCCCTTTCCCCGAGACACCCCCGTCGACTGTGCCGGCCGGCCCACAGTCTCGTTAGACCCACCGCGGGCCAAACCATCCGTGTCCAAATCGTACGAACCCTTACCATCATCCCCTAGCTCGGTCATATCCATATCCGAGATCCCATCCGTCGACGTAAACAGTGAGGGACTCGCAATCTCTATCTCCAGCTCATAAATCAAACCGGCGTGGAGCCACCTCACAGCATCAGGAACAAGCTCAACATCCAGGACGCTCATCAGTAGACGGGCCACGCCATTTGCGCGGGTGAAGGGCATATCCACCTTCTCAGTCTTACCAATAAGCGACCTCAGACTCCAGGTGATCCGAGTGTTCTGCAGAGGCTTAGGCGGAACCCCCTTAAAACGAATCCAAATCTGAGGAAGTGGCGTTCCTTGTGGCTCCTTCTTCTTCCAAGGAGCAAACTCCATGATGCATTTAGTGTTCGCCACTCTGCACATCTTGAGGGTCTTAGTAAGATCGTCCAAAGATGGAAAATCTACTTTATAAGTCTGACCCTCAAGCTTCACAAGAACCCACTGAAAATTTCCTGGAGCCAACTCACTCAGTTGCTGCACAATCTGAGCCTCAGTCAGAGTCCCATGCGTCACCTTAACAATACCCGTGAGCGAGACCTCCATCGCGGGTGCTTCTGTTTCAACAACAGGCGACTCAAAGAACATCAGATCAGCGGAACACACGCCATAACAAGTGACCACTGGCATTGGCCCCAACAGCTCCGGGCACTACCCCGACTCATGCTTGGGCTTCTGACAAGTGTCACACAACTCAATAGTGCATTCAGCCACAAAATGCCCTTGCCCTCCGCATCGGTAGCAAATCATCTTCACCATCTTCCGAGCCCACTTGGAAGCTCGATCACCGCCAGCCTTGTCCACAGGTTTGTCATTCGTGGCAGTCCAGTCCTTAGCAGCATCAGGCTTGGGCACTTCCACCGAGGCAAGAGCCCGAACCGTCTCCATAGCCACAACATTCAGACCCTCAGTCGACCCCTCAGTCGCCACCCCGGAGGCGGCCTCTGAAGTCACCGCAGTCGGAGGCGGAGGCGGCCGCGGAGGAGGAGGTCGCCTGCCTCCTCCCCTACCCCCTCGGTTAACGCGATTCCCGCGATACCGGTAGTTGGGGCCGGACGTGCCCTCCACGAAACCGCCCGGAGGTCCGTTGAAACCCTCAGCAGTATCATCACGCTACCCTCTCGGCGGACCATTGAAACCACGGCCAAGGCCGCCATCACCGTGCCATGCATATCCACGGCCACCGCCAGTAGACGAGGAGCCACGGTGCTGACTCCTCACCATAAGCGTCGTAGCCGTCGTCCCCCCATCGTCCTCGAGGGGGGTTCCGGTTAGCATCAAAACCGGCCGACCCCAGGCCCGGTCACAAGTCGCGACCGCGGCCGGCGGCAGGCGCCCCCGCATCGGACTGGGAAGCGGGGCGTTGCGCACCGCGGCCAGCAGTAGCGCCTCCTCGGCCACCCGCCCGTCCCTGGCCTGCGGAGCGGGGCGCGGCACCCCACCACCCCGGGGCGGCGGCGGCACGCCTCTAGGAGGCGGCTGACGAGGCGGCGGCGGGCGGGCCGGCGGCGGCTGCTCTCCACGGCCATCCATAGTGCCCACGTAGAGCGGCGGAATCCGAGCGGCGCGGCCGGGTCCGAGCCCAGGGAAGCCAGGGCGAGCAGAAGGACGAACCCTACCGATTGGCGTCGTCTGCGTACATATGCTCTTCGAAGCAAATACGTGCACATCCGGCGGTGACTCATGCATGGGCTCCAAGTTTTGGGACTCACACTGGGCCACATACCCAGCATCAAGTGAGCCCAAAACCGCACCAGCTGTTGTCGGCGCATCCTGGCCCAGCAACTGATTCAAACGAAAATGCCTAGCCGCCCGGATCTCTGCGATCCCGACGACCTGGGCGACCGGCGGCGCCGGCAACTGCACGGCCGCTCGTCCCCTTTTCTTCCTTCGCGTGACCAGTGTCCAAGTGTCCGGTAGGAAATCTAAAATAGTAACAGGAGTTGGACATACCTTCGGAATCGGGCCAATCTAAGGCTTGACCGGCGGCGCCGCCAATCTCCGGCGAGGATCTGCAGTGACCTTCTTGTTCCTCCTGCCCTCCCGCTGGTCGATGGACGAAGACGGCACCGAGGAACGAGGCCGCTCCGATGACGTGACCGGCTCATGCTCGCCAGCCAACGGCAGAACATCATCGTTAACCTCATCTGCAAGGGCCCAAAAGCGACCCCCCACCCGGGGCGGCTTCGCCTCGGGTGACCCCGACGTTAGGTCGATGACCACTCCCGAATCCTCTTCGTGCTGCTGCGCCTGCAACATCCGATCTCCAACGCAAATCTCGTAAATGTCAACGATGAAACACTTACCCTCGAAGATCCGGTCGTCCACGCTCAGGTACCGGCCGGCCAGGATGTCCTCCTCGCGATCCCTCACCGACATCCATCTCGAATGCGGATTATGATTGAAGTAGAGAAACCCCTCAACCTGATCTCCTAAGCCTCCGACGCGTTTGAACCATATGCACCATTTCTCCGGAGGCAACTCCGGCGGCGGCGGCGGCATCTCTGTCGACTCCCCGACCCCATCTCGCAGGGTAGGAGATGGACTAGGCGCCGCACACGCACAGACCGGCGATCCCCGCGATCCAGACTGCAGATCGGGTTGCGGCGGCAGTGATGGCGACGCGGTCACCCGCCCTGCCTCCCCCCATGTACAGCGGCCAAGCGGTGGAACCTTAAAATTGGGGGAGAATTTCACTTCCCCAACCTCTGCACCAACTAGGGATGCATACGGCCATTTTAGTATGAGTACCAAGATAAACATGGTCATCAGATTTTTTTAAATGAGTATCAAGATATTTTTTTATGAGTGGTTCCATCACACACCAAACTTGATCCTCAATAAATGAGGGAAAACCCCTGTGCATCACCTATCAATTCTAGGAATTGAACTCGGGTCGTTAGGCTGCACAACCGCATGCCCAACCACTGAGCCAAGGCGGATCCATGACCCGGGTAAGTTAAGCACCACGGTAAGAGAGTTTTTCATGAAGCTTTATGAGGCTGACACAACTCTGAAACCCAATAACGTGCTGGAGTTGTTTGTAGCTAAAGTTACACCGGAGATAAATGAACAGATTTGTAAGTCTTTTACAAATGAAGAAATAAGTGATGCTCTCTTTCAAATTGGACCTTTGAAAGCCCCGGGCATTGATGGGTTCCCTGCCAACTTCTTTCAAAGGAATTGGGTTGAGCTCCGAACGGATGTGATTAGCGCGGTGAAGAAATTCTTTGATGATGGAATCATGCCAGGAGGAATTAACGACACGATGATTGTCCTTATTCCTAAAGGTAATGCTCTCGAATACTTGAAAGATTTTCGTCCAATAAGCCTGTGCAAAATCATCTATAAAGTGATTTCTAAATGCCTTGTCAACCGCCTCCGACCTTTCTTGGATGAGTTAGTGTCAGAAACACAGAGTGCTTTCATTCCTGGAAGACTCATCACGGACAACGCGTATATCGCCTTTGAGTGTTTTTATAAAATCCAACACAGCAACAACGCTACCAACAACCATTGTGCTTATAACTTGATCTGTCCAAAGCATATGATCGTGTGGATTGGAGTTTCCTAGAAGGAGTTCTTACCAGATTCGGGTTTTGTCAGAAGTGGAAAAATTGGGTGATGACCTGTGTTCGGTCTGTGAGATATGCAGTGAAGCTAAATGGAAAAATCTTGGATTTCTTCGAACCTTCGAGGGGTCTCCGTCAGGGAGACCCTTTAAGTCCGTATTTGTTCTTGTTTGTGGCTGAAGGTCTATCACGTGCCCTCGAGGCTGAATGTTCTGCTGGTAAGATCACCCCTTTGAAAGTGGCGAGAGGGAGTCCAGGTATCTCCCATCTTCTATTCGCAGATGATAGCCTTCTCTTCTTTAAAGCTGATAGTGATGAAGCAAGGAGTATCAAGAATGCCCTTAACAAATTTCAGCATGGGACGGGCCAACTGTTAAGCCCGAGTAAATGTTCCATGTTGTTTAGCTGAGCTTGCCCTTCGCAGGTCCAGAATGAAATTAAGCAGATTCTGGATATTAGCTCAGTCACTTTTGAGGATAGGTATTTCGGTTCGCCCACACCTGAGGGGCACAAGAAGAGGTCCCAATTTCAACCTATCTTTGAGCGCTTCACTAAAAGGCTCACTAATTAGGTTGAAAGATTTATGTCCCATGGCTGTAAAGATATTTTGATCAAATCAGTGATTCAAGCATTGCCGACTTATACCACGAGTATGTTGAAGATGAGTGTGGAATTTTGTGAGCAATATGAGAAAATGGTGCGTGACTTTTGGTGGGGTGACGAGCAAAATCAAAGAAGAGTTCACTGGATGTCATGGGAGAAAATGACACAACCAAAATGTCATGGAGGCCTGGGATTTCGAGACATGCAGGTTTTCAACCAGGCCCTGCTGGCTAAGCAAGCCTGGCGCTTAGTTCAGAGACCAGAGAGTTTGTGTGCTCGGATTCTGAAGTCAAAATATTATCCCAATGGCAATCTGCTGGACATGGTCTTCGCGTCCGATGCGTCACCTGTGTGGAGAGGGATTGAATTTGGCCTAGAACTCTTGAAGAAAGGTGTTGTTTGGAGAGTTGAAAATGGGAATAGTATCCAAATCCTTAGGGATAATTGAATCCCAAGGCAATCAGGACTCAAGGTTCTATCTCTTAAGACCTGGAGCTGAATCAGATGGGTTAATCAGCTCATGTTGCCACAAGCAAGGGAGTGGAATGTCCCCCTTATCCACAAGCTATTCCATAATTTTGGCGATGAGGAAATATGCAAAATAAAGATTCCTCTCAATGAGACTGAAGACCATCTAGCTTGGAACTATGAGAAAAATGGCATCTTCACGATAAGAAGTGCTTATAGATTGGGTATGAACTTGAAGCAACGGGAAGAAATAGCTGGCTCGTCTCGTAGCATCAGTACTGGAAGGGAAAATCTATGGAATTTAATCTGGAAAGCTCAGTGTCACGCCCGTGGCTATACCTGATGAACCAGGACCAGGAGCCGGAGGGCCCGCACCGTTGAGGTGCAGCAACAGGACGAGAAGGCCGACTCGTAAGGACTAGGAAGCACCCGGAAGCGGCCCAAGCCCAGGAAGGAACAGAGGCGAGACCAACAGCTACCTTCTTGTAGCTCACGGCAGCAGTGTGGAGGGGTATCGATGAACACATCTGTAAACGCGTGAGCGTGTGTACCTTTCCCCTTTCTCCTCCCGAACCCCAGATCCACTCCTTCTTCTGAGTGAATCATGTATCGGAACTGAAATACTGTCCAGTGTGTTGCTGGAGAATGTTACGATCGTGACACTCAGGTCCCTCACAAAGTTCGTATTGTTGCCTGAAGAATTGCCACAGATTCACTTCCCACAAAGGAAAACAAAAGGAGGAGGACCCTGGAAATTGATGGAATATGTAATATATGTGGTATAGAGAAAGAGGATGATCACCATGCTGTTGTGAACTGCACCAAGGCTAGAGCTCTTAGAGAAAAGATAAGAGAACATTGGGCATTACCAAAAGAACCAGTACTTGCCGAACCTAATCCGGATTGGCTATTAAATGCTTTAAGCCAATGCTCTGGACACATGCGAGAAAAACTGCTACTGGTTCTCTGGCGGTCATGGCATCTTAGGGAGGATATTGTACATAATAAAGGGGAAGCAAAGATCTCGGACTCGGTCCTTTTCCTGAAGAATTACAGGGAAACGTTAAACTCTGAAGCCCCAGCTGAATGTGATATCAAAGGAAAAAAACTCTTGCATGTTACTGAGATGCAGTTGTCACCAGAAAGGAGCTTGCATTAAACTGAACTTGCATTAAACTGAACGTCGATGCTTCTTTTGTTTCAGTTTTGGGCTCGGCATGGGCAGGGGCGGTCGCTCGCGATAGCGCGGGATCGGTTGTATTTTCTGTAGGCTGTCATCTTCAGGCATGTGACGATGCAGAGGAAGCAGAGGCAAGCGCCCTTGTGATTGGACTCAAGTGTTTGAGAAATGTTCACAGGGGACAGGTGTACGTTAAGTCTGACTGAGCTGCTGTTGTGACACTTCGTCTTCGGTACAACTCCCCTTGGACACATCAACAGTCCAGATGAGAACTTACCCCTTCGTGAGGAAGGGTAGGATGGGAAATTCAGGTGGGCGCGGCATAGCGTGGCGCGTGGCCGTACGGTTCGCCGTATGCCCGTACGTGGGCAGTGTACGCCGCGTGAGGAGGAAGGGCGGCCCACACGTACTTAACCTAACCATCGCCGCCCACCCGCATTAATCCGGCGCAGATTACGGTAAGGCCATTTACGCCGGCGCAGTGGCAAGTCAAATCGCCAGCGCAGTGACCAGTCCAATCGGCGCCCGACCAGTCCAATAGCCGGCGTCGGTCCGCGCGCGGCGCCGATTCACACTCGCACCGCCTGATCGCCTGCACTCGCCGACCGCTCGCCTGCCCACGCCACCGCTTTGACCGCCTGCGCACGCCGCCCCCTCGCCCGCCGGCATTAATCGCCGGGCACCCACCCCCGCCCCTGCACACGCCCTATAAAAGCCCCGCCCTCCCGCCGTCGCTCGCATCGCTCTTGCCTCCCCCCTCGCCTTCTCCCTCTGTCGCCGGCCTCGCCTCTTGCGCCTTCCTCTCCCTCTCGCCGGCGATGGCTCGCCCCAACCTGACGCTGGAGGAGGCGGAGGAGCTCGCCCACTTCGCCATCCCCGCCGCGCCCGACGTGCGTCTGCCAGCGAGGTGGCGGCTGAGTGTCGACAGGGTGCCGGTGGCGCCGGTGCCCGAGGTCGGCACCCACCTCTTCGCCCGCGCCGTCGGCCTGTATCAGGCGCGCCTGTCGCCGGAGGAGCTCGAGGACCCGCAGTACGCCCCCAACCACCCCGGGTGGGCGGACCGGCTCACCGACGACCACGAGCGGCGCCTCCACGCCTACGCCGGCCCGCGCCGGCCTGTGAAGCACAACCGCGCCTGGCGGCACCAGCTCTGGGACGGGCGCACGTTCGAGGAAGTCGTCGCCCCGTACCACGCGCAGGCGGCCGCCGGCGCCGTGCCCGCCCCGACGAGCTACGACTACACTCTCTTCCTCCGCGGCGAGGCGCGCTCCACCCGCGCCCGCATTGACTTCGGCGCGCGTGCGCCTCACGCCGGCAGAGGCGGCGACCGCGGCTCTGTCCGCCTCGGCGGCGGCGATCGCCGCACTGCGTCGAGGAACGGCGCTGGGTCCAGCCGCGCCCCACCGTCCGAGCCGGAGCAGGAGCCAGAGCCGGCGGTGCTGGCGGAGTACAGGTGGCTGGCGGCGGAGGCCGGCGACCCGGACGACATGCCGGGTTACCTGACGGCGATCCGGGAGTCGGAGAGCATGCCGCAGCGGCCCCCGCTGGTCCAGGAGTACATGCAGCTCGCCCCGGTCGCCGTCCACCCGGAGGACCCGCCGGACTTCCCCGGCTACCACGCCATGGTGGCGGACTCGATGGCAGCGCCCGTGGTGCCCCTCGACGAAGACAGCAGCAGCGGCAGCGACGACGGCGACGGGCTCTACGATGAGGCAGACTTCGGCGGCGTCGAGTACGAGTAGTTTAGCTTAGTTTAGTTTCGAAATGTCGTTTGGTTATGTTTAATTATTTTCGTAATGTCGTTTAGTTAAGTTTAATTTGTAGTATTATGTAAAATATTTCTGAAAACTATAATGAAATTTCCCGTGTTTGAATGGATGTCGTTAAATAATTGTTTTAATTGTTTGACCGTAATTTAAAATTGTCTTATTTTAAATAATAATTGAAAAGATGAAAAGCAAAAAGATTAAAAGACACTAAAGATATATTACATAAGAAATAAACTTAGAAAAGTAAATAAAAAACGAAACCAAAGAAAATAAATTAAACAATATTTAGAAAAAAGAATCAAAAGAATTTTTTTTTTAAATGGTCGCCGGCTCGGAGCCGAGCGAGGCGTACTAGGCCGATCCCGATCAAGCCAACGGCGAAAGGGAAGGCTTTTCGGCCCGCAAGGCCCACGGACCCAACTAGGCGGCGATGAGAGAGCAGGCGAGGGAGTTTGTTTTCAAAGGAGTACGGCGGGTAGGGCGGAGCGCGCTATTTAAGCTTGTGCGGGCGAGCTTCGGTAGGCGAGGTGGGACTAAAAGTGAACCTCGCTTGGCGCTGCGCGTACTGCCCAGATGGGCCGAAAGGGGGCGTTAGGTATCCGATAGTAACGGCCCTCGTGGGCCATCCCAGATGACGAGGGGCGGTGGGACGGACACGACGCCGCGGGAGGCGCACTTGTTTAGTCCCACCTCGCCCGCCGAAGGACGCCCCGACCGGGTTAAATAGGCGCGTTCGTGCACCCTGCCATATAAGATAGTTAGTAATAATTTGATTTGACTTTACACTGTACGGGCAGCAGTGTACAATCTCAAATGGACGTTACACTGCACGTGCAGCGCTGCCAGGAGTAGTGTAAACTCAAATCATATCATTAGTACCTATCTTATTTTTTGACCGTTTGCCACTCTACGCAAGTTTGTCTCACCTCACTTAAATCACATCATTAGTACCTATATAATTTTTGACCATTTGCCACACCTCAATCAAATCACATCATTATATTATTTTAACGTAATGAGTTATATTTATGTACATGTCAATGATAAAAAAAATTGGTTTCAGAGGGGGTAAAATCATAGAAAATACCCGGAGGTTCGAAATGCCCCGAAACTTGGCACGCTTGCTTGCCATGAGTGTACAAACGTATGAAAAAAATTGGGTCTATTTGAAGGATGTCGGAAAAAAACCTCCGTCGGGACGGGGCCTTCACTCCTACCGGAACGGCATGTGCAGAGGAAGGTCATTTTTTGGCCATCTTCAGAACGACCTCAAGTTTTGCGACAGGGTAGGCATGCCCACCCTAAGACCCCACGCAAAATTGCATCGAGTTCCGACAACATACTCATGTCGCGTCATGTCCGGGGAGTGTGTTTCGGTTTCAGAGCGGGTAAAATCGTAGAAAATTCACGGAGGTTTGAAATGCCCCGAAACTTGTCATGCTTGCTTGCCATGAGTGTACAAACGTATGAAAAAAAATTGGCTCCATTTCAAGGATGTCGAAAAAACCCTCCGTCGGCCGTGTAAAAAAGTCTTTCAGCGTGGATAGTCATACCTTGTAATACTGATGCAGGTCATGCTGTATCACTCCACAACGATTGTGGAGTGACAGAGCAGAACCTGCATAAGCATAGTGAGGTATGGCTACCACGATTAAAGACTTGATGTCATATACGGATGCAGCTATTTAAACCCATAATTCGTCGTCAAAACTAGCAATGTGGGACTAAAAATAGAGCACTCTCGGCGGTTGGCGCCCCTAGCGGCGCACAATTGGCGGCGCACATACAAAGGCCCGCCCCGCGCGCCCCTTTTGTGGCCAATGTAGGCTAACTTCTTTTTATAAATGATTTTAGTACCACATTGATTATGGAGACTCATATGTAGTGGTTTAAATAGTCATAGAAAATTTTAATGTCCAGTTATTATTGCTTTATATTACATGTATACGGATCCAGATGGTGTAGGTGTTGCTCTGCTTGTTGAACTTTATCAACAAGCAAAGCAACACGTACATCATCCCTTCTGGGTAAGTATACCCGTGCTATGATGCAATAATTTTTGATTGTTTTTGTATAGTTGTGAAATTGTGGGATAAAATCTGGAATGGGCGGATGCGTTGAGACGATCAGGGTATTAAATTTTCTGTCCGGGTTGAGTCACGATGCTTTGCCGGCAACCGCAGCCCGTCTCTCCTCGCTGCCAACCATACGCAGTTCCTCCTCCTTCCAAACGCTAATAACACCTAGCGGCTGACCGTCCGCCTAGCCGACACACGTGGGTTGTACGGCAACTACTTGTGAACATGGACGTATTGCGTAGGTGCGCGGTACATCTTTTGGAATAAAACTCGAATGGCCAGATGTATTGAGACGATCAGGGCATTAAATTATCTGCCCGGCTTGTTCAAAAAAAAAGTATCTACCCGGACAGTGTAAAGTCAAGTCATATAGATTACACATGACATTTGACTATTCTGGAGCTGCGGGTTGCTCTTCATATGATTCGACCATTGTATTTGTAAATATCAACAAAAAACACAAGAATAAAAAATCCTGTAGTGTGGACGGATTTACCTCAAAAGACTAATGTAAATTTTTGCTGTGACACTCCATGATTTTGGAGTGCCAGAGCATCATTTACAATAGCCTACTGAGGAAAGGCCGCCTCACTAAAGGATTCAAGATTGTACACAGAGGACAGTATTTAAACAGGTGAATAAGCGTGACCGGATGCAATATGGGACTAAACGATTAGCAGGTTGGGCGGTGGCCGCCGTGGCTTTTTGCTTCATGGGCCCTCACGTGTGCGCCGGGAACGGCGCCCAAGTGGCCGCTGTGGGTTGCCTTCCTGGCCCGGCCGTGTGCGCCGCGCGCGCCGGCAGTTGAAAAAAAAACAAATGTAGACCGTTTTTGTGTACTTTCATGGAGAAATTCATATAAAATGAATGTAATGTCGAAACGCACCCAACTTTTGCATGCGCGTGTGAGTGACCCCCACCGGCCCCCACGCCAAATTTCAACGGAATCGGAGTACGAACGGACGTTGCGTCACATCCGAAGACCGTTTTTGTGTATTTTCACGGAGAAATTTTCACGGAGAAAATCATAGTAAATGCATCGAGTGTCGAAACGCACCGAAATTTTGCAAGCGTGTTTGTGTTGCATACGGTAGCATGTGGAAAAAAAATGGTGTCATTTCATGACTTTGCGAAAGAGAACACCTCGCGGGTGCCCGTCCCCCCTAACCGATACCTCAGGTTTCTACTGCAACTACATGTGGACATGGACATACCGCACCCAACTTTTGCATGCGTGTGTGAGTGACCCCCACAGGCCCTCACGCCAAATTTCAACGGAATCAGAGTACGAACGGACGTTGCGTCACGTCCGGAGACCGTTTTTGTGTATTTTCACGGAGAAAATCATAGTAAATGCATCGTGTGTCGAAACGCACCGAAATTTTGCATGCGTATATGTGTTGCACACTGCAGCATGTGAAAAAAAAAATGGTGCCGTTTCATGACTTTGCGAAAGAGAACACCTTGCGGGTGCCCGTCCCCCCAAACCGATACCTCAGGTTTCTACTGCAACTACATGTGGACATGGACGTAACGCACCCAACTTTTGCATGCGCGTGTGAGTGACCCCCACGCCAAATTTCAACGGAATCGGAGTACGAACGGACGTTGCGTCACGTCTGGAGACCGTTTTTGTGTATTTTCACGGAGAAAATCATAG
Organism: Thinopyrum elongatum; assembly: GCA_011799875.1. Classification (NCBI taxonomy): domain Eukaryota; kingdom Viridiplantae; phylum Streptophyta; class Magnoliopsida; order Poales; family Poaceae; genus Thinopyrum; species Thinopyrum elongatum. The sequence continues at coordinate 12,542,889 of CM022299.1, forward strand.
TAAATGCATCGAGTGTCGAAACGCACCGAAATTTTGCATGCGTATTTGTGTTGCACACTGTAGCATGTGGAAAAAAAATGGTGCCGTTTAATGACTTTGCGAAAGAGAACACCTCGCGGGTGCCCGTCCCCCCTAACCGATACCTCAGGTTTCTACTGCAACTACATGTGGACATGGACGTTTCGCACCCAACTTTTGCATGCACGTGTGAGTGACCCTCACCGACCCCCACGCCAAATTTCAACGGAATCTGAGTAAGAACGGACGTTGCGTCACGTCCGGAGACCGTTTTTGTGTATTTTCACGGAGAAAATCATAGTAAATGCATCGAGTGTCGAAACGCACCGAAATTTTGCATGCATGTTTGTGTTGCACACTGTAGCATGTGAAAAAAAATGGTGCCGTTTCATGACTTTGCGAAAGAGAACACCTGCGGTTGCCCGTCCCCCTAACCGATCCTTAGGTTTCTACTACTTGCAACTAATGTGACATGGACGTACCCACCCAACTTTTGCATGCGCGTTGTAGTGACCCCCACTGCCCCCACGCCAAATTTCAACGAAATCGGAGTACGAACGGATGTTGCGTCACGTCCGGAGACCGTTTTTGTATATTTTCACGGAGAAAATCATAGTAAATGCATCGAGTGTCGAAACGCACCGAAATTTTGCATGCGTGTTTGTGTTACACTATAGCATGTGAAAAAAAAGGTGACGTTTTATGACTTTGCGAAAGAGAACACCTCGCGGGTGCCCGTCCCCCCTAACCGATAACTCAGGTTTCTACTGCAACTACATGTGGACATGGACGTACCGCACCCAACTTTTGCATGCGCGTGTGAGTGACCCCCACCGGCCCCCACGCCAAATTTCAACGGAATCAGAGTACGAACGGACGTTGCACCACGTACGGAGACCATTTTTGTGTATTTTCATGGAGAAAATCATAGTAAATGCATCGAGTGTCGAAACGCACCGAAATTTTGCATGCGTGTTTGTGTTGCACACTGTAGCATGTGAAAAAAAATGGTGCCATTTCATGACTTTGCGAAAGAGAACACCTCGCGGGTGCCCTCCCCCCCCCCCTAACCGATACCTCAGGTTTCTACTGCAACTACATGTGGACATGGACGTACCGCACCCACTTTTGCATGCGTGTGAGTGACCCCACCACCCCCACGCCAAATTTCAACGGAATCGGAGGAAGAACGGACGTTGCGTCACGTCCGAGACCGTTTTTGTGTATTTCACGAGAAAATCATAGTAAATCATCGAGCGTCGAAACGCACGAAATTTTGCATGCGTGTTTGTGTTGCACACTGTAGCATGTGAAAAAAAATGGTGGTGCCATTCATTACTTTCGAAAAAGAAACACCGCGGGGTGCCCGTCCCCCCCTCAGATACCTCAGGTTTTCTACTGCAACTACATGTGGACATGGACGTAACCGCACCCAACTTTTGCATGCCGTGTGAGTGACCCCCACCGGCCCCCACGCCAAATTTCAACGGAATCGGAGTACGAACGGACGTTGCGTCATGTCCAGAGACCGTTTTTGTGTATTTTGACGAAGAAAATCATAGTAAATGCATCGAGTGTCGAAACGCACCGAAATTTTGCATGCATTTTTGTGTTGCACACTGTAGCATGTGAAAAAAAATGGTGCCGTTTCATGACTTTGCGAAAGAGAACACCTCGCGGGTGCCCGTCCCCCCTAACCGATACCTCAGGTTTTCTACTGCAACTACATGTGGACATGGACGATCACACACCCAACTTTTGCATGCGCGTGTGAGTGACCCCCACGCCCACCAAATTTCAACGGAATCGAGTACGAACGGAGTTGCGTCACGTCCGGAGACCGTTTTTGTATATTTTCATGGAGAAAATCATAGTAAATGAATCGAGTGTCGAAATGCACCGAAATTTTGCATGCGTGTTTGTGTTGCACACTGTAGCATGTGAAAAAAAATGGTGCCGTTTCATGACTTTGCGAAAGAGAACACCTCGCGGGTGCCCGTCCCCCCTAACCGATACCTCAGGTTTCTACTGCAACTACATGTGGACATGGACGTACCAGACCCAACTTTTGCATGCGCGTGTGAGTGACCCCCACGCAAAATTTCAACGGAATCAGAGTACGAATGGACGTTGCGTCACGTCCGGAGACCGTTTTTGTGTATTTTCACGGAGAAAATCATAGTAAATGCATCGAGTGTCGAAACGCACCGAAATTTTGCATGCGTATTTGTGTTGCACACTGTAGCATGTGAAAAAAAAGGTGCCGTTTCATGACTTTGCGAAAGAGAACACCTCGCGGGTGCCCGTCCCCCCCTAACCGATACCTCAGGTTTCTACTGCAACTACATGTGGACATGGACGTACCGCACCCAACTTTTGCATGCGCGTGTGAGTGACCCCCACCGGGCCCCACGCCAAATCTCAACGGAATCATAGTACGAACGGATGTTGCGTCACGTCCGGAGACCGTTTTTGTGTATTTCACGGAGAAAATCATAGTAAATGCATCGGTTAGGAGGTTGGGCGGTGGCCGCCGTGGCATCGCTAGGTTGGGCGGTATCGGGCCGGGCCCAGTCGATGCCCAAACCCTTTTTTTCCCTTTCCATCGCCGTATACCGCTACGCACGGCGAAACCCTACCCCCACTCGCCCCCGTACGCCGCCCCGTGCCCATCGTCGCCCTATCACCACTCGCCCCCACGTACGACCATCGCCGTCCACCGCCTCACAGTGCCGCAAAAAAGCAGGCGCATCCTACTGTCGTCAACGCCGCACGTTGCCGCACTTGGTGACAGGACGCTCAACAGCCGTCGGCGCATCTCGCCGACATACGGCTGCCCACTTTCCCTTTGCCACAGCCGCTGCTCGGCGGCTGTCGCCCGTATCAAGGTGACATTTTCCCGCCCCGTACAGTTTCTGCTAGTGGTATTGCATAGTTGTATATATTAATGGGAAAAAAAATTGACATGCAGTATGGACATCGATGGTGTCATTCCATGTTCCATAGAGAAGTGGATAAGTCTCATTGAGAAATTAACAACCGCTCAGCGATTTAGGTTCTACGAAACAACCTTGCAAGAGATGTTGATCATTCCATCAGTACAAATCAGAGATTTTTTGCTGCATTTTATGATTCTAGGTTACAACACAAATAGCAAAAAATTCATGATAAAAGAAGAAACTGGCAGTAAAGGTCTTATTTCACTTAGACCGGACGACGTGTTTTCAATATTTGGGTTTAAGAATGAAGGTGAGGATGTTTTTGGAATTCTTGCGATGGAAGGAAAAACGTTAATAAAGAAAATTCCTATTCAGTACGTTCACAAAAAAAATGGTCAGATAAAGATAGATGACTTGATCCAAAAAATTGTGAGGAATAAATCCGCCGACGATGAGTTTCTTCGGATGGCTGTTCTTGTTTTATTGGGGACTATTATTGCACTGATGTCGGCTGTTTCCATACCAAAGGAGTACTACGCGTTGGTGCATGACGTGAAGCGGATCAGCACGTTGAACTTGAACTCGTTCATTTTGCGAACTTGTTTGATGGAGATCGGTAAACTTAAGCAGGACGGCCGTGTGAGGCATTGGCCATGTGGCAACCTAGCCCTAATCCAAGTATGGTATTAATTAATGCTATTTAATATTCCTTCATGTTATGCGTTCGTAATTTATTTTGTCATTTGTTTTGTAGTACTCACTAGTAGAAAAAGGGCCTAATGTGAAGCTCATTAGTCCCAGTTTGTAATTGAACCGGCACTAATGTGACCATTAGTGCCGGTTCCAACGGCTAGGTGGGCGGCGCTCATTAGTACCGGTTCGTGGCTAACCTTTAGTACCAGTTCGTGCCACGAACCGGTACTAAAGAGGTGGTGGCAGGCTGTTGTCAGGCTGGGGCCCCACCAGCACCTTTAGTACCGGTTCATGCCACGAACCGGGACTACAGATGCACCTTTTGTCCCGGTTCGTCTAACCAACCGGGACTAAAGATATCACTATATATAGTGCTTCGTCCAGCCCGAGCCGAAGCGCTCTGTTTTTCCCCTCCTCTCTGTTTTTCTTCCCCTCTTGCTCGAGCTCACCTCCATTTTTGCCAAAATTTGTGAAGATTTGAAGGCACCCCATCCATCCAAGTGATCACAAAGGTTAGCAACTTTGTCCTTTTATCTCTCATTGCTAGATTAGCTCTTGCATGCTCTATAAGTATAGTGATTTGTGGGTTTTTTAGTTTGGGAGGAATTATATGTGATAGTTTATTTGATTTATATGCAATTTGAGGTCAAAATAACTCTTAGTTTGCATATGTAGGTGTGGTTTACTTAGTGCCTTCCCGTCTCCGTCCTAACCACCGTCGATCGTCTGCACCGTCCCGTCGCCGGCACCACCTTGTGGTGAGCCTCTTGTTCTTATCTTTTTTATATATAAAAAATCATGTTTGTGTGATTTATATATATAGTTACTTGTATAATTATCTTACCCGGCCCGTACGTTGTTTGTTATACATAGTGCCATGGTTTTGATATCCGTCCCCGTCGGCCCTCGTCCGGGTTATGATTCATATGTGGTATATTCTCTTTTAAAACTATTTGTTGCATTTCGTGTTTATGACAAATTATGCCCATCAAGTTGACATAGATATTTTTATCTAGGAGGTATGTGAACCGGAAATTCCAACTGACCCTATTGTCGAGAGGTTAAATTTAGTTGACAAAGAAAACGAGTATTTGAAAGAAAAATTGAAAAGCATTGAGGGGGAGAAGATGGAATTGGAGTTGCATGTTGCCGATGTCGTCGATGATCACAAGATCAAGATGGAGAAAATGCGCTTGAAGATTAGAAAGATTAGAAAATATGCCATCGATAGTGAGGCTTGGTATCATTATGCTGTTGGCTCAATTGTTACCTTAGTTGCGATCTTGATCGCATTTGTTGTTGCATTTAAATGCTTTAGCTAGAGAGTTATTTGTATGTTGTTTTATGAGAATAAGTGTTGTATGAACTTGTATTAATTTGGTCTTTTCGGTGCTGTGTAATGAAGATGAGCCGGCAATGGATGTACGATGACCGATGCTTTCCCCAGTTCGTTAATGGCGTGCGTACTTTTCTGCTTGCGGCTGAGGCAAACAAGCGGGCGGATGGTTTTATGCCTTGTCCTTGTGCTGGCTGTAAGAATGATCGGAATTACTCTAAGTCAAGAACCATTCACGTCCACCTGTTTGAGTCCGGTTTCATGCCCCACTATAATGTTTGGACAATGAAGAAGAAGAGGACGACGACAGCTATCCTGGCCATGGGTTCCCTGAATACGATGGTACAACAATGGGGGAAGAAGCTGAGCCGGCATTGCGGGAAGAAGCAGAAGAAGAGGCATCAGATGAGCCCGCTGATGATCTAGATCGGGCCATTGCCGATGCAAAGAGAAACTGCGCAAGTGAAAAGGAGAAGAAGAAGTTGCAGCGCATGTTAGAGGATCACAAGAAATTGTTGTACCCGAATTGCGAAGCTGACAAGAAAAAGCTGGGCACCACACTGGAATTGCTGCAATGGAAGGTAGAGAATGGTGTATCTGACAAGGGATTTGGAAAGTTGCTGATAATGTTAAAGAAGATGCTTCCAAAGGACAACGAATTGCCCGAGAGTACGTACGAAGCAAAGAAGGTTGTCTGCCCTCTAGGATTAGAGGTCCAGAAGATACATGCATGCCCTAATGATTGCATCCTCTACCGCGGTGAGTACGAGGATTTGAACGCGTGCCCGGTATGCGGTGCATTGTGCTATAAGATCAGCCGCGATGACCCTGGTGATGTCGAGGGCGAGCGCCCCAGGAAGAAGATTCCTGCCAAGGTGATGTGGTATGCTCCTATAATACCACGGTTGAAACATTTGTTCCAAAACAAAGAGCATGCCAAGTTGATGCGATGGCACAGAGAAGACCGTAAGAAAGACGGGAAGGTGAGAGTACCCGCTGACGGGTCGAAGTGGAGAAAAATCGAGAGAAAGTACTGGGAGGACTTTGCAGGTGACGCAAGGAACATATGGTTTGGTCTAAGCACAGATGCCATTAATCCATTTGGGGAGCAGAGTAGCAATCATAGCACCTGGCCTGTGACTATGTATGTATAACCTTCCTCCTTGGTTGTGCATGAAGCGGAAGTTCATTATGATGCCAGTGCTCATCCAAGGCCCTAAGCAACCCGGCAACGACATTGATGTGTACCTAAGGCCATTAGTTGAAGAACTCTTACAGCTGTGGAATGGAAAAGGTGTACGTGCGTGGGATGAGCACAAACAGGAGGAATTTGACCTACATGCGTTGCTGTTTGTGACCATCAATGATTGGCCTGCACTCAGTAACCTTTCAGGACAGACAAACAAGGGATACCGCACATGCACGCACTGTTTGGATGATACCGACATTATATATTTGGATAATTGTAAGAAGAATGTGTACCTGGGGCATCGTCGATTTCTTTCGAGCAGGCATCCCGTAAGAAAGAAAGGCAAGCATTTCAAAGGTGAGGCAGATCACCGGACGAAGCCTTGCCACCGTACTGGTGATGATGTACATGATATGGTCAAAGATTTGAAGGTAATCTTTGGAAAGGGTCCTGGCGGACAATCTGTTCCGAATGACGCTGACGGACGCGCACCCATGTGGAAGAAGAAATCTATATTTTGGGACCTACCCTATTGGAAAGACCTAGAGGTCCGCTCTGCAATCGACGTGATGCACGTGACGAAGAATCTTTGCGTGACCCTGCTTGGCTTCTTGGGCGTGTATGGGAAGACAAAAGATACACCGGATGCACGGGAGGACCAGCAACGTATGCACAGAAAATACGGCATACATCAGGGTCATGCCAGCTATGCTCTTACCAAAGAAGAGAAGAAAATCTTCTTTGAATGCCTGCTCAGTATGAAGGTCCCATCTGGCTTCTCATCGAATATAAAGGGAATAATAAATATGGCAGAGAAAATGTTCCAGAACCTAAAGTCTCATGACTGCCACGTGATTATGACGCAACTGCTTCTGGTTGCATTAAGGGGGCTTCTACCGGAAAACGTTCGATTAGTCATTGTGAAGCTATGTGCATTCCTCAATGCAATCTCTCAGAAGGTAATCGATCCAGAAACCATACCAAGGTTAGAGAATGATTTGGTGCATTGTCTTGTCAGTTTTGAGTTGGTGTTCCCACCATCCTTCTTCAACATCATGACGCACGTCCTAGTTCACCTATGCGAAGAGATTAACGTTCTGGGTCCTGTATTTCTACACAATATGTTCCCCTTTGAGAGGTTCAGGGGAGTCTTAAAGAAATATGTTCATAACCGTGCTAGGCCAGAAGGAAGCATCACCAAGGGCCATGAAAATGAGGAGGTCATTGAGTTTTGTATTGACTTTATTCCTGACCTTAAGCCGATTGGTGTTTCTGAATCGCGGCATAAGGGCAGACTGGGTGGAAATGGCACGCTAGGACCGGAACAAATAATATGTATGGACGGGCATTCTCTTACTCAAGCACACTACACAGTTCTACAAAATTCCGCCTTGGTGGCTCTGTATATGGAGGAACACAAGAATATTCTACGCTCCAAACACCCGGAGCAGTCTGACGACTGGATTACACATGAACAAACGGGGACTTTCGCCGGTTGGTTGTAGACACGTGCCATGCATGACGACGCTGTTGACGATGACCTGTACTTGCTGTCCCAGTTACCATCTTCGAATATAATGACTTTCAACGGGTACGAGATAAATGGGAATACATTTTACATGATCGCCCAAGATAAGAAGAGCACCAACCAAAACAGTGGTGTCCGCTTTGATGCAGCAACCAAGAGTGGAAAGGACACATATTATGGTTACATAGAGGAGATATGGGAACTTGACTATGGACGTGGTTTGAAGGTCCCTTTGTTTCGGTGCAAAAGGGTCAATATGACGTGAGGCGGGGTAACGGAAGACCCGCAGTATGGAATGACAACAGTGGATCTCAACAATCTTGCGTACGCTGACGAACCATTCGTCCTAGCCAATGATGTGGCGCAGGTTTTCTATGTGAAGGACATGTCTACCAAGCCGAGAAAAAGAAAAGATAAGGAAGCGAATACATCATACGATGAGCCAAAGCGCCACATAGTTCTTTCAGGGAAAAGAAACATCGTGGGAGTGGATGACAAGACAGACATGTCAGAGGATTATGAAAAGTTTGATGAAATTGCTCCCTTCACAGTGAATATTGACCTGAGCATGCAGTTAAATGATGAAGATTGTCCATGGTTACGGCACAAAGGGACACACGCGAAGAAAAAGTTTCACACCCAAAGATCCCACTCTGGGATGTGACCGGCTTCACTGTCATCACTTTCTTCTTTAGTGAGTTCTGGACTTATATAACTGGAAAGCCCCACTTTGGACAAACCGTAGGGAATCTTTGTAATAGTTACGGTGCTTATGTGTTTTGGCATTTGAAACGTGTACTTTTGTGCTTCGGACAAATGTGTACCTTTCTGACTTCATTTGCTATTTTTCAGCTCATTTACTGATTTTTTTGAGCTAAATGACCCTAAAATTGAAAAGCACTACAAAATGAACTCTAAAAAGGTTGAAAGTTGGCATGGTTTCATCATTACACCCACATAGCATGTTCTAAAAAGTTGAGAGGGTTACGGCAAAAACTGGATCCACTTCATGTACAAAATGGACAATCTCTTTCGAAGTATCAGGGTTTCGGACGAAAACTCATCTGTTACAAAGGCATTTCATTTTTTTAAACTTATTTCAACTCCAGACTTTTTGTGCGTTCAGTATGCACCATTCAAAGCCACGTCATCAATTTTCAACCCTTTCTGACTTTGTTTGCTATTTTTCATGCATTTACTGATTTTTTTGAGCTAAATGACCCTGAAATTGAAAAGCACTACAAATGAAGACTAAAAAGATTGAAACTTGGCATGGTATCATCATTTCACCCACATAGCATGTTCTAAAAAGTTGACATGGTTACGGCAAAAACTGGATTCACTTCGTGTACAAAATGGACAATCTCTTTCGAAGTATCAGGGTTTCGGACGAAAACTCTTCTGTTACAAAGGCATTTCATTTTTTTAAACTTATTTCAACTCCAGACTTTTTGTGCGTTCAGTATGCACCATTCAAAGCCACGTCATCAATTTTCAACCCTTTCTGACTTCATTTGCTATTTTTCATGCATTTACTGATTTTTTTGATCTAAATGACCCTGAAATTGAAAAGCACTACAAATGAACTCTGAAAAGGTTGAAACTCGGCATGGTATCATCATTTCACCCACATAGCATGTTCTAAAAAGTTGACAGGGTTACGGCAAAAACTGGATCCACTTCGTGTACAAAATGGACAATCTTTTTCGAAGTATCAGGGTTTCGGACGAAAACTCATCTGTTACAAAGGCATTTCATTTTTTTTAAATAACCTAAGTATTACCAAATTGAATATAATTATAAAATACACTAATATTAAACATAAGAAAAAAGAATCACTGAAAAATCTATTTTTAAAGTAAAGTTATTCACAAACTAGTGATTCACACAAATTTCAAATAATTCAAATTTGAAAACTACTGGCACTAACAGAAAGTTTGTAATTTTTTGTACCTAAAGTAAAAATATTCACAAAGAAACTCTAAATACAGCAAAAAACAACTCAGAAATAAATAAAGCAGAAAAGAAAAAAAAGAAAAAAAAAGCCCGCCTACTGGGCCACAGCGGCCTGCATACGACTAGAAACACAACCTGTAGTTGGGCCAGGATGCAGGCCCGCAAGCCCAGTAGGCCCAACAGGGCATCGCAGCAGAGGTAGGCCCAGAAGGCCTGCATTAGAGAGGAGCTCGGGGCAGAAGCCGTGGCGGGGCTTATAAGCTGGTGCGGGCGCCCCTCGGCAAGCAAGGTGGGACTAAACTTGCCCGCACCGCACCTGCGCCAGCGCACCACCTTTAGTACCGGGTCGTGGCTCCAACCGGTACTAAAGGGGGGTCTTTAGTACCGGTTGGAGCCACGACCCGGTACTAAAGGGGTGCGCTTCCCGCCGCTTGGCCTGGCCAAAACAGACCTTTAGTACCGGTTGGTGGCTCCAACCGGTACTAAAGGTCCATCCCGACAATTCAAAATTTTGCAGTTTCATCTCCCTCTTCGTCTCTGCTTTCGACATCGCCGCCGCCCCCGTCGCCACCCCCGTCGCGCGCCGTCGCCGTCGCCGCCCCCGTCGCCATCGCCGCCCCCGTCCCCGTCGCCGCCCCGACCCGTCCCCGTCGCTGTCCCCGTCGTCGCCGTCTCGTGCCGCCGCCCCGTCGCCGCCCCAATCGCCCCACGCTGTGAGCCCCCTGCGCCATGGCCGCGCCCTCGATCATCCGATCGAGCCCGCCCGCACACACACACACACACACACACACACACACTGTACACACACACACTACACAAACACACATTTTTCTTAATTATTTTCTGTTTTCTGTTTTTTTGTTTTTTATACTTTTAGTTATATAAATGTTAGATTAATGTCAAAGTTTTAGCTACATGAATTAGATTAATGTCAAAGGTTTAGCTAGATGAATTAGATTAATGTCAAATTGTTAGATGATCGAATTAGATATATTAATGTCAAATGTTAGATGAATTAGATAGAAATGTTAGATTAATGTCAAATGTTAGATGAATTAGAGGAATTAGATAGAAATGTTAGATGAATTAGTTTTTTATACTTTTAGTTATAGTTGAATTAGATATATTAATGTTAGATGATCGAATTAGTTTTTTATACTTTTGTCAAATATGTTAGATGAATTAGCTAGATATATTAATGTTAGATGAATTAGCTAGCTAGATATCATATGTCAAAGTTTGAATTTTGACATATGCAATATTTGATCATATGTCAAAGTTTGACTTTTGACATAGATTTATCAAGAATGCCCCCAAGAGAATCCGTTATGTTACATTTGCATATAGAATTTGTATATAAGAAATCACAATCACCAATCATTTAAAAAATGTTACATTTGCATATAGATCGAATTTGTTATCGACGTCAACGATATGCCCGGCCCGCATCCTCGCCGTCGACCCGTTCGCGACGACGTCCTGCTTCAGAGGAGCCATATCCGGGACTGGGCTCCGCCGGGCTGGCACTGGGAGGTGCTACCTTCAGGGGCACGCCGCTTGGTGAGGAACCCGGGTCCCGTCGTCGACCCGGAGCTCCTTTGGTGGCGTTCGCGTGGGCCACTTTCGGCGCCAAGGGAGTCGGCCCCGCCGGAGGTGGTACGTCGCCGTGTCAGGGAGGAGGACGAGCACGTCCGTCGCTACATGGCTGCGTTGGACGTCAGGTTCTCCAATACCTGGCAGGTTCTTCAGGGATCTCACCCGAGCTATGATCCTGTGATGGTTCCTTCTCTTTGGGTGTCCACCGACCGCGCCTCAGGAACCGCGAGTGAACTAGATTATTCGATAGTATTCGATCTGTATTAGCTAGCTAGTGATGTATTCGATAATATTCAAGACGATGTATTCGAGATTATATATATTATTCGATAATATTCCAGACGATGTATTCGAGATTATATTCGATGATGGATATATTATGTACTATGATTCAGTTTTTCCTTATTGATTGCATGCATGCATTCTAATTTGAATACTAAATTATTTTATATTTCTTTTGGATTAGTTAAATAAAAGTTATGGACAATACCGGCAGAGAAGGAGAGGAGGCCCTGTTCAACATCATACGCTCATCGCCTAGCCCAGATGAGTTTGACGAAGATGACGGCTCACAATATCTGAACCCTACCGGTGAGGATATGATATTTGATGAAGACGAATGAATAGATGAAGTCCAGAACTATGATGACGAAGAAAATGTTGATCTTGAAATAACAAAGACCGGCGAGGTATATTTATATAAAGCAGGCATCTAGTGATCATCACATGTTTTAATTGATTTGTATATATATATTAACGAATCGATCTTTCTTCTTTCAGCCCTCCGGATCGAGAAAATCTTCTACAGGTAGCAGGACAGTGCGAGGCCCGGCCAAAAAGTTGAACGATGGCGTAAAGTACAACATCGATGCTAACAAACCTAATGGCGAACCAAGCGAGCCTAAGAAGAATACGGGCAAGTTCGTTCGTTAGTGCGGAGTTCTTGTGAAGGACCAAATTCCGATCTCCATTCAAGAATGGAAAAAGCCAGCAAAGGAACGTCCAGATCTTACTTTTGTTGACCAAAGAGCAAAAAATCTGCTTTGGAAATCTCTCATGTCACATTTCACCCTACCAGATCATTTCACAGATGCAGATGTGCAAAAAGTCAAGGACCCTGCTCTTAGGAAGATGGCGGTTGCATTCAACAACCACAAGAAAAGTATATGGGCCAAGTACGTCGAAGGAGGAAAGAAGACTCTAGAATTCACGGGAACACTGGAGAAGCAAAGAGATCACTGGCCCGCTTTCATGAAATTCAAGGAATCGGAATTAGCTAAGAAACGGTCGAGAATAAACAAGCTCAATGCCACAAAAAAGGAGCATTACCATAGGCTGGGGCCAGGTGGCTATGCGGTGGTCCAGCCTAAGTGGGATAAGGCTGAGCAAGAGATGATGGATGCAGAGGTCATTCCAGTAACATTGAGCTGGCCCCCCAGGTGCAGGACTTGGTTCTATGCGCATGGGGGGCGTTGGACCCAAAGACAGGCCAGGTTTTGGAGCGGGCAAGTCTTAAGGGAGCCGACCTCGATATAATTGTTGCAATAGAAGAGGCTCGAACGGGGGTGTTCACGCCCAACAGAGAGAACGACGAGCTTACGCGCGCCCTGAAGAACCCTGAACACCCGGGAAGAACATGAGGCAAAGGCGTTGTTCCGTGGTTTGAGGGGTTTGTGGATTGGAACGCCGACTATAGAAGCCGTGCGAGAAAGAAGATGGAGGAGGAGAAGAAGAGGAAGCTGGAGGAGGAGCAGAGGAAGCAGGAAGCAGAACGCCTTCAAGGCCTAGAATCAAGGCACGCGGAGTTGGCACTCCAATTCCAGCGGCAGCAGCAGTAGATCGACTCACTTAGCAAGGAAAGGGGGTCTCAGCAGCGGCAGCAGCTAGCGGATCCAGCATTGGATAGCACTGTCCCATCCATGCCAAGAGGCAGCGTGGGTTCCACCCTGGGCGATGAGGCACTGATGGATAGATACCCTGTGGATGACATCATGGATAACACTAATTGTGAGCTACACTTCAAAATGAAGAACATATCCATGAAGGTGGCGGACGCCGTTGCTTATACAAATCCCCATGAAGCAACCTTCCATTGCAACCCGATTCTAGCTGGCTATGCTCGTGTCGTGGTTGATGAAGTGGTGGCACAATATTCGGGGCTAGAGCTTGACATTCCTGGAGGTGACGACGAGCACACACTGGGAGAGGCCATATATCGTATCATTCTATGGAGAAAGGATTGCATCATCTTTCCAAGGCCATCGACACCACGTCAGCCGACTGCTCCTCGAAGTCCGCCACCGCGTCAGCAGACTCCCGCTCCTCCAAGTCATCAGCCATCACCTCAGCAGAGTCCTACTCCTTCAAGTCCGCCAACGCGTCAGGCCACTCCTCGTCCTCCAAGTCCGGCACCGCGTCAGCCCACTCCTCCTCCATGTCCAGCACCGCGTCAGCCCAGTCCTCCTCCTCCAAGTTAGGCACCGTGTCAGCCGTCTCTGCCGCCTCAGTGGGCTCTGCAGCCTCAGCGTCAGCCCAGTCCTCCTCCTCCAAGTCAGGCACCGTGTCAGCCGTCTCCGCCGCCTCAGCGGCCTTCGCCGCCTAAGCAAAAGCGGAAGAGAGCCACCGCAGCTATGGCGGCTAGCGGTACAAGTACAGGACGCAAAATATACCAATTTGGTCCAAGCCTCGTGCCTCTTCCGAAGAGGCCTTACGACATGACTGTGGAGGAAAACGAAGCCGAAGTGCAAGCCCAACTGAGGGCCCATTTTCGACCGAAACCGCCACCGCCGCCAAAGGAGAAAGTGCCTGACGATGTCATTGACCACTTTATTTGTATGGCTGCTGAACCAGCTCCCAAGCCTATTGACTCAGACTATGAGCGCCAAATCAGGTAGGCATATCAAGCACAACAAAAGAAGGAGTCGAGCTCGAGCTCGAACCAAGCAGCTGCCAAAAAAAGCGAGAAAACTGTTCCCCAGCTGGGAGAACAGGCGGTGCAATCGATCCCCCCGCTCATTGTACCAACACACATGAGTACCGGCGCCAATCAGCTGGTAATAATCGACGATCATAGAAGGAAGGCTGCAGAGATCGGATGCACTATAGAACAACTCCTAGAGATCGAGCCCATGGAAAAGTTTACAGAGCAGGAACTAAAACGGAAATATACCCGCGGCGAACCTCTGGTCAAACCAGAGGAGGTCAAGAAGCTCCCAATGAGAATGTATGAATTGCATGAATGGTACATGAAAATTGTAGGGTAACGCAGCAGAAAACAAAAATTTTCCGACCTACGCACCAGCCTAGGACCACTATGGAGACTGCATACAAGGTTTGATCATTTTCGTTACCGACTCATAGCGCAGCGAAAGTAGAGTCGATGACGATCGGTGGTGCAGATCCCCGCAGCTAGGATTTACAACCTCCCAACCGCGAGGATGTATACCCTCGTCTTCCCTTCGGACAGCCCTCCGGGAGGCGGTTGAACAGTCCCCTGGACGGTGTCGCGGACAGCCCTTCGGGAGGACCTTCGAAACTCGAACGGTCACTCGGACAGCCCTTCGGGAGGACTCACAGAACTCGGACCGTCACTTGGACAGCCCTTCGGGAGGCACTCACGAACAGCCCCTCGGGCACTAAGATCGAAACTACGACCTCTCTACAGAGTTGCACACATACGGTGTCAACTATCCGGCAGGGCTTCGCCGTCCAGAACTAGTTCCCACCGGAACCCAGACAGCCTTTCGGCTCTACGAAACTCTTTTCGTGGGAGGGAGAGGGAAGCCAGATCATTGCATGGCACTTGTATGTGAGAAGGAGTGAGTCTTTAGGCAGCCCCCTCCACCCCTATTTATAGGCCAAGCCCAAGGGTGGCTTCTCCAAGAAGCCAAGGGGAAAAATACCAAAGGACCCTCAAGGTGGCTTCTCCAAGAAGCCACCCAAAAAGCACTTTCACTATTCACGACGACATTTTTCAGCGTCCGTTCAAACTGAAAATATTTATGTGGGCTTAGAACATTTCCAGTACCCACTAAAATAATTTTCAACGCGTTCTGGAACAATTCCAGTTTAGTGATTTCATCTGCGAAAAGCATCTGAAGCGGTTCCGGCAGCCCCGGAACATTTCCGGTTTTTCTTCCAGAAAATTCCCAGAAGTTTCCAGAATGATTCTGGCATCCTCCAAGAATTATCAGGCATGTGCCGAAACCATTTTGACTTAATGGTATCCCCTGAAACAACTTTTCAGTTTCACCGGAACTCATCCGGTGACCTCTCTCTGCGGAACTTTTCCGCTGTCCAAAACTTTTCGGTGTCCGAAACTTTTTCGGTGATTTTCTCTCAGACTCCCTGTCTAGTATTCAGCAGATAGATGACACTTAAGCGTGTGACCCTATAGGTTCGGTGAAGTATAGACATGACCTGGAACCCCTTCCGATCAATGATCAACATCGGAGCCGTGGACACCCATATTGACCCCTATACCCACACGAATGAATATTCGAGTGAACCTCCAGTTGCCGTGCGCTATTCCTGTTGCTTCACGATATGTTACAAATACCCGAGGTTAGACATGTTGGCATCCCCGTGGATCAACAACTTGTCCACTATGCCAGTTACCCCGTTATCGGTATTGTTCTCTTTTCTCGTTACCGTGTTCCGGCATCCCCGTGATCAAATCACAAAGTGTCTGGCCAGACGATGATGGATACCGTAACACCGAGAGGGCCCAGAGATATCTCTCCATCGTCAGAGGAGCAAATCCCAATCTTGAGCTATCAAGTTACTTGACATACTTTCCCATGAACCCGTAAGCCGCCGTAATAGCCATCCATTTACGGATGACGTTTAACAAACCCCAAAGTTCATGAATCAAGCATGAAGAAACTCGATACTCTCATGGTCTGAGGAATCATGCAAACATTAACCATCTCTGTGTTATTAACCATTAACTCATGACGAATGTATCTCATAGCATAGCATCAATTCGGGTCGATTCAACACAAATGTCCTTCCTGACATTGTGCCCTCAAAGTTGCTGGCATAGACATGCCCATGATTGGAAAAACATAATCATCATGCAACACTTGAGCTAGTCTTAGAGGCACGACTAGGAATACATTTTACCGTTTATTATACCACACGTGCACATGGGTTTTCCCCAGAGCCTTTATGGATATACGGGCTCGGGAACCATAGCAGTTATAGCATGGAATATAAACTTAATTAGGAACAGGGAGATAATTAATAACATTTATTATTTCCTCTAGGGCATATCTCCTACAGACTCCCACTTGCACTAGAGTCAATAATCTAGTTGATGCTAATGCACTTTACACCTGTGGCACACCGGTGTAAATATACTTCGCTTGTGGTATAGCCTGATGTCCAACGGATCTGACGACTTCAGCTCCGTGTGTATCTTTGCATATCCTCGCGTTTTCACGCCTTCACAAAATTCATATTTTGTGTGGACTTGGCTTGGTATGTATGTGAATCACAGGTCGAACCTGGATTCCTCAGACTGAGTTATGGAGCAACTACTTGCAGTAGTGTCCCATGATTCAACATCTTCTTTGTCGCTTTTAAAAGCGGCAACATACTTCGCCTCTGTTATAGAATTCGCCACAGTAACTTGTTTGGAACAATTTCCAACTACCGTGCCACCATATTGTGTTTTACACAAAACCCTCAAATTAAATCAAAAATCGCTTGGAGCATGGATGAAGACTGTATCGATGTAACCTTTTACAACGAAATCTTCATGATCTCCGTTTGCGAGAAAACATGTCATCAGTGCTACTATAGTACTCAATGACCCTTTTTCACTGTTGTCCCATGATCAGAACTTTTGATCACCTTGGTATCTATACTCGCAAAAACTTTGGAGTATTGGACATATCTGGTTGTTTTTACATACCATGGAATACATGATTAATCCAAACACAAGAGTGTGTGGAATCTCCATCATGTATTTTGCTCATCAGTGTTTTGGGACACCGAGTCTTGCAAAAACTCTTTCCATGTGACTTCGGCAAGAATCACTCCTTGACGGTTTTTAATGCTAAAAGGTTTTAGCATTTTGTCAATATGTATCTTTGCTCAGCCCCATCAGGTAAATCTATCTCCATAGATCATCATGCCTAATATTAAGGCTATTTAGCCCAAGCACTTCATCAAAAAACCCTTTTTAAATGAAGTCCTAATTCGTGTCAAGAAATTTAATTCCAATTAACAATGTGTCAAGCACACAACGTTTTTAGAAATATTATTATGCTCCCACTTACTTTCTTGAATCACAAGCATCTTCGTTACCCATTGATGAAGTCAAAACCCTTTTAACCATTTCATCAAAACACAAAGATTCCAACTCCATTTTGCTCTCTTCTGTCCATTGCTGGAACTCTGAAGTTTGCATACTTACTAGCATCCTCTGGAATGACAAAATACCTTGGACTGTAACACATGCAAGTCCTTGGTTTCATTTCCATCAGGTGGAAATCCTTTTGCCATCCATTGTTTTATATCTCATGATATGAAATATGTATTAATTGCTAGTTCAACCCGAACCGACTTTAAGCATCGCTACGGTGAAGCAACCTCATCGTAGTCAACTCCTTGAACTTGTATATTGCAACAAGTCGAGCTTTATGGATAAAACATTTTTATTCGTATCAGTTATAGTTCCATAAATATTCTTCAGACTCTAAGTCTTCCGAAAGGTGTATCAAGGTTTTAATCTTGAATCACTTATATGGAAACTATCTCGGATTGTATTGGCATTTAGCCAATTCCGGAGTCAGGGCCCATCAATGCTTCCTTGTGTATCGTAGGTATACTGTTGTCTAACAACAATATCTCGTTTGCGCACCTAAGAGGTTTGCACGAGCCTTGCCTACGTGGTTCAGCTGCAAGTTCGACCGAAGTCCATACATTTTATTGTAGAGACTTCCGTATCAGTCGCAGTAGGAAACTCTGGAATTGCTTCCAAGGTCTCTTTCCTTTGACCTGATGACGAAGATACTGTTTATCTTGTCGAGTTGCACTATTCTCCCACTCATCTTTTGAAAGAACCATTTTCTTCAAAAAGCATACCGTTCTTTGTGGCAAACCTATTTGCCTCGGTATAGTGAGGGAGGAATACCCAATTACTTGGGATAACCTACAAAGTAGCACTTGCCTGATTTGAAATAGGTTTGTAACCTTTTACACAAGCCCCATATTCCAAATGTTAAGAAAAGATATGACATGGTTGGGCATACCATACCATGGTGTCATTTCAACAGACCCGATTGAGCTCTTTTCAGTGTAAAAGCCGCAGTCTCTAAAGCATCACCTTAAAAGGGATAATGGCAAATTTATTTATGTCATCTTTGATCTTACCATGTCATAAATGGTTCGATTACATCTTCACGGACTTTCCACTCACAGTGGTGTTCCGGGAGGTGTAAGTTATGAAACTCTTTTCACAACTCATCAGACATTCGCTAAACTTGTAACTCAAATATTTCTTTCTGCAATCGAATTGTAGAAACATAATTTTCTTGTTACAATAACTTCTACTTCATTTTGAAAACCTTTCAAATGATTTCAAAAGATCCAGACTTACATCTCATCAAGTAAATATCCATATATCTACTTGAGTCATTTCTGAAGATAGATAAATCCACTACTTGCAACAACATTTATCGGACTACATATATCAAAATGTATGATCACCAATAAGTTCTTTGCTTGTTCCTTATGGCCTGTGAACGGTATTTCAGTCACTTTACTTTTTGGAGGAAAGTTGCAAGTGTCAGGTGATTCAAAATCAAACGACTTCAAAATCCATCATAATGGAATTTTCCATGCGGGTTTCTCCAATGTGACCAAATGCAGTGCCACACTTGTGTGGTATTCTTTTAGTCTTATGACATTTAGCGTCAGTGTTATGGATGTATCATATTACCATCAATATTCATAACATACGTCCCATCTAGGATGGAAGCATGGCCCTTCATGTTATTCATAATACTGAACAACAATTGTTGTTTTTATGAACAACTCTTTTGCAACAAACATTGTGCAACGAGCTAGAGTGTATGAAACTCTAAAATGAATTATGAAAGTAAACCCAGAGGTAATGTATTATTATCAATATTCATAACATACATCTCATTCATAATGAAAGTATGGCCCTTATGTTATTCATAACATCGAACATCAAAAGTTCTCTTATAAACAACCTTCTTGCAAGATACCTTATGCAATGGGCTAGAGTTTGTGAAACCCCAAACGAATTATAAAAATAAATACAGACGGTAATACACCGATGGAAGGTATAGTAACATTTACTATGTTCCCTGTGTATACCTAAACCTCATTTCTGGCTAGTCTTTTAGGCCATAGTAGTTCTTACATCGAATTGCAACAGAATGCAATCGAGCGGGTATCTTTGTGATTGTCTCACAATACCCAAGAATTAGTGATTAACATGTTTAACCATAATTCCCAAGAACTATATCTTTTACCAGCATTCTATACATCAAAAACTTGTATGACATTCATACATGAGCTGGATATTCCAGTCTTCTTTCTTTTTGCCTTTATACTTCTAACAGTTTAACTTTCAGTATTTCTCCTACTCTCAGAAGAAGCATCCAACTTAAGAGTGGCGTTAGCCCCGGACTTCCTAGGCATGAAAGTTTCACTAACACCCTTCGGACACTTCCATTCTCTTTAAGTTGTTTGTTTTATTCACCTTTCATCATATGACAGGCGTTCTACTGGATCCCTCTCTTATTAGTCTAATGCATAGTAAACTCCTTTACTAATAGTTTGCAAACAAACATTGCTTTGGATATCTCATATCTTTTAGCCTTTGTCTGTCTCTGAAAATGATTTTCAGATTCCATGAATATCACATAACTATCCAAACTTTCGAAGTTCGGGTCTCATGGAAGCAAACATATTGCACTTGACTAAAAATGGAATTCTAGCTTTTGGATCGAAGGACGAGAGTCACATGATCCATAGCATAAGCGAGAGAATACCAAAAGTATGTGATAGGACAAAGTCCTTCTTGGCACTCTTGAGGACAATCCTCACATTACGTTACCAACCGTAAAGTTTTAACCAGATATTTAACAGCTATTCAATTTTAATAGGGAAGGTGGAAACGCGAGCCATTATTCTACAACTATTAGCAAACCACACTTAGACAGTGTTCATAATTAATTGCACTGAGAATTAAACAAGTTAATTCAACAGTGCGCTCCCACTCAAATCAATATCTCTCATAATTGATTGTGAGTGATTCAAGATCCATATTACAATTCAACGCCAAGGATGTGTCCATCTCAAGTGACGAGAATTGCAATCGGTAGGCCAACTTGCCAATCACATCTCTATGTGACTCTTGTTCATCTTTCGATGGGCGTGTTCCGAGCTCAGGACGCTCCTCCAGAACGTCAAGACAACCAAGTGATCTTGCTGCGAGGTCTCAACTCACCCGCCTCACACTTCCCTAATCGTTCGCACCCATGTGTCCATGTGATGCCCCGAAAAGTTAGGTGCCGTGACGGTGCTACACTTGGGAGAACACTAACTACTTGATATTTTTGTGAGAGATCACCCTAATAAAAGCGACTACCGCGCAATCAAAAAGGGTGCATCATAAGGGATAAACATCTCAGGTAATTCATAATAGCATGATATGGTATAGCCCTTTCTGACGGAGAAGTCTTGTATTTCTTCGTCTTCGGCATTCGCGTCGGTGTTCACCTTCACAAAGATTGCCACCACCTTGTCGATGCACCAGATAATATTGCTATCTCTATAGCTAATAAAATAATGCAATACAACAAGTTTGACACGCAGGTCATTTAAAGTGCAATCATATGGCTCCAGCCATCATGCCGAATCATGACACACAGGTCATGTTAATCAATTTACATCATATAGTCATCTCATACATAATCAAATTAAATATGAGCACTCCTATACCACATCATATGCACATGCAAACCCTCCTGCAAAACCAAGTTAGACGCCTCTAATCGGTTCATGCAAAAACTTGTTTTTACGTGGCTTCTAAGGTTTCGAAACAAACCGAAACTACCAACGTCCATCATCAAGTATGATAATTCAAGTCGCTAGATTAACTTTCCAGGGTGTATGAAAACCGAGATAATAAAATCTCGAGCCCCATACTAAACTTCGTCATACGCATGACCCCCGTGCAGATCATATCTGCATTGCCCTTTTGTCTGCGAAATTTCATCTTTCCTTTTAACTACGGTGGAATTCAATGAACTGTTAGCACTTCGTTGATCAATCAGGATCGCGGATTGCCAGAATTTTGAAACTCCACCATACTGTTATCAAGATCAGAAATATGCAAATTCTAGGGAAGTAACAAGAACATCGGGTAACAGATTTCATCTGCTACCCGCACAAATAATTTTCAGTAATAGAACTCATCTACTACCTAATTATATTGTGCAACACCCATACATCTCTATGTATTCTAGATCGCAACCTGCATCTACGCATAGCACGGCTCATGATGCCACTGTAGGGTAACGCAGCAGAAAACAAAAATTTTCCGACCTACGCACCAGCCTAGGACCACTATGGAGACTGCATACAAGGTTTGATCATTTTCGTTACCGACTCATAGCGCAGCGAAAGTAGAGTCGATGACGATCGGTGGTGCAGATCCCCGCAGCTAGGATTTACAACCTCCCAACCGCGAGGATGTATACCCTCGTCTTCCCTTCGGACAGCCCTCCGGGAGGCGGTTGAACAGTCCCCTGGACGGTGTCGCGGACAGCCCTTCGGGAGGACCTTCGAAACTCGAACGGTCACTCGGACAGCCCTTCGGGAGGACTCACAGAACTCGGACCGTCACTTGGACAGCCCTTCGGGAGGCACTCACGAACAGCCCCTCGGGCACTAAGATCGAAACTACGACCTCTCTACAGAGTTGCACACATACGGTGTCAACTATCCGGCAGGGCTTCGCCGTCCAGAACTAGTTCCCACCGGAACCCAGACAGCCTTTCGGCTCTACGAAACTCTTTTCGTGGGAGGGAGAGAGAAGCCAGATCATTGCATGGCACTTGTATGTGAGAAGGAGTGAGTCTTTAGGCAGCCCCCTCCACCCCTATTTATAGGCCAAGCCCAAGGGTGGCTTCTCCAAGAAGCCAAGGGGAAAAATACCAAAAGACCCTCAAGGTGGCTTCTCCAAGAAGCCACCCAAAAAGCACTTTCACTATTCACGACGACATTTTTCAGCGTCCGTTCAAACTGAAAATATTTATGTGGGCTTAGAACATTTCCAGTACCCACTAAAATAATTTTCAACGCGTTCTGGAACAATTCCAGTTTAGTGATTTCATCTGCGAAAAGCATCTGAAGCGGTTCCGGCAGCCCCGGAACATTTCCGGTTTTTCTTCCAGAAAATTCCCAGAAGTTTCCAGAATGATTCTGGCATCCTCCAAGAATTATCAGGCATGTGCCGAAACCATTTTGACATAATGGTATCCCCTGAAACAACTTTTCAGTTTCACCGGAACTCATCCGGTGACCTCTCTCTGCGGAACTTTTCCGCTGTCCGAAACTTTTCGGTGTTCGAAACTTTTTCGGTGATTTTCTCTCAGACTCCCTGTCTAGTATTCAGCAGATAGATGACCCTTAAGCGTGTGACCCTATAGGTTCGGTGAAGTATAGACATGACCTGGAACCCCTTCCGATCAATGATCAACATCGGAGCCGTGGACACCCATATTGACCCCTATACCCACACGAATGAATATTCGAGTGAACCTCCAGTTGCCGTGTGCTATTCCTGTTGCTTCACGATATGTTACAAATACCCGAGGTTAGACATGTTGGCATCCCCGTGGATCAACAACTTGTCCACTATGCCAGTTACCCCGTTATCGGTATTGTTCTCTTTTCTCGTTACCGTGTTCCGGCATCCCCGTGATCAAATCACAAAGTGTCTGGCCAGACGATGATGGATACCGTAACACCGAGAGGGCCCAGAGATATCTCTCCATCGTCGGAGGAGCAAATCCTAATCTTGAGCTATCAAGTTACTTGACATACTTTCCCATGAACCCGTAAGCCGCCGTAATAGCCATCCATTTACGGATGACGTTTAACAAACCCCAAAGTTCATGAATCAAGCATGAAGAAACTCGATACTCTCATGGTCTGAGGAATCATGCAAACATTAACCATCTCTGTGTTATTAACCATTAACTCATGACGAATGTATCTCATAGCATAACATCAATTCGGGTCGATTCAACACAAATGTCCTTCCTGACATTGTGCCCTCAAAGTTGCTGGCATAGACATGCCCATGATTGGAAAAACATAATCATCATGCAACACTTGAGCTAGTCTTAGAGGCACGACTAGGAATACATTTTACCGTTTATTATACCACACGTGCACATGGGTTTTCCCCAGAGCCTTTATGGATATACGGGCTCGGGAACCATAGCAGTTATAGCATGGAATATAAACTTAATTATGAACAGGGAGATAATTAATAACATTTATTATTTCCTCTAGGGCATATCTCCTACAGACTCCCACTTGCACTAGAGTCAATAATCTAGTTGATGCTAATGCACTTTACACCTGTGGCACACCGGTGTAAATATACTTCGCTTGTGGTATAGCCTGATGTCCAACGGATCTGACGACTTCAGCTCCGTGTGTATCTTTGCATATCCTCGCGTTTTCACGCCTTCACAAAATTCATATTTTGTGTGGACTTGGCTTGGTATGTATGTGAATCACAGGTCGAACCTGGATTCCTCAGACTGAGTTATGGAGCAACTACTTGCAGTAGTGTCCCATGATTCAACATCTTCTTTGTCCCATGCTCTATATGTTGAGTTTACAGAACTGTTTCAGTTATTCAATCAAGACGCACTCGACAAATCTATCATCAGTTGCTATTGTCTGTAAGTGATTTCTTTCTGTAATTTAAGTCTCAAGCTAGCTGTAGTGCTCGTTGATCATTGCCTGTAATTATCCTCACTATATTATTTTCTGTGGTATTATGCAGAATGAAGATCTATGAAATGAAAAAAGCTGGACGCTATGGCATTGGGTTCATTGACCCAAATACCATTAATCAAGAGACATGGTCACAAGAATGGTCGAAAAAAGACACAGAGAAAACCTCGCTAGAGTTCTTGAAGTGCCTAAATACCAATCGAGATATACTACTTCCTTACAACTTCGAGCGAGTCACACTGTCTTGTACTACAAATTCTGTTTTTGCTTACTAGATAGATGTTAATAAGTGTATAGGGTTTAGGGTAGTTGATGAGTGTTATGCACATGCCCGCTTAATTTATACATGCAAACGTGTGCGCATGCAGTTTCCACTGGATCTTGTTAATCATTCAAGTTGAAGATGGAAAAGTTGAAGTACTGGACTCACTGCTTAAACCAGATACTGAGTACTCAATCGTGAAGGGGATGGTCGACAGGTAATTTCAATCATTATCGAACTATATGTCGGCCTCTTTAGTTCGTCATTTCCTGATATCAACTAATTAATAACTCCTTTATTCATTTTCTTTGCCGGCGGGCAGGGCTTGGGAAAAGTTCATCAAACAGGTTCCAGGTCAATGGAAACAAAAGCTGAAATGGCATCGACCCAAGGTAATTAATTAAGTAGTACTAGCTAGCTACCATCTCTTTAATTCTAGTTTCTATACCATTAATTATCATGCTTGATTAATTATTATCTGATTGAATTCTATTCTCGTAAAGGCCCTGAAGCAGGCATCAGGGACTGATTTATGTGCATACTACGTTTGCGAGAACATTCGCATGATGGCGTCCGAAAGGAGCTTATCTAATAGACAGCTATGGGTACGTTTGCCAGAACACTATTCACAACTTTTACATCATTATCTAATATATATACACACAACTAATACATGCATATTGATCTCCTTCTTTAAAGTTCTCGGAGATGCGGGATAAGCTCCTACCAACGGATTGCGTACGAGCAATTCAAGAGTAAATAGCGGGATTTTTGCTCGACCAGGTCATAGATCCCAAAGGAGAATTTCATTACCCGCTACCGCAGTAATGCCTCCATATATGTAGGAGAAATTGTATATACCAAATTGTATATATACATGTGTATGTGTGAATGGTGGTGCGAGACATTCGATGATATATATATATAAATATGATCAGTTCTACGAGAAATTCTATTTATATATATGCATAACGTGTACAATATGTAGTATCGTAAAATACCAGCAAATGAAAAAGAATTAAATGGAAACCACAAAATTAAAGGAAATATAAATCATAAACCCAAAACCCCCTAAACCTTTTAGTACCGGTTGGTGTTACCAACCGGTACTAAAGGTCTCCCAGCCCCCGACGCGGGCTCGTGCCACATGGTGGCCCTTTAGTGGTGGTTCGTGTTGAACCGGGACTAAAGGGGGGGGACCTTTAGTCCCCACCCTTTAGTGCCGGTTCCAGAACCGGCACTAAAGGGCCTCACGAACCGGTGCTAAATCTCAATTTTGCACTAGTGACTTATATTGGGAGAAGGTGCAGCCAACCACCGGCCCGAAATATGACCCGTTGTCGTTGCAAAGTCGCCTAATGAAAAACTGGACAGAATCTAGAGCAGAGAAACGAGACAAGTACGACCTGGACAATGGTCGTGGTCATGGATTGGTAATATTGTAATGTATATTTAACTATACGTTGATGATCCATTCAAATTGTTATGTACTTATTTTTGCATTACATATTGAGTTTGCAGATTGATGACTGCATTACGAACGAGTATAGAATGAAAAAATTTGCAGATCAACATGCTGAAAGTAGTAATAAACCTAGTAGCCGAAAGTCATCCGTTACGGGAAAGAGAAAAGTGGATAGTGTGTCCGAGGTCCCTGCTAACCTAAAGCCTTTTATGGACCGGCTTATGAATGATATGAAGGAAATTCGTAAGGAATTGGTTCGTATGCCGGAGTTATGCGCACAGGTAACAATTGGGCAATTCTGGTATGCACTCTATTAAATTCATTAAATTGACGAAAAGTTTTAACATGTTACTGTGCTTACTTTTGCAGAGATTGTTAGAGAAAATGAAGAAAACAGGTGTGCGGTACAAACCAGGCACAATGGCAGAGGAGGAAGAAAATCTGTTTGGACAGAATAGTGAGTCCAGGTATGAAAACAAGTATCCTGATAAAGAATTTCAGTACGATGACATACACACACCTAATGGCCCAAATGGCAGTGGGAATTATGATTTGGATTATGAAGGAGGGGATTCGTTCAAACTCAGTACTGGTCACTTGAGTAGCTATAAGGGTGACAAGGATGATACTATAGATGTCCCAGAGCAGTCGGAAAAAAGAGAAGCATCATCTTTAAGAACAGATCAAATAGAAGCAACGAGATGGGAAGTGGAACCAAATGAGCAAGAAGTGTCACAGGGCATGTCAGATGATAATAGCGAGATAGAAGAGAAGAAGGAGGTGATTCGAGGGAAGCGAAGGTGGACTCTGTCAAAGTACCAGAAATCTCCTTATATTAAAAAGACTCCGAAAAAACATGCGAAATGTTCCGCGAAAGCGATGTAAGTTAAACACGGTATGAATATTTCTTTGATAATTCTATATTCAAAAATTGTACTATAACTTTATTGACTTGTGTTGTAGAACTATTTAATGAAACAAGCCCTCAGTTTGATCATTCTGTGGATGATGTGGTGCGTGCGGCTGTGCAGTACATGAAAGCGTACGAGCACTCACCAAAACATAAGAACCATGAAATATTCAACAATGGTAAAGATGAAGGACTATCTGCGGCAAGAGCTTGCCAGATAATTAACCATGCATGGTTATCTGGTGATATATGTACTTTAATTGTCATGCTTATTTCTATGTGCTAAATATAATGCATCCATGTTAAATTTACTCATCTATTTCAGGTAATTGACGCTTATGCGACGTACATTTCGGATTCAAGTATCGCCAAGGACAGGTATCTTGTACCTACACATAGGTCTTACTGGTTATTGCACACTCGCCCAAATTAGTCAGACGAGAGAAGTCGGTAGATGATCCGGAAGGTTTAGCACATGCAAATGAACCTCTCAACAGATGCATGACAGAATATTTTGCAAAACCTAAGGTACCGTTTGCAATGCAGAATTTTTTTTACATGACTATCATATGTGAAAGGCGAGCTTAGTAACAATATTTGAATTGTCAAACAGGCTTATTTTGCTCTAAATAAGGATAATAACCATTGGATTACATGTGTTATGCACAGTGGAAAGAAAGTTTCAACTTCTTGATTCATTGATGGGGGAAGAAGAAATTTCTGAAGTTACCACGAAACTCGTTGAAAATTTTGTAAGTTTCGTAATCATGTGTGTACAATTAAGCCTATCATTTGTTTACCGTATGTACTCAACGTGTTTGTATCATTTTTTTCCAGAGAGAACAACTTGCAGGAGATATCCAAGATGCAAATGATAGTGCAATTATTTCGTTCCCGGATGTGTCTGCATGGCCTATAGTCCCGTACGACATGCCTCAACAAGAAGATGGATGAGTTACATGTTGCATGTGCTTTCGAAATACATTAATTGATTCAGTGCTGTCTTACTTAACATGCTTTGAAAATTGCACTTGTGGTTTTCGAGCACAGGAACTCATGTGGGCTGTTCCTCCTTCGCTGTTTTCAATACTGGGACGGAGAAAAATTTATAAGCGCTTTTTCTCAGGTGGGTACATTTTCCGTATGAAAAAATATTACATCATACTATATCTAAGTGTTGAAATTAAAATCATTTTAATTGTTTTTCAGGAATCTATTGATAGTTCGAGAGAAAGAATGATAGCTGGAGTTATTTTGTCCCCAGAAAATAAGCTTACAGAAGTGAAGAACCAAGTTATTCGACTTGCAAAGAAGAAAAAGAAATAAAAATCTCACACCAGAGTACTACGCGGGCTTCGAATTCACCTGAATGCTTATGAAACATGATTGAAGATTGTGTGTGGATGTTTTTTTTTTATGTGAGTTTTAAACATTTTTCACATGTCAAGATTATGTCGCGTGACTGATTTATTTAACGTACATTCTAAACATTTGAAATTTACCGCACTCGAGTCGATCCCCTTGTTCAGTACATCATGGCACTCGAGTCGATCTTTACCGCACTGGTGGACGACCATCTTGCTGCACGAATGGACTTGGCTCGTGCGAGGATCACTCGCAGGAGTGAATTCCGTTCACCTTCACCATGTGCCCCTCGTATTCCGACTCCACCACACTACTCTCCTACTCACCCCGCGGTTCAGCACTCATCCCCGAGTGATGAGGCTAGTCGCTTGGCTGCTCCTGTTCCGACCAGAGCTCCACCTTCGACGCACACTGTGCCACCTCAGACAGGCGTGGCATCAACCGCTACACGACTGGAGACCATCCCAGAGGAGGAGGAGGTTGAGTCTCGAGAGCCACAGCTGGGACTCACCCTCAGCGGTGCTTACAGTGTCTCAGACACTCCATGAGGACTGATCGAGCGTCAGCACCGTAGTAGTCTTTTTATTTGACGTGGTTGTAAGATATTTATTTTCTGTTTCTTCTTCTTTTTCTTTTTGTAAGATGGCGAGTAATGGACTCGGACCACAGCTCGTTGAGAGGACGAAGTAGTACGCTAGTTGAATAAGTGGTCTTGTAGTATACGGTTTCTGCAAGCATCTTGTATAATTAAGTCCTGCTTGTATAGTTAAATCCTGCATGTATGATATAACCTGTTGTACTTGCATCCTGGGGGGAGATTTACTTTCAGTCTCTTAAAAAAAATTTGTTGCCTTTATAATTTCTTTTCTCATTGGTGTTACACAAATACCCCCAGAAAGAAAATGCATCATCCCTGGACCCGTTCTATGCCAAATCCGCCAGAGAGCAACCATGGACAGATGGGAAATAATTTTACACAAGGACAGAGTAGTCAACAGGACAGTGACACAGCATTTTCACAAGTGTGCCGTCTGTACGAGCAAAGCCAGCAACAGCACCAAGAAATGATGCAACACTTAATCAATATGGGAAACCACCAAGGACAAAATCAGAACAGGTCAAAATTATCTGAGCTCCAGAAGACCAATCCTACTGTGTTTTCCCACACCGACAAACCATTGGAGGCAGATGATTGGCTACGTGATATTGAAAGAAAATTGGTTATTGCCCAGTGTACGGACCGGGAAAAAGTACTTTATACCCCATACTATTTTTCTGGTACAGCAGCATCATGGTGGGAAAACTTATGTCACACTCATCCCAACGGAGCCAATATGACATGGGAACAATTCAAGGAAAATTTTCGGGGAGCACATATCCCCAACAGTATGATGAAACTGAAAAAGAGGGAGTTTGAGGATCTCAAGCAGCGAGGCACCACGGTGACACAGTACCTGGATCAGTTTACTCAGCTGGACCGATACGCCAACGATGAATACATGACAGAAGACAAAAAGATGGAAAAGTTTCTCGATGGACTTATTCCGTCTTTAAAATGCCAACTGGTGGTCCACACCTTTCCTGATTTCAAGACACTAGTGGACAAGGCAATTATACTGGAGAACAAGCATCGTAACATGAACGAGATATACTGTGATGCGTCCAGGAAAGCCCTTGGATGTGTATTGATGTAAGAAGGAAAAGTCGTGGCTTATGCCTCAAGACAGCTATGACGACACGAGGAGAATTATCCTACTCATGATTTGGAGCTAGCTGCGGTAATACACGCACTCAAAGAATGGCGACACTTTCTTCTCGGTGAACGATGTGAAATATACACGGACCACAAAAGTCTTAAGTATATTTTCACCCAGCCAGAATTAAACTTGAGACAGCGTCGCTGGCTTGAGTTAATAAAGGACTACGATATCGGAATTCATTATCATCAGGGTAAAGCAAATGTTGTGGCAGATGCACTCAGCTGAAATCCCTGCGCCAATAATAATATTGTGCAATTTTCACAACATGAGTTCAACCAGGAATTTGCCAGACTCAATATGGTCCTAGTCACAGAAGGAACCATTAATCAGCTGGAGATAAAACCAACATTAGAGGATCAGATCAAAGAAGCCCAAAAAGGACACCCAAGTATTGAGGGGATTAAGAGGAAAATGAAATTGGGCAAGGCGCCCGAGTTTACCGTTGATAGTCAGGGAATTTTATGGTTCGGGAGAAGAATATGTGTGCCTAATAAGGAAGAATTAAAGCAACAAATTTTGGTAGAAGCCCATACCACTCCATATTCTATCCATCCAGGAGGAACAAAAATGTACAAGGATTTACAATAGAAATATTGGTGGCACGGGATGAAAAGAGATATAGCCGTATATGTCGCACGTTGTGATTCATGCCAGCGTGTAAAAGCATAACACCAGAGGCCAGCAGGACTATTGCAGCCACTCAGAGTACCTGAATGGAAATGGGACGTAATAGGAATGGATTTCATCGTCGGACTGCCAAGGTCACGACATGGAAATGATGCTATCTGGGTTATAACAGATTATTTGACCAAGGTGGCACATTTCATTCCGGTAAAAACCACATACTCCACACAGCGACTCGCCAGATTATATCTCTCCCGGATTGTTTGCCTACACGGAGTACCCAAGACCATAGTCTCTGACAGAGGCACCCAATTTGTCTCTAGATTTTGGGAGCACCTACAGCACGCCCTAGGAACTCAACTGACGTTCAGCACGGCATACCACCCGCAAACCGGAGGACAAACTGAGCGGGTAAATCAAATATTGGAGGACATGCTAAGAGCATGTGTACTCACTTACGGAGTTAGCTGGGAAGACAGTTTACCATACGCGGAGTTCTCATATAACAACAGTTATCAAGCCAGTTTAAAAATGTCACCTTTTGAAGCCCTGTACGGACGAAGGTGCCGTACCCCACTCAATTGGTCAGAAACTGGAGACAATCGAATTTTTGGTCTCGAAGTTCTTAAAGAACAGAAACAAAAGTGAAGCTTATTCAAGACAGACTGAAAGTGGCTCAGAGCCGTCAAAAGAGCTACTACGATCAAAAGCACCGCCAAATCAGTTTTGAGCCCGATGAATACGTGTATCTCAGAGTATCTTCAACTAGAGGACTACAGAGATTTAAAGTCAAAGGAAAATTGGCACCAAGATTTATTGGACCATTCCGTGTAATCGCAAGAAGAGGCAAGGTTGCTTATCAACTAGAGCTACCGGCAGAATTATCAGAGGTTCACGATGTGTTTCACGTGTCACAACTAAGGAGATGTGTTAGTAACCCAGACAAGCAAGTGCAACACCAAGACTTGGACCTTCAACCAGACCTCACGTATAGGGAACATCCTATAAAGATTTTAGAGGAGTCTGAATGGAGGACCCGGCAGAAGGTAATAAAATTTTACAAGGTTCAATGGAGTAATCACACCGAGGAAGAAGCAACATGGGAAAGAGAGGATCATCTGAGGAATGAATATCCGTACCTGTTTGAGGGACGGATGAAATCTCGGGGACGAGATTTTTCTTAAGGGGGGTAGGTGTTGTAACACCCCAAAAATATTTTTCTGAATACTTGAAATCTTTCCTTTAAAAATAAAAGTTTTGAAAATCATTTTTGACCATATCACCTTTCTTCAATTGAGAATCTTTCCAAATTTTATTTGGGTTTCAGTCTTCTTTAAATATTCTGGTTTGAAGAGTTTAAAATTATATGGATATTTACTTTGGGGTTTTCAAAAAATTTATTTTTAGCAAGAAAAGTTTTGGGGATAATTAAATTTTCAAAGGAAATAACCTTTTCACCTCCTTTTAGCCCTACTAAAATCCATCAAACAAATTTTATTCCACTCCAAATTTATCCCACCAGTCACTCACCTCATCTAGGGCAGAATCCAACTCTTTCCTACCCCACAAAAATATTTTTCACCACCCAAATAAATTCCAAAGTTGGAATTCATATATTCCATCATTCCAATGGTTTACAAAGGAACCACCATTTCTACAAGGATTCCACCTCCACCATAATTATCCCAGCAAATATATGGTACCAACGACCCATTTTTCCAAAAACATGGGGTACCCCAGTTCAAAATTTTCAAATCCCACTCAATTCAAATTTGGACCAGATTCAATATTCCTAATCCAAACATATTTTTAAATGCTCCAAAAATTCCCAAACTCGGCCAAACTCATTTTTTAGCATCCACACATTACCACAAAAATCCCCACAAAATCCTAAAATCTCTAGCACCCTCTGTCATTTTATCAAACAGCTAATGTGCACACTGTTCATCGATGTCCAAAATTCAGTTAACTGAATTTGGTTCAGTGGCAGAAACCATGGCGCCGTGCACTCCACTCCATCCCCACTTCTTCTCGTCCACGCCTCCTCCCTCGTAACTGCGCCGCCCTGGACCCCTCCTCGTTAGTGTCTCACCGCCAACAGCACAGAAGGAGGCCGGTGCACCTGCCTCCATCCTCGGCGGCGGCAACCCGAGCTGATCCACGCGGCGCCCGCCATATTCACTCCCTCGCAGACCTCCCCCACCTAACTACTCACCACGCGGCACCTCCTCTGCACTCTCTCCACGCTGATCACGCCGCCCATGGCCCCCTGTCAGTCACCGGAGACGGACGACGTCCGCCGCACCCGTACACCGACCTCGCCGTGGATAAAGCCACCAAGCCCGAGCTCGTCCGCGCTGGCGCTTCGGGCAGCTTCCTCCATCCTCACTGACACTCACCGACCACGACCACTGCCCAAACCGACCTCGCCGACCATCATAACTCCGGCGTAATCCGAACCTTGCCGGACCGCCTCGGGATCGCCTATATAAAGGCCCCGAGCCCCGTTCTTCTCACCCATCGCCTCCACCACCTCCCAATCGCCCCTACACCACCCACCCGACCTCTAGGAGGTCTTCTTCTTCCCCATCGATCACCGCTCCGCCGCCACTGTCACCGATCCGTTCATCGTCGTTACTCCACCTCAACTGCTCAAATCTTGCCAGTAGTCATATATTCCACCAAATCATCGATTCCCCGCTTCAATTCCACTCCCCGAGCTCTCTCCGATGAAATCCCAACGCCACCGAACCACCGTCCGCCACCGTCGACCTCGCCGGCGTTCAGGTGCTCCCCGGCGACCACCACCACCTCCCTCCGACGCGGCACTCCTCCCTGGTCATGTTCCGACCATCGCCGCCTTCCAAGACCCCGGCGATCACCGCCGGTGAACGCCGTCTCCTCTCTGTTTCTGCGCGCGGGTTCAAAATTTTGAACCTGACGGGTGGACCCCACCGCATGCTTTTTCTTTTCTTTTTCTCTGTCTAAAAACGAAGGCGTAATCTCAAATTTTATGCCTTCTGCGCTGAGAAGCGTATTTCGGCCCGAAGCGTTTTCTTTATAAACGCACAAGGACTGGCTTTTTCAGAAAAACCCCTGGTTTTGAAAGTTTAATAACTTTTAAACCACAACTCCGTTTGAGTTGAACTTTTTTTTGAAATTCTTATTTTTCTCTCTAGTTTTTTTAGTATTTATTTAAAAATGTTTTGAGACAACTTTTTGTACTGTTGTCAAAAATTTTAATTTAAGTTGATTTTGAATTTTCAGTAAAAGAAGAGGGAAACTTTGCCGAGAATTTTGAAGGGCTTTCACCTGACTACTTTGGACAAGGCAAGCATTATTGAACTTGGGATATGGTGATTGCATTTGCATTTGCATGTTGCATCGGTTGATATTGCACCATATATGTAGTATGTCACTAGCACTTGCATGCATGGTCATATCTCTTTTGCTCATAGCTTGCACATCACTCAAGCAAGAGATTCTTCTGACATGGTAAAGTTGTGGAAATACGGGAGAGTGTCTCCTGCCTTGGACGTGCCGGTGGGCACGGGCCATTATGCTTGACACGGTGGTGTCATGTGACTTAAGTGGAATATTCCGGTGATGTTAATTAACACCTCCTGAGTCGGCCTAGATCGAGTCTTGTTCCGTTACACCTAGCTGGATACCGTGCTGCCACGGGTCCTTTCGCAAGGAAGGTGCGGCTGAGTAAGTTGTTAACCCCTGTCCAGATACACACCGTACAGAGGGCCACGATGAGGGTTTCCAAAGGCCTTGGACTAAATCCTGTCATCGGGTCAGGGGGCATGGGTGTTTCCGGTTGTGACTGAGAGGGAGGCACCCCTTGTAATCCGCGCGTATTAATAGTGATCCCATGCAGGACGTTGGTCTCTCCGTCTTAGAGTTTTTCTTGAACGATGCTTTGGGAGATTCCTGGCGTCCGGAAAGTTAATCTGGTGTGTGCTGGTCAGGTGTGTTTTCAACCCAAAGACCGTAATGGGAATAAGTCAGTGTCACGGTACTGACTAAAGAAATCCTTTACTTGTGGGTAAAGAGTACACCCTCTGCAGAGTTAAAAATATTCGAATAGCCGTGTCCTCGGTCAAAGGGCGTAGCTGGGTGGGTCAAGTGTCGGTCCCGGTGTCGGTCTCCGGAGGAAATAATTAAAATGTGTCTGACTTATTTTTGCAGTATAATTGTTGTTACCCTGTTGCTACCTTGAATATTTTATGCTTATTAAATATTATTTTGGCTATGCATAATATTGAGGACTAACCCGTTTCTCTCATTTTGTATTCTTCCTGAGTGTCTCAGGGGCTGGCTAGACTACCCCGGGCACTCAACTTTATTTTCAAGACCTCTCGTGGCGTATCTCGAGTTTACAGGCAGTTCCGCCACTACTCTTGTGGACACCCGATTGGCATTTCTCTTCAAGTCCAACCGTGGCGTCACTTGACGCCCGACAGGCATTTCTTTTCAAGACCTCTCGTGGCGTCTCCCGAGTTAATAGGCTGTTTATCTCGCCACTACTCTTGTAGACACCCGACTGGCATTTCTCTTATTTTTCTGAATGTCACTTGGGCTGGCTAGACTACCCGTGGCATTCACTTGCTTTTATTTTTTTTTAAAGGACTGGTTATGGCTAACATGTTTTATTTACTTCCGCATCATTTTATAATTATGTTATGACCAGGATTTTAGTCAGCATGAGCATGTCATTATGTTCCTACATGAGCATGTGCATACCATTATATCTTTTGTTCATAATGTTTGCGAGTACATTCCAACGTACTCACTGGCTTGTCCCTGGCTATTTACTTGGCCAGACTTGGAGGAGGATGAGCTTGAGGTTTAGGATAGGAGTCTACCACATGTATCATCCGCTGAGCTTCTGCTACACCAATAAAATAGTCAAGCCTCACTCTGACGCTTGGCTTTACGTTATTGTATGAGAGATGTATCACCACCACACCACTGTCATATTCCTCCACTGCCATATATCTGGCGAGTTTGTAATAATTTTGTTGAGCCTTCAGACTCAACCCTGTGTAATATTATTTGTACTGGTTATCTGTATCAAGGAAGTCCACCAGTTGTGTTGATCTTGGGGCTGGTGTGAGTTAGGGCCTTTTCTGAGATTTATTCCCAGAAAGGGGCCCTACAGATCGCCATCTGCGGCGGCACCTGAATCATCCTCGTGCCTTGCGCCCCTTTGAGCCGGCTGGCGCCACTCGCGGCCCAGTGGCTGTTAAATTTTTTTTTAAATGAAGCAACCGGCGGCTGTAGAACGCCTCCGATCGCCCAACACTCCATTATCAATACATCCCCGTTGGCCAGGTACTGCCGGAGATGGCAGCGGCGGCGCGAGAGGCGGCGGCAGAGGCGAGGGGAAAATAGGGTTCGCCCGATCGGGCGTCTTTTTTTTCTCAAACCACACGGGCGTACGCAGCGGGCAGGCGGGCGGGCGTTTGGGCGTACACCGGGCGGGCGGGCGGGAGTACGCGACCGGCCCGTACGGCGACGCGGGCGGGCGTACGGTGGGCGGTTATTCTAATACGATGTGTGAAATGACTCCCTGCCCCTTATACGTTTTGGGGGGGGAGGGGAGGTTGTACCGAAGCGCACCTCCTGTTCACTAGTAGAAAAAGGCCCATTTGTCCCGGTTCTGGAACCGGGACTAAAGGGTCGGGACGAAAGCCCAATACCTTTAGTCTCGGTTCGCCTACGAACCGGGACAGATGGGGCTCCACGTGGCCACTGCGGCTTACCCAGGCAGGAGGGCCTTTTGTCCCGTTCGTAGCACCAACCGGGACCAAAAAACATCCACGCGTCAGCAGTTCAGGAGCTGGGGTTTTTGTTTTTTTTTTTAAAGGGGGGGGTTTGGGCGTTTTGTAGGGTTAGTTTAGGGGTTTCATATATTGTGTTAGCTAGCTAATAGAGAGAAGTGACCTCTCTTATCTCCGTGCTTGGTCGACGCTACGTACTATACGTATAGAGAGAACTCGCGACACGCTAGCTAGTAAGGAAATGAAGGAAACCATTAAGTATACAAGATCGTCATGAACATATATATACAGAGAGAAGTGATCGACCTCCTCCTTCTCCGAGAGATTGGTCGAACAACAAGTTTTCGTATATCTATCCGACGCTACTAGCTACATATATACAATATAAGATCTCTTACAATCCCTAACATCTGATGTCAAGTTCCACATGGTATTCTCCGGCTTTATTGATGACGTGGTCAAGAAAGAATCCCGCCAAATCCTCTTGAATTGCTTTTATGCGATCTTGTGGTAGGAGTTCATCCCGCATCTGCCACATCTAATTTGAAGAAGCGGGTCAATACATATATATGAATGAAACTCAACACAAATGATGGTAATAAAATAAAATTGTGAATATTATTGCTTACGCACTTCATATTGTTTTTCAGAGTAGCCCCGCTCACAGGTCGTGTGGCGGATGAACTCGCAAACGTAGTATCCACAAAAATCATTCCCGCCTTCCTGCCACAACCACTTTACAAGAAATAGAGGTCAATCAAACTGATAAGCAAGCATGCTAAATGGTATTGATGAAACTAGCTAGAATCAATGGGAGATGCGCAGAACTAGCTAGTAGTACTTACTTTCGGGTGTGTAAATCGGAGCTTCCCCGGCAGTCCCAGAGCTTCTGCGGTGAACTCTTTCCAAACCCTCCCAGACAAAGAAAACAATTACTTGATATCAGGAAATGAACAAAGTTGCCGATATGGTGCGATAACGATCGATTGAACTTACTTCTCGAGCATTTTAGTCATGGCCGCATACTCCTTGGGATCTTTTCGTCTCGAGTCTAAGACGGTTACTAGTCCCTGCTCAAGCTTAATCTCTAGGAGAATAAAGTGGAAGCTGTGCACGCATGCATAACTCATCAATTACATAACTATAACCTCGAGTAATAAGGGAAACCGAATATGCACAAGACAGTAACACTCACTTGAAGTTGTAAGGAAAGAGTATTTTATCTTTGTTTCGATTTCGAAGCAACGATTGTAGCAAGTTGGCCTCGGTTTCTTTGGCATTATATTTAACCATCCATTCATCTATGAGATTTGTGTTAATGAACCCAATATCATAGATTTGTGCTTTTCTGCATTCGACGATCTTCAATCTGCATAATATAGTGAGGATAATTATATATACATGCAATGAAAGAGCTGAGCTATATATAGAGACTTAATTACAGAAGTAGTACTTACAGACAGTAGCAAGTGACGATTATTTTATCGAGGGCCTTTTGATTCAAAAACTGGAAGAACTCCTCAAATGGAACAGACAACAGATCAATTCCAACGAGGTCGTGCTCCTCTTTAACTCTCAGCGTCAAAGTATCCTTTCCAGACTCGCTGCAGGTGTCCATGTACCACTCATGGAATCTTCGCATCATCGTTGTTAGAGGAGGATGACCAGGTTTGACGAGAGGCTTCCCGTGCCGGTATTTGTGTTTGTCCACCTCCATTATATCAAAATGTGCATCGTCGGGCAGGTAATCTGCAGGATTGGTACCGGGCACCATCCCCGAATGATTAGCGACGATATCGCTAGACACCTTGAGCTGGCAGCACAATTGGTTCGCTTGTTCGCCGAGCTGGGGAATTTTTTTTCCCACTTCTTCGTTCTGCTAACCTTCGATCACTACAAGTACTTCCCGACCTCTCCGCTTCCTGATATGTCCTTTCAATAATGCGCTCATAGTTGGTTTGCGGCGGAGACGGTGGTGGTCACTTCAGGGCATCGAGAGTGCACTTCGCTTTCATCGGATCTATCTTCTCCTCCGGAGGTGGAGGTTTCTTTGCAAAAAAAGTCCCTCACTTGGGCTTTACAGATCTTCGCATTTTCCTCCTCGGTCATCTCATATGGTAACTTCTCTAGAGGCTTGAGAGATGGATCGAATCTATATTGCCTCCCGCCTCTGGCTGTACTGCTAGACGCCGGAGCGGCGGCGTCTATCTTCCGTTGCTGCTGACGAGTAGTAGAAGGAGGCGGAGTGCTCCGATGCGCCGGAGCAGCCGGAGCGGCGGCTTCTGTCTTCCGCCGTTGCTGACGAGGCAGAGGAGGAGGTGGGCTACTCGGACGCGCCAGAGCAGGTGGAGAAGGAGGCGGAGTGCCGCCCTCACGCGCCGGAGCAGCCAGAGAAGGAGGCGGAGTGCCCTGATCACTCACCGGAGGAGGAGGAGGAGGAGGAGAAGGCCGAGTGCCCTGACTCGCCGGAGGCGGAGGCGTCCAGTTCGGAAGCTTGATGTGCTCCTTCCGCCATAGACATGGAGTCTTCAGAGCAAGACCCAGCTGAGTATCCCCTTCACCTGTAGGGTGGTCAAGCTCGAGCTCCTCAAATCCCTCCGTTACTTCATCCACCATCACAACAGCATAGCCTTGTGGAATCAGACGGCAGTGAAAAGTTGCGTCGGGTTCAGGAGGTGCAACAGAGCCGACAGCCGCCTTAACTTTGAGGTGCTGCCATTGCGTCATAAGCTGGCAATGCTGAGCCTCCGTGATAGCATCCACGGGGTAGCTAGGAGCCGTGAAGTCAGGCTGCTAAACGAGCTCGGTGGAAGCCACGCTGCTTCTCCGCTGAGATGGCGGGGTAGCTCCAGCACCTCGCTGGCTCTCAACTTGTTCCTCTAGCTTTTGTACCCTTGCATTCAGCTTCTGCAGTTCGCTCTGCTCCAGTTTCCTCTTCCTCTCCTGGGTTTTGTAACCGCCTGTGCCGAGAAACCCAACCTTCCACGCAACGGAGCGTAGCGTGCCTCGTGTTCGTCCAGGGTGCTCAGGATTCCCGAGGGCCTCGATCAGCTCGTCATTCTCTCTATCGGGAATGAACGTCCCATGCTGCGCTGCGGCGATACACTTCTGAAGCTTCTTGACGGGTATTGCAAGTTGCTCGTCCATCCAAACGCACTTCCCTGTTTCAGGGTCCAAGGTTCCCCCAACCCCAAAGAACCAAGTCCTTGAACGGTCTGGCCAGTTCAATGTCTCTGGTTCGACCCCTTTAGCAAGCAGGTCATTCTCAGCTTTGTCCCATAGCGGCCGGGCTTTGAGGTAGCCACCTGACCCCGTGCGATGGTGAAACTTCTTCTTTGCAGCATTTATCTTATTTGTCTCTGACATCTTCTTACTCTTGTCCGATGTCTTGTAGGCCACAAATGCGGGCCAGTGATCTCTTATCTTCTCAAATCGGCCGGTGAATTCTGGAGTCTTCCCTTTGTCGACAAACGTTGATTTCAACTCATTCTTCCACCTCCTGAATAGATCTGCCATCTTCTTAAGAGCACACGCCTTAACCAATGGCTCTATAACTAGCTTATCCGGATCCTCCTCTGGCGGTAGGGAGAAATTTGCCTTCAGTGAGGTCCAAAGATCATCTTTCTGTCTATCGGTGACATAAGAAACTTGAGGGTCTTCGTTCTTCTTAGGCTCATTCCATAGCTGGATGCTGATCGGGATGCTGTCCCTAACAATAGCTCCGCACTGAGCAGAAAATGCATCCTTGGTCCGCCTCGGTTCAATCGGCTGGCCATCATTCGCGATTGCTGTGATCGTGAACCTTTCATCCTGACGCAACATTTTCTTCGGGCCTCATCTCGTTACCCAAGTTTGGCTCGATCTGGAGGGCTTTAAAAGAAGAAAGAAGAGTTAATATATGTACATACCAAAACAATTAATGCATCAATTAGCTAGTCAGCACAGGCTTAATTAATATATATACCTCGCCGGACTTTGCAACAGCTCCCTCCTCCATTCGATCACCGGAGCCATCATCATGGTCTCCTTCTTCCTCCAGCATTCGGTCACCGGAGCCTTCACCCTCTCCTTCCAGACAATCGGTGTCGTTGAGATACGACAAGACATCACCTCCGCCGAGGATGATGTCCCCCAACAACTCTTCTGTTTCCAAGTCTCTTTGTTGATCCATAGTTTCTGCAAATATTACAACATGGCAATTAATATACAAACATGAGAGATGGATATATTAGTGGCAAACATAGACCTAGCTAGCTAATCACAACAAGGAATATTAATTAGTGGCCTCGACGCTTCTACGGTTTGGGGTGGCCTCGACAACGCTTCTAGGGTTTGGGGTGGCCTCGACAACGCTCTTTTAACTTGGTAAATTTCGGTGGCCTCAATGCTTCCAAGGTTTGGGGTGGCCTCGGCATCGCTTCTAGGGTTTGGGGTGGCCTCGACTGTTCTAGGGTTTGGTCAGGCGAGAGGGGGTTGATCGACGTCCCCCCTCATGTTGAAGAGTTACCAGAGTTCTCTCATGAATGTCCGACGTCTGGACCGCCTCTCTCATGAATGTCAAACAAGGGATTTAACAAAATGGCACCATTCTGGATGTGCAGAAAATGGTCCATATTTTTCCTGATCTCATCTACCCTTCTATATGTCACGTTGTCAGTGTCAAAGGATTCAAGAAAACCATGGCTTCATCATTAGCCAGAAGTAACAGGCGCATAATGGTACGAAGCTATCCAAAATTGTTTTGGAACGGAGTCCCAGATAGGATAATTAGTTTTTTGGTACGAAGTTCAGCAAGAGCCTTCCGAATATCGCTATTTGGAAGGCCTTTGCTGAAATTCGTACCAAAAAGCGAATTATTCTATCCGGAACTCCATTCCAAAACAACTTTGAAGAGCTTCGTAGCATCATACGCCTGTTACTTTCAGCTAATGATGAAGCCATGGATTTCTTCAATACTTTGACAGACAACGTGACATATAGAAGAATATATATATATAGATGAGATCAGAAAAAAATTGGA
Source organism: Thinopyrum elongatum (assembly GCA_011799875.1). Taxonomy (NCBI): domain Eukaryota; kingdom Viridiplantae; phylum Streptophyta; class Magnoliopsida; order Poales; family Poaceae; genus Thinopyrum; species Thinopyrum elongatum. Next base: position 12,584,359 of record CM022299.1, read on the forward strand.
TCAACTTGTGCACATCCATAATGGGGGAATTCTTGATAAATCTATGTTGCATATGTCAAAATTCAAACTTTGACATATGATCAAATGTTGCATATGTCAAAATTCAAACTTTGACATATGATCAAACTTTGATATATGATCAAATGTTGCATATGTCAAAATTCAAACTTTGACATATGATCAAACTTTGATATATGTCCACCGCGATATAAAATGATACATCGACTTGTTTGGGCGAGAGGGGGTTGATCGACGTCCCCCCTCATGTCGAAGTTACCGGAGTTTTCTTCTAGTGGTTTGGGTGGCCTCGAGAGTTTGTCGGGTAGGGGCGGGAGGGGGTAGGAGATCGACAACGCTTTTTTTTCTAGGGTTTGGGTGGCCTCAAGAGTTGGTCGCCCAGTATATCGAGAGGGGGTGAACATTTTACCTTAGTAAGTTAGAAAAAAAATGTTATCGGGGAGGGGGTATATCGACCCCCCCCCCCATCATGTCGAAGTAATCGGGGAGGGGGTATATCGACAATGACATACATACATGGAAAAAAATGTTATCGGGGAGGGGGTTGATCGACGTCCCCCTCTCGACCCCTCGGCGATCCTCGACCCTCCCCCTCTCGACCCCTCGGCGATCTTTTTTTTTATTCTTCTTCCTCTTCTTATTTTTTTTTCTCCTCTTCTTCCTCTCCTCTTCTTCTCCTTCTTCTTCTCCTTCTTCCTCTTCTTATTCTTATTTTCCTTTTTCCTCTCCTTCTTTTTCTTCTTCTTCCTTCTTCCTTCTTCCTCTTTTCTTCTTTTTCCTTATTTTCCTTTTTCCTCTCCGCTAACCTAAAATCTACTAACATAAAATGCACTAATAGTACAACTACCCTAAAATGCACTAAATCAACTAACCTAAAATCAATATCTACTAACAACCTAAATAAAAAAATTAATACATATATGAACAAAAATCATCATATGAACAAAAAAAAATATATGAACAAAAAAAATTATATGAACAAAAAAAGCATACAACATCTATCATCAACATCATCATATCTATCATCAACATCATCTAACAAAATCATATGAAAAAAATGTATATGAACAGGGGGCCGGCCGGACCGTAGCGCGGGGCGGCGCGGAACGGGGCGGTGACGGCGCGGGGGCGGTGATGGCGCGGGGCAGGGGCGGCGCGGCGATGAGGGCAGGGGCGGCGCGGCGACGAGGGCAGGGGTGCGGGGCAGGGGCGGCGCGGCGACGGCGTCGGGGGCAGGGGCACGCGCGGCGCGTCGGCGCATCGGGTCAGGGCAGAGGGGCGTGAGGAGCGGCGGCGTCGGGGGCAGGGCGCGGCGAGGGCGTCGGCGACGGCTAGCTCGGGCAGCCTACCAGCGTCGTGGATGGATTCGCAGCCGTCGAGGGGAGAGGAGGAGGAGATATCGAAGTGAGGATGGGCGGTTCTGAAAATTCCTAAGTGCTACTTATATACCCAGAGTATTGGTCCCGGTTCATGGCACCAACCGGGACTAAAGGGGGGCATTGGTCCCGGTTGGTGCCACGAACCGAGACCAAAGGTGAGCATTGGTCCCGGTTTGTGGCACCAACCGGGACCAATGGGCTTGCACAGCGGCGTGGTGGTGGGAGTTTAGTCCCACCTCGCTAGTTGAGAGCGCCCCGCACCGGTTTATAAGCTCGACTGCTTCGTCCCTATTGAACTCCTCTGAACTGCTGGCCTATGGGCCTAATCTAACACTACTATGCCTGTGGGCCTGCTGGGCCTTCTGCGGGCCTGAATCCTGGCCCAATTATCTGGGTTTCTAGTCGTATTCAGGCCGTGGTGGCCCAGTAGGTGGCATTTTTTTCCTGTTTTCTTTTTTTCTTTTTTTTTGCTTTATTTTTTTTTTTGCAGTTTTCCAGTGATTCTTTTTGATGTTAGGTCACAAAAATTATAGACTTTCTGTTAGTGCCATTAATTTTCAAATTTGAATAGTTTAAATTTGAATTCTTTTAAATTTGTGTGAATCACTAGTTTGTGAATAACTTTACTATAAAAATAGATTTTTGAGTGATTCTTTTTCCTGCTATTTAATATTATTGTGTTTTAATCATTATTAAATTTGGTAATTTTTAGGTTATTTTAAATGTCTATTTTAATAAAGAACAGATTTGTTATTTTAGATTGCTATTAAAGTTATAAAAAATTTCTTTATGAAAATTATTTTTGCCATTAATGTTTTGAACAGAAAATACTTTGATAATTTTAGTTGCATAAATTTTATATAATTTTAGTTTAAAAAATACTAGAGGTTTATAAAAGCTTTTTAGTTGATTCATTTTGCTATTAGAGCTTTATAAAAGCTTTTTAGTTGATTCTTTTTGCTATTGAAGAATATTATAGTTTTGTTTTAGTTGATCATAACAGAATATTTTAATTGATTATTTTAAATACATTCTTTTTGCTATTAGTTCATTCTTTTCGCGCTAAATGACCCTGAAATTGAAAAGCACTACAAATGAACTCTGAAAAGGTTGAAAGTTGGCATGGTATCATCATTTCACCCACATAGCATGTGCTAAAAAGTTGAGAGGGTTACGGCAAAAACTGGATGCACTTCATGTACAAAACGGGCAATCTCTTTCGAAGTATCAGGGTTTCGAACGAAAACTCGTCTGTTATAAAGGGATTTCATTTTTTTGAACTTATTTGAACTCCAAACTTTTTGTGTGTTCAAAATGCACCATTCAAAGCCAGATCATCAATTTTTAACCCTTTCTGACTTCATTTGTTATTTTTCATGCATTTACTGATTTTTTTGAGCTAAATGACCCTGAAATTGAAAGCACTACAAATGAACTCTGAAAAGGTTGAAAGTTGGCATGGTATCATCATTTCACCCACATAGCATGTGCTAAAAAGTTGAGAGGGTTACGGCAAAAAATGGATGCACTTCGTGTACAAAACGGGCAATCTCTTTCGAAGTATCAGGGTTTCAAACGAAAACTCGTCTGTTACAAAGGGATTTCATTTTTTTGAACTTATTTGAACTCCAGTTTTTTTGTGTGTTCAAAATGCACCATTCAAAGCCACATCATCAATTTTCAACCCTTTCGGACTTCATTTGTTATTTTTCATGCATTTACTAAAAATATTTAGCTATATGACCCTGAAATTGAAAAGCACTACAAATGAACTCTGAAAAGGTTGAAAGTTGGCATGGTATCATGATTTCACCCACATAGCATGTGCTAAAAAGTTGAGAGGGTTACGGCAAAACTGGATGCACTTCATGTACAAAACGGGCAATCTCTTTCGAAGTATCAGGGTTTCGAACGAAAACTCGTCTGTTACAAAGGGATTTCATTTTTTTGAACTCCAGACTTTTTGTGTGTTCAAAATGCACCAGTCAAAGCCACATTATCAATTTTCAACCATTTCTGACTTCATTTGTTATTTTTCATGCATTTACTATTTTTTTAGCTATATGACCCTGAAATTGAAAAGCACTACAAATGAACTCTGAAAAGGTTGAAAGTTGGCATGGTATCATGATTTCACCCACATAGCATGTGCTAAAAAGTTGAGAAGGTTACGGCAAAAACTGGATGCACTTCGTGTACAAAATGGGCAATCTCTTTCGAAGTATCAGGGTTTTGAACGAAAACTCGTCTGTTACAAAGGGATTTCATTTTTTTGAACTTATTTGAACTCCAGACTTTTTGTGTGTTCGAAATGCAACATTCAAAGCCACATCATCAATTTTCAACCCTTTCTGACTTCATTTGTTATTTTTCATGCATTTACTGATTTTTTTGAGCTATATGACCCTGAAATTGAAAAGACTACAAATGAACTCTGAAAAGGTTGAAAGTTGGCATGGTATCATCATTTCACCCACATAGCATGTGCTAAAAAGTTGAGAGGGTTAGGCAAAAACTGGATGCACTTCGTGTACAAAACGGACAATCTCTTTCGAAGTATCAGGGTTTCATACGGAAACTCGTCTGTTACAAAGGGATTTCATTTTTTTGAACTTATTTGAACTCCAGACTTTTTGTGTGTTCAAAATGCACCATTCAAAGCCACGTCATCAATTTTCAACCCTTTCTGACTTCATTTGTTATTTTTCATGCATTTACTGATTTTTTTGAGCTATATGACCCTGAAATTGAAAAGCACTTCAAATGAACTCTGAAGAGGTTGAAAATTGGCATGGTATCATCATTTCACCCACATAGCATGTGCTAAAAAGTTGAGAGGGTTACGGCAAAAACTGGATGCACTTCGTGTACAAAACGGACAATCTGTTTCAAAGTATCAGGGTTTCCGGAAACTCGTCTGTTACAAAAGGCATTTCATTTCTTCACATGTAACTGCAGTGATATTCTAGATCAAAGGCATCATAATAATAATTGTGGAGAGAAAGTCTTCACTTTTTCTTCGCTTGTGTCCTTTGCTTATTGCGCCGTAACCATGGATATTCTTCATCGCTTAACAGGGTGCTTGGGTCAGCCTTGACTTTGAAGGGAGGAATTTCATGAAACTTTTCATAATCTTCAGACATGTCTGTCTTGCCCTCCAATCCCACGATGTCTCTTTTTCCTGAAAGAACTATGTGGCGCTTTGGCTCATCGTATGATGTATTCGCTTCCTTATCTTTTCTTCTTCTCAGTTTGGTAGACATGTCCTTCACATAGAAAACCTGCGCCATATCATTTGCTAGGACGAATGGTTCGTCTGTGTACCCAAGATTGTTCAGATCCACTGTTGTCATTCCGTACTGTGGGTCTACCTGTACCCCGCCTCCTGACATATTGACCCATTTGCACTTAAACAAAGGGACCTTAAAATCATGTCCGTAGTCAAGTTCCCATATGTCCACTATGTAACCATAATATGTGTCCTTTCCCCTCTTGGTTGCTGCATCAAAGCGGACACCGCTGTTTTGGTTGGTGCTCTTTTGATCTTGGGCGATCGTGTAAAATGTATTCCCATTTATCTCGTATCCTTTGTAAGTCAATACAGTCGAAGATGGTTCCCTGGACAACAAGTACAGCTCATCAGAAACAGTGTTGTCACCTCTGAGACGTGTTTCCAACCAACTACCGAAAGTCCTGATGTGTTCACATGTAATCCAGTCGTCACACTGCTCCGGGTGTTTGGAGCGCAGAATGTTCTTGTGTTCATCGACATACGGGGTCACCAAGGTAGAGTTCCGTAGAACTGTGTAGTGTGCTTGAGACCAAGAATGCCCGTCCCTACATATTATTGAGTCCCCTCCTAGCGTGCCTTTTCTAGTCAGTCTCCCCTCATACCGCGATTGAGGGAGGCCAATCTTCTTAAGGCCAGGAATGAAGTCTACACAAAACCCAATGACATCCTCTGTTTGATGGCCCATGGAGATGCTTCCTTCTGGCCTAGCGCGATTACGGACATATTTCTTTAGGACTCCCATGAACCTCTCAAAGGGGAACATATTGTGTAGAAATACAGGGCCCAGAATGACAATCTCGTCGACTAGATGAACTAGGATGTGTGTCATGATATTGAAGAAGGATGGTGGGAACACCAGCTCGAAACTGACAAGACATTGCGCCACATCACTCCTTAGCCTTGGTAGGATTTGTGGATCGATCACCTTCTGAGAGATTGCATTGAGGAATGCACATAGCTTCACAATGGCTAATCAAACGTTTTTCGGTAGAAGCCCCCTCAATGCAACCGGAAGCAGTTGTGTCATAATCACGTGGCAGTCATGAGACTTTAGGTTCTGGAACTTTTTCTCTGCCATATTTATTATTCCCTTTATATTCGACGAGAAGCCAGACGGGACCTTCATACTGAGCAGGCATTCAAAGAAGATTTTCTTCTCTTCTTTGGTAAGAGCGTAGCTGGCAGGACCTTCATACTGCTTTGGAGGCATGCCGTCTTTTTCGTGCAAACGTTACCAGGTCCTCCCGTGCCTCCGGTGTATCTTTTGTCTTCCCATACACGCCCAAGAAGCCTAGCAGGTTCACGCAAAGGTTCTTTGTCACGTGCATCACGTCGATTGAAGAGCGGACCTCTAGGTCTTTCCAGTAGGGTAGGTCCCAAAATATAGATTTCTTCTTCCACATGGGTGCACGTCCCTCAGCATCATTCGGAATAAATAGTCCGCCGGGACCCTTTCCAAAGATTACTTGTAAATCATTGACCACAGCAAGTATGTGATCACCGGTACGCATGGCGGGCTTCTTCCGGTGATCTGCCTCGCCTTTGAAATGCTTGCCTTTCTTTCGACATTGATGGTTGGTCGGAAGAAATCGACGATGCCCCAGGTACACATTCTTCCTGCATTTGTCCAGGTATATACTTTCGGTGTCAGCTAAACAGTGCGTGCATGCGTGGTATCCCTTGTTTGTCTGTCCTGAAAGGTTACTGAGAGCAGGCCAATCATTGATGGTTACAAACAGCAACGCATGCAGGTCAAATTCCTCCTGTCTGTGCTCATCCCACACACGTACACCGTTTCCATTCCACAGCTGTAAAAGTTCTTCAACTAATGGCCTTAGGTACACATCAATGCCGTTGCCGGGTTGCTTAGGGCCTTGGATGAGTATTGGCATCATAATGAACTTCCGCTTCATGCACAGCCAAGGAGGAAGGTTATAGATACATAGAGTCACGGGCCAGGTGCTGTGATTGCTGCTCTGCTCCCCGAAAGGATTAATGCCATCCGCGCTTAAACCAAACCATACGTTCCTTGCGTCACCTGCAAACTCCTCCCAGTACTTTCTCTCGATTTTTCTCCACTGCGACCCGTCAGCGGGTGCTCTCAACTTCCCATCTTTCTTACGGTCCTCTCTATGCCATCGCATCAACTTGGCATGCTCTTTGTTTCTAAACAGACGTTTCAACCGTGGTATTATAGGAGCATATCACATCACCTTCGCAGGAACCCTCTTCCTGGGGGGCTCGCCGTCAACATCACCAGGGTCATCTCGTCTGATCTTATACCGCAGTGCACCGTATACCGGGCATGCGTTCAAATCCTCGTACGCACCGCGGTACAGGATGCAGTCATTAGGGCATGCATGTATCTTCTGCACCTCCAATCCTAGAGGGCATACGACCTTCTTTGCTGCATACATACTGTCGGGCAATTCGTTATCCTTTGGAAGCTTCTTCTTCAATATTTTCAGTAGCTTCTCAAATCCTTTGTCAGGCACAGCATTCTCTGCCTTCCACTGCAGCAATTCCAGTACAGTACCGAGCTTTGTGTTGCCATCTTTGCAATTGGGGTACAACCCTTTTTGGTGATCCTCTAACATGCGATCGAACTTCAGCTTCTCCTTTTCACTTTCGCACTGTCTCTTTGCATCAACAATGACCTGACGGAGATCATCATCGGGCACATCGTCTGGTTTCTCTTGATCTTTAGCTTTCCCCATTGCAGCATCACCGTATTCAGGGGGCACATAGTTGTCATCATCCTCATCTTCTTCGTTGTCTTCCATCATAACCCCTCTTTCTCCGTGCTTGGTCCAAACATTATAGTGTGGCATGAAACCCTTATAAAGCAGGTGGGTGTGAAGGATTTTCCGGTCAGAAAAAGACTTCGTATTCCCACATATAGGGCATGGACAACACATAAAACCATTCTGCTTGTTTACCTCAGCCACTTCGAGAAAATTATGCACGCTCTTAATGTACTCGGAGGTGCGTCTACCACCGTACATCCATTGCCGGTTCATCTGCGTGCATTATATATAATTAAGTGTGTCAAAAACCATTACAGAACATCATGAATAGATAAGTGACCAAATTAATAGAAGTTCATCATCACATTAAAACCAAAGTACATACATAGTTCTCATTGAACAACATATAGCTCTCCAGAGCATCTAATTAAACCATACATTGAAACTATGTAAAACATTTCAATGCAACAACAAATGCGATCATAATCGCAACCAAGGTAACAATTGATCAACGGCATAATGATACCAAGCCTCGGTATGAATGGCATATTTTCTATACTTTCTAATCTTGAAGCGCATTGCATCCATCTTGATCTTGTGATCATCGACGACATCCGCAACATGCAACTCCAATATCATCTTCTCCTCCTCAATTTTTTTCAATTTTTCCTTCAAGTAATTGTTTTCTTCTTCAACTAAATTTAACCTCTCGACAATAGGGTCGGTTGGAATTTTCGGTTCACATACCTCCTAGATAAAAAAATCTATGTCACGTTGGTCGGCATAATTGTCATAAACAATAAATGAACCAAATAGTTATAAAATATAATATATACCACATCCGAATCATAGACAGGACGAGGGCCGACGGGGGCGGATACCAAAACCATCGCACTATATAATAACAAACAATAATAAAAGTAAGAAAATTATACAAGTATCTATCTAAATCATACAAGTAAGAATTTTTCTCTTTTAGAAAGAAGATAAGAACAAGAGGCTCACCACGGTGGTGCCGGCGACGAGATCGACGCGGGCGATCGACGGCGGTGAAGACGGGGACGGGACGTGACGGACCGCTAAACCTAGACAAATCTTGAGGAAAATGGAGCTTGGAGAGAAGAAAGCTTAAGTAGTGTGGCTCGGGCATTTCATCGAACACCTCATGTGCATAGGAGGTGAGCTAGAGCACCACAAAGCCCTCCCCTAGCCGGCCAGGAAAAACAGAGCAATGGAGTGCTCTGCTTGCGGGCGAGAGGGTATATATAGGCACCTCGTTGGTCCCGGTTGGTGGCTGGAACTCCTTTGGTCCCGGTTCCAGGCATGAACCGGGAATAATGGATGTGGGCCAGGAGCGAGGCCCATTGGTCCCGGTTCGTGTCTGGAACCGGGACCAAAGGGTCCAGACGAACCGGGACCAATGCCCCACGAGGCCCGGCCGGCCCCCTGGGCGCACGAACCGGGACGTATGCCCCCATGGGTCCCGGTTCGTCACTAAACCGGGACTAATGGGCTGGCCAGGCCTGGACCAAAGCCCTGTTTTCTACTAGTGGTTGTGAATGCTATGAACACTGAAGGAAGGAACAAAGCCAAGTGGTGGGATAAGTACGAAGAGGTTAAAAACCTGATGCGTGACTTCAGTCTATCTGAGGTGAGGAAAATTAAAAGAGTGTAATGTGGCTGCACATGAGTTGGCTGCTCATGCTAGAATTCATGGGGATTTTTTTCTGCCGAAGAATATGCTACCAGGTATACTTCATGTAATTGAGTATGATTGTACTCGTACTATGAATGAATGAGCTCTCTTCTTGCCCTCAAATAAAATCGTACCTGAGGGACGGCTGCCCGGAGATTGAGTGTGAAGTCCTCGTTATCAATGCTATAACAAAAATTGAGGTGCAGGATGTGCCGCCCTCAGACTTTGTCTTCGTACTTTTGTTAAATAAAATGGTTGCATGCATCACTCTGAAGTAGACGCCGGGGCTATCCACCTTTTCAAAAAAAAGGATGTGCCGTCCTCGGACCTGCCGAATCATCTCGGGAAATTGCTGGATGGCAAGAGAGCAGGGCCGGTCCTGGGATTTCGGGGGGCCCGGGGCGAAATTGGATCCTAGGGCCCTTAACATAAACACAAGAAAAATACAAGAACATATATTGAATTGTCAACCAAAGGAAATACATTAATTTTCTATCATACAAATCTCCTCTTTATAAATATGTCTTATTAAGCTTATCCTAATTTCGTGGACCATAATCATCTATATAAAAACCGGTACATCTTCAAGACCAACAGATGATATTAAATGCCCATTATCACTTACTTTGTTATTATCCATGATGTTGTTAACATTTTATTATGTAAAGCCATCATGTTATGGACAGTTTATTCCTCCAGAATAGCAACTATCAGGATGTCGACAAACAAAAAACTGATAACCCCAGTGATATCTATGCATAAACAGTATCACACCGACTATAAGTGTCCAGTTGCATAAATGAAGAGGCAATGTTAATGACAATTTCAGAACTTTTAATCAATCATCAAGATAAAATCTCATAGTGCAAAGACTGCCTATATAATAAACATCTAAGACATAACTTCTCTTCTTTCTAACTTGGAATCGTGTCCTGGATCTCGTCTCTCGGAGTATCAGCATGGTCGCATATGAGGCAGCGACAATGCGTTATCTCCGGAAGTGCAGTCCTCCTCCGACTTAGGCCTACGGCGACTCGAGGCGGCGCCACGCACAGGAGATGAATATCAATCCGGTGACGACCCATTCTCTCGTTCTAAAGCCTGTTCGCCCACCTGTGATCTGGTTGAAGGCTACTCTCGTGGATTAAGGAAGTAAATCAGGAGCGATTTTTTTCATAACTACCCCTAATTAACCGCATATACAATAACTGATAGGGAAATGAGTGCGCCTAATTGCTAGTAGGATCTTAGGAAATCGTGGATTAAGGAAGGAATCGTACTGTTCTTAAAAAATTGAAAGAAATAATTGCATGAAGGAAACCAGCGATAGTACGTAGTAACATACTTGGGCATTTTGGGGCCCATTGGCACCGGGGGCCCGGGCTCCGCCGAGCCCTTCGCCAGCGTCGACGGGCCCCTGTTCCAGGGCGGCACCCTGATGCCCGCCTACTCGGCCCCGTCATCCTCGCGGTTCCGTGCTGACGAGGCGCACCCGCCCGTCGTCCACGCCCAGCCGCCGCCGAGATTCTCCAAGCTGGAGTTCGCGACCAACGACGGCACCGTCGACCCCCTGAATTGGCTCAACCAATGCGACCAATTTTTCAGAGGGCAGCGCACGCTCGCGTCCGACCACACCTGGATCGCCTCGTATCATCTCTGAGGAGCCGCGCAGACGTGGTACTACGCCCTCGAACAGGACGAGGGCGGCATGCCACCATGGGAGCGCTTCCGCGATTTGTGCCTCTTGCGCTTCGTTCCGCCTATACGCGGGGGCCGTCTGGCGGAGCTTGGGCGCCTTCCGTTACTCACCTCGGTGCAAGACTTCGCCGACCGCTTCCAGGCGCTGGCGTGCCACGCCCCCGGCGTTTCGGCTCGTCAGCGGGCTGAGCTCTTTGTCGGTGGCCTACCGGACTACATCCGCGTGGACGTGGAGATGCGCGGACCACAGGACCTCCAGACGGCCATGTACTACGCCCGCGCGTTCGAGCGTCGTGCGGTGGCCATCCAGCAGGCGCCACCGCCCCGGGCGGCTGGGCCGCCACCTTGGCCGGAAGTTCCCGTGCAAGGTCGGCCTGCCCAGGCTTCCACGGCGCCCCTCGCCGCGGCTGCGGCACGCCCGTTCCGCCGGCTCACCCCGGCCGAGCAACTCTAGCGTCACCGCCAAGGGTTGTGCTTCAACTGCGACGAGCCCTACGTACCGGGCCACGTCTACCCACGACTCTTCTACCTGGAGGCTACGGACTACATTGAGGAGGACCCCGCCGCCGCCGGGCTCGGCGACCAGCCCGCCCCAGTTGAGGCGGAGGTGTTTGGCGGCCGTTGATCTTCCCCGCCTACTAGCTCGAGGACGAGCTGTTTGTGCAGGCGGGGAGAGATGTTATGACCAGCATATTAGGGGCTTAGCCCAGTTAGTTGTGGCTCAGTTTATCTTATCGTTATTAGGGGCTTAGCCCAGTTATCTTATTAGGTGGATTATATAAACTCATGTAAGGACCCGGTTTGAGATTAAGCAGAAGCAATCATATTTGCTCGGCTTCCTTAGGGAGCCGGGAACCCTAACCCTAGCCGTTGCCCCCTGCGCTCTCTCTCTCTCTCTCTCTCTCATGCAATGACGGCGCCCTAGCGCCGGCGACCATGCCTTCCTCCACGCCATCCCTCCTTCCACTCCTACAACCTGAGAGCACGCTCTGGTAGGGATCCGGTTCCTACCACCCCCCCTCAGGGCCGGGCCTGCAAGAGAGGAGCAGATGTGACTTTTGAGGTTGAAGGCGAGGTTTTCTCTGCTCACAAGATTATGCTCGCCAAGCGATTGCCGGTCTTCGATGCTCAACTCTATGGACCCATGAGCGATACCACGGGCATGAACATAATCGTACAAGACATGGAGCCCCCTATTTTCAAGGGATTGAGATCCAGGCGTTGCTTCACTTCATCTACACGGATTCTCTGCCAGCTATGGATGACGTTGATGACGGTGAGAGTCAAGAAAAAGCTACTGTATGTCAAGAAAAAGCACTTGCTCGTGGCTGCCGATATATAGGTATGCCATGGACAGGATGAAGATGATATGCGACGGTATTCTATGCAAGAGCCTTGATGTCAAGACCGTGGCCACCACATTGGCTCTAGCTGATCAGTATCACTGCAGCAAGCTGAAAGATGCATGTGTTGAATATATCCTCTCTTCGGACAAAATGAATGATGTGGTGGCAAGCAAAGGGTATGCACACCACAAAATAACATGTCCTTCTATGATGCTTGATGTCTTTGAGAGGGCTATCAAGTCTCGCAAATGTCTAATCCCGAGTTACCTCCAAATTGTTAGTTTAGTTGACATGTGGCCACCTGAGATGAACTTAGTTTGTTATCCTTTAGTTTTTAGAGATCTTTGTGTGGGTGAGATTGCCTTGATACATATCTTGGATGTAAGAGTTCTTTTCGAGGAGAAGAGTTGGTCTTGGAAGTTGGAACACGTATCCTTTGATGTACTGCTTCATATATATGAATCTACACTGGCTTATTAGTTTTCTCTAAATTATATGTTCGAGTAATAAATACCCTTACTGTTAATCTGCTATAAATCTTCCTTACATACCGAACATCGTAGCAATATAAATTATTCTAAGATCATGTCTGTCTTGTGTAAGCTCAGTTCGTTTACTAACGTATCTCTGTTCTCTGCTCCATGTTCCACTAGAAGCTAACCAACAAATACTAGGTACATATCTTTTTGTGTGCATCTCTTACCAAGCGATCATGGTCGTGTTTGCTGCTTTGAGCAGGATTTGCCAAGCTAACACAAACAGCTTGGCATCATCCACTTTAGCCAGAAGTTTGGTTAAAAGACATAAATCCATAACAACTTAATTAGGACATTACAATAAAACTAAATAGCCTAGAAATGTAAAATACACATAAAGTGAGGAGAACGGATGCATGCACATCATCTTGATGCAGAGAGGGCTGGAAATAACCAACGAGTTGTAAGAGACCAAAAGTAATAATATTTTAGACATGCAAAGAACATGAGAATAACTGATTTTAACTTTTCTTGATCCATATCGTTGCTCTGCGTTTCTCTTGTGCTGCCGTAGTCTTACTCATTGCTGAAGTACCAACATCTTGGCCTTCCTACACTACGAGGAAGAATGCACCGTGTAGACGTTCTGTTGCTGATGTCAAACACCCACGGCGTACATTGATAGCAGTCTATCCAATAGATACAGTTGGGTCTTACTCCGAAGGCGACCTCAGCCTGCACCACTGTCGTGTTGTTATTGCCAATGAACACGGAGTAGCCACCCAGATCTTTCACCGCATCCCAGCATGGGCATTGCTCTGGGTAGTACCTCAGAACGAGTATCTCATCCGTGGACATTGTGAATACACGGCAACCGAAACCTGATGGTTACCCCGATGTTCTGCCACACCTGGTATAGAGTGCCCTTGCAGAAGAACAGGCGCATGATAGATATGTTCCTGGACACGGCGTCGTAAGGCGGGGCGAAGTTGGCGAAGTTGGCGAAGCCAGGACCGACGACACGGTCAGCCAGCAAGCGCTCTACCATCTGCATTCGGCCACCTCGGGGGATGTGGAGTACTTGCACATCCCCACGTTCATCGAGGTAATATACCTGGCCGTGTTCGCCATTATAGGCCAGATCGACCAGCTTCGCTCCATCCACTGCGACACTGAGGATCGTCCATTCTGTGTCCACGCTCGTCACGTAGGCGACCTTGGTGACGTTGTCATGATCGCAGATGGCCACGGCGGTGTAGCAACCAGGCCTTGGGTTCGCCCCAAGCACGAAGCTGCGTGGGTAGTGGTTGTTCGGCAGAGGAAGGAGCTGGATCTGCTCGCCGCTGACGGGGTTCAATAAAAAGGCCCCAGGACGACGACCGGCGATGGGGTTGGCGATGGTTAGGTAGCCTTTGCTGGAGCCGGTAACGCAGCTGCTGTGGCACCGGAGCATGGGGAGATGGAACGTGTGCTGCATCGGGATGGATAGGGCGTATGCACGGGTGTTGTAAAGAGTGAAGCCAAGGTGCTGCACCGGTGTTGAAACGGGAGGCTGCAAGTCGTCGAGGACGAGGACGCACGGCGACGCGGACCGCCATGCGGAGCAGACGCCCCGGACAGAGACGTAGTCCCTCAGCGATGGCAGGCAGTCCACGATGGCGATGAAGAGACCGGCGTGGAGATCCGCCCAAGGCCTCAACGGCGGCGTCATGGTGGAGGTCACGGTTCGAGGCTGGCCTCTATCAGAGACGCGTCTGTTTTACATACTCGAAGCCCACGGGATTTATTTAGGCTGCGTGCATTATGGGCTTTGCTACACCCTAGATATGGTGGATACGCGGGATAGCGAGAGGAGTCTAGACATTTTTTTTGGACGAAGCTACACAACGCGCGCGCGATGCGGGCAAATCTCGCGGCTGGCCAGTTTAGGAAAGTGTCCATGTGCGGTCCCCCATGTGCTAAAGAGAGAATGGTTCCATCCCTTGCGTTGCCACGTCAAGCAAAAGAAATTAGAACAAAAAAAGGGCAGCGGCCCCTCCCCCTCACGTGCGTGATCCACCACCCACCACCAGAAAATCATACGCTCCTCCCCAGCCGCCATGTCCCAGCAGGGGGAGCTCCTTCAACAGCAAAAAAACACCAAAAAATAAGTGAAAATCGGGCAAAAATTCCAGAAGAACGCAATTTTGTCTGCAACTTTTTGTTGCGGATCAGGCAATACTCTGGAGAAGCTTCGGCATATAATTTGCCAGAACTGGGCAAATTTCTCCCCGTGAAAACACCAAGATAAAAGGCCCTTCCCAATTTGTTGGATTCTGTTAGTTCTATAGCTAGTGGAACTCCCCCTCTGTACCTCCCTGTGTGATATACTACCAAAGATTCATTAAGGTAAAACTCAACCATAGCATTAAGTTTTAAGGCCCCCTTTAATCCCATATGCAACAACTCACGAACTGTGGTCTAGGTTTCTATCACTCCCGCAAACCCATCATAAGCAAATCAATGACATCTTGCAACACCCTACGGCGGGAATTCCACACGTGTGCACGAAACGGTAGGCACCATAGGACATCACCATAATAACATACAACTCGTATCAATCATAACATATCACAATTGACCAATAGAACAAAAGAAACTACTAAGACATAATAGAGATGCAACACATCATTAGATAATAATATATAGCATCAAACACCATGTTTAAGTAGAGATTACACTTGAGTGAGAGAGAGTACATAGCTGCATGAAGAGGGAGAAAGATGTTAATGATGGCGGCAAAGTTCATGGAGATGATCGCCGTCACGATGGTTCCCCTAGCGGCACTCCGGCGCCACCAGGAGAGAGGGGGAGAGAGGCAACAAGCACATTCACGACCTCAAGAATTTGGTACTTCACGACCGCAACAAGCACATCGATCTTCACTACCACTTCATACGTGACTGCGTCGAGAAGGGAATGGTGGCCGTGGAGTTCATTGGGACCACCGAGCAGAAGGCGGACATTCTAACCAAGCCCCTTGGTCGTGTTCGTTTCCAGGAGCAGCGCGACAAGGTGGGGATCATCGACATCAAGCCCTTTCGACAGGGTTGAGGGGGATATTGTGCGATTAAACCCTGTCGAAAGTAGTGAGGCCAGCCATGAAGTAATCCTAGTACATGTGGTCAGCCATGAGGTCATCTTAGGCACATGAGGTCAGAAGTGATGTAGCACCTAGGACATGATGTAAGCGCTTGGGTCAGCAGCTCAAATAGGTCGGTTGCACTACTATAAAAGGAGCTGAACTCCTTTCGTTATAACACAAGCTATTCAAGCGATCAGTTTCAGAAGCAAATTAGTACCACTACTCCATTTCAAGTGTGGTGTGTGGGCAGTTCAAAAACAAAAGTGTGACCAACTCGTCTTTGTAGTTTGTACGCACAAACGGTGCAGCTGCTCGTGGTGCCTTCGGGACCCTTCTCGAGAGCTACAGGAGAGAGGAGGAATCGGCGGCAACTCCGTTTCTCAGGTTCTTTCGCCGCCGCCTCCGGGCGTTCCCCTCGCCTCCGGCTGCCCTCTGGGCGGCTGGAGGTTGGGGGAACATCGGATCCAGGCGGGGCGTGTACATAGGTGTGGGGCTCCGTCCCCTGTTTGGGTCTTCGGCGCCGGAGTCTTGACGGAGCGGACGACGGCGAGTTCTTGAATAAAGGTACCCTAGCTCTGGCTCCGGCTCGTCGGTGTCGTGGCTGGTGCTGACGAGGGGCCGGTGGAGTATAGCCTTTTGGCGCGATGGTGGTCTAGTTCATCGGCTTTCCTCGGTGATGCCGACTCGTCGCAGGGAGAAGGGTGGCTTGGTCTGTGGTCGACTGTGGCTTGTTGGAGAGGGATCCGGTCATCTCTTACGAGGTGAGTTGGCGTCGTTCCCGGATCTGATGCAGGAACGGCTCGGGGAGCATCCTCAACAGGGGGATCGCCTCCGACCGATATTCGTCTGGGATTTAGATCCAGTTTCTTTTCAACTGGTAGCTGCTGCTGTTCGTCAACGTCAATTTGCCAAGGGGCTACTCCTGCTTCTTTTTTTTTTGAGCCTCCTCTCTAATACGTCTAGTGAGACTTCCGAAGTCCAGGACTCCGGGAACAACGGGCACGTTGTCCTCGCCTGTGGCTCGTAGACGTCGAGAGGTACCTGAGAAATTTATTAGGAAGGTAAACCAAGCGTTCACAACGAAGATGGAGCTCTCCTGGGTCTCCTTTGCAATACTCTCTGTGCGAGGGGCTTCCATGTTTTTGAGATCGGCTACGACAGTGCTGCCTGTATCCTTTGTATCATTGTGTATTTGTACGTGTTGTGGTCTGTTCTGTAATGTTTTTCTACTCGTATGAATACAAGTGATGTATGCCTTCGCGTGCAGCTGGAGTTTGGTTAGTCTTTCTACAAGAGAGTTGGGGACGGAGGGAGTAGTTTGGAGCCAAGCCTGCCACGACGAAGAGAAGCGCGGATGGCCACAGAAACGCGGCGCGGTGGTTGGTGCGGCGCGGCGCGGCTCGACCATGGGCATGGCACGGTGGGTCGGGTGCGGTTCGACCAGGTCTTGTTCTTTTGCAAATAAACCAGCCGAGTCCGCCTGAAAAAACACAGAGATTGCTAAACCGCCAACATGGCATGTCCAGTCAGCGTCCAAATGGGAGGAAAACACTAAATGGGATAAAATGTGGCACAAGTTTGCTTAAATGGGTTATAAATTGAGAATTTTCACTAAATAGGATAATATCTGTCACAAACGTGAAACTTGGGGGTAAACAATGGAATCTATCTATTCTATTCTATTACTCCCTCCGTTCCTAAATATTTGTTTTTCTAGAGATTTCAACAAGTGACTACATACGAAGCAAAATGAGTGAATCTACACTCTAAAATATGTCTATATACTAAAAGGAAAATATTTAGGAACGGAGGGAGTATATACTAAAAGGAAAATACGAATCAAAAATAGAGAAATTAGCTAGGAAATCCCACGTTAATCAGAAATATCCAGCCATTAATCAGATGTAATATTAAATCACACTCATCCAATCTTCATAATCGTGTGGGCCCTTCTAAAATCCCTTCACGTATCTTCTAGGAATTCTAGGACTCTAGGAAAAAAAATCAAAAAAATAAAAATCCATGTGATGGGCCCATGTAAAAGATGAAAGAGATGGGGACATGTTCCTCCCGATGTGCCTCCACTAGTAGAAAAATGCCCATTTGTCCAGGTTCTGGAACCGGGACTAAGGGTCGGGACCGGTTCGCTTACGAACCGGGACAGATGTGGCTCCACGTGGCCACTACGGCGAGCCCAGGCAGGAGGGCCTTTAGTCCCGGTTGGTAACACCAACCGGGACCAAAGATTATCCACGTGTCAATAGCTCAGGAGCTGGGGTTTTTGTTTTTTTTTTAAGGGGGGGGGGTTTGGGGGTTTTGTAGGGTTAATTTTGGGGTTTAATATATTGTGTTAGCTAGCTAATAGCTAGAGAGAAGTGTCCTCTCTTATCTCCGTGCTTGGTCGACGCTACGTACTATACGTATAGAGAGGACTCGACACGCTAGCTAGTAAGCAAATGAAAGAAACCATTAAGTACACAAGATCGTCATGAACATATACAGAGAGAAGTGATCGACCACCTCCTTCTCCAAGAGATTGGTCGAACAACAAGTTTTCGTATATCTATCCAACGCTACTAGCTACATATATACAATATAAGATCTCTTACAATCCCTAACATCTGATGTCAAGTTCCACATGGTATTCTCCGGCTGGATTGATGACGTGGTCAAGAAAGAATCCCGCCAATTCCTCTTGAATTGCTTTTATGCGATCTTGTGGTAGGAGTTCATCCCGCATCTGCCAAATCTAATTTGAAGAAGGGGGTCAATACATATATATGAATGAAACTCAACACAAATGATGGTAATAAAATAAAATTGTGAATATTATTGCTTACGCACTTCATATTGTTTTTCTGAGTAGCCCCGCTTAGAGGTCGTCGCGTTGTAGATGTACTCGCAAACGTAGTATCCACAAAAATTATTCCCGCCTTCCTGCCACAACCACTTTACGAGAAATAGAGGTCAATCAAACTGATAATCAAGCATTATAAATGGTATTGATGAAACTAGCTAGAATCAATGGGATCCACAAAAATTATTCCCGCCTTCCTGCCACAACCACTTTACGAGAAATAGAGGTCAATCAAACTGATAATCAAGCATTATAAATGGTATTGATGAAACTAGCTAGAATCAATGGGAGATGCGCGGAACTAGCTAGTAGTACTTACTTTCGGGTGTGTAAATCGCAGCTCCCCCGGCAGTCCCGGAGCTTCTGCGGTGAACACTTTCCAAACCCTGCGAGACAAAGAAAATAATTACTTGATATCAGGAAATGAACAAAGTTGCCGATATGGTGCGATGATGATCGATTGAACTTACTTCTAGAGCATTTCAGTCATGGCCGCATACTCCTTGGGATCTTTTCGTCTTGAGTCTAAGACGGTTACTAGTCCCTGCTCAAGCTTAATCTCTAGGAGAATAAAGTGGAAGCTGCGCACGCATGCATAACTCATCAATTACATTACTATAAGCTCGAGTAATAATGGAAACCGAATATGCAGAAGACAGTAACACTCGCTTGAAGTTGTAAGGAAAGAGTATTTTATCTTTGTTTTGATTTTTAATCAACGATTGTAGCAAGTTGGCCTCGGTTTCTTTCGCATTATATTTAACCGTCCATTCATCTATGAGATTTGTGTTAATGAACCCAATATCATAGATTTGTGCTTTTCTGCATTCGACGATCTTCAATCTGCATAATATAGTGAGGTTAATTATATATACATGCAATGAAAGAGCTGAGCTATATATAGAGACTTAATTACAGAAGTATAGTACTTACAGACAGTAGCAAGTGATGATTATTTTATCGAGGTCCTTTTGATTGAAAAACTGGAAGAACTCCTCAAATGGAACAGACAACAGATCAATTTCAACGAGGTCGTTCTCGTCTTTAACTCTCAGCGTCAAAATATCCTTCCCAGACTTGCAGGTGTCCATGTACCACTTATGGAATCTTCGCATCATCGTTGTTAGAGAAGGATCACCAGGTCTGACGAGAGTCTTCCCGTACCGGTATTTGTGTTCGTCCACTTCCATTGTATCAAAATGTGCATCGTCAGGCAGGTAATCACCAGGATTGGTACCGGGCAGCATCCCCGGCTGATTTGCGACGATATCGCTAGACACCTTGAGTAGGGGGCACGATTGGTTTGCCTGTTCGCCGAGCTGGGGAATTTTGTTCCCACTTCTTCGTTCTTGTAACCTTTTGTCACTTGAAGTAGTTCCCGACCGGCGCGCTCCTTCCACTGCCTTTTTAAGAGCGCGGACATGGTTGTCATCCGGCGGAGGCGGTGGTGGTCGCTTCAGGTTCTTGAAAGTGCGCTTCAATTTCACCGGATCTATCTTCTCCTCCGGAGGTGGATTTTTCTTTGCAAAAAAGTCCTTCACTTGGGCTTGACAGATCTCCTCATTTTCCTCCTCGGTCATCTCGTATGGTAACTTCTCTAGAGGCTTGAGAGATGGACCGAATATGTATTGCCTCCCGCCTCTGGCTGTACTGCTAGACGCCGGAGCAGCCGGAGCGGCTGCGGTTGTCTTCCTTCGTTGCTTACGAGGCGAAGAAGGAGGCGGAGTGCTATGACGCGCCGGAGCAGCCGGAGCGGCAGCGGCTGTCTTCCGCTGTTGCTGACGAGGCGGAGAAGGAGGCGGGCTGCTCGGACGCGCCGGCGCAGGCGGAGAAGGAGGCGGAGTGCCGCCACGCGCCGGAGCAGCCGGAGAAGGAGGCGGCGCATTGCCCTGACTCGCCGGAGGAGGAGGCGTCCAGTTCGGAAGGTTGATGAGCTCCTTCCGCCATAGACATGGAGTCTTCAGAGCAAGACCCAGCTGAGTCTCCCCTTCATCGGTAGGGTGGTCAAGCTCGAGCTCTTCAAATCCCTCCGTTATTTCATCGACCATCACAACAGCATAGCCTCGTGTAATCGGAAGGCAGTGAAAAGTTGCGTCGGGTTGAGGAGGTGCAACAGAGCCGACAGCCGCCTTGACTTTGAGGTGCTGCCATTGCGTCATAAGGTGGCAATCTTGAGCCTCCGTGATAGCATCCACGGGGTAGCTGGGAGCCGTGAAGTGAGGCTGCTGAAGGAGCTCGGTGGAAGACACGCTGATTCTCCGCTGAGATGGCGGGGTAGCTCCGGCAGGTCGCTGCCTCTGAACTAGTAGTGCTTGTTCCTCTAGCGCTCGTACCCTTGCATTCAGCTTCTGCAGTTCGGTCTGCTCCACTTTCCTCCTCCTCTCCCGGGTTTTGTAACCGCCTGCGTCGGGAAACGCAACCTTCCACGCAACGGAGCTTGCCGTGCCTCGTGTTCGTCCTGGGTGCTCGGGATTCCCGAGGGCCAGTGTGAGCTCGTCGTTCTCTCTGTCGGGAACGAACGTCCCTTGCTACGCTGCGGCGATATACTTCTGAAGCTTCTTGACGGGTATTTCAAGTTGCTCCTTCGTCCAACGGCACTTCCCTGTTTCAGGGTCCAAGGTTCCCCCAACCCCGAAGAACCAAGTCCTTGAACGGTCTGGCCAGTTCAATGTCTCTGGTTCGACCCCTTTATCAAGCAGGTCCTTCTCAGCCTTGTCCCACAACGGCCGGGCTTTGAGGTAGCCACCTGACCCCGTGCGATGGTGATACTCCTTCTTTGCAGCATTTTTCTTGTTTGTCGCTGACATCTTCTTACTCTTCTCCGATGTCTTGTGGGCCACAAATGCGGGCCAGTGATCTCTTATCTTCTCAAATCGGCCGGTGAATTCTGGAGTCTTCCCTTTGTCGACAAACGTTGATTTCAACTCATTCTTCCACCTCCTGAATAGATCTGCCATCTTCTTAAGAGCATGAGCCTTGACCAATGGCTCTATAACTGGCTTATCTGGATCCTCCTCTGGCGGTAGGGTGAAATTTGCCTTCAGCGCGGTCCAAAGATCATCTTTCTGTCTATCGTTGACAAAAGACACTTGAGGGTCTTCGCTCTTAGGCTTATTCCATTGATGGATGCTGATCGGGATCATGTCCCTAACAAGAACCCCGAACTGAGCAGAAAATGCTTCCTTGGTCCGGCTGGGTTCAATCGGTTGGCCATCGCCCTTGATTGCTGTGATCGTGAACCTTTCATCCTGGCGCAACATTTTCTTCGGGCCTCGTCTCGTTACCGAAGTTTGGCTCGATCCGGGGGGCTAGAAAAGAAGAAAGAAGAGAGTTAATATGTGTACATACCAAAACAATTAATGCATCAATTAGCTAGTCAGCACAGGCTTAATTAATATATATACCTCGCCGGACTTTGCAA
The DNA here is from genome assembly GCA_011799875.1 of Thinopyrum elongatum. NCBI lineage: Eukaryota > Viridiplantae > Streptophyta > Magnoliopsida > Poales > Poaceae > Thinopyrum > Thinopyrum elongatum. Next base: position 12,606,413 of record CM022299.1, read on the forward strand.
CATCTCCTTCCTCCGTTCGCTCACCGGAGTGTAACATCCCCAGATGTTAACCCTGTCTTCAAGTTAATTAATATGCCATGTCATCAAATTTCCCTAAGTCAAAATGCCATTTGTCCAAAATAAAACCCAAACTCAAAATTCAACATGCAAGTCAAATAATTATTCCATCAAACATCAAAACTAAAATGTTCATAGTGGTTCAAATATTCTTAAAACCATTATAAAAATATCATCAACATTATTTGAATTCTTGAAATGACCTTAGCATCCAATAACAGTAGCAAATCAGCCTATTTAATCCTTTTCCCATTTAAACAAAATTCAAACAAATTAAAGTGGTCCCCAGACATTTTGTGCAGCAGCATAATATTGCGCTTCAACTGTGTGTCAAATTTCATAAACAACTAAAACCAATTACTGGTCTAAATTAATACAAAACAGAGAGTAGAAAGAAATAACAGAAAAGAAAAACAAACAGAAATGAAAGGACCTACTGTGCACTTACCTGGCCCGAAGCTACAGCGGCCCGGCCCACCTCCACCTACTTCCCCTCCGTGTCGCCGTCTCCATGGCTGCGCTCGCCGCACCGCTTGCTGCTCGACACCGCGACAAGGCCGGCGAACGCGAGGGGATAAGCTCGCCCCGTGCTTCCCCCCTGGTCGCCTCGTCTCACTCTCCCCTCTCCTCCCATGCTCGCGCTCTCTCCCCCTCTGCCCCGTTCGTCCGAACGCAGCCGTCGCCGCTGCTCCGCCATCCTCGCGGTCTCCGGCGTCCCCGCGGGCCACCACCAAGTCTGGGAGGAGCGCCGTGCCCGACCGCGTTGCCTATGTCGATCAGCCGGAGTCGGGGAGCTCTGATTCATCGGCATCGACTGGTTCCCCCTCGTCGGACCCCGTGCTCCACCGCCGTCGATCTCCCTCCTCTGCGGCTACTAAGCGTTCACCGGACCACCGTGCGTCCCCACGGTGAGCTACGTTTCCCCCCCCCCTGCTTTGGTTCACCCTAGTCCGAGCTCTAGCTAGCCGTATGCATCGCTGCGCCATGACCGGAACTCTGTTTCCGCCGTTGAGCTTGCCATGCTCATTGCTGTCTACCCCGCGACTAACCATGGCCTCCATCGTGCTTCTGGGAACCCCGGAAGGCGTGTGCACCCCTTAGCTAGCCACGAACGAGCCTCTGTGCTCGGTTCCATGTGTGTCCAGTTCCGGCCACCGCGCCCGCTCGTCGTTGGTGGCGTTTCCGGCCATATCCGTGGCTGCCGTTGGTGTAGGTCGACGCGGTGCTTGCTTCTCATCCGAATGGTGGTCGCGGCACTTGATCTGGTCGTTTGTACGCAGATCCCGAGCGCTGTCGCCCCTCTGTTGCTCGCCGGAGGTGCGCCGCCGCGCGCCGGAGTTCAAACTCCGGTGGGTCCCGCGCGCCGGGTTATTAGCAGCTAACCCCGCCACTAATAGCCGCTGACAAGTGGGACCTACTACTGTAGCATTAGGATTAAAGTTAATCTAACTGCTAAGAAACTGTTCCACTGACAACCTGGACCCACGTGCTAATTAACAGAATCAGATTAAAATTAAATCCTGTTAAACTAATAGACACTGACATGTGGGCCCCCACTGGGCCCGTTGACCGGTCAGACTTGCTGACTGGGCAAGGCCAGCCAATGACAGGTGGGCCCCTGGGTCCCCTGTTGACCGGGTCAGCACGGTCAAACTGACCGCTGAGTCAGCCGAAGCCCTGGCCCACAGTCAGCCTCTGGATGTTTCTCTGGTGCAGTGCACCGGGTGCACCTAGTCTTTTTCTGCACTGTTCAAATTCGAATTTAATTAATTAAAACAATTCCAGAAAATATTAAAATCTTCAGAAATTCATAGAAATTAATCCGTAGCTCGGATGGAAAAACTTTATATATGAAAGTTGCTCAGAACGACGAGACGAATCCGAATATGCTCTCCTTTTGTCTGTCACACACCCCTAACTACCTGAACATGTAACCTTTTCCTCCGGTTCGTCTGTCTGACAGACGTCCGGAACCGGGAAAACATTCCCGGATGTTCTCCTCCTTACCGGTGTCGTGTAGCATTACGATAGACCACCTCTAGCATCGCGTGTCGTATTGTCAGGCATATGTTGCTATGTATTTACATTGTTTCTTCTCCCCCTTTCTTCCCGGTAGACCCCGACGCAGATGTAGCTCCAGAGGCAGACGCAGCTCCGGAGTACGACTACGTCCCCGACGACACCCCTGAAGACCTTGCCCTTGCCCCAGAGCAAACAGGCAAGCACCCCCATTTTGAGCATGCCTATATCACCTATTTTCTTCTCTCTATTGCTTGCATTAGAATTGCTACTGCTACTGTTTTCCTATATCTGCTGCATAGCCTGTTTATTGTAACCTGCCTTGCTACCTTGTTGGGTATCCAAGACTGCTTAGCATAGCCTGGGTAGAGACATGACAGAGACCCCCACTTGATCCCGACTGCCCCGCTGGACACCAGAAGACCCGATCATCGGGATTGAAGACCAGACCCTGACACGGCACATCACTTCCCCCCCCCCCCCCTTAGTTGCCGACACTACTGGGTTACCGTCGAGTGCCGAGGGTGATACCTTGTCAGCACTGCTGATGTTAACCTTGTAGGTTAGTTACTCGGACGTGGTAAGCGAGGGTGATTCCTACTACACCACCTCCGATACCGACATCGTCGTGCAACCCCTCAGACGTGAACCTCGAGGGTGATTCCTCATCCGTTCACCCTGATGATAACATCAGTGGGAATTCCATCGAGGGTGATTCCTCAGGGTTCCCTGGTGTCAGACACACAGATACAGTTGTTGATGTGACTTGCACTAAACCATGTTACTAAAGACGGGTCGGCCCTGAGGGGTACCCCCGTGAGCTGTTAAGCGAAGTGATGTGGAGTCGGGTTGACCTGGATGGTGCCCACGAGATAATACGAGGCGTGGCCGGGCATTCTTAGCCCTTGCCGCAAGTCCTCGAGACGGGGCGACGGGGTCACATCGATCGTGAGTCTCTGCTCGTTTTCGAGCGATCCTAAACCACTAAACGGTTTGGATATTCGATCCGAGGGGCCTCTGGCCCGATAGCACTAACCATCATGTGGGCATAGTATGGGCGTTCTGCGTCGTATACTTCAGCCGGAGCTTAATAGACATCAGCGACTGAGCGGCGAGCGCTGAATTGGACTGGGAACGCAACCGCGCTTGTATAAGGGGTTGCTAGGTCTGCTTTCAGCCGCCCACGCAACGCGCAGGAGTTCCCGGGGCGATGGCTCGAGACCCCTGGGGGCATAGGTTAGTCCGGCGTGCTGACCTCTCTGTTAGGTATTCGGTCGGGTTGCGGCGTGTTGCTTAGCCGAGGCCGGGCATGACCCAGAAAGTGTGTCCGGCCGGAGTTAAGCGAGCGTGGTGGGTAAGTTGGTGCACCCCTGCAGGGAAGAAACTTCTATCGATAGCCTGTCCTACGGTAACGGACACTCGGAGTTGTATCCCGATCGGTACAACTAGAACATGTGATGAGAACTGGATAGTACGGCTCTGGGATTGCTTTCTCGCAGGGAGTCGAGAAAGGATCTCAGGTCGAGGTTGATGATACTACTGCTACTACTTCACATTATGTTGATCTGCTCTTTTCTAATGATGTAAGACTGCAGAAGATGCTGAAGATGCTAGTCTTCGATAGGACTAGGCTTTCCCCCTCTATTCTGGCATTTCTGCAGCCCAGTCCACATATACAGCCCCCTCTTGAAAATGTTGCATATGTAGTATAGATCCTTGCTTGCTGAGTACTTCGGATGAGTACTCATGTTTGCTTTATTTTCTTTTTCCCCATATTTCTTTTGATGCCACCAGACGACGGAGCCCCTGAGTCAGATGCCCCAGTCGACGACCACTACTACTACCCGCCTGGCGAGTACTACTACTACGAGGTGCCACCTGACGACTAGGAGTAGGATTGGAGGGTCCAGGGCAGGAGGCCTACGCCTTTCGATCGTAGCTTTTATTTTTACCCCGCCTCTGTGAAGGCTTATCCTCAGATATCTGATGCTTCCGCTGACGCTTGTATGCCATCGAGCTTGTATTCGAGCCCTCGAGGCCCTGGCTTGTAATATTAAGCTTGTATGACTTTATTTATGTTTTAGAGTTGTGTTGTGATATCGTCAAGTGAGTCCTTAGGCTTGATCGTGCGCATTTGCGTGTATGATTAGTGCACGATTAAGCCGGGGGCGTCACACGGAGCAGTCATCACGGTCTCCTTCTTCCACCAGCATTCCGTCACCGGAGCCATCATAATCATGTCCTTCCACCTCCATTGTTCGATCACCGGAGCCTGCTTCACCCTCTCCTTCCAGACCATCGGTGTCATTGAGATACGACAAGACATCACCTCCGCCGAGGATTATGTCCCCCAACAACTGTTGTGCTTCGATGTCTCGGTGCTCCATAGTTTCTGCAAATATTACAACATGGCAATTAATATACAAACATGACAGATGGATATATTAGTGCAAATGTACACCTAGCTAGCTCGACGCTTCTACGGTTTGGGGTGGCCTCGACAATGCTTCCAGGGTTTGGGGTGGCCTAGGCAACGCTTCTAGGGTTTGGGGTGGCCTCGACAACGCTTCTAGGGTTTGGGTCGGACCGCCTCTCTCATGAATGTCCGACGTCCGGACCGACAAGGGATTTAACAAAATGACGCCATTCTGGATGTGCAGAAAATGGTCCATATTTTTCCTGATCTCATCTACCCTTCTATATGTCACGTTGTCTAGTGTCAAAGAATTCAAGAAAACCATGACTTCATCATTAGCCGGAAATGACAGGCGTATAATGGTACGAAGCTCTTCAAAGTTGTTTTGGAACGGAGTTCCCGATAGAATAATTCGCTTTTTGGTACAAAGTTCAGCAAGAGCCTTCCGAATATCGCTATTTGGAAGGCCTTTGCTGAAATTCGTACCAAAAAGCAAATTATTCTATCCGGAACTCCGTTCCAAAACAACTTTGAAGAGCTTCGTAGCATCATACGCCTGTTACTTCTGGCTAATGATGAAGCCATGGATTTCTTCAATACTTTGACAGACAACATGACATATAGAAGAATATATATATAGATGAGATCAGAAAAAAATTGGATCAACTTGTGCACATCCATAATGGGGGCATTCTTGATAAATCTGGACCCTCGACCCTCGACCCTCTACCCTAGTTCACGACCCTCGACCGCTCAGCGATCCACGACCCTCTACCCTAGTTCCCAACCCTCGACCCCTCGGCGTTCCTCGACCCTCGACCCCTCGGCGTTCCTCGACCCTCTACCCTAGTTCCCGACCCTCGACCCCTCGGCGTTCCTCGACCCTCGACCCCTCGGCTTTCCTCGACCCTCTACCCTAGTTCACGACCCTCGACCGCTCGGTGATCCTCGACACCCTCGTTTCCGATAAAAATTAAGAAGAGGAAGAAGAAGAGAAAACAAAAGAGGAAGAAGAAGAAAAAAAGGAGAAGAAGAAGGAATAGAGGAGAAGAAGAAAAAATAGATTAATAATTAATCTATTTTTTCTTCTTCTCCTCTATTCCTTCTTCTTCTCCTCTTTTTTTTTCTTCTTCTTCCTCTTCTTATTTTTTTCTCCTTCTTTTTCTTCTTCTTCCTTCTTCCTTCTTCCTCTTTTCTTCTTTTTCCTTATTTTCCTTCTTCCTCGACGACCCTAACCCTAAACAGTACAACTAACGACAACGACTTCGCTTGCATACATATGAACAAATATGATCGATCATCTATGAACAATAAAAACATCATATGATATATGAACAAAAAAAATCACATGATCTATGCAGAAAAAAACATCATATATGACGCTGAACAAAAAATCATCATATATGCATACATATATATCCATACATCAACATTACATCAACATACATCAACATATATGCAAAAAAAACATCATATATATACGCAGAAAAAAAAACATATATGTGGTGGCCATGGCGGCAACGTCCACGGCGGCGGCGGCGGCGGGGGGGCAGGGCAGGGGCGCGGTGGCTCATTGGTGGCGGCGTCGGCGACGGCGAGGTCGGGGCTGGGCTGAGGCAGAGGCGGCGCGCGCGGGGCAGGGCAGGGGCCGGTGCGGGGACGCGACGGCGAGGTCGGGGAGGCTGTCGGCGACGGCGAGGTCGCGGAGGGGAGTTGGCGACGGCGACGGCGACGAGGCGTGGGCGGCGGACGGCGTCGGCGTGGGCTCGGGGGCGGGGCACGGGCACGGGCGACGGCGACGGCGTCGGGCAGCCTGGCGGCGTCGAGGAGGTCAGGGCCGTCGGAGGGGAACTGCGATGAAACTGAAAATTTTCACAAGTGCTGGCTTATATAGACGAGGCATTGGTCCCGGTTCGTGGAACCAACCGGGACCAATGCCCCCCTTTAGTCCCGGTTGGTGGCACCAACCGGGACTAAAGGGGGCATTGGTACCGGTTGGTGGCACCAACCGGGACCAAAGCCCACCTTTAGTCCCGGTTTGGTGGCACCAACCGGGACCAAAGGCCTTGTGCTGCCCGCGGCCAAAAGTTTAGTCCCACCTCGCTAGTTGAGAGGGGCGCGGAGTGGTTTATAAACCCCACTGCCGCTGCCCTCTCGAGCTCCTCTCAAATGCAGGCTTACGGGCCTAACCTAACTCTCCTCTGCCTGTGGGCCTACTGGGCCTTCTGCGGGCCTGAATCCTGGCCCGTGGTTGGGTTTCTAGTCGTATTCAGGCCGTGGTGGCCGAGTAGGTGGCATTTTTTTCTATTTTTTTCCAGTTTTTCTGTTTTGTTTTTTGCTTTATTTATTTTCTTTTATTTTTTAATTCTTTTTGCTTTTAGGTAATAAATATTATAAACTTTCTGTTAGTGCCATTAGTTTTCCAATTCGAATAGTTTAAATTTGAATTCTTTGAAATTTGTGTGAATCACTAGTTTGTGATTAACTTTACTATAAAAATAGATTTTTGAGTGATTCTTTTTACTGCTATTTAATATTACTGTGTTTTATCATTATATTCAAAAACAGTTTTTGTTATTTTAGTTTCTAACAAAAAAATCTTTATGATAATTCTTTTTGCTATTAAAGTTTCTAACAAAAAAACTTCTTTTTGAAAATTCTTTTTGCTATTAATGTTTTGAACAGAAAATACTTTGCTAATTTTAGTTGCATAAATTTTAGTTGATTCCTTTTGCTATTAGAGTTTCATTAAAGTTTTCTAGTTCATTCTTTTTTCTATTAGAGTTTCATTAAAGTTTTCTATTTCATTCTTTTAGTTTATTATTTTTGCTATTAGAGTTTCATAAAATTTGAGAGGGTTACGGCAAAAACTGGATGCACTTCGTATACAAAATGGACAATCTCTTTCGAAGTATCAGGGTTTCAGACGAAAACTCATCTGTTACAAAGGGATTTCATTTTTTTGAACTTATTTGAACTCCACACTTTTTCTGTGCTAAAAATTAACCATTCAAAGCAACATCATCAATTTTCAACCCTTTCTGAGTTCATCTGTTATTTTTCATGCGTTTACTTGTTTTTTTGAGCTAAATGACCCTGAAATTGAAAAGCACTTCAAATGAACTCTGAAGAGGTTGAAAATTGGCATGATATCATCATTTCACCCTCATAGCATGTGATAAAAAGTTGAGAGGGTTACGGCAAAAACTGGATGCACTTCGTATACAAAATGGCCAATCTCTTTCGAAGTATCAGGATTTCGGACGAAAACTCATCTGTTACAAAGGGATTTCATTTTTTTTAACTTATTTGAACTCCACACTTTTTTTGTGCTCAAAATGAACCATTCAAAGCAACATCATCAATTTTGAACCCTTTCTGAGTTCATCTGTGATTTTTCATTCATTTACTGATTTTTTTGAGCTAAATGACCCTGAAATTGAAAAGCACTTCAAATGAACTCTGAAGAGGTTGAAAATTGGCATGATATCATCATTTCACCCTCATAGCATGTGATAAAAAGTTGAGAGGGTTACGGCAAAAACTGGATGCACTTCGTGTACAAAATGGACAATCTCTTTTGAAGTATCAGGTTTCGGACGAAAACTCATCTGTTACAAAGGGATTTCATTTTTTTGAACTTATTTGAACTCCACACTTTTTCTGTGCTCAAAATGAACCATTCAAAGCAACATCAACAATTTTCAACCCTTTCTGAGTTCATCTGTTATTTTTCATGCATTTACTGATTTTTTTTTATCTAAATGACCCTGAAATTGAAAAGCACTTCAAATAAACTCTGAAGAGGTTGAAAATTGGCATGATATCATCATTTCACCCTCATAGCATGTGCTAAAAAGTTGAGAGGTTACGGCAAAAACTGGATGCACTTCGTGTACAAAATGGACAATCTCTTTCGAAGTATCAGGGTTTCGGACGAAAACTCATCTTTTACAAAGGGATTTCATTTTTTTGAACTTATTTGAACACCACACTTTTTCTGTTCTCAAAATGAACCATTCAAAGCAACATCATCAATTTTCAACCCTTTCTGACTTCATCTGTTATTTTTCATGCATTTACTGATTTTTTTGAGCTAAATGACCCTGAAATTGAAAAGCACTTCAAATGAACTCTGAAGAGGTTGAAAATTGGCATGATATCATCATTTCACCCTCATAGCATGTGCTAAAAAGTTGAGAGGGTTACGGCAAAAACTGGATGCACTTCGTGTACAAAATGGACAATCTCTTTCGAAGTATCAGGGTTTCGAACAAAAACTCATCTGTTACAAAGTGATTTCATTTTTTTGAACTTATTTGAACTCCACACTTTTTCTGTGCTCAAAATGAACCATTCAAAGCAACATCATCAATTTTCAACCCTTTCTGACTTCATCTGTCTTCACTTTTTCTTCGCTTGTGTCCTTTGCTTATTGCGCCGTAACCATGGATATTCTTCATCGCTTAACAGGGTGCTTGGGTCAGCCTTGACTTTGAAGGGAGGAATTTCATGAAACTTTTCATAATCTTCAGACATGTCTGTCTTACCCTCCACTCCCACGATGTCTCTTTTCCCTGAAAGAACTATGTGGCGCTTTGGCTCATCGTATGATGTATTTGCTTCCTTATCTTTTTTTTTTCTCGGTTTGGTAGACATGTCCTTCACATAGAAAACCTACGCCACATCATTGGCTAGGACGAATGGTTCGTCTGTGTACCCAAAATTGTTCAGATCCACTGTTGTCATTCTGTAATGTGGCTCTACCTCTACCCCGCCTCCTGACAGATTGACCCATTTGCACTTAAACAAAGTGACCTTAAAATCATGTCCGTAGTCAAGTTCCCATATGTCCACTATGTAACCATAATATGTGTCCTTTCCCCTCTTGGTTGCTGCATCAAAGCGGACACCGCTGTTTAGGTTGGTTGTAACACCCCCTTGTAATGACCACAGTGATCAGCTGTTAATAATGCCATGTCATCATCATTTGCAATGCCAAGTCATATGTGTTAATAATTCAATTCAAATGCAAATCTGAAAATCAATTTAAATTTCAAAGTGTAAGTTGAAGTTGATCCAACTCTGCTGGAAAAATGTTCATTAAATGGCAAATAATCCAGGAACCTTTCTAAAATCAACCTCAAAATATTTGGAGTTGGATAGATGACTCAAGCAAGTTGGAACAGACCTAAAAACAGAATATTTGATATATTTAAAATCATAATAAATTCAAACAAACTTCAAATCAGTCCAAACCACTTTTTGGTGAGAGATATTATTGCATCACAATATCTGGACCAACTCCCACATTTATCAAAAGTGCAAAAGAGCCCTAAACATTTCAGAACAGAAGGAAATAAAAGGAAAAGCAAAACAGAAAGGAATAGAAATAAAAAAAAAGAAGGGGCCACTGTGCACTGCCACTAGTGCACAGTGCCTGAGGCCCAGCCCATCTAGCTCTCTCCCTCTCTCTCCGATGCCGTGTCAGCGCGCGCATGGCTGCGCCGGCACCGACCGGCCGAACGGCGACAGCGCGACCACCCCACCGACGGGCGAGGAGGTAAGGACGAGCCATCCATCTCCCCTGGTCGCCCGCGCACTCTTCCCCTCTTTCCCACACTCGCCTCGCCTCTTCTCCCCTCCTCAGATCCGGTGGCCGAACGCCACCGTCGCCGCGAATCGCCGCCGCCGTGGCCACTGGCCTCCCCACGCCGCCTCTCCGTGCCCCGCAGCTCCGCAGGCGACTGCTGCTTCGACTGGCACCGCCTGGAGGAGCTGGGTGCCTCAGCATCGAGCTCGCGCCGTCGTCTTCCTCCTCGGTCGCCGCCATTCTTCGTCGTCTCCGGCGAACCTCCCTGCTGCTACTAAGCTGTCGCAGGTCCGCCTTGACCGCACGGTGAGCCGCAGTTCCTCCCCACTCCTTTTCCCCGCTCCATTTCGCCCGTGGCTGCCGTCCCATACGAACCCGAACCTATCGCCGCAGCACACGTCGCCGGCGAGTCTCCGGTGACCATATGGTCACGGGCGCGTGCCCACTAGCTTCGCCGCACCGCGTAGGGCTAGCCTATGCCATTCGTTTGAGCTGCTGCACACCATGGAGTCGTTCCCGACGACCACCCGTACGCGCCGCCGTCCCCGCTCGTCGCTGGCGACGTTCCCGTCCAGCTCAGGCGAAACCACCGCCTCAGTTCGACGCGCGGGCGAGCGCTCGTTCGAACGCATCCAACCCCGAGCCAAACGGCCCACGGATGGCGAATTCCGACGGTGGCCCGAGCCCTCCGCCGTGTTTTGTGCACGCCGGCGGCAAGCCGCCGGTCACGCCACGCTGGCAGGCCTGGGTCCCACCCAGAGTCACTGCCTGCGGGCCCCGCCGCGCGCTTTGACCGCGTTGACCCGGGTCAACGCGGGTACTGTTCATCCACTCTCACTGACAGGCGGGCCCCACCTCCCTGATTAATTAATTAAAACATTTTAGAAATAAAAATAAACTAATTACCCTAATGAGTCTATGACATGTGGGGCCAGAAGCTTAATTAGCAGTTTAGACTAATTCTAATGCACTGTTAAGGAAACAGAGGCTGACATGTGGGTCCCACTGGACCCACATGTCATATTTGACTTAGTCAGCCGACTGTTGACTTGCTGACGTCAGCAGCACGTCATGCTGACGTCATCTTTCCTTTTTTGTTAATAAAAATAATTCCAAAAATTCAAATAAACTTTGAAAATTCATATCTTTTAAACCGTAGCTCAGATTGAGAAAGTTTATACATGAAACTTGCTCAGAACGACGAGCCGAGTCTGATCGTGCCGTCTGTTTCTTTATCGGAACCCCCTACGTAGAAGAAATCGTAACTCCGGACCCGAATCCGGCAGATGAATAGTGCACTCGCACCGGTAATTAAATCCCAGAATAATTCTAAAACAACTAAAATGACTTAGATGCATATTTAGGCAACCCTGCACTGTATCATAGCATAGCACGCACTGTGTGGCATATATTTGCATATTGTTTACCTGTTTCCTCCCCCTCTTCTCTCTCGGTAGATCCCGACGCAGACGTAGCTCCCGAGGCAGACGCAGCTCCGGAGTACGACTACGTCCCCGACGACAGCCCTGAAGACCTTGCCCTTGCCCCCGAGCAAACAGGCAAGCACCCCCATTTTGAGCATTCCGATATCGCCTACTCTCTCCCCTCTTATGCTTGCATTAGATGATACTGCTGCTATTACTATCCTACCCTGTTGCATAGCCTGTTTACTTGTAACCTACTTTTGATACATGCCTGTTATCCTAAACTGTTTAGCATAGGATGGGTAGAGCCATATCAGAGACCCACTTGTCCCGACTGCCCCGCTGGATACTCAGAAGACCCGTTCTACGGGATTGAAGATCAGACCAGGGCACCGCACATCACTTCCCCCCTTAAGTGCTCGACACTACTGGGTCACCATCGGGTGCTGAGGGTGATACCTCGTTAGCACTTCTGATGATAACCTTGTAGGTTAGCTACTCGGTCATGGTAAGCGAGGGTGATTCCTCCTACACCACCCCCGATACCGACATCGTCGCGCAATACTTCAAGTGTGGACCTCGAGGGTGGTTCCTCCTTCGTTCACCTTGATAATAACATCGAGCGGGAATTTCGTCGAGGGTGATACCTCAGGGTTCCCCTTTGGTGTCAGACACACAGTTACTATTATTTTATGCCTTGCACTAAACCATGTTACTAAAGACGGGTCGGCCCTGAGGGGTACCCGCGCGAGCTATTAAGCGAAGTGATGTGGAGTCGGGTTGACCTGGATGGTGCCCGCGAGATAATACGAGGCGTGGCCGGGCATTCTTAGCCCTTGCCGCAAGTCCTCGAGACGGGGCGACGGGGTCACATCGATCGTGAGTCTCTGCTCGTTTTCGCGCGATCCTAAACCACTAAACGGTTTGGATATTTGATCCGAGGGGCCTCTGGCCCGATAGCACTAACCATCACGTGGGCATAGTATGGGCGTTCTGCGTCGTATACATCAGCCGAAGCTCTAATGACGTCAGCAAGGAGCGGCCCGTTTTGGATTGGACTGGGAACGCAACTGCGCTTGTATTAAGGGGTTGCTAGGTCTGCTTCCAAAACATCCTCGCAACGTGCAGGGTTCCCGGGGTGAAGGCCCAAGACCCCCGGGGGCATAGGTTAGTCCGGCGTGCTGACCTCTCTTTAGAGTCTAGGTCGGGTTGCGGCGTGTTGCTTAGCCGAGGCCGGGCATGACCCAGAAAGTGTGTCCGGCCGGAGTTAAGCGAGCGTGGTGGGTAAGTTGGTGCACCCCTGCAGGGAAGAAACTTCTATCGATAGCCTGTCCTACGGTAACGGACACTCGGAGTTGTATCCCGATCGGTACAACTAGAACTTGAGATGATAACTGAATAGTATGGCTCTGGGATTGCTTTCTCGCTGGGAGTCGAGAAAGGATTTCAGGCTGAGGTTGATGATACTACTACAGTTGCTTTACTTTATGGTATGCTGCTCTCTTCTCATGCTGAAAGACTGCTGAAGACTGATGAAGATGCTAGTCTTCGATAGGACTAGGCTTCTCCCTCTATTCTGGCATTTCTGCAGCCCAGTCCACTGATACAGCCCCCTTTTGAGAATGATGCATATGTAGTGTAGATCCTTGCTTGCTGAGTACTTCGGATGAGTACTCACGTTTGCTTTATTTTCTTTTTCCCCCATTTTTCATTTGATGCCACCAGACGTCGAAGCCCCTGAGCCAGATGCCCCAGTCGACGACCACTACTACTACCCGCCTGGCGAGTACTACTACTACGAGGTGCCACCTGACGACCAGGAGTAGGATCGGAGGGTCCAGGGCAGGAGGCCTACGCCTTTCGATCGTAGCTTTTATTTTACCCCACCTCTGTGAAGGCCTATCTCCCTCTCTTTCTGTAATATATCTGTACTCAGATATCTAATGCTTCCGCTGACGCTTGTATGCCATCGAGCTATGTATTCGAGCCCTCGAGGCCCTGGCTTGTAATATTAAGCTTGTATGACTTTATTTATGTTTTAGAGTTGTGTTGTGATATCGTCAAGTGAGTCCTTAGGCTTGATCGTGCGCATTTGCGTGTATGATTAGTGCACGATTAAGCCGGGGGCGTCACAGGTTGGTATCAGAGCCGACTGCCTCTAGGTATCCCCCTTCCCAATTCCTTGGCCGAAGTTGAGTCTAGTGGTCGAAAACTATTTTACTAACTTGGCTGTGTGGCTTACGGGCCCACGTCGCCAACTGGGTGGTACTAACATCTTTTACTTCTCGATCTTTACTCTGGGATTCTATCCTCTCTTCTATTCGGGTTTTGCAAAATTACTAAACGCCGACACTTAGGATCACGTAATTCATATCCTCCCGGAGAGCTGGATTCAGTGCGATTTCCCTGTCTTTGATCTGATTAGTCTGATAATCATTTCCTTTCCATTGTTTTGTTTAACCTTTCCTTTTGAGATCGGTTATATATCTCACTGTCTTATAACAATCCTGAACTTCTTATTTCAGATGGACCGACTATTTCCCCCTCGTCCTACGACGCAGCTCATGCTTCGCACCTGTGCTCGAGACGTCCCTGGGTTTCCAGCTGTTCTGATCGCCCTCTTGATCAGGCTGGGATACCGCTGGTGCCCCGAGTACATGGTTTACGAGGTTTATCGTGAGTTCAACCAGGAGCAGTATTATGCTGATGTTCGCATCTACGATCAGCAGGATAACTCTGACACTGAGCTTCACCGTTTTCACGGCATCGGTGTGACGATTGAGATGGCAGTACATGATGCTGCTTACTCTGCTGTCGCACGACTTCGAGGACAGTTCAGTGCTGATTTGGATACTTCTGAGTATCGGTATATTCCGTATGCCCCTGCTGGAGATGCTACCGGATACTACACAGCTATCTGTGCCCCGTACGAGCCTCGTCGCTACGATCAGCGAGTTCTGATCCACTATGCTCAGGCTCTGGATCGCACTGTTCGTGCACTTGCTGTCGAGTTGTTTGCCACTCGAGCACGCTACTACGAGGCTATGACACAGTTGCTACCAGCTGTTCGTGCAGGGATACATCCGGAGTACATTCTTTACCCGAGCAGGACTGAGATGCCATCAGGGATCGTTTGGCCTGCTGTGGGAGGTCACACGCCTGCACGTGGACCTCTTCTTTCTTCTCGAGACCGGGTTCTGCATCAGAGTGCCCATGGAGCGCAGGATCCTTCTGCGACGAACGTCCGTCGTCCGCACTTGCAGTTACGCCGTTTCAGTGGTTTTCTCCGACGTTGATGTAGCCTTAGCTATGTCGCGTTGTGTACTTCCTTACCGCGTGCCTGCGCGCCGCCTAGCTTGTCTAGCTTTTCATTTGCGCCGTTATGCTGCCCGAATGTAACCGACTATGTATGGATCCGTATGTCTTAATGACTACTTTTAAGCATCTGTGCATTATTTCAATAATGTCGAGTTACATCATGTTTATTGCTAAGCACTTGCATAATCTATTGCTGAAATACCCCTGTTGAATTAGCAGGATGGCTGACAACAATCCACCACCGCCGCCACCACCTGATTATATGGCAGCGATGATGCAACAGTTTGAACTCAACCGCCAGTTTATGACAGGAATTATGCAGCAGTTCCCTCGTCCTGATGCTAATCCGCAGCCCTTCTCCATCACCCTGCCAGAGTTTATGCGGCTCAGCCCGTCTTTCTTTCGCAACACAGTCAACCCATTGGATGCCGATGACTAGCTGCGTGACATCTCCCATGAGATGGAGTCTGCTGGTGTCGCCCAAGTCAACTATGTCACCTTCGCGACATACCTTCTGAAGGGTCCCGCTTCCCAATGGTGGGCCACTTACCGACAGACCCTGCCACCTGGTACTGTCGTCACTTGGGCAGAATTCAAGATTGCATTCCGTGCCCGCTACATTCCTCAAGCTGTCATAGCTCGGAAGAAGGCCGAGTTCCATAGTCTTGTTCAGGGCAACAAAACTGTGGAAGTCTATCAGCGCGAGTTTCTTGATTTGTCTCGCTACGCTGAAGAAGACATTCCTACTGATGAACGAAGGCAGGAGAAGTTCCGTGAAGGACTGCATCATGACATACAGTTGGCCCTACTTGTCCAAGACTATCCTAATTTCGCCACTTTGGTGAATAAGGCTATCATGGTCGAAACTGGTCTGAAGAAACATAAAGAAGCGTCCAGACGCACCCGTGAGTCGGGCTCATCTTCGGGCTCATCTTCCCAGAAGCGTCGCATCTGGTTTCCTCAAGGCATGTTTCGTTCAGCAGCACCTGCACACAGGCCCTCTTATGCTGCTCCACGACTGCCTCCTCCACCACCGAGACAGCCCCTGCCAGCTCCAGCACCTCGAGCTCCAGCACCCCGTCCTGACAGCGGACTATGCTTCAAGTGTGGCAAGCCAGGTCACCGTGCTAGAGACTGTTCACAGAATCAGAATCAACTGGCTCTTCCTTCTGCTGGCCGTGGTACTGGCCGTGGTATTCCTCAACAACGCAACTATAATGCCAGACCTTCTTATGGTCATGGGCAGAGCTATCACGTCAACATGTCTGAAGCTCCGGATCAACCAGATACAGTGATGGGTACACTTTTTGTTAATTCAGTACCAGCATCCGTTTTATTTGATTCAGGAGCATCGCATTCATTCATGTCGGAACATTTTGCACTACTGCATAGCGTTAAGTGTGACAACCTGGAACATCCATTAGGAGTACACACTCCCGCGGGTAGATGTCGAGCTACCCTGTACAGCCCTGAAGTCACTGTTGAGATTGAAGGGTTGCACTTTATTGCAAATCCCATTATCCTGCAATCTTCAAAGATTGACCTTATACTGGGAATGGATTGGTTGAAGGCTCACTACGCCTCAATCAATTGCGCCACTAAAGTTGTTCACCTACTGCACCCATCGAATGAGCTAGTGAATTATCAAGCTCATATCACACAGAACGCTGAGGCTCAGATTTATGCCTTAAATGCGTTGAATGCTTCTCCGCTTGATGGGATCGAGAATATCCCTGTTGTCTGTGATTTCCCGGATGTTTTTCCAGAAGAACTTCCAGGAATACCCCCTGCTAGAGCTGTCGAGTTCGTCATCGACTTGAAGCCTGGCACCACTCCTATTGCGAAGCGTCCATACAAGATGCCTCCGCACCATCTTATTGAGCTTAAGGAAGAAATCGACAAATCACTTAAGAAGGGTTTCATTCGCCCTAGTTCCTCTGCTTGGGGAGCACCTTCTCTCTTTGTTAAGAAGAAGGATGGAACTAACCGTCTGGTTCAAGATTATCGTCCTATCAACCAGGCAACTATCCAGAATAAATATCCGCTTCCCCGGATCAATGATTTATATGACCAACTCGCTGGATCTTCGGTGTTCTCTAAACTCGACTTGAGGTTGGGTTATCACCAGATCCGTGTCCGCGAAGAGGATATTCCAAAGACCGCCTTCGTTACACGCTATGGATCGTATGAATACACCGTCATGTCATTTGGTCTGACGAATGCTCCAGCTACCTTCTCCCGCTTAATGAATTATATATTCATGGACTACCTCGACAAGTTCGTCGTGGTATATCTGGATGATATTCTGGTTTATTCAAAGAATAAGGAAGAACATGCCGAGCATCTTCGCCTTGTTCTGGAGAGACTTCGAGAGCACAAACTGTATGCCAAGTTCTCTAAATGTGAATTCTGGCTTCCTGAAGTAACCTACCTTGGACATGTGATTTCCAAGGACGGTATTGCCGTTAATCCGGAGCGTGTTCAGGCTATCCTTGACTGGACTCCTCCGAAGAATGCCAAGCAGGTCCGAAGTTTTCTCGGTCTAGCCAGCTATTGTCGCCGATTCGTCTAGAACTTCTCCAAGATCGCCAAGCCACTGACTAATCTGCTCCACAAAGGCGTTAAGTTTGAGTGGACAGACAAGTGTCAGGAAAGTTTCCAAACCCTCAAGGACAAGCTCACTTCTGCTCCAGTGCTTGCTCCTCCTGATTCTCGCAAGGACTTTGTCATATATTGTGACGCCTCTCGTCAGGGATTAGGCTGCGTCCTAATGCAAGAGCGGAGAGTAGTTGCGTATGCTTCACGTCAACTGCGTCCACACGAAGAGAATTATCCAGTCCATGATCTTGAACTTGCAGCAGTGATGTATGCATTGAAGATATGGCGGCACTACCTTCTGGGTAATCGGTGTGAAATCTATACCGATCACCAAAGTCTGAAATACTTATTCACTCAACCGGATCTTAATCTCCGACAACAACGATGGTTAGAAGCTATTGCGGATTATGACTGTGGTATTTCTTATACCCCGGGCAAAGCTAATGTAATGGCCGATGCCCTGAGTCGCAAGTCATATTGCAACAACCTCATGGTTAGGCAAGCTCAACCTCGTCTTCACGCAGAACTGACTCAGCTGAATCTGCGAATTATTCCCCAGGGTTCTCTTAATAACCTTGTGGTACAGCCAGACCTTCTGAAGGCTGTTAAAGAAGCACAAGCCAAAGATGTTGAAATTGACTTGATGAAGAAGGAGCTTCACCTTGCTAAGTATCGGGATTTCTCAGTTGCTGAAGATGGAACGTTATATTTCAGAGACCGCATCGTAGTACCTCGCTTCGAACTGATGACTGACAAAGTCATGAAGGAGGCCCATGATACACCGCTATCTATCCATCCGGGTAGTACTAAGATGTATCGAGATCTACGTCAAAGGTACTGGTGGTCTAGAATGAAGCAGGACATCGCTCGTTATGTTGCTGAATGTGACGTGTGCCGTCGCGTGAAATCAGAACATCAGAAACCTGCTGGAATTCTGCAACCGCTCCCTATTCCTTTGTGGAAGTGGGATAAAGTGCAGATGGACTTCATTACTGGTCTTCCTAAATCTCAGAAGGGTCACGATGCCATTCTTGTCGTCGTCGACCAACTCTCCAAGGTTGCTCATTTCCTACCTGTTAAGGAGACTATCACCGCTAGCCAGCTAGCAGAACTGTACATTGCCAGAATTGTTTCTCTCCATGGTATTCCGAAGGAGATTAGTTCAGACCGTGGTGTTCTTTTCACTTCCAAGTTCTGGGAAAGTTTCCAAGAAGCCATGGGAACTCATATTACCTGGAGTTCCGCATATCATCCTCAGTCCCAAGGCCAAGTTGAGCGTGTTAATCAAGTGCTTGAAGACATGCTTCGAGCTTGTGTTATATCCTTCGGTAAGAAATGGGAGGAATCTCTCCCGTATGCCGAGTTCTCTTATAACAACAGTTATCAAGCAAGCTTGAAAATGGCCCCCTTCGAAGTGCTATACGGCCGAAAATGTCGAACCCCTCTGAATTGGTCAGAAACTGGGGAACGACCTCCTGTTGGACCGGACATTATTCAGCATGCCGAAGAACAAGTCAGAATTGTCCGGGAAAATCTCAAGGCGGCTCAGGACCGTCAGAAGAGCAATTATGATCGCAAACGGTGGGGTCTGACTTATCAACCAGGTGATCATGCTTATCTTCGAGTCACTCCTATGAAGGGCACCCGTCGTTTCGGAATCAAGGGCAAGCTAGCTCCTCGCTATATTGGTCCTTTCCGTATCGTGGCTAGACGTGGACATGTGGCTTATAAATTGGAGTTGCCACCACAGTTCTCTCATATTCATGATGTCTTCCACGTGTCGCAACTCCGGAAGTGCTTCAAGGAATCTCCGCACCGTGCAGTGGATCACGAGATGCTTCAACTGCAAGATGACTTATCTTATAAGGAGCATCCAATTCGCATCCTCGACGAAGCTGAACGTCGAACCTGTCAGAAGACAACCAAGTTCCTTAAAGTGCAGTGGTCGAATCACACTGAAGATGAAGCCACTTGGGAATGCGAGGATCATCTTCGGGAAGAATATCCCGAACTCTTTCCTTCTACCTCCTAAATTCTCGGGACGAGAATTTCTTTTAGTGGAGGAGAATTTGTAACACCCCCTTGTAATGACCACAGTGATCAGCTGTTAATAATGCCATGTCATCATCATTTGCAGTGCCAAGTCATATGTGTTAATAATTCAATTCAAATGCAAATCTGAAAATCAATTTAAATTTCAAAGTGTAAGTTGAAGTTGATCCAACTCTGCTGGAAAAATGTTCATTAAATGGCAAATAATCCAGGAACCTTTCTAAAATCAACCTCAAAATATTTGGAGTTGGATAGATGACTCAAGCAAGTTGGAACAGACCTAAAAACAGAATATTTGATATATTTAAAATCATAATAAATTCAAACAAACTTCAAATCAGTCCAAACCACTTTTTGGTGAGAGATATTATTGCATCACAATATCTGGACCAACTCCCACATTTATCAAAAGTGCAAAAGAGCCCTAAACATTTCAGAACAGAAGGAAATAAAAGGAAAAGCAAAACAGAAAGGAATAGAAAAAAAAAAGAAGGGGCCACTGTGCACTGCCACTAGTGCACAGTGCCTGAGGCCCAGCCCATCTAGCTCTCTCCCTCTCTCTCCGATGCCGTGTCAGCGCGCGCATGGCTGCGCCGGCACCGACCGGCCGAACGGCGACAGCGCGACCACCCCACCGACGGGCGAGGAGATAAGGACGAGCCATCCATCTCCCCTGGTCGTCCGCGCACTCTTCCCCTCTTTCCCACACTCGCCTCGCCTCTTCTCCCCTCCTCAGATCCGGTGGCCGAACGCCACCGTCGCCGCGAATCGCCGCCGCCGTGGCCACTGGCCTCCCCACGCCGCCTCTCCGTGCCCCGCAGCTCCGCAGGCGACTGCTGCTTCGACTGGCACCGCCTGGAGGAGCTGGGTGCCTCAGCATCGAGCTCGCGCCGTCGTCTTCCTCCTCGGTCGCCGCCATTCTTCGTCGTCTCCGGCGAACCTCCCTGCTGCTACTAAGCTGTCGCAGGTCCGCCTTGACCGCACGGTGAGCCGCAGTTCCTCCCCACTCCTTTTCCCCGCTCCATTTCGCCCGTGGCTGCCGTCCCATACGAACCCGAACCTATCGCCGCAGCACACGTCGCCGGCGAGTCTCCGGTGACCATATGGTCACGGGCGCGTGCCCACTAGCTTCGCCGCACCGCGTAGGGCTAGCCTATGCCATTCGTTTGAGCTGCTGCACACCGTGGAGTCGTTCCCGACGACCACCCGTACGCGCCGCCGTCCCCGCTCGTCGCTGGCGACGTTCACGTCCAGCTCAGGCGAAACCACCGCCTCAGCTCGACGCGCGGGCGAGCGCTCATTCGAACGCATCCAACCCCGAGCCAAACGGCCCACGGATGGCGAATTCCGACGGTGGCCCGAGCCCTCCGCCGTGTTTTGTGCACGCCGGCGGCAAGCCGCCGGTCACGCCACGCTGGCAGGCCTGGGTCCCACCCAGAGTCACTGCCTGCGGGCCCCGCCGCACGCTTTGACCGCGTTGACCCGGGTCAACGCGGGTACTGTTCATCCACTCTCACTGACAGGCGGGCCCCACCTCCCTGATTAATTAATTAAAACATTTTAGAAATAAAAATAAACTAATTACCCTAATGAGTCTATGACATGTGGGGCCAGAAGCTTAATTAGCAGCTTAGACTAATTCTAATGCACTGTTAAGGAAACAGAGGCTGACATGTGGGTCCCACTGGACCCACATGTCATATTTGACTTAGTCAGCCGACTGTTGACTTGCTGACGTCAGCAGCACGTCATGCTGACGTCATCTTTCCTTTTCTGTTAATAAAAATAATTCCAAAAATTCAAATAAACTTTGAAAATTCATATCTTTTAAACCGTAGCTCAGATTGAGAAAGTTTATACATGAAACTTGCTCAGAACGACGAGCCGAGTCTGATCGTGCCGTCTGTTTCTTTATCGGAACCCCCTACGTAGAAGAAATCGTAACTCCGGACCCGAATCCGGCAGATGAATAGTGCACTCGCACCGGTAATTAAATCCCAGAATAATTCTAAAACAACTAAAATGACTTAGATGCATATTCAGGCAACCCTGCACTGCATCATAGCATAGCACGCACTGTGTGGCATATATTTGCATATTGTTTACCTGTTTCCTCCCCCTCTTCTCTCTCGGTAGATCCCGACGCAGACGTAGCTCCCGAGGCAGACGCAGCTCCGGAGTACGACTACGTCCCCGACGACACCCCTGAAGACCTTGCCCTTGCCCCCGAGCAAACAGGCAAGCACCCCCATTTTGAGCATTCCGATATCGCCTACTCTCTCCCCTCTTGTGCTTGCATTAGATGATACTGCTGCTGTTACTATCCTACCCTGTTGCATAGCCTGTTTACTTGTAACCTACTTTTGATACATGCCTGTTATCCTAAACTGTTTAGCATAGGATGGGTAGAGCCATATCAGAGACCCACTTGTCCCGACTGCCCTGCTGGATACTCAGAAGACCCGTTCTACGGGATTGAATATCAGACCAGGGCACCGCACATCACTTCCCCCCTTAAGTGCTCGACACTACTGGGTCACCATCGGGTGCTGAGGGTGATACCTCGTTAGCACTTCTGATGATAACCTTGTAGGTTAGCTACTCGGTCGTGGTAAGCGAGGGTGATTCCTCCTACACCACCCCCGATACCGACATCGTCGCGCAATACTTCAAGTGTGGACCTCGAGGGTGGTTCCTCCTTCGTTCGCCTTGATAATAACATCGAGCGGGAATTTCGTCGAGGGTGATACCTCAGGGTTCCCCTTTGGTGTCAGACACACAGTTACTATTATTTTATGCCTTGCACTAAACCATGTTACTAAATACGGGTCGGCCCTGAGGGGTACCCGCGCGAGCTATTAAGCGAAGTGATGTGGAGTCGGGTTGACCTGGATGGTGCCCGCGAGATAATACGAGGCGTGGCCGGGCATTCTTAGCCCTTGCCGCAAGTCCTCGAGACGGGGCGACGGGGTCACATCGATCGTGAGTCTCTGCTTGTTTTCGCGCGATCCTAAACCACTAAACGGTTTGGATATTTGATCCGAGGGGCCTCTGGCCCGATAGCACTAACCATCACGTGGGCATAGTATGGGCGTTCTGCGTCGTATACATCAGCCGAAGCTCTAATGACGTCAGCAAGGAGCGGCTCGTTTTGGATTGGACTGGGAACGCAACTGCGCTTGTATTAAGGGGTTGCTAGGTCTGCTTCCAAAACGTCCTCGCAACGTGCAGGGTTCCCGGGGCGAAGGCCCAAGACCCCCGGGGGCATAGGTTAGTCCGGCGTGCTGACCTCTCTTTAGAGTCTAGGTCGGGTTGCGGCGTGTTGCTTAGCCGAGGCCGGGCATGACCCAGAAAGTGTGTCCGGCCGGAGTTAAGCGAGCGTGGTGGGTAAGTTGGTGCACCCCTGCAGGGAAGAAACTTCTATCGATAGCCTGTCCTACGGTAACGGACACTCGGAGTTGTATCCCGATCGGTACAACTAGAACTTGAGATGATAACTGAATAGTACGGCTCTGGGATTGCTTTCTCGCTCGGAGTCGAGAAAGGATTTCAGGCTGAGGTTGATGATACTACTACAGTTGCTTTACTTTATGGTATGCGGCTCCCTTCTCATGCTGAAAGACTGCTGAAGACTGATGAAGATGCTAGTCTTCGATAGGACTAGGCTTCTCCCTCTATTCTGGCATTTCTGCAGCCCAGTCCACTGATACAGCCCCCTTTTGAGAATGATGCATATGTAGTGTAGATCCTTGCTTGCTGAGTACTTCGGATGAGTACTCACGTTTGCTTTATTTTCTTTTTCCCCCATTTTTCATTTGATGCCACCAAACGTCGAAGCCCCTGAGCCAGATGCCCCAGTCGACGACCACTACTACTACCCGCCTGGCGAGTACTACTACTACGAGGTGCCACCTGACGACCAGGAGTAGGATCGGAGGGTCCAGGGCAGGAGGCCTACGCCTTTCGATCGTAGCTTTTATTTTACCCCGCCTCTGTGAAGGCCTATCTCCCTCTCTTTCTGTAATATATCTGTACTCAGATATCTAATGCTTCCGCTGACGCTTGTATGCCATCGAGCTATGTATTCGAGCCCTCGAGGCCCTGGCTTGTAATATTAAGCTTGTATGACTTTATTTATGTTTTAGAGTTGTGTTGTGATATCGTCAAGTGAGTCCTTAGGCTTGATCGTGCGCATTTGCGTGTATGATTAGTGCACGATTAAGCCGGGGGCGTCACATTGGTGCTCTTTTGATCTTGGGCGATCGTGTAAAATGAATTCCCATTTATCTCGTATCCTTTGTAAGTCAATACAGTCGAAGATGGTCCCCTGGACAACGAGTACAGCTCATCAGAAACAGTGTTGTCACCTCTGAGACGTGTTTCCAACCAACTGCCGAAAGTCCTGATGTGTTCACATGTAATCCAGTCGTCACACTGCTCCGGGTGTTTGGAGCGCAGAATGTTCTTGAGTTCATCGACATACGGGGTCACCAAGGTAGAGTTCTGTAGAACTGTGTAGTGTGCTTGAGACCAAGAATGCCCGTCCCTGCATATTATTGAGTCCCCTCCTAGCGTGCCTTTTCCAGTCAGTCTCCCCTCATACCGCGATTGAGTGAGACCAATCTTCTTAAGGTCAGGAATGAAGTCAACACAAAACCCTATGACATTCTCTGTTTGATGGCCCATGGAGATGCTTCCTTCTGGCCTAGCGCGGTTACGGACATATTTCTTTAGGACTCCCATGAACCTCTCAAAGGGGAACATATTGTGTAGAAAAACGGAGCCCAGAACGACAATCTCGTCGACTAGATGAACTAGGACGTGCGTCATGATATTGAAGAAGGATGGTGGGAACACAAGCTCGAAACTGACAAGACATTGCGCCACATCACTCCTTAGCCTTGGTATGATTTCTGGATCGATCACCTTCTGAGAGATTGCATTGAGGAATGCACATAGCTTCATAATGGATAATCGAACGTTTTCCGGTAGAAGCCCCCTCAATGCAACCGGAAGCAGTTGCGTCATAATCACGTGGCAGTCATGAGACTTTAGGTTCTGGAACTTTTTCTCTGCCATATTTATTATTCCCTTTATATTCGATGAGAAGTCAGACGGGACCTTCATACTGAGCAGACATTCAAAGAAGATTTCCTTCTCTTCTTTGGTAAGAGCGTAGCTGGCAGGACCTTCATACTGCTTTGGAGGCATGCCGTCTTTTTCGTGCCAACGTTGCAGGTCCTCCCGTGCCTCCAGTGTATCTTTTGTCTTTCCATACACGCCCAAGAAGCCTAGCAGGTTCACGCAAAGGTTCTTTGTCACGTGCATCACGTCGATTGAAGAGCGGACCTCTAGGTCTTTCCAGTAGGGTAGGTCCCAAAATATAGATTTCTTCTTCCACATGGGAGCGCGTCCCTCAGCGTCATTCGGAACAGATAGTCCACCGGCACCCTTTCCAAAGATTACGTGTAAATCATTGACCATAGCAAGTACGTGATCACTGGTACGCATGGCGGGCTTCTTCCGGTGATCTGCCTCGCCTTTGAAATGCTTGCCTTTCTTTCGACATTGATGGTTGGTCGGAAGAAATCGACGATGCCCCAGGTACACATTCTTCCTGCATTTGTCCAGGTATATACTTTCGGTGTTAGCTAAAAAGTGCGTGCATGCATGGTATCCCTTGTTTGTCTGTCCTGAAAGGTTACTGAGAGCAGGCCAATCATTGATGGTTACAAACAGCAACGCATGCAGGTCAAATTCCTCCTGTCTGTGCTCATCCCACACACGTACACCGTTTCCATTCCACAGTTGTAAAAGTTCTTCAACTAATGGCCTTAGGTACACATCAATGTCGTTGCCGGCTTGATTAGGGCCTTGGATGAGTACTGGCATCATAATGAACTTCCGCTTCATGCACAGCCAAGGAGGAAGGTTATAGATACATAGAGTCACGGGCCAGGTGCTGTGATTGCTGCTCTGCTCCCCGAAAGGTTTAATGCCATCCGCGCTTAAACCAAACCATACATTCCTTGGGTCACCTGCAAACTCAGTCCGGTACTTTCTCTCGATTTTTCTCCACTGCGACCCGTCAGCGGGTGCTCTCAACTTCCCGTCTTTCTTACGGTTCTCTCCGTGCCATCGCATCAACTTGGCATGCTCTTTGTTTCTGAACAGATGTTTCAACCGTGGTATTATAGAAGCATACCACATCACCTTGGCAGGAACCCTCTTCCTGGGGGGCTCGCCGTCAACATCACCAGGGTCATCTCGTCTGATCTTATACCGCAATGCACCGCATACCGGGCATGCGTTCAAATCCTCGTACACACCACGGTACAGGATGCAGTCATTAGGGCATGCATGTATCTTCTGCACCTCCAAT
Organism: Thinopyrum elongatum; assembly: GCA_011799875.1. Taxonomy (NCBI): domain Eukaryota; kingdom Viridiplantae; phylum Streptophyta; class Magnoliopsida; order Poales; family Poaceae; genus Thinopyrum; species Thinopyrum elongatum. Next base: position 12,632,272 of record CM022299.1, read on the forward strand.
CCTAGAGGGCATACGACCTTCTTTGCTGCGTATGTACTGTCGGGCAATTCGTTATTCTTTGGAAGCTTCTTCTTCAATATTTTCAGTAGCTTCTCAAATCCTTTGTCAGGCACAGCATTCTCTGCCTTCCACTGCAGCAATTCCAGTACGGTACCGAACTTTGTGTTGCCATCTTCGCAATTGAGGTACAACCCTTTTTGGTGATCCTCTAACATGCGATCGAACTTCAGCTTCTCCTTTTCACTTTCGCACTGTCTCCTTGCATCAACAATGACCCGACGGAGATCATCATCGGGCACATCGTCTGGTTCCTCTTGATCTTCAGCTTCCCCCGTTGCAGCATCATCGTATTCAGGGGGCACATAGTTGTCATCGTCCTCTTCTTCTTCCCTGTCTTCCATCATAACCCCTATTTCTCCGTGCCTGGTCCAAACATTATAGTGTGGCATGAAACCCTTATAAAGCAGGTGGGTGTGAAGGATTTTTTGGTCAGAGTAAGACTTCGTATTCCCACATATAGGGCATGGACAACACATAAAACCATTCTGCTTGTTTGCCTCAGCCACTTCGAGAAAATTATGCACGCCCTTAATGTACTCGGAGGTGCGTCTGTCACCGTACATCCATTGCCGGTTCATCTGCGTGCATTATATATAATTAAATGTGTCAAAAACCATTACAAAACATCATGAATAGATAAGTGACCAAATTAATAGAAGTTCATCATCACATTAAAACCAAAGTACATACATAGTTCTCATTGAACAATATATAGCTCTCCAGAGCATCTAATTAAACCATACATTGAAACTATGTACAACATTTCAATGCAACAACAAATGCGATCATAATCGCAACCAAGGTAACAATTGATCCAACGGCATAATGATACCAAGCCTTGGTATGAATGGCATATTTTCTATACTTTCTAATCTTGAAGCGCATTGCATCCATCTTGATCTTGTGATCATCGACGACATCCGCAACATGCAACTCCAATATCATCTTCTCCTCCTCAATTTTTTTCAATTTTTCCTTCAAGTAATTGTTTTCTTCTTCAACTAAATTTAACTTCTCGACAATAGGGTGGGTTGGAATTTCCGGTTCACATACCTTCTAGATAAAAAAAATCTATGTCACGTTGGTCGGCATAATTATCATAAACAATAAATGAACCAAATAGTTATAAAATATAATATATACCACATCCGAATCATAGACAGGACGAGGGCCGACGGGGGCGGATACCAAAACCATCGCACTATATAATAACAAACAATAATAAAAGTAAGAAAATTAGACAAGTATCTATCTAAATCATACAAGTAAGAATTTTTTTTATTTTAGAAAGAAGATAAGAACAAGAGGCTCACCACGGTTATGCCGGCGACGAGATCGGCGCGGGCGATCGACGGCGGTGAAGACGGGGACGGGACGTGACGGACCGCTAAACCTAGACAAATCTTGAGGAAAATGGAGCTTGAAGGTCGAGTTTGGAGAGGAGAAAGCTTAAGTAGTGTTGCTCGGGCATTTCATCGAACACGTCATGTGCATAGGAGGTGAGCTAGAGCACCACAAACCCCTCCCCTCGCCGGCCAGAAAAAAACAGAGCAGTGGAGTGCTCTGCTCGCGGGCGAGGGGTATATATAGGCACAACATTGGTCCCGGTTCGTGGTCCCTTTAGTCCCGGTTCCAACCACGAACCGGGACCAATGGATGTGGGCCAGGAGCGAGGCACATTGGTTCCGGTTCGTGTCTGGAACCGGGACAAAAGGGTCCAGACGAACCGGGACCAATGCCCCACGAGGCCCGGCCGGCCCCCTGGGCGCACGAACCGGGACGTATGCCCCCATGGGTCCCGGTTCGTGACTGAACCGGGACTAATGGGCTGGGCAGGCCTGGACCAAAGCCCTGTTTTCTACTAGTGCTCTTCTCCCTTGCCCTAGCACAGGTACACGCGCCTCCTCATACCCAAGTCGCGTAACTTTTCACGGTTGTGTGCAGGCCGTCCCCCTCATCATCTGCGATCTCAGCCTTGGTATCGTAGCAGGCGTTGCTAATCATGTCCATACAAGCTCGGAATCAATCATACAGAGGAAACCTCGAGGTCCCTGCACGTCGGCTCCAAGATAACAACAATCAGCACACTAGCTTGCAGGCACGTATTAGCCATTCCGTAACCAGATCCTGTGTAGATTTCTAATCGCCCATGTTACTCTCTGGTCGGATGGATTTCTCGGATGACGCTGCAGATATTTACTAGAATTCTGATTGCAACAGTTGTGGTCTAATCAGAGTAAGTGGGTGCCTTCTTTGGTTTACACACGAGCTGGTAGAGATATGGCTATCCGTCACTTCCCAACGTGTACAAACAGTAAATGATTTAGTAGTGTTTCGTAGAGTTTTTACTTCATTCAAGATTAGCATATCAGTAAAAAGGTCAATAGGTGGTTTATCGTTCTGTTACACTGAGCTAATTTACAGATGTTGACATAGCAGCCTGGATATTTAGATCAGCTGAAGACCATAGAATATTGTACATGTGCCAAAACATTTATTTTCAACATTGCAAAAGTTCAATGTTAATCTTCTTACCACTTCTTACATAATACTCTTTCTGTCTCATATTATTTGTCCCTCAAACGTGTATATAGCACTGCAATATATCTAGATATATCCGTTTGAGCGACAATTATTATGAGATGGAGAGGGAGTACCATCCTATATTATACGGAGTGTCTATTCTGTGCAAGAGGTGCCTTTGGGATGGATGTGGTTTTCATAGAAGTTAATCTTGAAAATTCAGGTTGACATTTTCAGAAATCGTGGCTCAGATATGATACAAAGCTTTAGAAAAACAAGCAATATATCATGCATGATTCATTGGTACTTAAAGTAGACCTATGAGCTCTCTACGTATATTGCTCGTCATGCATTTTTCTTTAACCAAGCTATTGCCCGTCGGTTTCATCTTTCACAGTTTGCTTTGCAAATCACCATGCATTACTCGGTGTGCCCTCATCCTCCAAAGAATGATAAAATATACTTCTTGCGATAACTGATCCAATAGTTTGATGATATACATGTTTTTAAAAGGTTAGCTAAAGAAGAGTTGGTGATGGTATCATTACCAATGTAGACTCATTCATGGTTACATTTGCAAAGAAAATAAGGGGTGTTGTAATTAAATCAAACTTGATAAGCAACCATGTACTGCCGGCCTATTTGTGATTATATTAATTACAATCAAATGATTACTTACATCAAAGTGGAGTTTATTAACTAGCAAATACACTTGCATCATTCACCAATAGTCTCGTAAGAAACTTAGGAGGATCCCATTTTGTTTCATTCCCCAACACCTCTCACACTTCATTATCTTGCATAATACATTATATTCAGAAATAAAATTACATAGTAAGTCAAACCAAACTTCTGATCATAGCTTACTTTCATTGGATATATTCTACTAGAAGATCGAATGTTGCCCGCGCAATGCGCGGGCCACTTGGCTAGTTAACTCAATATAAAAAGACGTCTTCCAATATGCAACAGCGCATGCATGTACATGGGACATGACATCAGTTTCGTATATATCCTGGAAACACAAGCTTCACAGGGTTGTCGGCGTGGAAAGGACGTCCAGAGCACGTGGACGTTCATCACATATCCTGCAGAAATTCGATGGCAATGCCTGGGTCATCCTTTTGTTTGCAATTCAGAAATTCGACGGCAATGCTCGGGTCATCCCTGTGTTTCGAATGGTTACGCATCCATTTTGATTGATGCAACTACTTACATTAAAAGGACGGAGCTCTGGAGGTGGTGCGTGAGCGTGACTGAGCGTCTTCAAAGACTTGCACATCTTCAAGCTTCTCGGGCTTGAGGCAAGGAGGGATGTACGCAGTGTAAATGGCGCTCATGTTGGGCGCCTCTTTCAGCTGCTGACTTGCCACCTCAAGAGGGGTTTTGGCAAATGCAGGATAGAAGCGTGCATGGCATGTGTGGGTGAAGATTAAGCTTATCACGAGGAGTGGTGCGAGGATGGTAGAATAGTAGAATTTTTTCAGGCTGATGATACCAATCATGGTAGCCTGATAGATCATTAGAGCTGCAATGATCCTTGTGTGCATGTGTGGCCACATTCGCCCGTTGCTCTCATAACTAGGAACATAAACTCTCAAAACCTGCATTTACCAACAAGGAGGAACGTAAGGTAAGTCACTTCTGAAATCTGTTCTCTTCAAGAAGCCATGCATGCCTATTTGCGAAAAAGAAAAAGAAAAAGAAAAACATGCCTAGGTTGGTCAGTCCAGCTGTTCAACATGCATACATTGAAGTAAATAAAATCTCGATCACCTGGTTTTTTGCTATAAGCCAACCCAGAGCAAAGTAAGCAACACCGAATGGCAAAATCAAAGGCGTGATGACGGAGTAGCACAACACAATTGTCACGATCAGCATGTCGTTCGGAACCCTGGTGTTATACCTCAGGTTTCCTGGAACCCATGCCGCTCTCACCTCATCCTCTGTCTTGCATAGGTACTTCCTTTTCAGGTGGAAAATGATGAGAGGGACCAAACGAGAGAGCTCAAGCCCATAACCGACAAAGCATCTGTCGTAAACAACAATCAATCGGTTATACTACTATATATTCTACAGCTGGGGTGAAATTCAGACATGTGTATACTGGACTGGGACTGGGACTGGAAGAAGCTCAGGACAGGAACTTAAAGTGCATAATTGAGACAGAGTCATTAATTACCTGAGTGCAACGAACGTGAAGAAGAAAGTTGCATTTCCAGGAAGCCTGGTGGCAAGCGTCATAAAAATCCCAGGAGGGTTCTTGATAACTTTTTCCAAAGCGCTGAACAATGAGGAACCAATTGCATAGCCAATGAAGACATTGAAGACGATGAAGTAGAAATATTTTCCCGATGCTGCCCTTACTACATGGCTCTGTGAAGGAATTCCTTCCGACTTTGACAGGGACACAAGAAGAGTTGGCAGCAAAGCGAGGAAAACAATAAGTGCGATCTGCGGCAGGTAAGCTTGTAAGACCGTCTTAACTAACGGTTGGTCCACAACCACCTTCAGAAAAGGCAGCTTCTCCCTCAGTTTTTCCAGCGTTGTAACAGCAGAGATGGCAGTAATGGGAATCATATAGAAGGCCACGGTCACGAAGACAATGAGATAGACCACAGTCTGTCTGGTGTGCCTATCATATATTTTCCTTGGAAGATTGGTCCATATTACCTCACGTGGTTCAGGAGCTTCTGCAACAGTCCATTCATCAAACATCTGGGCATGGAGAGTCTGAGATGCAGAGGCTGCCGCAGCTCTACTGTTGAAGAAGACGAAGGCAGCCCGTTGCTGTTTCTCACTGAGGGTGCTCTTCCGTTCATCCTCCAGTTTGGGCAGCAATTCCTTTATCTGTTCATTGCAATACTCAATCGTGTCGACCTTTTTACCGATAAGGCCAAGGAATCCCGTCTTATGAGCAGGCCTCGTGCCCTCAGGTCTGTTTGCTGTTTTTGATTCTGCATACACAGCTTCAGCACGAGCAATTTTGTGTTTGTGACCTTCAATCTCTTGGAAAATTTTATCAGCCTGCATATATAGGGCAATTATTATTATTATTATCATGTACAGTAGCAGGAAATAAGACACCTAAAGAAAAGAAAACCTCTGAGTTGCAGTACCTTGGTGATGTCTGTCACAACCATTGCTTTGTAGAATGTGTCAGGATGAAGTGCTCGGAAATACGAGTCCACCGAGTCCTTTATAGTTTGATTAGGAGGTGGAATGGGAACGTCTCTCACCAACATGGCAAACTCCTGTGGTTTAACGTCTGATGTTGATCTTGCAGCTGCTCTCAGATTCGAAACATGCTTGTAGGATCTCCATAGTATGAAATAGGTGACAAAGGACACCCAATAGACTGCTAATATGAATACCCACAGCCTCATACTTCGGTCCTGGAGAAAATATCAACAAGTACACTACTGAGTTTGGTTGTGACGTATCAAGGACAGGTCATTAGGCTCAAATAAGAGGATTACTTACTTGAATATTGGCCAATGACAATATTTCGAAATGTGTGACGTTCGGCGGCATTCTGCCAGTAGAATCCTCCAGGGCATTATCAGTTCCAGCAACTGGCAACAGAACTGGAAGCAACACAATCCCGGCAAACGCAAGGATTGCAAACACTGGAACACAAGAGAATAAAAGATCTGATAATTGGTGAAAAATCTTAATGCCATATCTTTTTTTCGAGCAACTACTCTGCATGATATACTAGTTATCTACCTACCTATATTTGACCGAAAACGCATGCATGATAGTTTTAACGCCCTTTTTGCACTACGGACTAGGCAATTTAACAGGTTAAATTTCATATTTCCAGCACTCCTCCATGCATGATAGTTTTATCTCGTTTGAGCCCGGCCTTCAGTACAGATGGTGATAACTCCTCTTAATAAAAGACACGCATGGCTCTTGCTTGTCCTGCACTTTCTGTTGCAGCTTTCTAAAAGTAAACTCCTTATGTTGGTACATAAAAGTAAGGCGGACGCTAGGCGCCGGCCTACCGGCCCAATTTTCGGTCGGCCGGTCGCCTAGCGCGCAGCACTGGCCGGTCGTATGCCTTCGCATGTTTGTACGTGTGCATCTAAAGAAAAGACTTGATGTGCTTGCTCATTCTCCTCTTTGCATCTTTGTACATGTTCATTGAAAAAAAAAAGACTCATGTTTCCAGTTCGTATCTTGTACATGTGCATCGAAAAAAGAGACCAATGCAGGGGTGCCTAGCGCTGGCGCGTCGTGCACCTCCAACCCGCCGCTAGCGCAGCTTGCAGCCGTCGCCGGTGGGCTTGCCACCATCGGCTTATCCGCTGTCGTCATGCTGGTTCCAGCACCCCGTGGAGTCGGTTGCAACACCTGGCCCCTTCGGTTGCAGCTCGCCACGATCCCAGCATCCCAGCTGCTAGTCTTAGCATCGCCGGAGCACGGTTGCAGCTTCCGCAAACGCTGGTCGCAGTTTTTCCCCGATTTCCGCGAACAACAGCCACCAGTCATCATCATGAATGGTTGTAGCAATTGCCGTCACCATCATAGAAAAAGCCGACGATGGTTGCAGCAAATCGTCGTCGCCACCATCGCGGATCGATGCATTTCCATGAATGGTCGTAGCAAAAGCCGTCGCCGGTCGTAGCAAAAGCCGACGATGGCTGCAGCAAATAGTCGTCACCACCATTGCGGATCGCTGCATCGCCATGAATGGTTGTACCAATTGTCGTTGCTGGTTGTAGCAAAAACCAACAATGGTTGCAGCAAATCATCGTCACCGTCGTCCCCAATGCAGCATTCCCATGAATGGTTGTAGCAATTGCCGTCGCTGGTCATAGCAAAAGCCGCTGACAGTTGCAGCACTGGGGCTCGTCGGTTGTAGCTTCCACCGTGGCTGATGAAGGAGCAAGGGATGGTTGGGCACGGCCATGACGATCGGGCTGCGGCGACGGGCGTGCTCGCATGGCTGGTTTGAGGTGCTGGTTGTGGATCGAAAATATATATTAGAGCACATGCACCCAGGCCCTCTCTATCTAGCCATCCATTTCCTGCTTTAAGATTCGTGCAAATACATTTCTTTTTTTTATTTCTCCCACATAGAACATATCTTGAAGTTCAAACCTATGCAGCGTGGCAAAGCTTTCTAAGTAGAATCTAGGATAAATCTTTCAGATTTTTTTGTCAAATATAAATATACAAAATACGTATTGTTTGATTAAAAAATCATATTTTTAGTATTTATGTCGGACAAAAAATTCTGAAAGATTTATCCTAGATTCTAGTTAGAAAGCTTTGCCACGTTGCATAGGTTTGAACTTCAAGATATGTACTATGTGGGAGAAACAAAAAAGAGAAAATTTCATATAGAAAGTTAGTTGTGTCGCACGGATCTTAAAGCGATATTGGAGAGTTAGGATAGCAGGGCCTGGGTGCAAGTGCTCTAAAAATCCACGTTCGGTTGTGGATAGAGAGGAAAGCTTGACGAGCGAGAGAACGGAGAGAAGCTGGTGCTGGCTCCTCGGGCGGAGATACTTGCACTCGTCGGCGGCCGTACTTGTGGCAACGCCGGCAGCAGACGTGGAGCACGGGCGGGAGGCCGCACGGTGGTGCTCTCTGGCCGAGAAGAATAGAGAAAGAAACAAATGGACAGGAAGAAACGAGAAAAGGACATAAGGTTTCGTCGGGAAGAGAAAAGGTGGTTGGGAAGAGGGGATATGGCAGTTGGGCATGGGCCCCCAAGTTCCACGCAGCATGCGCGCGAGCGACCGGCCGAGCGTTCCGCCGGCCGGCCGATTTTAATCGTTTCCCTAAAACTAAACTGATACTCCTTATATTAGTACATATTTATATCTATACATACACATATACATATATACATATACATATACATACATATACATATACATATACATATTATACATATATATACATATATATATATATAGGGTCACGCTATTCGTCACCCTGGGTGAGGAATAGTTATTCTTCACCCCCTCTCTATTTTGAGGTCAATGCACCGTATTTTTAGCTTTCGTAAATTTTGTCTTATTTCGTACTTAAAAAGAGAACGTAAGAAAATATATACTCACCGTAAAAAATATTTTATGTTATGTAAAATTACGAACGTAAAAACATAGTGTAAAACATACATAAAATGCGATATTTCTGGTCTAATGATCTATTTTTTTTGTTTTCTTATACCAAATTTTACGTAGTGAATCAATATGAATGTAACTATTTGTATTTCAAATGTAATTTATTTATGAAGCGATCGTAAGATTACCTCGGGTGAAGAATAACTTATTCTGCACCCTGGATGATGAATAGGATTACTATATATATATTATACTAATAAAGCAAGGTGCGTTTCTCAATTTTTTTTCCGTTCACCCATATTATTAATTATACTTTTGAGATTTTAACTATCTGAGATGGTACTAATAGTTTCTGCCCGTGTGATATTATTCCCGTCAGTTCTCATGGGCCTTAATCTTTTTTCGTTCGTACGTCGTCTTGGGCCGCACGCAGCTGGTTCAGGCTAGAAAAATGTTGTGTGGGCCGAACAAAATATAGCAGGGATGGGGTTTTGAACTCGTGACCTGACCGGCAATCATTACGGCAGCTGCCACCTGAGCTAGGTAATACCTATGTTATAGAGTTTGTTTGTCATAGAATTTATTAGTACCACATCGCTCCTATACACGAAAACCGACCAATTTATATACGTAGATAAATTGCGTGAACATCAGTGAGCCACCTGGGTAAAAGTGGAAAGCCATCCCGTAATAAGGAAAGAAATAAAGAAAATAAAGAAGGAAATGAAGGGGAAGGAAAGTGAATACAGAAGGAAGGGAGGGATTTCAGATTTGAATTTAATGTCAAAAAATAAAGAAAGAATGGAGGCATTCGGAATTGAATGTCGAAAAATAAAGAAGGAAAGGAGGGATTTCAGGTTTGATGGAGAAAAAATAGGAAAGTGGGGAGCCATCCCGTAATGAGGAAGGAAAATTCATAAATAAAGAAGGAAAGGAGGGATTTAAAGTTTGACAGAGGAAAATAGGAAAGTGGGAAACCGTCCCATTATAAGAAGGAAAGACAGAAAAATAAAGAGCCCGCATGTATATTATTACCCGCGCATGCGTTACCCCGTCCATGAATGTAGCTCGAGGATTAGTACAAAACAATGAGCTACACATGGCGTCAGGCAAGTGGAATCTTGACGTCAAATTAACTCAAGAGCAAATTATTTTGGGATTGTTTAAAACCTGCAAATTATGTTGTCTAAATCACAAAAAAAAAGTTCACATGTACAATATTTTTCTGAGAATTATGATGAAAAAGAGAGCCGCAGTTAAAAATAGGTGCTTGATGATTGTTGCTTTAAAACAATAGATTTCTCAAATGCGCACGTTAAAATGGGATTGTATACTCGCATGCAATGATTGATTTATGACATAAGAGCCAATGCTTTCGTCTAATAATATATACACGTCAATTTTGCTCCCGATGCAAAATGGTTAAAGGTTTCCTTTATACTTGAGTAAAGATTTTTTCTATATCTTCATGCCACAGGAGTCGTAGTTTTCATTGTTTTTTAGATAGCTCACCATCCATGCTGAATGGCTAGGAGTTGTAGTTTCAGATCATCTACACACCTGACACAAGTAAAATTAACTTGCAAAAAGCAAGAAAACCTAACAACTTTTGCCAGTTTGACAAAGTTTTTCCGCAAAAACAAACAAGAATCTAGATATTTGTATTATATTTTTAGTGAAACAACTTTAATTTCACAATGTTACTAGAGATGAGAGTAATCTTATTTGTAACGTTTGTCAGAGTTGAATACAAAAGATGGCACATAGTAGCACGCGGTGCAGGTTTTGTGTTTTCATTCGCCCATCACCAAAGTACAAAGAGTCGGACTCGGATTCCATGTTGTGTGCGACACAAACTCCATACTTTTCTCTATTATATTATCCATGGATTAAGGATTATTGTACAACGCTCCTAATATCATTAGACACGAATAGTGCTATGCTACACAGTCCGTAAACCTAGCGAACACTGGTTCATGGAAATTTGTGTTGCCTTCTTAGTTAAACAAATACATTGTACTAAAATGGAATTAACTATTTTTGGTATAATGCGAGATTTATTGGGCATCACTAAGCAACACCAACAAAGACGTGAAGAGATACTCGCAACCAGGAAGATATTTCAGTGAGTTAAATTGCACACACCTTTCGTACACTTACGAAATACTTTCATGTTTATGTTTTTGCGTAACATATAATTTAATGGCAGCGTGGAGGATTTCAAAGAGTTTGTTGATGTCATAATGTCTGGCGGTGGATCCTGGGAGGAGAAGGAGGGTCTTGAGCCATTGTGCTAGGGACGTGCGGTGTTTTTCTCTCCCGTTGCAATGCACGGGCCTTTGTGCTAGTAAAGATAAAACAAGCGGCCGTGTCTTTATGTGGGTACATGAAAGTTAAAAGGAAAACGCTCAAAAGCAGTCGGATGATTTCTTGGTTTGTCGGCCGCGTCGGGCGCCCTCTGATCGGACGCGATCGTGTGGCGCCGAGCGCCTCTCTGTCCATGACGCGAGTTAGCCTCCCCAGTTATCGTAGCCTTTTTTACGGGTAGCCCACCTATCGTAGTTGCGTAGCGTCTAGCCTGCTTGCCTAAAGGTAAGTGGTACTGTTCCTTTTTTTACTTTTACACCACACGTAGTGCTTTGCCACATAGCTACATATATATGATGCTACAAATAATCTCAAAATGATATGTTCAAAAAGAAAAAAAATCTGGGATGAAGCACATAGCAAGCACCAGCAAGGATTCCAACACTATTAACGTTGGTCGTGGATGTTTGTTGGATTTGGTACTAGCAATCCCATGGATCCATAGTTGCTTTGGATATAGCAATGTTTAGGGTACCTTCCTTGAGGCCACGGCCATTGAAGCATCCCATCACGGCATGACAGCATCCGCGAGTAGCCGGGTTGCCGTTGTAGCATCGTCGAAGCAGCCGTGCGATCATCCTCACAGCACCGCCACGGCCGAGAAGCATGGCGTCGCAACATCGTCGAAGCACTCGGGCCTCCACCGTAGCATCGCCATAGTCGTCGAAGCACGCCATCGCAACATCGTCGTGACCGTTTGAAGCATGCCACTGTCGCGGTTGGTCACATCATCGTTGCAGTTGTCGAAGCACCCATCGTGGCTGTCGATGCACAGCATCGCAACATCATCGAAGCAGACGAGTTTCCATCGTAGCATCGCCGTGGCCGTTGAATCACCCGTCGCGACCGTCGAAGCACGCAATCACAACATCATTGAAGTAGCCAGGTTGCCGTCAAAGCAAACTGCGACCGCCAAAACATGTCGTCGCAACAACATCGAAGCAGTCGGGTTGCCGTCGCAGCATCGCCGCGGCCGCCGAAGCACGCCGCCGTCGTGCCACAGCCGTTGAAGCACGCAATTGCAACATCATTGAAGTAGCCAGGTTGCCGTCAAAGCACACTGCGATCGCCAAAAGCATGCCGCCGCAACAGCATCCCACTCCCTCTATTTTAAAATAATTGAAGCTCTAAATTTATTCTAAGATAAACTTCTTCAAGTTTTACCAAGTTTGTAGAAAAATATATCAATATTTGAAACACCATAGTTTTATTAGAATCTTTAAAAAATATGCATACTATGTATATTTAATTTTGTAGATCTTACCATATTTTTCTATAAACATGATTAAACTTAAATTAGTTTTACTTAGGGACAAATGTAGAGCTACAATTATTTTAAAACAAAGAGAGTAATAACTACTATCAGTGTAATATACCGGCATCTATTTTGCTCACCCGAGATCTAGCCATATTTGATCCGCCTGCGTCGAGCCGTCCGCCCATGCCCGTGCGTCGACAGCGTATTGCAGATCAGTGGTTGCCGGTGTTGTTGTCGTGTCAAGTAGCGGCCGGCGACAATGGCAAACACCCCAGACCCTCGCAGGACACGCTGACGGCAAGCGGTGGCGGCGAAGAACGACCTAGCAGAATGGATTAGGCACTGGGTCGCGATGTGGGCTTCTCTGCTTTGGTGCTGGTCCAGTTAATTGTTTATGTATGGGCTTACGTTACGCTCAAAAAGAAATGGGCTAATTATGTAATTAGCTGGGGCGGTTAGGTATATAATACTACAAATCGTTGAGGGGGGCGAGCGATTGGCAGGGGTGTCACCCCTGCTCGCCCCTCCCTGTCATAAATATCATAAATATAAGATGTTCTAACTTTTTTTTCTGATTTAGATGTATGTAGACATATTTTAGTGTGTTTGTTCACTTATTTCAGTCAGCATGTAGTCCATATTCATCCAGAACATCTTATATTGCTGAACAGAGGGAGTACATATTTCTTCTGTCCCAAAATTCTTGTCTTAGATTTGTTGAGATACAGAGGGAATATTTGTTTAGAACAGAATACAGCATGCTTGAAACCAGTTTACAACGACAGCAGATTCATCATAGAAATCGTACTCGACGACAGCAGGACTTAATTTTATATTATGTGCACGACGAACTCTTAATTGGCGAAGCAAAAAAGAAAACACGGAAACGCAAAACAGATTTTATAAGTAGTAAACGAATCAACCTAGTAGGAACCAAACAACCAACTCAATAAAAGCATGGGTAAACAAATGAACTGAAGAGCGTGGTTTGCTTGGCCGTACTGGATGAGAGGAAGACGAGGTAGACGGCGGCGTCGACTCCGCCGGCGGCGACGACGTCAGGCTCGGACGCCGTGAACGCTTGGCGGATCCAGCTCACGGGGCTGCGAGTGCCCCGCCCGCGCCCCTCCAACGGGTCGAGCCCCCGCAGCAGCACGCTCGGGTAGTACACCGTCGCGTTCCCCGGCCGCCGCGACAGCCACGTGAACACCAGGACCAGCACGATGAAGATGGCCAAGGACGTCAGAATCGACGTCAGGAACGACGGGATGTCCATCTCGCCGCCGCCGCTCCTCCCGGAGGATTATGAGGGGGTTTAGCAGTGGAGGGAGTGATTAGCGGAGGGCGTCAGGGTAGTAAATGGGTGGCAAGGGTTGAGCATTGGATGCTTTTGCTGTGCCGTGGAATGGCTGCCTGGCGTGGTGGGGACTGGCGAGTTCATGAGCTGTGGAGGTTGCCGACCTCCCTGCTTCAACAAAAAGAGGTTGCCGACCTCCCTTCAGCAAAATGTCTGAAATGCCCCTTGCCTCGGTGTCTGTTCTAATTTTGTGGCTGTCCCTTTTTTCTCTTTTGCTTTTGAATGATTCGAATCCTCTCCCTTTTACTCCCTCCATCCGGGTCCAGTAGGACCGCTCGTATTTAGGGTCAAGCTTTGATTATAAATTTAACTAGTAAAATATTATTGTCAAGGAAATCGATAACTGGTAGCTGATCGATCGTTTTGGGAGTAGTGATTAATCGGTGAATCGGCCTATTAACTAGATTAATCGGTCGACCATTAATCGGTAGATAAAATAGGAACCTGCCAATATATATCAGTTCTTTTAGCTACTATATCATACTCTCATGCTCTCAACTATGCAATATACCAAATATGTTACGATTTGGTCAAACCCTAGCTATTGAGGAGCGAGAGGGGGATGGGAGGGGTTACAAGCCAAAAATTTGGGCTTTATTTGCCCCTAAGTTAATGGGCCAGCAGCGATTAATCGGCCTGACAACCAATTAATCGGTCTCGCAGGCAAGTTAATCGGCCTGATAAGTTAACACGATGAATAGGTGCTATCCAATTCGATCATCCTACGAGTAGTGATTAACTGGCCCCTTAACTGATAAATCGGACGAATTCTTGAACAGTATAAAATACAAATTATACGTCACAAAAAATATATGGTGAGAACCCTGTTTCAAATACAAATCCAATGATATAGTTTTTGTAGCATATAAACCATATTTTGTTAGCTATACAGGTGATCAAAATTTGACTCAAAATATGAGGGGGCCTAATAAGTCCGGATGGAGGAAGTACCCCTTTGATGGATTGACAACCTATATAGGGACTGGGATCAGGTGACATGCCTTCCGGCAGTCGCGCCGTAACATGCGGCTGTACATCTACCATCCAAACAAGAACCAACGCCTCACAATGGCCCAAGTGAAAAAACGATTCAGACTTCGCTTTTTTTAGTCATTCGACAGTAGCCGGGGCAAACAACAGCAATCGTGGACGTCCACAATCATGTGCGTTGTACCAATATGTATATATTCATGTTCAAAAAACAAAGAGAAAAGTAAGTTTTTGATCCCTCAAGTTCCCCAAAAGTATATACTTGTTCCCTTAAAAAAAATTGATAGACATTTGGTCCTTCATAAGTCTCAAAGTCAGATAAGTTTCGTCTAAAACCAGATTTTGACCACGTTGACCGGTTTTGACCGATGAACAGTAAATAAAAAAAATTAGCAAACAAATTCAGAAAAACTATAATTTGTGGCAACCAAGATGCTTGGGTGCGCTAGGTGCGGGAAAATTTGTGTGGTGTTTCGACATTCGAGAAGCTCGTGGCGAAAAAACAAATTTTTGCTCAAAAAATCAAAATTTGTTTTTTTCTTAGAGATCCTCGGAAGTTATTTGACCACAAAAATTTACATGCACCTAGCGCACCGAAGAATTTTGGTTCTCACATAATTTCAGAATTTTTGGAATTTATGTGCTATTTCTTTTTAATTTACTGTTCATCGGTCAATCTGGTCAAATCCTATCAAACCTGGTCAACATGGTCAAAATCTAGTTTTGGACAAAACTTATCCGGTTTTGAGACATGAAGGACCAAATGTCTATCAAAAAACATCTTGAGGGACCAATTCTATACTTTTGAGAAACTTGAGGGACCAAAAACATAATTTTCGCAAAAACAAAATATGTATACATTGAATCGAGAATTGTACCGATCAAGCATGCATCAACCAATTCAGCAGCGCATCCAACCCTCATCCTCCCATTAGAGAACTGATTTTTTTTCATACTTAGAGCATCTACAGCCAGGCACCTCAGTCATCTGGGCAAACGGCCAGGTCACTGAACAGTAAAAAAAACCCGACCCACCCAAGCGCCTCAAACCGGCTCAGACGCCCAGACTGACTGGCACCCTGATACGTCTCCAATATATCTATAATTTTTAATTATTCCATACTATTATATTATCCATCTTGAATGTTTTTATGCATCATTATGCTATTTTATATCATTTTTTGCGACTAACCTATTAACCTAGTGCCAAGTGCCGGTTGTTGTTTTTTCCTTGTTTTTGTCTTTACAGAAAATCAATACCAAACGGAGTCCAAATGGAACGAAACTTTTTGAGGATTTTTCTTGGACCAAAAGACACCTAGGAACCTTCGGAAGGAGGTCAGAGGGGCCACCAGTTGGCGACAAGCTCGGAGGGCGCACCCCAGGGGGGCGCCCCCCAGGCTTGTGGGGCCCCTGATGCTCCTCTAACCCTAATCTTTGCTCTATAAATACCCAAATATTCCTCGTATATAAATCTTTACCTCTCGACCATTCTGAGACTCCTTGTGACGTTCGGGATCTTATCCGGGACTCCGAACAACATTCGGTTACCAATCATCAAATATCCCCATACTACTCTAGCATCATCGAACGTTAATCGTGCGACCCTACGGGTCCGGAAATCATGTACTATGACCGAGACACCTCTCCGGTCAATAACCAATAGCGGGACCTGGATGCCCATACACTAGTAGAAAACAGGGCTTTGGTCCTGGGCAGATAAGAGCATTAGTCCCGGTCGTGTTACGAACCGGGACTAATGGGAGCATCAGTCCCGGTACGAGAGGCTAGGACGCCGGCCAGGCCTCGGCAGGCATCAGTCCCGGTTCGGCTGGGAACTTTAGTCCCGGTTCCAGCCACCAACCGGGACTAAAGGGGTTGCTGGCCTTTAGTCCCGGTTGGTGTCTGGAACCGGGACTAAAGGTTAGGCAACTAGTCCCTGTTTTATACACAAACCGGGACTAAAGTTTTGCCTATATATATCCACGCATCCCCCCCCATCTCCTTTATTTTTTGGCCGTGGAAGGGTGGAGGTGTGGGATACTCTGTTTTTTTGCCTATATATGCACATGAGGTGTTCGATGAAATGTCGAAGCCACACTTAAGCTTTCTCCTCTGTTCTTCCTCCAAGCTTGACCTCCAAGCTACATTTTTTTCAAGATTTGTCTAGGTTGGGCAGTGCACCAACTACACAAGTGTTCTAAAAGGTTAGCAACTTCATCCTTTCATCTCTCACTGCTAGTTTAGCTCATTTCGAATGCTCTAGAAGTAGAGTGGTTTATGGGTTTTTAGTGGAGGAGTGTATGTGGGAGTTCTTTTGATTTAGATGCACAATTTGAGCTCAACTTCTTATAGTCTGCACATGTGTAGGGTGCCGTCCCGTCCCCGTCCTCACCGCCGTCGATCGCCCGCGCCGATCTCGTCGCCGGCACCACCGTGGTGAGCCTCTTGTTCTTATCTTCTTTTTAAAAGAAAAAAATCTTACTTGTATGATTTAGATAGCTACTTGTATAAGTTTCTTACTTTTATTATTGTTTTTTTATTATATAGTGCCATGGTTTTGGTATCCGCCCCCGTCGGCTCTCGTCCGGTCTATGATTTGGATGTGGTATATTATCTTTTATAACTATTTGTTTCATTTAGTGTTTATGACAATTATGCCGACCAACGTGACATAGATGTTTTTATCTAGGAGGTATGTGAACCGGAAATTCCAACCGACCCTCTTGTCAAGAGGTTAAATTTAGTTGAAAAAGAAAACAATTATTTGAAAGAAAAATTGAAAAGAATTGAAGAGGAGAAGATGAAATTGGAGTTGCATGTTGCTGATGTCGTCGATGATCACAAGATCCAGATGGATCCAATGCGCTTGAAGATTAGAATGATTAGAAAATATTCCATTGATAATGAGGCTTGGTATCATTATGATGTTGGATCAATTGTTACGTTAGTTGCGATTTTGATCGCATTTGTTGTTGCATTTAAATATTTTACATAGTTGTATGTTAGTTTCAATGTATATTTTAATTAGATGCTCTAGAGAGTTGTATGTTGTTCTATGAGAACTATGTATGAACTTTATGTATTTATTTTTTCAGTAATAACATTTGATCACTACTGTAGTTTGATTTTAATTTGATGATGAACTTGTATTAATTTGGTCATTTCTCTATTTATGATGTTCTGTAATGGTTTTTTGATACACTTAATTATATAATGCATGCAGATGAACCGGCAATGGATGTACGGTGACCGACGCACCTCCGAGTACATTACGGGCCTGCATATTTTTATCGATGTGGCTGAGGCAACCAAGCAGAATGGTTTTATGTATTGTCCATGTACTGTCTGTGGGAATACGAAGGATTACTCTGACTCAAAAACCCTTCACTTCCACCTACTTGAGAAGGGTTTCATGCCACACTATAATGTTTGGACCAAGCATGGAGAAATAGGGGTTATGATGGAAGACAACAAAGAAGAAGAGGATGATGACAACTATCCCCCTGAATACGGTGATACTGCAATGGGCGAAGCTGAAAATCAAGAGGAACCAGACGATGTGCCCGATGATGATCTTCACCGGGTTATTGTTGATGCACAGAGAGAATGCGAAAGTGAAGACAACATATCAGATGATCTCTAGTGAAGACAACATATCAGATGGTGGTACAATTCTGGGTTGCACCTTTGATTCTGGGTTGAAAGCCATAGTTATGCTCGACAACCTTTCTGATGATGGCTTTGATCTAGAATATCACTGCAGTTACATGTCAAAAAATGAAATCCCTTTGTAATAGATGAGTTTTCGTCCGAAAGCCTGATACTTCGAAAGAGATTGTCCAGTTTGTACACGAACTGCATCCAGTTTTTGCCGTAACCCTCTAAACTTTTTAGCACATGCTATGTGGGTGAAATTATGATACCATGCCAAGTTTCAACCTTTTCAGAGTTCATTTGTAGTGCTTTTCAATTTCAAGATCATTTAGCTCAAAGAATGAACTAATAGCAAAAAGAATGAACTAAAAAGCTTTTATAAAACTCTAATAGCAAAAAGAATGAACTAAAAAGAATCAATTAAAATATTTTGTTATGATCAACTAAAACAAAACTATAATATTCTTCAATAGCAAAAAGAATCAACTAAAAAGCTTTTATAAACCTCTAGTTATGATCAAAATAATATTAACTTAAAATTATATAAAATTTATGCAACTAAAATTATCAAAGTAATTTTTTTGTTAAAAACTTTAATAGCAAAAAGAATTTTCATAAAGTATTTTTTGTTACAAACTTTAATAGCAAACTAAAAAGCTTTTATGAAACTCTAATAGCAAAAGGAATCAACTAAAAAGTATCAATAAAAAATAAAATTTATGCAACTAAAATTATATAACTAAATTATATAAAATTATGCAACTACAATTATATAAAATTTATGCAACTAAAAAAACATATGTAAAAAATAACATTAAATTTTAAAAACATAACATATGAAAAAAATAAAAAAAAATGTCCGCCTACTAGGCCACAACGGCCTGCATATGACTAGAAACCCTACATATGGGCCAGGATGCAGGCCCGCAAGGCAAGCAGGCCCAACATGGCACAAAGGTAGGCATGTACTGCCTGCTTTAGAGAGGAGCTCGAGAGGCATGTCATAGCCGCGCTTATAAACCACTGCGAGCTCCTCTCAACTAGCGAGGTGGGACTAAACATTCGACACCGTTGTGCTAGACATTTAGTCCCGGTTGGTGGCTCCAACCGGGACTAAAGGCCGGTGTGAGCCACCAACCGGGACTAAACGGCTGTGCTTCCCGCCCTTTCGCCTGGCGAAATACACCTTTAGTCCCGGTTGGTGGCTCGCACTGGGACTAAAGGGGAGACTTTAGTCCTGGTTGGAGCCACCAACCGGGACTAAAGGGGAGGGTATATAACCACACACTTAGGAAATTTTCCAACCACTTCTCCAGTTTCCCCCGACGACGACGAACCAGAGCACGCCGTCGCCAGGCTGCCGGACCTCACCGTCGCCTCTCCGAGCCCGCTCGCTCCTCGTCGCCGGCCGGACCTCCCCGAGCATCGCTGCGTCCCCGTGAGCCGCCTGATACGTCTCCATCGTATCTACTTTTCCAAACTCTTTTGCCCTTGTTTTGGACTCTAATTTGCATGATTTGAATGGAACTAACCTGAACTGACGCTGTTTTCACCTGAATTGCTATGGTGTTATTTTTGTGCAGAAATAAAAGTTCTCAGATTGACCTAAAAATTTACGAAGAATATTTTTGGAATTAATAAAAAATATTGGCGCAAGACTTAACCAGAGGGGGTCCACCCAGAGGCCACAAGCCTGGGGGGGCTCCCCCCTCCCCACCAGGCGCGCCTAGAGGGCTTGTGGGCCCCCTGGACCTCCTCCGACCTCAACTCCAACTCTATCTAACCCTATTCGGGGAGGAAAAAATCAAGGAGAAGGATTCATCGCATTTTACGATACGGAGCCGCCGCCACCTCCTGTTCTTCATCGGGAGGGCTGATCATTACGCCTTGCTCCAGTCGCAGTATAAAGAGAGACTCGAACCTACCGAAGCAAACTTTTTATATATTCTATTTCATCTATATAAACTAAACGGCCCACTCAACTTTCTTAATTCATCCAGGAAGTCCTTCCGGGTTTTGGAGGTTACACGGTTTAAGGCCTGGATCGCATAGTTGACTTGATCGCGCCTTTTCCCATATAAAATAAGATCTGCTGCCCGGGAGATGTGCCTCGCGGGACACGTAAAGAGACCTACCCACCTGGGGGAAAATAGCAGGATTGGAAAAGTTCAAAGAGACTGAGGAAGACAAATCCATTGTCGAATCCTGCAGAGTGATAACACTGGAGTCCGTTTGGGGCTCTGGAGAGGCGGATTCGTCGCCATCATCATCATCAACCTTCCTCCATCGCCAATTTTATGATGCTCACCGCCTGAAGTGAGTAATTCCTTTGTAGGATTGTTGGACGGTGATGGGTTGGATGAGATTTATCATGTAATCGAGTTAGTTTTGGTAGGGTTTGATCCCTTGTATCCACTATGTTCTGAGATTGATGTTGCTATGACTTTGCTATTCTTAATGCTTGTCACTAGGGCCCGAGTGCCATAATTTCAGATCTGAACCTATTATGTTTTCATGAATATATGTGAGTTCTCACTAGTAGAAAAAGGACCTAATGTTTAGCTCATTAGTACCGGTTTGTAAATGAACCGGCACTAATGTGACCATTAGTACCGGTTCCAACGGCTAGGCGGGCGGCGCTCATTAGTCCCGGTTCGTGTCGAACCTCTAGTACTGGTTCGTGCCACGAACCGGGACTAAAGAGGTGGTGGCAGGCTAGGGCCCCACCAACACCTTTAGTCCCGGTTCGTGGCACGAACCGGTACTAGAGGTGCACATTTAGTCCCGGTTCGTATAACCAACCGGGACTAAAGATCATCCTATATAAACCCTTCGTCGAGCCCGTGCTCTCTGTTCTTCCCCTTTCCTCTCCTCTCGAGCTCATCCTCCATTTTTGCCAAAATTTGTCAAGATTTGAAGGCACCTCATCCATCCAAGTGATCACAAAGGTTAGCAACTTTGTCCTTTCATCTCTCATTGCTAGATTAGCTCTTGCAATGCTCTATAAGTGATTTTTGGGTTTTAGTTTGGGAGGAATTATATGTGGTAGTTTATTTGATTTATATGCAATTTGAGCTCAAAATAACTCTTAGTTTGCATATGTAGGTATGGTTTACTTAGTGCCTTCCCGTCTCCGTCCTAACCACCGTCGATCGCCCGCACCATCCCGTCGCCGGCACCACCTTGTGGTGAGCCTCTTGTTCTTATCTTTTTTATATAAAAAAAAATCATGTTTGTGTGATTTAGATATATAGTTACTTGTATAATTTTCTTACCCGTACGTTGTTTGTTATACATAGTGCCATGGTTTTGATATCCATCCCCGTTGGCCCTCGTCCGGTTTATGATTCGGATGTGGTATATTCTCTTTTATAACTATTTGTTCCATTTGGTGTTTATGACAAATTATGCCCATCAAGTTGACATAGATATTTTTATCTAGGAGGTATGTGAACCGGAAATTCCAACCGACCCTATTGTCGAGAGGTTAAATTTAGTTGAAAAAGAAAACGAGAATTTGAAAGAAAAATTGAAAAGAATTGAGGAGGAGAAGATGGAATTGGAGTTGTATGTTGCCGATGTCGTCGATGATCACAAGATCAAGATGGAGAAAATGCGCTTGAAGATTAGAAAGATTAGAAAATATGCCATTGATATTGAGGCTTGCTATCATTATGCTGTTGGATCAATTGTTACCTTAGTTGCGATCTTGATCGCATTTGTTGTTGCGTTTAAATGCTTTAGCTAGAGAGTTTGTATGTTGTTTTATGAGAATAAGTGTGTATGAACTTGTATTAATTTGGTCTTTTCGGTGCTGTGTAATGAAGATGAGCTGGCAATGGATGTACGATGACCGATGCTCTCCCCAGTTCGTTAATGGCGTGCATACTTTTCTGCTTGCGGCTGAGGCAAACAAGTGGGCGGATGGTTTTATGTGTTGTCCATGTGCTGGCTGTAAGAATGATCACAATTACTCTAACTCAATAACCATTCACTGGCACCTGTTTGAGTCCGGTTTCATGCCCCACTATAATGTTTGGACCAAGCACGGAGAAAGAGGGGTTATGATGGAAGACAATGAAGAAGAAGAGGACGACGACAGCTATCCTGGCCATGGGTTCCCTGAATACGATGGTACAACAATGGGGGAAGAAGCTGAGCCGGTAATGCGGGAAGAAGCTGAAGAAGTGGCATCAGCTGAGCCCGCTGATGATCTAGGTCGGGCCATTGCCGATGCAAAGAGAAATTGCGCAAGTGAAAAGGAGAGGCTGAAGTTGCAGCGCATGTTAGAGGATCACACGAAATCGTTGTACCCAAATTGCGAAGCTGACAAAAAAAAGATGGGCACCACACTGGAATTGCTGCAATGGAAGGCAGAGAATGGTGTATCTGACAAGGGATTTGGAAAGTTGCTGATAATGTTAAAGAAGATGCTTGCAAAGGACAACGAATTGCCCGAGAGTACGTACGAAGCAAAGAAGGCTGTCTTCCCTCTAGGATTAGAGGTGCAGAAGATACATGCATGCCCTAATGACTGCATCCTCTACTGCGGTAACTACGAGGATTTGAACGCATGCCCGGTATGCGGTGCATTGCGCTATAAGATCAGCCGCAATGACCCTGGTGATGTCGAGAGCGAGCGCCCCAGGAAGAAGATTCCTGCCAAGGTGATGTGGTATGCTCCTATAATACCATGGTTGAAGCATTTGTTCCAAAACAAAGAGCATGCCAAGTTGATGCGATGGCACAAAGAAGACCGTAAGAAAGATGGGAAGTTGAGAGTACCCGCTGACGGGTCGCAGTGGAGAAAAATCGAGAGGAAGTGGAGGGACTTTGCAGATGACGCAAGGAACGTATGGTTTGGTCTAAGCGCAGATGGGATTAATCCTTTTGGGGAGCAGAGCAGCAATCATAGCACCTGGCCTGTTACTCTATGTATGTATAACCTTCCTACTTGGTTGTGCATGAAGCGGAAGTACATTATGATGCCAGTGCTCATCCAAGGCCCAAAGCAACCCGGCAATGACATTGATGTGTACCTAAGGCCATTAGTTGAAGAACTCTTACAACTGTGGAATGGAAAAGGTGTATGTGCGTGGGATGAGCTCGATCAGGAAGAATTTGACCTACATGCGTTGCTGTTTGTGACCATCAATGATTGGCCTGCTCTCAGTAACCTTTCAGGACAGACAAACAAGGGATACCGCGCATGCACGCACTATTTGGATGATACCGACAGTATATATTTGGATAATTGTAAGAAGAATGTGTACCTGGGACATCATCGATTTCTTTCAAGCAGGCATCTCGTAAGAAAGAAAGGCAAGCATTTCAAAGGTGAGGCAGATCACCGGACGAAGCCTCGCCACCGTACTGGTGATGATGTACATGATATGGTCAAGGATTTAAAGGTAATCTTTGGAAAGGGTCCTGGCGGACAATCTGTTTCGAATGACGCTGACGGACGCGCACCCATGTGGAAGAAGAAATCTATATTTTAGGACCTACCCTACTGGAAAGACCTAGAGGCCCGCTCTGCAATCGACATGATGCACATGATGAAGAATCTTTGCATGAACCTGCTTGGCTTCTTGGGCGTGTATGGGAAGACAAAAGATACACTAGAGGCACGGTAGGACCAGCAACGTATGCATGGAAAAGACGGCATACATTAGGGTCATGCCAGCTACGCTCTTACCAAAGAAGAGAAGGAAATCTTCTTTTTGAATGCCTGCTCAGTATGAAGGTCCCGTCTGGCTTCTCGTCGAATATAAAGGGAATAATAAATATGGTAGAGAAAAAGTTCCAGAACCTAAAGTCTCATGGCTGCCACGTGATTATGACGCAACTGCTTCCGGTTGCATTGAGGGGGCTTCTACCAGAAAATGTTCGATTAGCCATTGTGAAGCTATGTGCATTCCTCAATGCAATCTCTCAGAAGGTAATCGATCTAGAAATCATACCAAGGTTAGAGAATGATTTGGTGCAATGTCTTGTCAGTTTTGAGTTGGTGTTCCCACCATCCTTCTTCAACATCATGACGCACATCCTAGTTCACCTATGCGAAGAGATTGCCATTCTCGGTCCTGTATTTCTACACAATATGTTCCCCTTTGAGAGGTTCATGGGAGTCTTAAAGAAATATGTTCATTACCGTGCTAGGCCAGAAGGAAGCATCTCCAAGGGCAAAGAAATTGAGGAGGTTATTGAGTTTTGTGTTGACTTTATTCCTGACCTTAAGCCGATTGTTGTTCCTGAATCGCGGCATCAGGGCAGACTGGGTGGAAATGGCACGCTAGGACCGAAACAAATAATATGTATGGACGGGCATTCTCTCACTCAAGCACACTACACAGTTCTACAAAATTCCGCCTTGGTGGCTCCGTATATCGAGGAACACAAGAATATTCTACGCTCCAAACACCCGGAGGAGTCTGACGACTGGATTACACATGAACAAACGGGGACTTTTGCCGGTTGGTTGCAGACACGTGCCATGCATGACGACGCTGTTGAAGATGACCTGTATTTGCTGTCCCAGTTACCATCTTCGAATATAATGACTTTCAAAGGGTATGAGATAAATGGGAATACATTTTACACGATCTCCCAAGATAAGAAGAGCACTAACCAAAACAGTGGTGTCCGCTTTGATGCTGCAACCAAGAGGGGAAAGGACACATATTATGGTTACATAGAGGAGATATGGGAACTTGACTATGGACGTGGTCTGAAGGTCCCTTTGTTTCGGTGCAAATGGGTCAATCTGACACGAGGCGGGGTAACGGAAGTCCCGCAGTACGGAATGACAACAGTGGATCTCAACAATCTTGCGTACGCAGACGAACCATTCGTCCTAGCCAATGATGTGGCGCAGGTTTTCTATGTGAAGGACATGTCTACCAAGCAGAGAAAAAGAAAAGATAAGGAAGCGAATACATCATGCGATGAGCCAAAGTGCCACATAGTTCTTTCAGGGAAAAGAAACATCATGGGAGTGGATGACAAGACAGACATGTCAGAAGATTATGAAAAGTTTCATGAAATTGCTCCCTTCACAGTGAATATTGACCTGAGCATCCAGTTAAATGATGAAGATTGTCCATGGTAACGGCGCAAAGGGACACACGTGAAGAAAAAGTTTCACACCCGAAGATCCCACTCTGGGATGTGACCGGCTTCACTGTCATCACTTTCTTCTCTAGTTAGTTTCCGCACTTATATATCTGGAAAGTCCCACTTTGGACAAACCGTAGGGAATCTTTGTAATAGTTAGGGTGCTTACGTGTTTTGGCATTTGAAACATGTACTTTTGTGCTTCGGACAAACGTCATCAATTTTCAACCCTTTCTGACTTCATTTGCTATTTTTCATGCATTTACTGATTTTTTTGAGCTAAACTACCCTGAAATTGAAAAGCATTACAAATGAACTCTGAAAAGGTTGAAAGTTGGCATGGTATCATCATTTCACCCACATAGCATGTGCTAAAAAGTTGAGAGGGTTACGGCCAAAACAGGATGCACTTCGTGTACAAAATGGACAATCTCTATCGAAGTATCAGGGTTTCGGACGAAAACTCATCTGTTACAAAGGCATTTCATTTTTTTAAACTTCTTTCAACTCTAGACTTTTTGGGCGTTCAGTATGCACCATTCAAAGCCACATCATCAATTTTCAACCCTTTCTGACTTCATTTGCTATTTTTCATGCATTTACTGATTTTTTTGAGCTAAACAACCTTGAAATTGAAAAGCACTACAGATGAACTCTGAAAAGGTTGAAAGTTGGAATGGTATCATCATTTCACCCACATAGCATGTGCTAAAAAGTTGAGAGGGTTACGGCAAAAACAGGATGCACTTCGTGTACAAAATGGACAATCTCTTTTGAAGTATCAAGGTTTGGGACGAAAACTCATCTGTTACAAAGGCATTTCATTTTTTAAACTTATTTCAACTCCAGACTTTTTGTGCGTTCAGTATGCACCATTCAAAGCCACGTCATTAATTTTCAACCATTTCTGACTTCATTTGCTATTTTTCATGCATTTACTGATTTTTTTGAGCTAAACGACCCTGAAATTGAAAAGTACTACAAATAAACTCTAAAAAGGTTGAAAGTTGGCATGGTATCATCATTTTACCCACATAGCATGTGCTAAAAAGTTGAGAGGTTACGGCAAAAACTGGATCCTCTTTGTGTACAAAATGTACAATCTCTTTCGAAGTATCAGGGTTTCGGACGAAAACTCATCTGTTACAAAGGCATTTCATTTTTTTTAACTTATCTAAGTTTTACCAAATTGAATATAATGATAAAACACACTAATATTAAACATAAGAAAAAAGAATCACTGAATAATCTATTTTTAAAGTAAAGTTATTCACAAACTAGTGATTCACACAAATTTCAAATAATTCAAATTTAAACTATTCAAATTTGAAAACTACTCGCACTAACAGAAAGTTTATAATTTTGTTTACCTAAAGCAAAAAGATTCACAAAGAAACTCTAAATAAAGCAAAAAACAACTCGAAAATAAAAGAAAATAAATAAAGCAGAAAACAAATTTTTTTTTTAAAAAGCCCGCCTACTGGGCCACAACGGCCTGCATACGACTAGAAACCCAACCTGTAGTTGGGCCAGGATGCAGGCCCGCAAGGCCCAGTAGGCCCACAGGGCAGCGCAGCAGAGGTAGGCCCAGAAGGCCTGCTTTAGAGAGGAGCTCGAAGGAGCAGCCGCGGCTGAGTTTATAAACCAGTGCGGCTGCCCTTCACTCGGCGAGGTGGGACTAAACTTGTGCACCACGGGTGGCAGCGCACCACCTTTAGTCGCGGTTGGTGGCTCCAACCACGACTAAAGGGGGGGGGGGGGGGGGGGGGTCTTTAGTACCGGTTGGAGCCACCAACCGTGACTAAAGGTGGTCGCTTCCCGCCGCTTCGCTTGGCCCCAATTGACCTTTAGTCCCGGTTGGTGGCTCCAACCGGGACTAAAGGTCCCTCCTATATATACAACACTTGAAAAAATTTCAGTTTTCCTCTGTTTCTTCCTCTCCGTCGACGACGCACCACCTGCCCCGATCGACGCCGTCGCCGTCGACGTCGTCGCCGCCCCCGACGCGCCAACCCCGACGTGCCGCCCACGCCGTCCCCCGTCACCGTCCCCCGACGCGCCGCCCGCCGCCCCCGTCGCGCGCCGCCCCTCCCTCGAGCTCGCGCGCCGTCGCCGTCGCCGCCCCCGATGCCCCGCTGTGAGCCCCTGCCGCCAAGGCCGCCCTCCCATAGATCAAGCCCACACACACACACATGCATATGAACACACACGCACACACACACACACACACACACACACACACACACATTTTCTTATTTTCTTATTTTCTGTTTTTTAGTTTTTTATACTTTTAGTTATAAAAATGTTAGATGAATTAGATATATAAATGTTAGATGAATGTTTTTTTAGTTTTTTATACTTTTAGTTATAGAAATGTTAGATGAATTTAGATATAGAAATGTTAGTTAGATGAATTTTGAATTTTTTTTCACTAGATGATTAGATGTATATAGAAAAAAGTTAAGGAATTTGATACTT
Source organism: Thinopyrum elongatum (assembly GCA_011799875.1). NCBI lineage: Eukaryota > Viridiplantae > Streptophyta > Magnoliopsida > Poales > Poaceae > Thinopyrum > Thinopyrum elongatum. The sequence continues at coordinate 12,660,161 of CM022299.1, forward strand.
TTGTTATATAAATGTTAGATGAATTAGATATATAAATGTTAGATGCATGTTTTTAGTTTTTATTACATTTAGTTATAGAAATGTTAGATGAATTTAGATATAAATGTTAATTAGATGAATTTTGACATTTTTTCCACTAGATGATTAGATGGAAAGTCCAAAGTTTGATCATATGTCAAAGTTTGAATTTTGACATATGCAACATTTGATCATATGTCAAAGTTTAAATTTTGACATATGCAACATTTGATCATATGTCAAAGTTTGAATTTTGACATATGCAACACTTGATCATATGTCAAAGTTTGATCATATGTCAAAGTTTGATCTAGTGAAATATGATCAAAGAATGCCCCCATTATGGATGTGCACAAGTTGATCCATTTTTTTTCTGATCTCATCTATTTACCCTAGCTTCTATATGTCACGTTGTCTTGTGTCAAAGTATTGAAGAAATCCATGGTTTCATCATTAGCCAGAAGTAACAGGCGCATGATGGTACGAAGCTCTCCAAAGTTATTTTGGAACGGAGTTCCTGATAGGATAATTCGCTTTTTGGTACGAAGTTCAGCAAAGGCCTTCCAAATAGCGATATTCGGAAGGCTCTTGCTTAACTTCGTACCAAAAAGCGAATTATCCTATCCGGGACTCCGTTCCAAAACAACTTTGGAGAGCTTCGTACCATCATGCGCCTGTTACTTCCGGCTAATGGTGAAGCCATGGTTTTCTTGAATCCTTTGACACTAGACAACGTGACATATAGAAGGGTAGATGAGATCAGGAAAAATATGAACCATTTTCTGCACATCCAGAATGGTGCCATTTTGTTAAATCCCTTAAAGGTTAACAGAATCCGTTATGATTTTGAATCCTGTTCCTATACCCAAGGACTAAAGGTTTTCCTCGTATATAAGAAACCACAATCCAATCATTTAAAAAATGTTACATTTGCATAGAATTTGTTCTCGACGTCAACGATGCCCGGCCCGCATCCTACCCGTCGACCCGTTCGCGACGACGTCCTCCTTCAGAGGACCCATGTCCGGGACTGGGCTCCGCCGGGCTGGCACTGGGAGGTGCTACCTTTAGGGGCGCGCCACTTGGTGAGGAACCCGGCCCCTGGTCTCGTTGTCGACCCGGAGCTCCTTTGGTGGTGTTCGCGTGGGCCACTTTCGGTGCGGAGGCAGCCGGCCCCGCCGGAGGTGGTACATCGCCGTGTCAGCGAGGAGGACGAGTACGTCCGTCGCTACATGGCTGCGTTGGACGTCAGGTTCTCCAATACCTGGCAGGTTCTTCGGGGATCTCACCCGAGCTATGATCCTGTGATGGTTCCTTCTCTTTGGTTGTCCACCGCCCGCACCTCAGGAACCGTGAGTGAACTAGATTATTCGACAGTATTCGATCTGTATTAGCTAGTAATGTATTCGAGATATTCGAGATGATGTATTCTAGATTATATTATTCGATAATATTCGAGATGATGTATTCGAGATTATATTCGATGATGCATATTAATTATCTGGATTATTCGAGATGCATATTATGTACTACGATTCAGTTTTTCCTTATTGATTGCATGCATGCATTCTAATTTGAATACTAAATTATTTTATATTTCTTCTGGATTAGTTAAATAAAAGCTATGGCGGACAATACCGGCAGAGAAGGAGAAGAGGCCCTGTTCGAGATCATATGCTCCCCGAGCCGGCCAGATGAGAATGAAGAAGATGACGGCTCACAATATCTGAACAATACCGGGGAGGGTGATATGATATTCGATGAAGACGAATGAATAGATGAAGTCCAGAACTATGATGATCTTCAAATAACAAATACCGGCGAGGTATATTTATAGAAGTAGGCATCTGGTGATCATCACATGTTTTAATTGATTATGTATATATATATATATATATATATATATATATATTAACGAATCGATCTTTCTTCTTTCAGCCCTCCGGTTCGAGCAAATCTTCTACAGGCAGCAGGATAGTTCGAGGCATGGCCAAAAAGTTGAAGGATGGCGTAAAGTACAACATCGATGCCATCAAACCTAATGGCGAACTGCGCGAACCTAAGAAGAATGCGAACAAGTTCATTCGTTAATGCGGAGTTCTTGTGAAGGACCAAATCCCGGTCTCCATTCAAGAATGGAAAAAGCCAGCAAAGGAATGTCCAGATCTTACTTTTGTCGACCAAAGAGCAAAATATCGGCTTTGGGAATCTCCCATGTCACATTTCACCTTACCAGATCATTTCACAGATGCAGATGTGGAGAAAGTCAAGAACGCTGCTCTTAGGAAGATGGCGATAGCATTCAACAACCACAAGAAAAGTATATGGGTCAAGTATGTCAAAGGAGGAAAGAAGACTCTAGAATTCAAGGGAACGCTGGAGAAGGCAAGAGATCACTGGGACTCTTTCATGAAATTCAAGGAATCGGAAGTAGCTCAGGAACGGTCGAGAATAAACAAGATCAATGCCGTGAAAAAGCAGTGGCACCATAAGCTAGGGCCAGGTGGCTACGAGGTGGCCCGGCCTAAGTGGGATCTCGCTGAGCAACAGATGGTGGATGCAGGGGTCACTCCAGTTACATTGAGCTGGCCCCCAGGTCCAGGACTTGGTTCTATGTGCATGGGGGGACGTTGGACCCAAAGACAGGCAATGTTTTGGAGCAGGCAAGTCTTAAAGGAGCCGACCTCGATTTAATTGTTGCAATAGAAGAGGCTCGAACGGGGGTGTTCACTCCCAACAGAGAGAACGACGAGCTTACGCGCGCCTTGAAGAATCCTGAACACCCGGGAAGAACACGAGGCAAAGGTGTTGTTCCGTGGTTTGAGGGGTTTGCGGACTGGAACGCCGACTACAGAAGCCGTGCGAGACAGAAGATGCAGGAGGAGAAGAAGAGGAAGCTGGAGGAGGAGCAGAGGAAGCAGGAAGCAGACCGCCTTCGCATCATAGAATCAAAGCACATGGATTTGGAACTCGCTCTCCAGCGGCAGCAGTAGCAGCAGATCGACTCACTTAGCCAGGAAAGGGGGTCTCAGCAGCGGCAGCAGCTAGCGGATCCAGCATTGGATAGCACCGTCCCATCCATGCCGAGAAGCAGTGTGGGTTCTGCCCTGGGCGATGAGGCACTGCTGGATAGATACCCTGTGGATGACATCATGGATAACACTAATTGTGAGCTACACTTTAAAATGAAGAACATATCCATGAAGGTGGTGGACGGCGTTGCTTATACAAATCCCCCTGAAGCAACCTTTCATTGCAATCCGATTCCAGCTGGCTATGCTCGTATTGCGGTTGATGAAGTGGTGGCACAATATTCGGGGCTAGAGCTTAACATTCCTGGAGGTGACGACGAGCACACACTGGGAGAGGTCATACATAGTATCATTCTATGGAGAAAGGATTGCATCGTCTTTCCAAGGCCACCGACACCGCGTTAGCCGGCTCCTCCTCCAAGTCCGCCACCGCGTCAGCAGACTCCCGCTCCTCCAAGTCAGCCACCGCCTCAGCAGACTCCTGCTCCTCCAAGTCCGCCAACGCGTCAGCCCACTCCTCCTCCTCCAAGTCCGGCACAGCGTCAGCCCACTCCTCCTCCTCCAAGTCCGGCACCGCGTCAGCCTAGTCCTCCTCCTCCAAGTCAGGCACCGCGTCAGCCGTCTCCGCCGCCTCAGCGGGCTCCGCCGCCTAAGCAACAGTGGAAGAGAGGCGCCACAGCTACGGCGGCTAGCGGTACAACAGGAGGCAAGAGATACCAATTTGGTCCAAGCCTCAAGCCTCTTCCTCAGTTGCCTTACGACCTGACCGAAGAGGAAAACGAGATCGAAGTGCAAGCCCAAGTGAAGGCCCATTTTGGACCGAAACCACCCCCGCCGCCAAAGGAGAAAGTACCTCAGCATGTCATTGACCACTTTATTCGTATGGCTCAACCACCAGCTCCCAAGCATGTTCACTCAGACTATGAACGCCAAATCAAGAAGTCATATCAAGCACAAAAAAAGGAGTCGAGCTCGAGCTCAAGCCAAGCAGCTGCCAAAAAAAGTGGGAAAAATGTTCCCCAGCCGGGAGAACAGGCGGTGCAATCGATCCCCCTGCTCATTGTACCAACACATATGAGTACCGGTGCCGATCAGCTAGTAATAACCGACGATCATAGAAGGCAGGCTGAAGAGGCCGGTGTCACTGTAGAACAACTCCTAGGCATCGAGCCCATGGAAACTTTTACCGAGGAGCAACTAAAATAGAAATATTCCCGCGGCCAACCTCTGGTCAAGCCTGAGGAGATCAAGAGTCTATCAACGAGAATGTATGAATTGCATGAATGGTACATGAAAGCTGTTGGGAAACGTAGCGTGCAATTTCAAAAAAAATCCTACGCTCACAGAAGATCTATCTAGGAGATGCATAGCAACAAGAGGGGGAGAGTGTGTCTACGTACCCTCGTAGACCGAAAGCGGAAGCGTTTGACAACGCGGTTGATGTAGTCGAACTTCTTCTAGCTCCGACCGATCAAGTACCGAACATACGGCACCTCCGAGTTCTGCACACGTTCAGCTCGATGACGTCCCTCGTCCTCTTGATCCAGCAAGGTGTCGAGGAAGTAGATGAGTTCCGTCAGCATGAGGGCGTGGTGACGGTGATGGTGAAGTGATCTCCGCAGGGCTTCGCCTAAGCACTACGAAAATATGACCGAGGTAGTAAACGGTGGACGGGGGCGCCGCACACGGCTAAGACTATGTTGTGTCCTTGTGTGCCGCCCCTCCCCACATATATATATAGGTGGGAGGGGAGGAGGCAGCCCCTAGGGTGCCCCAAGAGACCTGGCGGCAGCCCTAGTGCTGCTGCCTTGCCCTGCGCCCCCCCCCCCTTTCCTTATATATCGGAGGGGGAAGGAAAGGGGGAGAGGTGGAAGGAAGGGGGAATCCTATTCCCTTTCTTTCCTTTCCTCCTTCCCCTTTCCTTCTCCATCTTGGCCAGCCCATATGGGGGGCGCACCAGCCCCTTGTGGCTGATCTGTTTCCCCTCTTGGCCCATAAGGCCCATATCTTTTGCCGGGGGTGCCCGGAACCCCTTCCGGTAACCCGATAAGTACCCGGTGACCCCCGAAACACTTTCGGTGTCCTAATACCATCGTCCTATATATCAATCTTTACCTATCGACCATTTCAAGACTCCTCGTCATGTCCGTGATCTCATCCGGGACTCCGAACAACATTCGGTCACCAAATTACATAACTCATATAATACTATATCGTCAACGAACGTTAAGCGTGCGGACCCTACGGGTTCGAGAACTATGTAGACATGACTGAGACACTTCTCCGGTCAATAACCAATAGCGGAACCTGGATGCTCATATTGGCTCCCACATATTCTACGAAGATCTTTATCGGTTGAACCGTTATGACAACATACATTATTCCCTTTGTCCATCGGTTTGTTACTTGCCCGAGATTCGATAGTCGGTATCTTCATACCTAGTTCAATCTCGTTACCGGCAAGTCTCTTTACTCGTTCCATAATACATCACCTCGTGACTAACTCCTTAGTCATTTGCTTGCAAGCTTATGATGTGTATTACCGAGAGGGCCCAGAGATACCTCTCCGATACTCGGAGTGACAAATCCTAATCTCGATCTATGCCAACCCAACAAACACCTTCAGAGATACCTGTAGAGAATCTTTATAATCACCCAGTTACATTGTGACGTTTGATAGCACACAAGGCATTCCTCCGGTATCCGGGAGTTGCATAATCTCATAGTCGAAGGAATATGTATTTGACATGAAGAAAGCAATAGCAATAAAACTGAATGATCATTATGATAAGCTAACGGATGGGTCTTGTCCATCACATCATTCTCCTAATGATGTGATCCTATTATCAAATGACAACTCATGTCCATGGTTAGGAAACCATAACCATCTTTGATCAACGAGCTAGTCAAGTAGAGGCTCACTAGGGACACGGTGTTTGTTTATGTATTCACACATGTATTTAGGTTTCCAATCAATACAATTCTAGCATGAATAATAAACCTTTATCATGAATAAGGAAATATAAAATAACAACTTTATTATTGCCTCTAGGGCATATTTCCTTCAGTCTCCCACTTGCACTAGAGTCAATAATCTAGTTCACATCACCATGTGATTAACACCAATAGTTAACATCATCATGTGATTAACACCCATAGTTCACATTGCCATATGACCAATAACCAAAGGGTTTACTAGAGTCAATAATCTAGTTCACATCGCCATGTGATTAACACCCAAAGAGTATTAAGGTGTGATCATATTTTGCTTGTGAGAGAAGTTTAGTCAACGGGTCTGTCACATTCAGATCCGTATGTATATTTGCAAATTTCTATGTCTACAATGCTCTGCATGGTGCTACTCTAGCTAATTACTCCCACTTTCAATACGTATCCAGATTGAGACTCAGAGTCATCTGGATCGGTGTAAAAGCTTGCATCGACGTAACTCTTTACGATGAACTCTTTATCACCTCCATAACCGAGAAATATTTCCTTAGTCTTCTAAGGATAATTTTGACCGCTGTCTAGTGATCTACTCTTGGATCACTATTGTACCCCCTTGCCAAACTCATGGCAAGGTACACAACAGGTTTGGTACACAACATGACATACTTTATAGAACCTGTGGCTGAGGCATAGGGAATGACTTTCATTCTCTCTCTATCTTCTGCTGTGGTCAGGCTTTGAGTCTTACTCAATTTCACACCTTGCAACACAGGCAAGAACCCTTTCTTTGACTGATCCATTTTGAACTTTTTCAAAATCTTGTCAAGGTATGTTCTTTGTGAAATTCCTATTAAGCGTCTCGATCTATCCCTATAGATCTTGATGCCCAATATATAAGTAGCTTCACCGAGGTCTTTTACTGAAAACTCTTATTCAAGTATCCTTTTATGCTATCCAGAAATTATATATCATTTCCAATCAATAATATGTCATCTACATATAATATCAGAAATGCTACAGAGCTCCCACTCACTTTCTTGTAAATACAGGCTTCACCATAAGTCTGTATAAAACCATATGCTTTGATCATCTCATCAAAGCGTATATTCCAATTCTGAGATGCTTGCACCAGTCCATAGATGGATCGCTGGAGCTTGCACACTTTGTTAGCACCTTTAGGATCGACCAAACCTTCTGGTTGCATCATATACAACTCTTCTTTAATATCAATTAAGAAATGCAATTTTTGACATCCATTTGCCAGATTTCATAATTAGAAAATGCGGCAATTGCTAACATGATTCGGACGGGCTTAAGCATCGCTACGGGTGAGAAAGTCTCATCGTAGTCAACCCCTTGAACTTGTCGAAAACATTTTGCGACAAGTCAAGCTTTGTAGACAGTAACTTTACCATCAGCGTCAGTCTTCTTCTTGAAGATCCATTTATTTTCTATGGCTTGCCGATCATCGGGCAAATCCACCAAAGTCCACACTTTGTTATCATACATGGATCCTATCTCAGATTTCATGGCCTCAAGCCATCTGTCGGAATCTGGGCTCATCATAGCTTCTTCATAGTTCGTAGGTTCGCCTTGGTCTAGTAACATGACTTCCAGTATAGGATTCCCGTACCACTCTGGTGCGGATCGTGGTCTGGTTGACCTACGAAGTTCTGTAGTAACTTGATCTGAAGTTTCATGATCATCATCATTAGCTTCCTCTCTAGTTGGTGTAGGCATCACAGGAATAGTTTTCTCTGATGTGCTACTTTCCAATTCGAGAGAAGGTACAATTACCTCATCAAGTTCTACTTTCCTCCCACTCACTTCTTTCGAGAGAAACTCCTTCTCTAGAAAGGTTCCATTCTTGGCAACAAAGATCTTGCCTGCGGATCTGTGGTAGAAGTTGTACCCAATTGTTTCCTTAGGGTACCCTATGAAGATGCACTTCTTCGATTTGGGTTCGAGCTTATCAGGCTGAAGCCTTTTGACATAAGTGTCGCAACCCAAACTTTAAGAAACAATAGCTTAGGTTTCTTGCCAAACCATAGTTCATATGGTGTCATCTCAACCGATTTAGACGGTGCCCTATTTAATGTGAATGCAGCTGTCTCTAATGCATAACCCCAAAACGATAGTGGTAAGTTGGTAAGAGACATCATAGAACACACCATATCCAATAAAGTACGGTTACGTCGTTCGGACTCACCGTTACGCTGTGGTGTTCCAGGTGGCGTGAATTGTGAAACTATTCCACATTGTTTTAGACGAAGGCCAAACTTGTAACTCAAATATTCGCCTCCGCGATCAGATCGTAGAAACTTTATTTTCTTGTTACGATGATTCTACACTTCACTCTGAAATTCTTTGAACTTTTCAAATGTTTCAGACTTGTGTTTCATCAAGTAGATATATCCATACCTACCTAAATCATCCGTGAATGTCAGAAAATAACGATACCCGCCGCGTGCTTCAACACTCATTGGACCGTATACATCGGTATGTATTATTTTCAATAAGGCATTAGCTCGCTCCATTGTTCCAGAGAACAGAGTTTTAGTCATCTTGCCCATCAGGCATGGTTCGCAAGTATCAAATGATTCATAATCAAGTGATTCCAAAAGCCCATCTGCATGGAGTTTCTTCATGCGCTTTACACCAATATGACCTAAACGGCAGTGCCACAAAAATGTTGCACTATCATTATCAACTTTGCATCTTTTGGCATCAATATTATGAATATGTGTATCACTACGATCGAGATTCAATAAACCATTTACATTGAGTGTATGACCATAGAAGGTTTTATTCATGTAAACAGAACAACAATTATTCTCTGACTTAAATGAATAACCGTATCGCAATAAACATGATCCAATCATATTCATGCTCAATGCAAACACCAAATAACATTTATTTATTTAGGTCCAACACTAATCCCGAAGGTAGAGGCAGTGTGCGATGGTGATCTTATCAACCTTGGAATCACTTCCAACACACATCGTCACCTCGTCATTAACTAGTCTCTGTTCATTTTGCAACTCCTGTTTCGAGTTACTAATCTGAGCAACTGAAACGGTATCAAATACCCAGGGGCTACTATGAACACTAGTAAAATACACATCAATAACATGTATATCAAATATACCTTTGTTCACTTTGCCATCCTTCTTATCAGCCAAGTATTTGGGGCAGTTCCGCTTCCAGTAACCATTTCCTTTGCAGTAGAAGCACTTAGTTTCAGGCTTGGGTCCAGCTTTGGGCTTCTTCATGGGAGCGACTGATAACCCACAAGTATAGGGGATCGCAACAGTTTTTGAGGGTAGAGTATTCAACCCAAATTTATTGATTCGACACAAGGGGAGCCAAAGAATATTTGTAAGTATTAGCAGCTGAGTTGTCAATTCAACCACACCTGGAGATTAATTATCTACAGCAAAGTGATCAGTAGCAAAGTAGTATGATAGTTTTCATAATAGTAGCAACAGTAATAGTGACAATAACAATGATAGCAGTAGTTTTGTAGCAAGTGCAATAGTAACAATAGCAGTAGTAACTTAGCAAGAACAATATGTAGGAAAATCGTAGGCATTGGATCAGCGATTCGTTGGATGATATTCATCATGTGACAGTCATAACCTAGGGTGATACGGCACTAGCTCCAGTTCATAAATATAATGTAGGCATGTATTCCGTAAATAGTCATACATGCTTATGGAAAGAACTTGCATGACATCTTTTGTCCTACCCTCCCGTGGCAGCGGGGTCCATATTGGAAACTAAGGGATATTAAGGCCTCCTTTTAATAGAGAACCAGAACAAAGCATTAACACACGGTGAATACATGAACTCCTCAAACTACGGTCATCACCGGGAACTGTCCCGACTATTGTCACTCCGGGGTTGCCGGATCATAACACGTAGTAGGTGACTATAACTTGCAAGATCGGATCTAGAACATGGATATAATGGTGATAACATAAACGGTTCAGATCCAAAATCATGGCACCCGGGCCCAAAGTGTCAAGCATTAAGCATAGCAAAGTCATAGCAACATCAATCTCAGAACATAATGGATACTAGGGATCAAACCCTAACAAAACTAACTCGATTACATGATGAATCTCATCCAACTCCTCACCGACCAGCGAGCCTACGAAGGAATTACTCACTCCCGGTGGGGAGCATCATGGAATTGGCGATGGAGAAGGGTTGGTGATGACGAAGATCGAAGATCCCCCTCTCCGAAGCCCCAAACGGACTCCAGATCTGGCCTCCCGATGAAGAACAGGAGGTGGCGGTGGCTCTGTCTCGCGAAACACGATAATTCTTTCTCCCTGATTTTTTTTCTGGAAAAATAGGATTTTATATCGTCGGTTTTAGGGTCTGCGGGGCCACCAGGTGGCGACAACCCACCTGGGCGCGCCTAGAGGGGGTGGTGCACCCTGGTGGGTTGTGCCCACCCAGGTGCCCCTCTCCGGTGGTTCTTGGCTCCTTTATTTTTCTTTTATTATATAAAAATTCCTTGCAAAGTTTTGTTCCATTCCGAGAACTTTTATTTCTACACAAAAACAACACCATGGTAGTTCTGCTGAAAACAGCGTCACTCCGGGTTAGTTTCATTCAAATCATGCAAATTAGAGTCCAAAACAATAGGAAAAGCGTTAGGAAAAGTAGATACGATGAAGACGTATCAACTCCCCCATGCTTAAACCTTTGCTTGTCCTCAAGCAATTCAGTTGATAAACTGAAAGTGAAAAAGAAAAACTTTTACGAACTATTTTGCTCTTGTTTGCATAAATAAGCTTAAGTAGCAGCCAGGTTTTCAGCAAAGATTATAACTAACCAAGTCGACAATAACTCTTAAAAATTATATTAACTCATAACAATGACATAATCAGCTAGCGAGCAATAATAAGATATCTCGAACAACAACACGTTATTAAAACAACCATGATATAATATGACAATAGTGGTATCTCGCTAGCCCTTTCTGAGACCGAAAAACATAAATGCAGAGCACCTCCAAAGTCCAAGCAGCGACTAAACATTGTAATTCATGGTAGAAAAGATCCAGTCATGATGCACCCAACATTAACTACACACAATGCATAAGCATGACAGCAGTGCTCTCAGGTTCTGGCGCTTATTTGAGAAGGTGATGACACAACATAAAAGTAAATAGATCATCCCTTCGCAGAGGGAAGCAGTGATTTGCAGAGGTGCTAGAGCTCAAGTTTTAAAACAGAGGTAAATGAAATTTTGAGAGATGCGCACTTCTTGTTTACTTCGCGACCATTAGTTCTCAATATCTTCCATGCTAAACACATTAGTGGCGGTTCCCAAGCGATAAAAGTAAAGGTTTACTCCCCCTCCACCAACAGTCACACTCCACGGCTTGTCCGAAACAACGGGTGCCGTCCATACCAACAACAGTCCCGGGGGAGTTTTGTTTAATTATTTGCATTTTGAGTTCGGGACTGGGAATCCCAATTACTGCCCCTCTCGTGCAAGGACGAGTGAATAAACACTCATCATGAGAATAACCCGCTTAGTATGGAAGATACCGACTACCTCCTGTCGCTCTATGAACAATCCAGGCACACAAAATGGATATTTATTTGAAGTTTTTTAGAGGTGGCACATGCAAATTTACTTAGGACGGCAGGGTAATACCGCATATAGGTAGGTATGGTGGACTCATCTGGAATAACTTGGGTTTTAGGTTTTTGATGCACAAGTAGAATTCCCACTTAGTGCAGGTGAAGGCTAGCAAATAGGTTGAGAAGCGGCCAGCTAGAGAGCAACAACGGTCATGAACATGCATTATGCATAAGTAACATTGGATACTAGCATGATTAGGATATGAACACCATGAACATAAATATCATAGAGGCTATGTTGGTTTTGATTCAACTACATGCATGAACATGCGCCAAGTCAAGCCACTCGAACATTCAGAGGAGGATACCATATCATCATACTACATCACAATCATTTTAACGCAATGTTGACATCCAAGATAAATCATTATCCAACCCTAGCTACTTATTCATGGCATGAGAAACTATAATCTCTAATTGTCATTGCAAACATGTTTGATCATAATAGGCTGAATCATGGATACTAAGTTAAACATATTTACAAAAACAGAACAAGTCGAGTTCATACCCGATTCTCTCTGCAACGGCCAGTTCATCAAATATCGTCATTATTGCCTTTCACTTGCATGACCGAACGATTTGAAAAATAATAATAGTGCAAGAGTGTCGTGGACTAAGCTCGAATCTACAAACATTTTATTCAAAGGAGAAGACAAGGTAAAATGTGCTCTTTGTTAGATCAACAATAATGCATATGAGAGCCACTCAACATTTTCATTGTGGTCTTCTCCTCGGTTCGACTCGATAAAAAGGAAAAAGAAATTCAGAGAAACACAATAAAATATTTTTGGAGTTTTTGGTTTTTCGTAAACAAGCAAATAAAAAGGGAAAAGCAAAAACGAGAAAAACTATTTACACGGGAAAGCTCCCAACAAGTAAAAGAAGAACAAAGAAATCTTTTTGGGTTTTCTTTTTAGTGCTATAACAATTTAAACTAGGAAGAAAAATAAAAAAGAAGCAAGAAATATATTTTTGGATTTTCTCAAAGTTTTTCAAACACACAAGAAGAAAACAAGAAAATAAATCTAACATGGATAATACAAATGAAAAAGTGTGGACACTGACAACTGGAATGAAATGTGTGAACATGAATGTAATGTCGGTGGAAATACGTACTCCCCCAAGCTTAGGCTTTTGGCCTAACTTGGTAATCACCACTCGAAGAAGCCATGGGGTCCTATGTTGAAGTGCTGAGGAGCGGGCACCTGAGGGTCCCACTGCTGAGGCTCCACCTGTGCAGCAGCGAGGTTGTTCCGGTAGGCGACGATGTCCTCAGGCATAATCCTGTATCCGCCCCTGGCAATAGGATCAAACAAAGCAGGTGCAGGTAATGGAATAATATCACGAGTGTCCACACTGAAAACTAGGTAATACGGAACAGGAATGTCAGTGTTCTCTTTATAAATAAACTGGTGGTGTTCCATGGCCGTGTGATCTAGATAAACCTTGGGTAAAGGATAATCATGTTGGCGTATCTGAATGTTAAAGTGAGTAGCCAAGCGAGTAGCGTAAATACCACCATGTATTTTTCCCTTGGATTTGTTAATTTGGAGGCGACGTGCCACAATAGCTCCCAAGTTATATGTGTTGTCGCCGAAAAGTGCACGGCGTAAAACAGCAAAGTGTAGTGCACTGAGTGCACCTACCTTCTCTCTAGCAAGCAAACACTTCGCAATGAATAGAGCAAAATAATGTACAGCCAGAAAATGTAAGCTAGTGGCAGTGACAGCCGACACCCCTCTCTCATCCCTCATAGCCAGAGTACGGTAAAAACCATCAAACTCTGCGGGCCTAGGCTCTACTAAACCACCATCAGAAGGAAGCAAGCATATGTCACAAAATTCAGTAAGCAGTATCTGATGGGGTTCAGCATATAAATTAAATTGCACCTCAGGGGGATTATTCCTACTCAAGAAATTAAAACTTTGCACAAAGGAATTTGTGAGGAGATGATACTGTTCACATTCAGCTGCGATGAAGTCGGTGAGGCCGGCATTAGCAGCATATTGTGCAAACTCCTGAAGGATTCCGGCCCCTTCCATGAATGGGTTATGCAGCCAGTCACACGGCCGTACCTCCGCCATTCTCCAGGTATGGAGATCACTGTCAGATGACTCCACAATAACCCCCTTGGAGTTCTTCTTGGAAGCAAACTTTCTAAAGATACTCAACTTTTTCCTATGAACAAAATTCTGAAATTTTTAGTCCACAAAATTTTTCTCAACAGAACTTCACAAGATTGAAAGCAGCTACTCATAAGGATGCATAGAAGCCATAGCAAGCATTCAAACTACTTAGAACTCTAAGAATTCAACATGCAAGCTCATCTACAGCAGCACCAAGAGTAACTAATTATTCTAAATATAGACCACTAAAGCAAAAACTAATTGGACAAACGGAGGAGTCACATACCAAGCAACAATCCCCCGAAATAGTTTCGGAAACAGAGCTTCGAGCAAAGAGATCGAAATCCGCGGGTTTGAGAGCAAGAACACGAGAGAGAGAGCAAAGGTGATTTTTTTTTCTGGAGGTAGGTAGTGATGTGGAATGAAGAGATAAGTGAGGGGGCCCACGTGGGGACCACAACCCACCAGGGCGCGCCTGGGGGTCCTGGCGCGCCTAGGTGGGTTGTGCCCACCTGGTGCACCTCCCTCTGATATTATTTGCACCAAAAATTCTTAAATATCCAGAAAAAATCGTATTTAATTTTCAGAGCATTCTGAGAACTTTTATTTTTTGGGTCATTTTTTATTGCATGGAAAACTCAGAAAACAGACAAAACATGGCATTTTATTTTATTTAACAAATAAAAACAGAAAACAAAAGGTAGGGACAGAAAGTAGTGCTCACTAAATTCATCACCTTCATACCTCTCAAAAATGATCCATTAATAAGGTTGATCAGGTCTTATTAACAACCACTTTCAATTAGCATGAAACCGAAGAACTTTTGTAAAACACTAAGTTACCTCAATGGGGATATGAATGTCCCCAACAATAAGCATTTCATATTTCTTTTTGACAGTAGGTAGAGGTAGTTGAAAACTTCCAATAGTGATTGTCGAAGATTTTTCAATAACATTAATACCATTCACTTCGAATTGTTTCTTCGGAAAGTGCACCGTATGCTCATTACGATTGATATGAAAAGTGACCTTGCTTTTATTGCAATCAATAACAGCCCCTGCAGTATTCAAGAAGGGTCTACCAAGGATAATCGACATGTTGTCGTCCTCGGGCATCTCAAGTATAACAAAGTCAGTCAAAATAGTAACATTAGCAACAACAACGGGCACATACTCATAAATACCGATAGGTATGGCTGTTGATTTGTCATCCATTTGCAAGGTTATTTTAGTAGGTGTGAGTTTATTCAAATCAAGTCTTTTATATAAAGAGAAAGGCATAACACTAACACCAGCTCCCAAATCACATAAAGCAGTTTTCACATAATTTCTTTTGATGGAGCAAGGTATAGTTGGTATTCCCGGATCTCCAAGCTTTTTAGGTACTCCATCTTTCAAAGTATAATTAGCAAGCATGGTGGAGATTTCAGTTTTCGGTATTTTTCTTTTATTGGTGATGATGTCTTTCATGTACTTTGCATAAGGAGGAATTTTTAAGATATCAGTCAAGCGAGTACGCAAAAAGACTGGCCTCAGCATTTCAGCAAAGCGTTCAAATTCTTCATCATCATTCTTTTTAGTTGACTTAGGTGGAAAGGGCATAGGTTTTTGAACCCATGGTTCTCTTTCTTTACCGTGTTTTCTAGCAACAAAGTCTCTTTTATCACATCTTTTATTCTTGGGTTGTGGGTTATCAAGATCAACTGCTGGTTCTATCTCAACATCATTGTTTGGTCCTTTATTATTTGGTTGGGTATCTTCATGAACCTCATCATTATCTTTTTCATTATCAGAAGGTGAGTGTTCACTACCAGATTGAGTTTCAACATCAGAGATAGAAACTTCATTATCATTATCAGGAGGTTTTTCTACTTCAGGTTCACTAGAGGCATGCAAAGTCCTATCATTTTTATTCTTCTTTTTCTTTTTAGAAAGACTACGTGCATCAGTGTCAACTCTTTGAGAGTCTTGTTCAATTCTTTTTGGGTGTCCCTCAGGATAAAGTGGTTCCTGAGTCATCCTACCTCCCCTAGTCATTACTCTAACAGCATGATCATTGATATTATTATTCATTTCATCTAACAACTCTCTTTGATATTTAGCAACTTGTTCTAACTAAGTTTGAACCATAGAAGCATGCTTTCCCACACCTCTAACATCATTTGAGATTCTAAATAACAAGTCACTCAAGCGAGCAATCATATCAGAATTGTATTTCAACTGTTTCATAACATTTGCATTGAAGTGATCTTGCTTTCTAATGTAATTATCAAACTCATAAAGGCATCGGCTAGGATGTTTATTATAAGGAATATCACCTTCATCAAACTTTAGTAAAGAATTTACCTCTACCACCATAGGTGGTGGTGGTGTTTCAAGCCCATGTATTTCTTTAATAGGTGGTAAATTTTTAACATCCTCTGCTTTAATACCTTTTTTCCTTCATAGATTTCTTTGCCTCTTGCATATCTTCGGGACTGAGATATAAGATACCCCTCTTCTTCAGAGTGGGTTTAAGCGGTGGTTCAGGAAGAGTCCAATCATCATAATTTTTCAATATGTTATTCAATAGTTCTTTAGCTTGCCCAATAGTTTGTTCCCTGAAAACACAACCAGTACAACTATCTAGGAAATCCCTAGAAGCATCGGTTATTCCATTATAGAAGATATCAAGTATTTCATTTTTCTTAAGAGGTTGATCAGGCAAAGCATTAAGCAATTGGAGAAGCCTCCCCCAAGCTTGTGGGAGACTCTCTTCTTCAATTTGCACAAAGTTAAATATTTCCTGCAATGCAGCTTGTTTCTTATGAGCAGGGAAATATTTTTCAGATAAGTAGTAAATCATATCCTGGGGACTACGCACACAACTAGGAGCAAGAGTATTGTACCAAGCTTTAGCATCACCCTTTAATGAGAACGGAAATAATTTGAGAATATAATAATAGCGAATTTTCTCATCATGAGCAAAAAGGGTGGCTATATCATTCAACTTAGTAAGGTGTGCCACTACAGTTTCAGTTTCATAACCATGGAAAGGATCAGATTCAACCAGAGTAATTAACTCTGGGTCAACAGAGAATTCATAATCCTTATCATCAACACAGATAGGTGAATTAGCAAAATGAGGATCACATTTCATTTTAGCATTAAGAGTCTTTTCTTTATACTTGCATAATAATTTTTCTAGATCATCTCTATCCTTACAAGCAAGAATGTCTCTAGTTGCCTCCTCATTCATAACATAACCTTCCGGTACCTTTGGCAATTCATATCTAGGAGGGCTAGTTCTAATAGATGTTTCAAGATTTTCAGTTTCAAGCTCATCATTAGTTTCAACAATCTCATGCTGTCTTACTCTAGCAAGTTGTTCATCAAGAAATTCTCCTAGTGGCACATTATCATCAAGCAAGGTACTAGCATCATCATGAGTTGCATTCATAGCAGAAGTAGCATCATCATGAGTAGCATTCATAGCAGAAGTAGCATCATCAATAACTTGCGACATATCAGAATTGATAGCATGTGGTGGTGTTGCAAGTCTACTTATAACAGAAGGTGAATCTAAAGCGGAGCTGGATGGCAGTTCCTTACCTCCCCTCGTCTTAGAGGGAAACATCTTAGTCTTAGCATCCTTCAGATTCTTCATAGTGATAATTTGATAATAATCCCAAGTGACTCAACAAATATAGCTATGCTCCCCGGCAACAGTGCCAGAAAAAGGTCTTGATAACCCACAAGTATAGGGGATCGCAACAGTTATCGAGGGTAGAGTATTCAACCCAAATATATTGAATCGACACAAGGGGAGCCAAAGAATATTTGTAAGTATTAGCAGCTGAGTTGTCAATTCAACCACACCTGGAGATTAATTATTTGCAGCAAAGTGATCAGTAGCAAAGTAGTATGATAGTTTTGATAATAGTAGCAATAGTAATAGTGACAGTAACAGTGATAGCAGTAGTTTTGTAGCAAGTGCAATAGTAACAATAGTAGTAGTAACTTAGCAAGAACAATATGTAGGAAAATCGTAGGCATTGGATCGGCGATTTGTTGGATGATATTCATCATGTGACAGTCATAACCTAGGGCGATACGGCACTAGCTCCAGTTCATAAATATAATGTAGGCATGTATTCCGTAAATAGTCATACGTGCTTATGGAAAGAACTTGCATGACATCTTTTGTCCTACCCTCCCGTGGTAGCGGGGTCCATATTGGAAACTAAGGGATATTAAGGCCTCCTTTTAATAGAGAACCGGAACAAAGCATTAACACACGGTGAATACATGAACTCCAAAAACTACGGTCATCACCGGGAAGTGTCCCGACTATTGTCACTCCGGGGTTGCCGGATCATAAAACGTAGTAGGTGACTATAACTTGCAAGATCGGATCTAGAACATGGATATAATGGTGATAACATAAACGCTTTAGATCTGAAATCATGGCACTCGGGCCCAAAGTGTCAAGCATTAAGCATAGCAAAGTCATAGCAACATCAATCTCAGAACATAATGGATACTAGGGATCAAACCCTAACAAAACTAACTCGATTACATGATGAATCTCATCCAACTCCTCACCGACCAGCGAGCCTATGAAGGAATTACTCACTCTCGGTGGGGAGCATCATGGAATTGGCGATGGAGAAGGGTTAGTGATAACGAAGATCGAAGATCCCCCTCTCCAGAGCCCCATACGGACTCCAGATCTGGCCTCCCGATGAAGAACATGAGGTGGCGGCGGCTCTGTCTCGCGAAACGCGATAATTCTTTCTCCCAGATTTTTTTTCTGGAAAAATAGGATTTTATTGCGTCGGTTTCAGGGTCTGCGGGGCCACCAGGTGGGGACAACCCACCTGGGCGCGCCTGGAGGGGGTGGCGCGCCCTGGTGGGTTGTGCCCATCCAGGTTCCCCCCCTCCGATGGTTCTTGGCTCCAGTATTTTTCTTTTATTATATAAAACCTCCTCGCAAAGTTTCGTTCCATTTCGAGAACTTTTATTTCTGCACAAAAACAACACCATGGTAGTTCTGCTAAAAACAGCGTCAGTCTGGGTTAGTTTCATTCAAATCATGCAAATTAGAGTCCAAAACAAGAGGAAAAGCGTTAGGAAAAGTAGATACGACGGAGACGTATCAGCGACAATTTGCTTGACATTCTTCTTGAAGTTCCCTTTCTTTGCCTCGCCCTTTTTCTTGAAACTAGTGCTCTTGTCAACCATCAACACTTGATGCTCTTTCTTGATTTCTACCTTCGCCGATTTCAGTATCGCGAAGAGCTCGGGAATCGTTTTCGTCATCCCTTGCATATTATAGTTCATCACGAAGTTCTTAGTAGCTTTGTGATAGTGACTAGAGAACTTTGTCAATCACTATCTTATCTAGAAGATTAATTCCCACTTGATTCAAGCGATTGTAGTACCCAGACATTCTGAGCACATGCTCACTGGTTGAGCTATTCTCCTCCATCTTGTAGGCAAAGTACTTGTCAGAGGTCTCGTACCTCTCGCCATGGGCATGAGTCTGGAATACCAATTTCAGCTCTTTGGAACATCTCATATGCTTCGTGGCATCCAAAACATTTTTGAAGTCCCGATTCTAAGCCGTAAAGTATGGCACACTAAACTATCAAGTAGTCATCATATCAAGCTTGCCAAACGTTCATAACGTCTGCATCTGCTCCTGCAATAGGTCTGTCACCTAGCGGTGCATCAAGGACATAATTCTTCTAAGCAGCAATGAGGATAATCCTCAGATCACGGAACCAGTCCGCATCATTGCTACTATCATCTTTCAACTTAGTTTTCTCTAGGAACATATCAAAATAAAACAGGGGAGCTATACGCGAGCTATTGATCTACAACATAGATATGCAAAAACTATCAAGACTAAGTTCATGATAAATTAAGTTTGATTAATCAAATTACTAATGAACTCCCACTTAAATAGACATCCCTCAATTCATCTAAGTGATACGTGATCCAAATCGACTAACCCATGTCTGATCATCACGTGAGATGGGGTAATCATCAATGGTGAACATCTCCATGTTGATCATATCTACTATATGATTCATGTTCGATCTTTCGATCTCCAGTGTTCCGAGGCCATGTCTGTACATGCTAGGCTCGTCAAGTTTAACGCAAGTATTCTGCATGTGTAAAACTGTCTTACACCCGTTGTATGTGAACGTAGAGTCTATCACACCCGATCATCATGTGGTGTCTCAACACGACAAACTGTCGCAATGGTGCATACTCTGGGAGAACACTTATACCTTGAAATTTAGTGAAGGGATCATCTTATAATGCTACCGCCGTACTAAGCAAAATAAGATGCATAAAGGATAAACTTCACATGCAATCAACATATGTGACATGATATGGCCATCATCTTGTGCTTTTGATCTCCTTCTCCAAAGCATCGTCATGATCTCCATTGTCACCGGCTCGACACCTTGATCTCCATCGTTGCATCGTGGTCGTCTCGCCAACTATTGCTTCTACAACTATCGCTAATGCATAGTGATAAAGTAAAGCAATCACATGGCATTTGCATTTCATACAATAAAGCGACAACCATAAGGCTCCTACCAGTTGCCGATAACTTTTTACAAAACATGATCATCTCATACAACAATGTATATCACATCATGTCTTGACCATATCACATCACAACATGCCCTGCAAAAACAAGTTAGACGTCCTCTACTTTGTTGTTGCAAGTTTTACGTGGCTGCTATGGGCTTCTAGCAAGAACCGTTCTTACCTACGCATCAAAACCACAACGGTGATTTATCAAGTTTGCTGTTTTAACCTTCAACAAGGACCGGCCATAGTCAAATTTGATTCAACTAAAGTAGGAGAAACAGACACCCGCCAGCCACCTTTATGCAAAACTAGTTGCATGTCAGTCGGTGGAACCGGTCTCATGTGCGTGGACATGTAAGGTTGGTCCGGGCCGCTTCATCCCACAATACCGCCGAATCAAAATAAGACGTTGGTGGTAAGCAGTATGACTATCACCGCCCAGAACTCTTTGTGTTCTACTCGTGCATATCATCTACGCATAGACCTGGCTCGGATGCCACTGTTGGGAAATGTAGCATGCAATTTCAAAAAAATTCCTACGCTCATGCAAGATCTATCAAGGAGATGCATAGCAACGAGAGGGGGAGAGTGTGTCTACGTACCCTCGTAGACCGAAAGCGGAAGCATTTGACAACGTGGTTGATGTAGTTGAACTTCTTCTAGCTCCGACCAATCAAGTACCGAACGTATGGCACCTCCGAGTTCTGCACACGTTCAGCTCGATGACGTCCCTCGTCCTCTTGATCCAGCAAGGTGTTGAGGAAGTAGATGAGTTCCGTCAGCACGAGGGCGTGGTGACGGTGATGGTGAAGTGATCTCCGCAGGGCTTCGCCTAAGCACTACGAAAATATGACCGAGGTAGTAAACGGTGGACGGGGGCGCCACACACGACTAAGACTATGTTGTGTCCTTGTGTGGCGCCCCCTCCCAACATATATATAGGTGGGAGGGGAGGAGCCAGCCCCTAGGGCGCCCCAAGAGACCTGGCGGCAGCCCTAGGGCTGCTGCCTTGCCCTGCGCCCCTTCCCCCTTCCTTATATATAGGAGGGGGAAGGAAAGGGGGGAGAGGTGGAACAAAGGGGGAATCCTATTCCCTTTCTTTCCTTTCCTCCTTCCCCTTTCCTTCTCCATCTTGGGCGGCCCATATGGGGGGCGCACCAGCCCCTTGTGGCTGGTGTGTTACCCATCTTGGCCCATAAGGCCCATATCTTTTGCCGGGGTGCCCGGAACCCCTTCCGGTGACCCGATAAGTACCCGGTGACCCCCGAAACACTTCCGTGTCCGAATACCATCATCCTATATATCAATCTTTACCTCTCGACCATTTCGAGACTCCTCGTCATGTCCGTGATCTCATCTGGGACTCCGAACAACATTCGGTCACCAAATCACATAACTCATATAATACTATATCGTCAACGAACGTTAAGCGTGCGGACCCTACGGGTTCGAGAACTATGTAGACATGACCGAGACACTTCTCTGGTCAATAACCAATAGTGGAACCTGGATGCTAACTCCTTAGTCATTTGCTTGCAAGCTTATGATGTGTATTACCGAGAGGGCCCAGAGATACCTCTCCGATACTCGGAGTGACAAATCCTAATCTCGATCTATGCCAACCCAACAAACACCTTCGGAGATACCTGTAGAGCATCTTTATAATCACCCAGTTACGTTGTGACGTTTGATAGCACACAAGGCATTCCTCCAGTATCTGGGAGTTGCATAATCTCGTAGTCGAAGGAATATGTATTTGACATGAAGAAAGCAATAGCAATAAAATTGAACGATCATTATGCTAAGCTAACGGACGGGTCTTGTCCATCACATCATTGTCCTAATGATGTGATCCCGTTATCAAATGACAACTCATGTCCATCGTTAGGAAACCATAACCATCTTTGATCAACGAGCTAGTCAAGTATAGGCTCACTAGGGACACGGTGTTTGTTTATGTATTCACACATGTATTTAGGTTTCCAATCAATACAATTCTAGCATGAATAATAAACTTTTATCATGAATAAGGAAATATAAAATAACAACTTTATTATTGCCTCTACTTGATCGAGAGTCCCTCATGCTGAGAGTCAGGCCAGAGCATTACTACCATGAAAATGCTCTGTATGTTGAGTTTATAGAACTGTTTCAGTTATTCAATCAAGACGCACTCGACAAATCTATCGTTAGTTGCTATTGTCTGTAAGTGATTTCTTTCTGTAATTTAATTAAGTCTCTAGCTAGCTGTAGTGCTCGTTGATCATTACCTGTAATTATCCCCACTATATTCTTTTATGTGGTATTATGCAGAATGAAGATATATGAAATGAAAAAAGTTGGACGCTATGGCATTGGGTTCATTGACCCAAATACCATTAATCAAGAGACATGGACGCGTCCATGGGAATGAAAAGACACAGAGAAAAGCTTGCTAGAGTTCTTGGTGCGCCTAAATACCTGTCCAGAAATACTACTTCCTTACAACTTCGGGTGAGTCACACTGTCTTGTACTACAAATTCTGTTTTTGCTTACTAGCTAGATGTTAATAAGTGTATCGAGGGTTTAGGGTAGTTGATGAGTTATGCACATGCCCGCTTAATTATACATGCAAACGTGTGCGCATGCAGTTTCCACTGGATCTTGTTAATCATTGAAGTTGACGAGGGAAAAGTTCAAATACTGGACTCACTTCTTAAAGACGTTAATGACTACTCAATCATGAGGGGGATGGTCGACAGGTAATTTCAATCATTATCGAACTATATATCGGCCTCTTGAGTTCATCATTTCCTGATATCAACTAATTAATAACTCCTTTATTCATTTTATTTGCCGGCGGGCAGGGCTTGGGAAAAATTCATCAAACAGGTTGATGGCCAATGGAAAAAAGAGCTGAAATGGTGTCGACCCAAGGTAATTAATTAAGTAGCTAGTACCAGCTAGCTACCATCTTTTAATTCTAGTTTCAATACCATTATCCTACTTGATTAATTATTATCTGATTGAATTATATTCTCGTAAAGGCCCTGAAATAGGCGCTGGGGACTGATTTATGTGCATACTACGTTTGTGAGAACATTCGCATGATGGCGTCCGAAAGGACTAGAACTGATTGAGAACAATGGGTACGTTTGCCAGAACACTATTCACAATTTTGACATCATTATCTAATGTATATACACACAACTAATACATGCATATTGATCTCTTTCTTTAAAGATGAAGGAGATGCGGGATAAGCTCCTACCAGCGGCTCACGTACGAGCAATCCAAGAGGAAATAGCTGGATTTTTGCTCGACCAGGTCATAGATCCCAAAGGAGAATACTATTACAAGCTGTAATGCCTCCATATGTAATGATCTGCAGATTGTAGGAGAAATTGTATATATATACATGTGTATGTGTGAATGGTCATGCGAGACATTCGATGATATATATATATATGATCGGTTCTATGAGAAATTCTATTTATATATATGCATAACATGTACAATATGTAGTATCGCAAAATATGTTTGAAATGAAAAAGAATTAAATGGAAAACACAAAACTAAAAGGAAAAATAAACCATAAACCCAAAACCCCTAAACCTTTTAGTCCCGGTTGGTGTAACCAACCAGGACTAAAAGCCCCTAGCCCCCTGGCGCGTGCTCGTGCCACGTGGTGGGCCTTTGGTCCTGGTTCGTGTTGAACCAGGACTAAAGGGGGGGGGCTTTAGTGCCCACTCTTTAGTGCCGGTTCCAGAACCGGCACTAAAGGGCCTTACGAACCGGGACTAAAGCCCAATTCTGCACTAGTTTCTTGATCCTATCTTGCAAGTTGTATACACCTATTACGAGTTATGATCCGCATACCCCAAGGTGACAATAATTGGGATTCTTTCCGGTGATTACCGTAGTTTGAGGAGTTCATGTATTCACTAAGTGCTAATGCTTTGTTCCGGTTCTCTATTAAAAGGAGGCCTTAATATCCCTTAGTTTCCCTATGGACCCCGCTGCCACGGGAGGGTAGGACAAAAGATGTCATGCAAGTTCTTTTCCATAAGCACGTATGACTATATATGGAATACATGCCTACATTACATTGATGAATTGGAGCTAGTCTTGTGTCACCCTAGGTTATAACTGTTGCCTGATGAATGCCATCCGACATAATTATCCATCACTGATCCAATGCCTACGAGCTTTTCACATATTGATCTTTGCTAAGTTACTTTCGCCGTGCTGCTGTTACAATTGCTACAAAACTACTACTGTTACTATTACCACCGTTTCTGTTACTTCCATACAACTTTGCTACTAAAAACTTTGCTGCAGATATTAAGTCTTTCAGGTGTGGTTGAATTGACAACTCAACTGCTAATACTCGTGAATATTCTTTGGCTCCCCTTGTGTCAAATCAATAAATTTGGGTTGAATACTCTACCCTCGAAAATTGTTGCGATCCCCTATACTTTTGGGTTATCACCGCCCGTCCTCGTCTACTGCTACTAGTCACTCAACGAGCCTTCATGTGCTCCTCGGTTAGCACTCTTCCCCCCTCAAGTTTCTGTCAAATTTTTAGGTTAGGGAGAGAACAAGTTTCTCTCAAGTTTGTGTAGAAGTAATATGGCAAATTTGATGTGGCAAAGTAATGTTGTGGCAAGCATCTTTTGGGAAATTTGTGGCAAGTTGTGGCAAAGTTATGAAATTTCTGAAATTTCTGAATTTTTTGACAGTGCACATCAAGTGTATGATGAAATTCCAGAGGGCTTGAATTTTAGGAATTTTTGAGAATTTTTGTGGTGAGGTGTTGATGCACAAAACAGAGTCTGGCAAAGGTTTAGAATTTTTGGAGCAATTTAAGTTGGGCTTTGACCATGGAGTTTGAATCTGGTCCAAATTTGAACTGAATGATATTTGAAAAAATTGAACTATGGAACCAAATGTTTTTGGTGGAATGGGTAGTGGGTACTGTCATATAGATGGAGTAATTTTTGTGGGTGCAAAAGAATTGGGGAGAATATAGCTCCTTTGCAAATCAAAGAACAAATTTTATAGATGATATTATTATTTAGTTGTTGCTCTTATTTTGTAGATGATATTATCCATGATTATATGGTGTTAGTTTCTTTATGTCATGTTGTAGATTTATATTGCTACATATAGGTTATGCTTGTTGCATTTAACCTACTCTATTACTTCTTGTTAATTATCCAAGTTGTTTCATTTACCTAGGATGGTAGCTATGCATACTTAGTTGATTGACATGCCATGTTAGTAGTTACTCAAATAAAATGCATATTTGGGTGCATGCCTACCATGTGTTATATCATTGGTAGTTTGTACCTTATGTTCATACATTTGGTTAGACCTTACTTGGTAGATATATCGTAGTAGTTTGTTGATGTTGTACATTCTTCTATTGAGTAAATTGTTCTCTATTAATACTATGTCATGTTATTGCATACTAGGTTGTATAGCATGTGTGTAGCAATTCATGTATTAGATCATGCCTAAGTAGTATATCTATGTACTTGCAAGTGTATGATTTGCTAGATAGGAAATGCATGGAATCATGTTATTCATGCTAGTATAGTACTTAGCTTGAAATGATTGATGCCATGACTTAGATGTTTACTTGCTTAGTATGATTTTCCTTCTATTTTTAAGTCACAACTAGTATGATAGTGTTGTGTGCTAATGCCATGCTTGATAGTCATGTTAGTTGATATCAACTAAGTTATATGTTATATTGGTAGCATAGCGCGATGTCTCGTGTGATGATCCACCATGTTCTGTCACCCTATATAGTTTATCTAGGTATCTCAATGTTGTGTGCATGACTTTCTTCATATCTAGTTTATCTAGTGGTTGCATTGTTATATGTCTAGGTGTCTTTCATGCAAGTGAACTTTAATGTCTTATTATGTTCCATGTGCTATAGTTTAGTACTTCGTTCCTTTTGTGTTTCTCAAATATGATTCACCTTGTCATATGTTAATATTACGAGTGTTTAACACATGTTGCAATAATTCATCACATGCTTGGGGTAGTGTATCTTTCATTTTAGTACAATTGTGCTTGACCATATGTTTAATGTGCATAGCTTGCTTTGTTATTCTAACCCTGTGGTGGTAATCTGGTTGCTAGTTATTAGTTAAGTGTATGCGGCTCTTTGAACATGAAGTAGGAGCATGTTGATGTCATCTTGCTCTATATGTCCTATTTTAGTTTTTGTAGTACATATATTGAATTTCAGAACTTTAATCTTTGAATTATGAACATAGGAAATGTCTTACGATGACGATAGGATCCAAGAGTGCGAGTACTGCGGCGATGACCGGGGTCTGTGCGATAGGCCTCACCTGGAAGGCGGTCGACTCTTCAGTATTAAGCTCGACAAGACCTTCGATGTTTATACGGTACGCAATGACGACAAGTCTTTTTCCGTAATTAAGCATGACTTATGTTTCTTCAACCTGTAATTTTCGCTTTCTACAATTCAACTAGTGCATCCCCTGCCATGCAAGACGTTATGTCTTGGAGAAGCTGGATTTCAAAGATCATGAGAGTATGGAGACAAAGAGAGTTCACCTCAGGACCCATCATGGTTATACTTTTGCCGCAAAGCTATACAATGTGGTGACCTACTCCCATTTTGGTTGCTCGAATTGAGCAGCACTATGCAAGGCGTATGGTTTTCAGGAGGGTATGTATGTCACCTTCGATCTGGGTGATGATCCTGAAGATGACATGGATGAGGGTAATATCGATGAAGATAATATCGACATTTAGGTCGATGTTCATACGCTTCCACTTCTACCTCTATGTGAGTTTCTCAAACATATTCAATAAGTAATTTATATTGTATTTATAAAAATAGTTGACAGCTTATTTCCATTCTTCAAGAAATGTACAGAAAGTAGTAGACAAAACCTACTGCAGTTATGGGTCTGAGCTAAATTGCGATGAGATAAATCATTTTGTTTCATGGATTAAAGATGTTGAGACTTTTAAGATGAAGTATCATATCTCTCGAAGTTATTCTCAATACGTGCCACTAGTCCACATGTTGAACTACGGTAACATCCATCGAGATATCATGGTAAGATTTTTCCTATTATGTCATCAGTGCATTTTTTGCATAGATTCTTTTAAGCTAAACTACATTTTGCAAATATGTTATTATGATGTTCTTCAACAGAAACTCCTGGTGGATTGTATACCTAGTCTTATGGAAATGAAAGGTGATGTGAGGATTGTTAGCTTACGGCCAAGTTTGCTTACGTACCACCACAGTGCATACATGATTCATCAAAGCGATGACATCCTCACAATCAAAGATTGGAGAAAAGTTCTGAAAGATCGCAAAGAACTACTTGGGGGCAACATCAAGCGTAGCCCACAAATGGAAGATAGGTTCATCTCTATTCTCCATAATGGAGAATCAGGGGTTTACCTATTTTATGCTATTTTACCTTCGAGAGAGTAGGAGGTCTTAGGTATTTATGTGCTACATTGTGCTAGAATGATGAGCTAGTTCTTATATGACTATGATGATGAGTTGTTATCATGATGATGAGTTATGTGCTACCTTTGTGCTAGAATGATGAGCTAGTTCCTATATATATGACTATGATGATGAGTTGTTATTATGATGATGATGATGATGATGTATGAGTTCTTATATGAATATGATGATGAGTTATTATGATCATGTTGAGTTAACGATGTATAAATACAAAGGAAAATATGCAGCAGAATTTTTTTAGTCATATATGATTTTATGCAGCAGAAAATACCCTCCAAAACCCCTAAACCCCTCCATAAAAAAAACCCCAGCGCCTGGTGATACGTCTCCAACGTATCTATAATTTTTTATTGTTCCATGCTATTATATTATCTGTTTTGGATGTTTTATATGCATTAATATGCTATTTTATATTATTTTTGGGACTAACCAATTAACCTAGAGCCCAGTGCCAGTTTCTATTTTTTCCTTGTTTTTGAGCCTCGCAGAAAAGGAATACCAAACGGAGTCCAAACGGAATAAAACTTCACGATGTTTTTTCTTGGACCAGAAGACACCCAGGGGACTTGGAGTCCAAGTCATAAGAGCCATGAGGCGGCGACAAGGGTGGAGGGCACCCCCCTACCTTGTGGGCCCCTCGATGACTTCCTGACCTAGGTCTTCCTCCTATATATTCACAAATATTCCAGAACCACCAGAGGCATCCACGAAAACACTTTTCCACCACCGCAACCTTCTGTTCCCGTGAGATCCCATGTTGGTACTTTTCCAGCATCCTGCCAGAGGGGGAATCGATCATGGAGGGCTTCTACATCAACTCCATTGCCCTTACGATGATGCGTGAGTAGTTTACCTCAAACCTACGGGTCCATAGCTAGTAGCTAGATGGCTTCTTCTCTCTCTTTGATTCTCAATACAACGTTCTCCTTGATGTTCTTGGAGATCTATCCGATGTAATCTTCTTTTGCAGTGTGTTTGTCGAGATCCGATGAATTGTGGATTTATGATCAGCTTATCTATGAATATTATTTGAATCTTCTCTGAATTCTTTTATGCATGATTTAATATCTTTGTATTTCTCTTCGAATTATCGGTTTGGTTTGGCCAACTAGATTGGTTTTTCTTGCAATGGGAGAGGTGCTTAGCTTTGGGTTCAATCTTGCGTGATTTCACCCAGTGACAAAGTAGGGGTAGCGAGACACGTATTGCATTGTTGCCATCGAGGATAAAAAGATGGGGTTTTCATCATATTGCTTGAGTTAATTCCTCTACATCATGTCATCTTACTTAAGGCGTTACTCTGTTCTTTATGAACTTAATACTCTAGATGCATGCTGGATAGCGGTCGATGTGTGGAGTAATAGTAGTAGATGCAGGCAGGAGTCGGTCTACTTGACATGGACGTGATGCCTATATGCATAATCATTGCCTTGGATATCGTCATAACTTTGCTCTTTTCTATCAATTGCTCGACAATAATTTGTTCGCCCACCGTATTATTTGCCTTCATGAGAGAAGCCTCTAGTGAAACCTATGGCCCCCGGGTCAATTTTCCATAATATTACTTTCCGATCTACTATTTTGTAATCTTTTATTTTCATATCTATATACCAAAAAACCCAAAAATATTTTATCTTTTGTTTATCTATCTCTATCAGATCTCATCTTTGCAAGTGACCGTGAAGGGATTGACAACCCCTTTATCGCATTGGGTGCAACTGTTTGATTGTTTGTGCAGGTGTTCGTGATTTGTGCGTTCTTCTCCTACTGGATTAATACCTTGGTTCTTAACTGAGGGAAATACTTACCTCTACTGTGCAGCATCACCCTTTACTCTTCAAGGGAAAAACCAACGCAAGCTCAAGAAGTAGTAGGAAGAATTTCTGGCGCCGTTGCCGGGGAGATCTATGCCAAGTCAAGACATACCAAGTACCCATCATAAACTCTCATATCTTGCATTACATTATTCGCCATTTGCCTCTCATTTTCCTCTCCCCCACTTCTAAAACAATTTCAGAAAAACACAAAAAGGTTTGCCTTTTAATTCACCTTCTTTCCGTTCGATCTTTTGTTTGCTTGTGTTACCATGTGCCTTCTTTTTGCTTGCATCTTCGCTTGCTAAAAGTTTATGGAACCTCATCCACTTGCTAATCTTTTTAAGAGATCCAATTATGATGAACCAATTGCTAGTGAGTTGTGTGCACTAGATTATCTTTATGAAGTTTTGATTGAAATTCGTGAATCTGAAAATTGTGATGAAGTGTTAAAAGAAGAAATTTATGAAGTAATTCACGATAGCTCCTTGAATAAAAAGCATGATTGCAATGATGTTATTATAAATTCTATTGATGTCAATTGTGCTAATAATATGCAAAACCCTAAGCTTGGGGATGCTAATTTTGCTATGCCCACTACTTGTTGCAATGATCATGATTGGGGTGATTTTTCTTATGATCTTGAAAAATTATTTAAGCCCCATGATGAATATGATATTGATAATAGTGTTTGCAATAATATTTAAAGTGGGTTTGGAAGAGTGTCAACTCTAGGTAATAATGATCCCACTACCTTAGAGTATGATCAATCTTATGAAATTTTTGATAAAAGTGGGCTTGGAGAGGTCATGACTTTATTTGATAATCCCACTATTTTTGAAGAGTGTCAACTTTGCATGCATGCGGATCATGTTAAGAATATGTTTTGTGATAGTTATATTGTTGAATTTGAATATGATTCCACATGTAATTATTATGAGAGAGGAAAATATTGTGGTAGAAACTTTCATGTTACTAAATTACCTCTCGTTATGTTGAGATTGCTATTGTTTCTTTCTTTTTCCTTGCATATGCTAGATCTTGTTTGCCTTGCTAATTTGTTTTCCCATAAAATTCCTATGCATAGGAAGCATGTTAGACTTAGATTTGTTTGTCACATGTTTTATAATGCTCCCTTTGTGTTTCAATTATTATCTTTCATGTGAGCATCATCGAAATCTCAATGCCTAGCTAAAAGGCTTTAAAGAAAAGCGCTTGTTGGGAGACAACCCAATATTTTTATTTTCTGTTTTTATGAGAAATACACATTATTACCTCTGTATTAATTGTGTTTTGGAGTTTTAATTAGTGTTTGGGCCAAGTAAGACCTTTGGGATGGCTTACGGTGATAGTTGATTTGATCTTGCTGAAAAACAGAAACTTTTGCGTCCAGTCACCGAATTTTAATAATTCACTAGACCACGGAAAAACCCTTAACTTTTTACACAGGATTTATATACAAATTCCCTCTGTTTTACTAGTTTTTAAGAATTTTTGGAGTTAAGAAAGTATTATAACAATTCAGATCTTCGCAGACTATTCTGTTTTTGACAGATTCTGTTTTCTTTGTGTTGTTTGCTTATTTTGATGAATCTATGGGTAGTATCGGGGGGTATGAACCATGGAGAAGTTGGAATACAGTAGATATTACACCAATATAAATAAAGAATGAGTTCACAACAGTACCAAAACTGGTGATTTTATTTTCTTGTACTAACAGATCTCACGAGTTTTCTGTTGAGTTTTGTGTTGTGAAGTTTTCAAGTTTTGGGTAAAGATTTGATGGACTATGGAATAAGGAGTGGCAAGGGCCTAATCTTGGGGATGCCCAAGGCACCCCAAGGTAATATCAAGGACAACCAAGAGCCAAAGCTTGGGCATCCCCTCTTTCGTCCTCGTTTATCGGTAAATTTACTTGAGGCTATATTTTTATTCACCACATGATATGTGTTTTGCTTGGAGCGTCTTGTATGATATGAGTATTTGCTTTTTATTTTGCCACAATCTTCCTTGATGTCCACACCTTTTGAGAGGGACACGCATGAATCGTGATTTATTAGAATACTCTTTGTGCTTCACTTATATCTTTTGAGCTAAGCAATTTTGCTCTAGTGCTTCACTTATATCTTTTTAGAGCACGGCGGTGGTTTTATTTTATAGAAATTGTTGAACTATCATGCTTCACTTATATTATTTTGAGAGTATTTCTAAACAGCATGGTAATTTGCTTTGATTATAAATTTAATCCTAATATGATAGGCATCCAAGAGGGATATAATAAAAACTTTCATATAAAGTGCATTGAATACTATGTGAAGTTTGATTCCATATGATTGTTTTGAGATATAAAGATGGTGATATTAGAGTCATGCTAGTGAGTAATTGTGGATTGTAGAAATACTTGTGTTAAATTTTGTGATTCCCGTAGCATGCACGTATGGTGAACCGTTTTGTAACGAAGTTGGAGCATGAGGTATTTATTGATTGTCTTCCTTACAAGTGGCGGTCACGGATGAGTGATGGTCTTTTCCTACCAATCTATCCCCCTAGGAGCATGCGCGTAGTACTTCGTTTCGATGACTAATAGATTTTTTCAATAAGTATGTGAGTTCTTTATGACTAATGTTGAGTCCATGGATTATACGCACTCTCACCCTTCCACCTTTGCTAGCCTCTCTAGTACCGTGCAACTTTCGCCGGTGCCATACACCTACCTTTTACTTTCCTCAAAACAGCCACCATACCTACCTATTATGGCATTTCCATAGCCATTCCAAGATATATTGCCATGCAACTTTCCACCGTTCCGTTTTATTATGACACGCTCCATCATTGTCATATTGCTTTGCATGATCATGTACTTGACATAGTATTTGTGGCAAAGCCACTGTTCATAATTTTTATACATGTCACTCTTGAGTCCTTGCACATCCCGGTACACCGCCGGAGCATTCATATAGAGTCATATTTTGTTCTAAGTATCGATTTGTAATTCTTGAGTTGTAAGTAAATAAAAGTGTGATGATCTTCATTATTAGAGCATTGTCCCATGTGAGAAAAAAAATAAAAGAGGCCAATGAAGCCCACAAACAAAAAAAAAGAGGCCAAAGAAGCGCACCAAAATAAAAAAAATGAGAGAAAAGAGAGAAGGGGCAATGTTACTATCATTTTTCCACACTTGTGCTTCAAAGTAGCACCATGATCTTCATGATAGAGAGTCTCCTATGTTGTCACTTTCATATACTAGTGGGAATTTTTCATTATAAAACTTGGCTTGTATATCCAACGATGGGCTTCCTCAAATTGCTCTAGGTCTTTATGAGCAAGCAAGTTGGATGCACACCCACTTAGTTTATTTTTGAGCTTTCATAAACTTATAGCTCTAGTGCATCCGTTGTATGGCAATCCCTACTCACTCACATTGATATCTATTGATGGGCATCTCCATAGCCCGTCGATACGCCTAGTTGATGTGAGACTATCCCCTTCTTTTTGTCTTCTCCACAACCACCATATTCTATTCCACCTATAGTGCTATGTCCATGGCTCACGCTCATGTATTGCGTGAAAGTTGAAAAGGTTTGAGAACATCAAAAGTATGAAACAATTGCTTGGCTTGTCATCGGGGTTGTGCATGATTTGAGAAGTTTGTGTGACGAAGATGGAGCATAGCCAGACTATATGATTTTGTAGGGATAACTTTCTTTGGCCATGTTATTTTGAGAAGACATGATTGCTTTATTAGTATGCTTGAAGTATTATTGTTTTTATGTCAATATTAAACTTTTGTTTTGAATCTTATGGATCTGAACATTCATGCCACAATAAAGAAAATTACATGGATAAGTATGTGAGGTAGCATTCCACATCAAAAATTCTGTTTTTATCATTTACCTATTCAAGGACGAGCAGGAATTAAGCTTGGGGATGCTTGATACGTCTCCAACGTATCTATAATTTTTTATTGTTCCATGCTATTATATTATCTGTTTTGGATGTTTTATATGCATTAATATGCTATTTTATATTATTTTTAGGACTAACCTATTAAACTAGAGCCCAGTGCCAGTTTCTGTTTTTTCCTTGTTTTTGAGCCTCGCAGAAAAAGAATACCAAACGGAGTCCAATCGGAATAAAACTTCACGATGATTTTTCTTGTACCAGAAGACACCCAGGGGACTTGGAGTCCAAGTCAGAAGAGCCACGAGGCGGCGACAAGGGTGGAGTGCGCGCCCTAGGGGGGCGCCCCCTACCTTGTGGGCCCCTCGGTGACTTCCTGACCTAGGTCTTCCTCCTATATATTCACTAATATTCCAGAACCACCAAAGGCATCCACGAAAACACTTTTCGACCGCCGCGACCTTCTGTTCCCATGAGATCCCATCTTGGGGCCTTTTTCGGCATCCTGCCGGAGGGGGAATCGATCACGGAGGGCTTCTACATCAACTCCATTGCCATTCCGATGATGCGTGAGTAGTTTACCTCAGACCTACGGGTCCATAGCTAGTAGCTAGATGGCTTCTTCTCTCTCTTTGATTCTCAATACAACGTTCTCCTTGATGTTCTTGGAGATCTATCCAATGTAATCTTCTTTTGCGGTGTGTTTGTCCAGATCCGATGAATTGTGGATTTATGATCAGCTTATCTATGAATATTATTTGAATCTTCTCTGAATTCTTTTATGCATGATTTAATATCTTTGTATTTCTCTTCGAATTATCGGTTTGGTTTGGCCAACTAGATTGGTTTTTCTTGCAATGGGAGAGGTGCTTAGCTTTGGGTTCAATCTTGCGTGATTTCACGCATTGACAAAGTAGGGGTAGCGAGACACGTATTGCATTGTTGCCATCGAGGATAAAAAGATGGGGTTTTCATCATATTGCTTGAGTTAATTCCTCTACATCATGTCATCTTAGTTAAGCCGTTACTCCGTTCTTTATGAACTTAATACTCTAGATGCATGCTGGATAGCGGTCGATGTGTGGAGTAATAGTAGTAGATGCAGGCAGGAGTCGGTCTACTTGACATGGACGTGATGCCTATATGCATAATCATTGCCTTGGATATCGTCATAACTTTGCACTTTCCTATCAATTGCTCGACAGTAATTTGGTCACCCACCGTATTATTTACCTTCATGAGAGAAGCCTCTAGTGAAACCTATGGCCCTCGGGTCAATTTTCCATCATATTACTTTCTGATCTACTATTTTGCAATCTTTTATTTTCATATCTATATACCAAAAAACCCAAAAATATTTTATCTTTTTTTATCTATCTCTATCAGATCTCATTTTTTCAAGTGACCGTGAAGGGATTGACAACCACTTTATCGCGTTGGGTGCAAGTGTTTGATTGTTTGTGTAGATGTTGGTGATCTGTGCATTCTTCTCCTACTAGATTGATACCTTGGTTCTTAACTGAGGGAAATACTTACCTCTACTATGCTGCATCACCCTTTCCTCTTCAAGGGAAAAACCAATGCAAGCTCAAGAAGTAGCACCTGGCAGCTGCTCACGCGTGGCTACCTTTTAGTCCCGGTCGGTGTTACCAACCGGGACTAACGGTCCTCCTGCCTGGGTGCCCCACAGTGGCCACGTGGAGCTCCTTTAGTCCTAGTTCTTAACACAACCGAGACTAAAAGTGGTGGGCATTAGTCCCGATTGTTTATTCCCGGTTGCAGAACCGGGACTAAAGGCCCTCTAGAACCGAGACTGATGCCCTGTTTTCTACTAGTGATATTGGTTCCTACAGATTTCACGAAGATCTTTTATCGGTTGAACCACGATGTCAAGGATTCGGTTAATCCCGTATGCAATTCCCTTTGTTCGGCGATATGTTATTAGTTGCTCGAGATTCGATCGTCGGTATCTCCATACCTAGTTTAATCTCATTACCGGCAAGTCTCTTTACTCGTTCTGTAATACAAGATCTCATGACTAACTCATTAGGCACATTGCTTGCAAGCTCTTTACGATGTTGTATTACCGAGAGGGCCCAGAGATATCTCTTCGTCACACAGAGGGACAAATCCCAGTCTCGATCCGTGCCAACCCAACAGACACCTTCAGTGATAACTATAGAGCACCTTTATGATCACCCAGTTATGAAGTGACTTTTGGAAGCACAGTAAGTATTCGTCTGGTGTCAGGGAGTTGCATGATCTCATGGTCTTAGGAATAGATACTTGACATGAAGAAAGCTATAACAATAAACTCAAGTCATACGATCGAATGCTAAGCTTATTGTTGGGTCTTGTCCATCACATCATTCTCCTAATGATGTGATCCCATTATCAAATGACAATGTGACACCCTGGTTTTCGCTTAAGTTTTTTTCCTTCGTGGGATTTGACTCCTGTCTTTTTTTTGGTGTTACCGGATTTTCTCCAGCTTCTGGGTATATGAAGATGGCCATCTAACCTTGCCTTTCCTATCCAACAAGAGATTCTCTCCAGATCAACCTTGCCACCCAAGATCTTTCTCAAGGTTTTGCCGTCGAAACCCTACCTTCCGAGTTGCCGGAAGGGAAACCCTGATTCTTTCAGTTACAAAGGAACCCCAATTTCCTTTGATCTGTTGCCTCCCAAACTTTTCCTAGTGATCATCCTTTATCTACAAATCCTGGATATGCAAAAATATTGCCAAGTCATTTGCAATATTTTTCATTTATAATTAATTCCTTTTTTGCCAATTAAAGGAATTAAATCCAGGAAAATATCTATCCATCTCCAAAGTTCATGAAAACTTGTGGAGATATTCTTTGTGATCATATTGAGCTCCCACAAAAATATTGGCCATAATTAAATAGGGGAAATTGCATTTTCCTATTTAAAGCCAATATTGCATTTTGGGTAGTTTCTAAAGGAACTACCATTTTGGTAGCCAGGAAAAATCCCAAATAAATTATGGAGCTTCTTATATCCATATCTTCACCATTTCCATCAAAACCCAAGTCCCATAGTTCAAGGTTTGAGCACAGCATCCATTTGCAAATTCTGTCCAGATTTTCAGTTTGCAAAGGAAGTGCTTGAACCCTTGATCCTTTTCAGCTGAAATTTTTCATGGTGGTTAACATTGACAAATAACCCATGGATACCAAAAATCAGCTCAATCCATCCATCCATCTTCCCACAGCAATTTTCTCAAGTTTCTGTCCATTTCAAACCTCTGTGAAGCAAGTACCATTTTGGTGTACCCAATGTGGCGCCCCGCCTGAGTACCACTGTAGCCAGACGGTCGCCACGCATACCAGCCCAGGAAATCACTCTGGCATGCGCTTTTACAACAAGTATCATGAACACAGGCATTTCTATTAATGGGTATATAAGTCTTACGTGATATGTTACAAAGGTGATGGCAGCGGAAAAGCTCTATCCTAAGGCAGCATGGTCTTGGTGCGGCTCCAATCCATAGGGATCTGACTGGGTTACGCTCCTAGCCCACGAACGCTCCAACTCCTCGTCGACGGACAACGGATCCTTAGGTGAACCTGGCCACATTGAAGGCCGCTGAGTACTTTTGAATGTACTCGCAAGCAAACCAAACTAACATATACACCAGGCAAAGCATTCCATGGTATTCAAGCATGTATTTGTTGTTAGAGCATCATTAATTTTCATGACATGGCATAGTATACCTATCTAGCAATTTTATCACCATGTCGTGGCAAGATTATCTAGCATGATTAAACATCTAGCAGCATTGATCAGCATGACATAACAGGGTTATCTAGCAAGATAACTACTGAAGTAAAGTAAAGTAAAGCATATCAAATAAATAATCCATAATTCAAACATTCTCATGATCAAATCTGAAACTGATTCAAGTCCAATCCAAGTCTTTCAGTCATCTGACCATCTCTTCCATAGCCATCCCATGGCTAACATACCATATTCCTGACAACATCTGATGTCTATGCAGGACAGGTTCTTCCACCATTATTATCATCATTACGGTTGACCACCTAGTGAGGTCTGGACGGGCTGTCCAATACCGTGGACCCGGCTATTCGAATAGATTTTACACTCTGCAGAGGTTGCGCACTTTACCCACACTATGGAGCACTAACCTCGTGATCCCATTCGGGTGGACCAGTGTTGCTCCAACGAAACCTGCCTGACCCGTGACTCTCCCATCGTACCACTAGCAATCATCCTCAACCGGAGTCAAGCCCTGGGTGGCCCATGTGTCCTCGTGACACCTACCACCGTCGTGGCCAAACTAAACTGTCCCAAATGGGGACGGGTACCCAAACAACCCAACTGGGCTCACAGGGTTATCGCCGCCTACCTGATCAGGGTAGCACGCACGCATAACCCTCCCTGCATGGAGGTACCGGTGAAAGAGCACGGAGCTAGACCAAGTCAAGGCCGTCCCATACCGGCAAATGTGGTTGCACGAATAAGCTCGGACAGGTGACTCAAGATCAACCACTATGTTTAGTTTTTAGCAAGTACTTAATCGGCAGTGATATCCATCATGAATAACTTGACCTGGTGTTAACTATGAATGGAGTAACAACTGCATAACATAACAACCTATCTCTGTATAACGTCATAACGAGTCCTTAGTGCGGTAATGATAAACATGTTCAGGTAATGTAAACGCTGAGAACAAACTAACAGGGATTTAAGTAGTTCTAGCACGGGCATCATTATTAGGTTAAACACACAAGAATAACATAGAGCAATGCTTTAGGGCATATATCAGATGGTCGGCTTGCCTGAGGTCGAAGAATACTCCGGGAAGAAGTGCGGTGAAGCCGCGGAAGAATTCGCCAGAAAAGGTTCTCCCTCGAAGGGGGCTGATATAGGGCAAGGGCATAATGGTCATTTTGACAGTGTGTAAACATTATGAAAATGACTTCATCGAAACGGGCTCAACGAGACGAAGATGTGAGCGCCGGAATAACCTGAATAGGAGCTACGAGCAAATAGTTGTGATAGTTTTTCTGCCAGGGACCTATCAGTGAAAAGTTTTCCGCAAACAAGCCCCTGACTGAGAAAACTGAAAGTGCCTACGGTTGAAATACATTTTTTGCAAAGGAAAACGAATTTTCAGCCGCAGTTAAACCAAAGTACGCTTTCTAAACAAGAAAACGTATTCAAGTGAATACGTATCCACTTAAACAACTCGGGCCCGCGTTGACTTGCCTCTTAGGCTGACGGGTGGGGTCAGGGAAGGATGGGGCCCGGCTGGCCTGGTCGTCGCCTACCTCACGCGCCTGCGTTCGACCGAGGCAGAGGCGGCATGCCACGGCGATAGCCGGAGCTAGGGGCCGTCTCCGGCGGGGCTCCGGCTACCGAAAGGCTCAGGGCGACGCCGCGCTTCGCGTGGGATGCTGCAGCTTCCCCGGGGAGGGCCAGGTTGAGGAGGGCGTCGACCGCAGCGGACGGCGGACACATCAACTTCGGGCGCGGCGCCCTGGGCCACCGGAGAGGGAGGGAAAGGGCGGAGGGGGTCGCCGGAACATGGTGAGGCTACTGGTGGTGGTAGGATGGCGAGAGGAGCTCCGGCTCGTCTTAATTTAAGCGGAGGCCGACGGCGGCCAAGGCGGCCATTGGAGAGCTCCGGCGAGGGAAATGGACGGGCGAGGGTGTGGGGTGGACTAGAGTGAGAGGGCAGGAGGCTGGTGAGCTGCAAGCCCTGTGGGCAGGGCTATTTATAGCCCGGCGAGGAGGGGGATAAGCTCGGCCGCGGCGATGAGCTGGCCGGCTTCCTGGTGCTCGGAGGCGACAACTCTGGCTGGCGCGCGGTGTCGGGGAGTGGCACGGGCGAGCAAGGAAGCTAGCTGGTGCTTCGGGAAGGCTCAAGCGCGACCGGAGCCGCGTGGCAACAGTGGCGGTACGGCGGAGCTTGTCGCCGTCCGGCGAGGAAGAAAACAGAGGGGGATAGGGTTCCAGAGGGGGTACGTGGACGGCGGCGACGTAGTCGGCGCTAGGGGACATGCTGCCGCAGCTCGAGCCATCCTATCCGATGCGGTGGGCACGCGGTGCACAGTTTTTATCTATCACCCACGCGGTCACCATGCTGACCACGTGCTCTTGCCCGCGACTGCCAGTATAGACGTGTCCAACAGGATGTTCACTGATCAAATATATAAGCTATGACATTGGATGGACAAGGAAGCCTCCAGAGTAATTGAGGTGATCCAGAATAGTTTATGGAGGGAAACTTGGGGCAGAAGCTAAGGTAAAATAACTTGGTAAATGGAACTAAGATGTTGTCAGGTTGAGATGTGGTAGGAAGAACTATATGCTTGCAAAATTTGAAGGCATTTGGACATCATTTGCATGTACTTCCTTTGTAATGTCAAATCTGGTCCAGAAAGTTGACTTTGAAGCTGCCCTCATATGGCTTGATGAAATGTGATGAATTTTCGTAGAGGGTGATGAATTGAACATATGGAGATGCTGGTAAAATTTAAGCTCGTTTGGAAATTCCTATATGGTACTTCCTTCACAGAGCTTTGAAAAGGACAGAAACTTCAGAAAAATTCTGTGGATGAATGGATGAATGAATTGAGCTGGTTTTTGGTTTACATGAGGGATATGTCAATGTTAACCACCATGCAAAATTTCAGCTCAAATGGATCAAGGGTTCAAGCACTTCCTTTGCAAACTGAAAATCTGGACAGAATTTGCAAATGGATGCTGTGCTCAAACTTTAATGGGTGGAACTTGGGTTGTTGATGGAAATGGTGAAGATATGGATAGGAGAATCTCCACAATTTATTTGGGATTTTTCCTGGCTACCAAAATGGTAGTTCCTTTAGAAAGTGCCCAAAATGCAATATTGATATTAAATAGGAAAAAGGCAATTTCCCCTATGTAATTATGGCCAATATTATTATGGGAGCTCAATATGATCACAAAGAATATCTCCACAAGTTTTCATTAACTTTGGAGATGGATAGATATTTTCCTGGATTTAATTCCTTTAAACAGCAGAAAAAGGAATTAATTATAAATGAAAAATATTGCAAATGACTTGGCAATATTTCTGCATATCCAGGGTTCATAGATGAAGAATGATCACTGGGAAAAGTTTGGGAGGCACCAGATCAAAGGAAATTGAGGTTCCTTTACAACTGAGAGGATCAGGGTTTCTCTTCCGGCAACCCGGAAGCTAGGGTTTCGATGGCGAAATCCTGAAAATAGATCTTGGTTGGCAAGGTTGATCTGAAGAGGATCTCAGGTTGGATAGGGAAGGCAAGACTAAGTGACCATCTTCATATTCCCAAGAGCTAGAGAAATCCGATAACATCGAGAAAAAAGACGGGAGTCAAATCCCGCGAAGGAAAAAACAGGGAGCGAAAACCAGGGTGTTACACCCAAATGGTATGAAACTTTTACAGTGGCTTTATAGATCCAAATCACCTCCCTACACCAAAATTCAACTCATTTCATCAAGCCATTTGAGCACAGCTTCAAATTCCATTTTCTGGACCAGATTTGGCATTACAAAGGAAGTGTGCGCAAATGGGGTCCAAATGACTTCAAATTTTGCAAGCATATAGTCCTTTCTACCCCATTTCACCCTGACAAGGTTTCAACTCCCCACCCTCATCCATTTTCCAGGAAACTCCAGCCAATTCTGCTGTCAGAATCTTCTTCTACAAGCTTCTCTTATCTCATGGCCTTCCAGTGTATTCCAGACATACCTAGGATCTATTTGACCTTTGAGTCATGCAATGGACAAGGTGTTGGGTCAAGTAGTGCTACAGAGCACGTTTTGGCGTGGTGACCACGCAGACAGCAGGCAGAAACGCGCGCTCTGCGCTCTGTCAGCTCCGTCCAGACGTCTCCAGTCGGCCCCTACTTGTCCGAGCAAGTCTAGCAGTTCCCCTGCGTCCACGCCGACCGCTTCTAGCAGCTTCCCCCTCCTATTTCTTCCTCCTCACACCACGGCAACTCCGTCGAACTGTCCGCCCGTGACCCTCGAGATGTCACCTCCCTCCCTGGCTGTTTCCTCCTCGAGCTGTCACCTCTCCCTGTTGCTCGTCAGGTCGGCAGCGCCGCGACACCCGAAAGGCTCCAGCCATGTCACCCCGACACTCCAGTGCGATGATAAGATTGCCACCGCGGCCCGAGCTCATCGCTTTCGCCCGTCCGGCTATAAAAGCCATTCCCGAGTCCCCCTGAGCTCGTCATCAGCCTCACCACTTCCCACTAGCCCTCCCCGACTACTCCAAGGAGCTCCAGGAGCTTTCCTCGCCGCTCATTGCCGCCACGGCCGCACTTCGGCCTCGCCTAAATTGGCGCGACGCCGCGCCTCTCCCGCCTCTTTTCCACCACCACCAGCCTGCACCCCCATCCCAGACCGCGCTCCGATGCTCTGTGCCTCCTCTCTATGGCCGGAGTGCCGTGCCCGACCCCGGCCGAGAGCCGTCGTCCGCCGCGACCTATGCTCCGCCCGTTCTCGAGATCCTCGACGGCAGCACCACCCGGGGACGCGACCGCCTCGGCCTCCTGAGCATTATGATAGCCGGGTCGTCGCCGGAAGTGGTCCGTGTCGCCGGAGGTCGTCATCGGAGCTCGCCACCACCTGTTGCCATGCGTCGCCACTGCTACGGCCATCCTCGGCGTCCACGTCCAGCCAGGGCGGAGGCGGGGCCTCATTCTATGCTCGCCGGTGGTTGGAGTTGCGCCTGGGGTGGCCGGAGCCGCCGGGGCCACCGTCGGCCGCGCCTGGCCTCGCCCTCCCTCTGTCCCATCCCAAGGAAGAAGACAGGAGGTGAGAGGAGAGAGAGAGCGCGGCGGGGCCCGCATGGACGACACCAGCCGTTGACCCCGCCCTAGGTCCCACCTACCCCGCGGACCCCACATGTCGGCGAGTGAGGAGCTGCCAGCGTGGATAATTGGAGGCGCCCTACGCATAGTACGCTTTCCCAACTCCGAAAGCGTATTCTATGAAATGTGCTTTCCATTTTTCAGCCGGCGGCCGAAAGGCTTAAGTTGCGAACGTTCACTGGTTAGCGGCTAAAATGAATACTTTTTATTCATTTTACTGCCTAACGAACGAACGGGCACAAGTTTTTGCTCGTAACTCCGAATCAGTTGAATCCAACGCCCACGTCTTCATCTTGTCGAGCCCGTTCCAATGGATTCATTTTCATAATGTCTCTACACTATGAAAATGACCATTTTGCCCGTGCCCTCTTTCAGCCCCTTCCGAGAGAGAACTTTTCCGGCGAATTCTTCCGCGGCTTCACCGCACTCCTTTCTGGAGTATTTCTTGACCTCCAGGCAAGCCGACCATCTGATATATGCCCTAAAGCATTGCTCTGTGATATTTCTTGCATGTTTAAATTAATATGCTTGTGCTTGTCTGTGTAGTAGTCAGCTGTATGTGACTCTGACGAACCCTTGCTTGCACTTTCTTCGGTGATGACACCACGCCTGTGTTCTGAGCTGTTTCTGGCCGTCCAGGGTGGATGCCGACTTTTATTTCTCTTGTCAGCAACTGTTCGTGTTCTGAGCTGCTTTTCGGCCGTCTCGGGAAGCTGTTGAATTTCTTTCCGTAGCAGTGACCCTATGATCTGAGCTGTTTCTCGGCCGTCTTAGGGAGCTGCTACATTCTTCTTATCAACATCGTCTCATGCACTGAGCTGCTTTCCAGCTGTCTTGAGCCGGGGTTGAGTTATTCCGGTAATGTCCCAGATCTGAGTTGTAAAGACTGTTGTGGTGGCTACTGGTTTCTTTGCCGGTTTTGTGCAAGGGTTCCGACGGTCGTCACTTACAGCTAGAACTTGTAAACTGATAACTTGTCATTTAAATATTGTTTCACTAATGACTCATTGTGATGTTATAAGGAGATAGATTATTATGATTCCACAATTGGTACCACATACATAGTTGCCACCATGTTAAGTTATTCATGATGAACAACTATGCTTGCTAAGTAATGAATAAAGCTAAAATTAGTCGGTTGATTTTGAGTCACCTGTCCGGGCTTATTCGTGCAACCACATTTGCCGGTATGGGACGGCCTTGACTTGGTCTGATCGCGTGCTCTTTCACCGGTACCACCCGACAGGGAAGGTTATGCGTGCGCACTACCCTGGCCTGGTCGGCGGCGATAACCTTGTGAACCCAGTTGGTTGCTTGCGCGCAGTCCCCGTTTGGGACAGTTGTTTGGCCACGACAGTGGCAGGTGTCAGGAGTGACACAGGGGCCACCCAGGGCTTGACTCCGGGGGAGGATGATTGCCAGTGGTACGATGGGAGAGTCACGGGTTAGGCGGGTTTCGTTGGAGCAACGCTGGTCCACCCGAATGGGATCACGAGGTCAGGTGCTCCATGGTGTGGGTAAAGTGTGCAACCTCTGCAGAGTGTAAAATCTATTCGAATAGTCGCGTCCACGGTATTGGACAGCCCGTCCAGACCTCACTAGGTGGTCAACCGTAATAAGGATAATGATGATGGAAGAACTCATCTTGTGTAGACATCAGATGATGTCTGGAATATGATATGTTAGCCATGGGATGGCTATATGATGAGTGGTCGGATGACCACATGAGTTGATCGGATTTGGATCGGATTCAGGTTGGATCACGAGAATGTTCGGAGTATGGAATATTTACTTAATATGCTTTACCTTACTACATTTACTTCAGTAGTTATCTTGCTGGATAAGCCTGCTATAACATGATAATTGATATTGCTAGCTAGTTATGCTATGTCATGACAATTAATATTGCTCTAATAACAAGTGCATGCCGGAATACCATGGATTGCTTTGCTTGGTGTATATGTTAGTTTGGTTTGCTTGCGAGTACATTCAAAAGTACTCAGTGGCCTTCAATGTGGCCAGGTTCACATAAGGATCCGTCGTCCGTCGACGAGGAGCCGGAGCGTTCGCAGGCTAGGAGAGTAACCCAGTCAGATCCCTGTGGATTGGAGCCGCACCAGGACCATGCTGCCTTAGATAGAGC
Organism: Thinopyrum elongatum; assembly: GCA_011799875.1. NCBI lineage: Eukaryota > Viridiplantae > Streptophyta > Magnoliopsida > Poales > Poaceae > Thinopyrum > Thinopyrum elongatum. Next base: position 12,704,805 of record CM022299.1, read on the forward strand.
TTTTTCCGCTGCCATCACCCCTGTAAACTATCATGTAAAGACTTATATATCCACTAATAAAAATGCATGTGTTCATGGTACTTGTTGTAAACGTGCATGCCAGAGTGATTTCCTGGGCTGGCATGCGTGGCGACCGTCTGGCTACAGTGGTAATCAGGCGGGGCGCCACAACGGATGGTATCAGAGCAGCCAGGCCGACTATAGGTTATCCCTAGCCAGACTTCATTGCCTCTTGATTAGTAGAAAGCCCAGATGGATATCAGCCATCTTTGCCAAATAGGCACAGCTACTACTGATCAGAAGGCAACCCCCTAGTTTTTTTTGGCTCCATCAGACCCAACTCTCGTGGCCTTTGCCTCCGGTGTTAAATGCTCGCACCCGGCAACGACCCGTGAGCCCTGAAACCCCTAGGTAAACATGATATCCTTACCCTGCTTGCTAGCCATGGCATTTCTCTTCTTAACTCTAGTTTCCTTTGGGAAACGCCTATAATTCTATCTCTCCCCAATAACCCTAGAATCGCATGACCATAGCCATCGTGCGTCGAGACTGTGATGTTCCCTAATTAAGTAGTAGGAGCTCGACACCAGTGCTACTAGGAGCATTGTGTGGTGTTGCTTCTAAATCCTTAGAGGTGCATCGAGTGCGCTATACTAGTTATACTAGTGAATCCTCGGCCACGTGTGTAAGGTCCGCAAAATTTGAGCTTTATTTGCTTTTTGGTTTTTCACGGTTTTTGTTTCTTTTATCGGTTCCGTTCCTTCGCTCTGACTGGATCCATCCGCAAGTGCCATCAAGAAGACCAGCACACGACCTGGATAATGCCCAATAATCCAATTCAGCAAGAGTCAAGCCAAGTCAACTGCCAATATTCAGAACATCATCTTTGAATCTGTCAAGAATGAAGAATGGGTCAGAAGCAGAATCTATGTGCAACAGACAATGCTAGAATATACCTGAGAGAGTTTGCCTCAGAACGGATCACGCCTAAGGAGCAGTCAGATGAATTACCAAGAATGAATATCAGTAAGGACAAATTATTCCATCCGCGACACAAGGACTATTTCAGTTAGTGGGGTGAACCTTGAGTCTTTTCTCAATGGACTCAAGAACCATTTATTACCCACCGAAGACATATTTCAAGAATGTGAATGTGCCAAGAGCAACAACAAAACTCTGGTACGATGATGCAAATTGCAAAGCATATTCTGGAATTCACTGGTGCGTAAGCAAAATTTTCTGGGTACTGTGAACAAGGTTTGCAAGGAATATGGGTGAGCTCAAGGTTGCCCAGAATCACTGAGCTTCCAAGCATCCAGAATCAAGGAGCACCTAACATGATTGGAAACTCAGCTAAACCGAATGGAATTATCCGTCAACTGCTTCTTATCAGCAACACTTGGCTTAAATGCAAAGGGTATTCCGGATTAATTGTCAACATGAGGTCTGTATCAGTTTTGCAACCTTTACAGCAGCAATGATCAGACCAGTAGAAGGACAAGCGGTGTGCATAACAACAGAAAATCTTCAGTCAAGGTACGCCACTTAGTAAGAAAATCTTCTAGGATACGTCACTCCCATCATCCACAGCGTGCTACCGTGGAAAACTTCCGGCATAAGACACGTGACCTTCTGCAGCAAGCCACATGAAGGGAAGCTTTTAAGGTATGATACCCAGCCTTCTTCAGCACGCTACTTTGGCAGAAGCTTCGAGCATAAGGAATTCAGCCTTCTTCAACACACCCCGTGCCCACGACAATCCTGTCAGAAGCAGGAAACTAATCCAGACACACGTCTGCCTCAGAACTCACTGGATATGAGAGGAGTTATCCTACACCTGCATATGTTGTGAACATGCAGTCCAGTGGATCAGTTCATGCGAGCCACTCGTACACAGGAATGATTGTGTTCAGGGAAACATTGGCCCTATATTAAAGGAAGAATATGAGCACGGCAATCCGTACGAGATATGCAAGAGTAAGTTGTGAAAACAAGCCCGACAAACCAGGAAAACAATCAAGGAGCTGTGTTGGCAAGTCATTATAGATCCATCAAAGGAATCTTCAAGAACAAAGAAGTGGTGGGCAAATAACCTCCGTGACAAGATACAGCTTCACAGACAAGGTATTATTACCAATCCTCTTCAGACTCTTGCATATACGGCCACATCAATGCAGCCAGCATGTCATACTCGTCCGAAATACGGGCCATCAACCAAGATAAGAGGCTATGCTCCGAAAGAAACACCGATTGACAGCCATACTATGTTCAGCTCAGTGGTCATAGCAAGGACTACAGATGCTATATACTACATAGCCATCCCCATAAGTGACAGAGTTTGAAACAAGACATTCAGATAGAATGGCTCAAAGCACATCAGCAACAATAGCTCGTAGACATCATGATAAGAGATTACCATCTATGATTACTTTGTGATCATGCCTGACTATTCAATTGGGGATATAGCAGCAATAGCTCGGTCATGTTTTTCCTTGGATCACCTAAGGACAAAGTCAGAATGCCAAGACAGAAGGAAATATTAGTACGAAACCCACAGCCAGATTGAGTATTCTGACACGGCAAAAAGAAAGCCACTCCCACTCACCCAAGGCCATACGAGCATGTGAGCCTTTGTACTAGGAAAGGATGTCTTGCCCATGACTGTCAGGGTACGAAGCATCACAATAAAACCCGGAGCAGTCACTTATAGGCCAAGGAAACCGATCGGTTTGTTGGTATTGCCTGCTACCCCACCCAGCCACATGAAAGTGCAACTAATCCCTGGGTGGTTTTGGTAATTCTTAACAACATATAGCTCATTGAACTAATACTCTTTCAAGATGATCATTTCAGAAAGTTCAATGATTGGCATGGCATGGACTAGGAATGTGGACCCCTCAAAATGCTAAGGACACATATTGGCTCAAGCTCAAGACTCTACATTTTTCATTTTAGTGATCCAAGATCACATTGAGTCTATAGGAAAGCCAATACTATTAAAAGGTGATGAGGTGTTGCTTAATGGCTTGCTTGCTCAAAATGCTTAGTGATATGCTCGAAAATCCCTCAACCACTTTCTCATATCCACATATGTCCCAAACCAAAAGTCAAACTCGGCTCCACCGATTTGATCTATCCGGCGCCACCGAGTTCATTTGACATAGCCACTGCCAGAAACCCTAATCAGTTCGGTCTCACCGATAGGGATCTTGGTCTCATCAAGATGGGATTGCTAACTCTCTGTTTCCCTTCGTAACATTTCGGTCTAACCGAGATGAGCGATCGGTCCCATCGAGTTCGCAATGCAAACTCTCTGTTTCCTTTTCGTAACGTTTCGGGCCCACCGAAATGAGCGATCGGTCCCACCGAGTTTGCCAGAACAACTCTCTGTTTGCCTATTACAGAAATCGGTCTCACCGAGTTCATGTGATCGGTCTCACCGAGGTTACGTTATGCCCTAACCCTAACGAAATCGGTCCCACCGAGTTGATCATGTTGGTCCCACCGAAAAGCCTAACGTTCACATTTTGAACTAAATCGGTCCGACCGAGTTTCAGTATTCGGTCCCATCGAGTTTGGCAAATTGTGTGTAATGGTTAGATTTTGTGTGGAGGCTATATATACCCCTCCACCCATTCTCCATTCGTGGAGAGAGCCATCAGAACGTACCTACACTTCCACTATTCATTTTCTGAGAGAGAACCACCTACTCATGTGTTGAGACCAAGATATTCCAATCCAACCACAAGAATCTTGATCTCTAGCCTTCCCCAAGTTGCTTTCCACTCAAATCATCTTTCCACCAAATCCAAATCTATGAGAGAGAGTTGAGTGTTGGGGAGACTATCATTTGAAGCACAAGAGCAAGGAGTTCATCATCAACACACCGTCTATTACCTTTTGGAGAGTGGTGTCTCCTAGATTGGTTAGGTGTCACTTGGGAGCCTCCGTCAAGATTGTGGAGTTGAACCAAGGAGTTTGTACGGGCAAGGAGAAAGCCTACTTCGTGAAGATCTACCCTAGTGAGGCAAGTCCTTCATGGGCGATGGCCATGGTGGGATAGACAAGGTTGATTCTTCGTGGACCCTTCGTGGGTGGAGCCCTCCGTGGACTCACGCAACCGTTACCCTTCGTGGGTTGAAGTCTCCATCAACATGGATGTACGATAGCACCACCTATCGGAACCACGCCAAAAATCTTCGTGTCTACATTATGTTTGCTCCCTCCAAACTCCTCCCCTTTACCTTCATATGCAATGATTTACATTCCGCTGCTATACTCTTAGAATTGCATGTGTAGGTTGATTGCTTGACTTGTGCTAAGTTGCTAAAATCTGCCAAGACTTAAAATTGGGAAAAGGCTAGATTTTTATTTGGTCAAGTATTCTAATCACCCCCCCTCTAGACATACTTTCGATCCTACAAGTGGTATCAGAGCTTTGGTCTCCATTTGCCTTGATTTCCATAGCTTTGGTGATCATAGCCTTGGTTTCACAACCTAGGAGAGTATGGCGTCTAGCGAGGGAAATTACCACCATAGAGGTCCTTACTTTGATGGTACTAATTTTGCTAGTTGGAAGCATAAGATGAAAATGCATATTCTTGGACATAACCCCGCCGTTTGGGCTATTGTGTGCATTGCTTTGCAAGGTGAATTCTTCGATGGGAGAGAACCGAATCGTGAAGCTACCGCGGAAGAATTGAAGATGTTGCAATATAATGCTCAAGCTTGCGATATCCTCTTCAACGGATTGTGCCCCGAAGAATTCAACAAAATCAGCCATCGTGAGAATGCAAAGGAAATTTGGGATACTTTGATTGATATGCACGAAGGTACCGACTCCGTCAAGGAATCCAAATTGGATGTGCTTCAAAGTCAACTTGACAAGTTCAAAATGAAGGATGGTGAAGGTGTCGCTGAAATGTACTCTAGGCTTGCTCTCATCACAAATGAGATTGCCGGCTTAGGAAGTGAAGAGATGACCGACAGATTCATCGTCAAGAAGATCCTAAGATCCTTGGATGGAAAATATGACACCGTGTGCACATTGATCCAAATGATGCCAAATTACAAAGATCTCAAGCCAACTGAAGTCATTGGAAGAATTGTTGCTCATGAGATGTCACTCAAGGATAAAGAAGAGCTTCACAACAAGTCTAGTGGTGCTTACAAAGCCTCATGTGATGCTCCTACATCATCAAGTGAGAAACAAGCCTTCAATGAGGAATTGAGCCTAATGGTGAAGAACTTCAACAAGTTCTACAAGAGTAGAAGCAAGGAAAGAAGTTCCAAGTCAAGGTCCTACAATGACAAAAGATCTTCTAGTCGTGAGTGTAATTGCTACAATTATGGAAGACCCGAACACTACTCCAATGAGTGTACGGCTCCCTACAAAAGAAGAGAAGACTCACCTAAAAGAAGAAGCAAAAGAGAAGAATCACCTCCAAGGGAGAGAAGGAGTAGAGATGATCGTTATGAATGAAGAACCTCTCGCAGAAGCAAGGATTCGGAAAGGAAGGACAAGTCATCAAGGAGCTACACAAAACGAAGACATCAAGCTCATGTTGGTGAATGGGTATCCGGCTCTGACTCCGACCACCACTCCGAGATAAGTTATCACTCCGACTCCGAATATACTCAAGATGAAGGTGTTGCCGGTCTAGCACTTGTGTCAACCAACTCCTATGACATATTTGACTCACCAAATGAAGTAATTGGAAGATGCTTCATGGCTAAAGGCCCAAAGGTATCACACCCCGAGTATGTTGATTTCAATAGTGATGATGATGATTTGCTTGTTGACAACTCTAGTGATGAAAACTATGATGAACTTGCTATTAATCATGCTGATGAAGATAAAATGAATGACGATGATAAGAAGGAGATTGAGCGTCTAAGTAAAGAACTAAACACTCTTAAGTTAGCTCATGAAACTGCCTTAGAAGATCATCGAGAGCTTTTAAAGACTCATGAGAAACTACGCTTTGAAAAGCTCAACCTAGAGCAAGAGCATGGGTTCTTAAAAGCAATCAATGATGACCTTCGTAAGAAAAGTTCTTCTTACATTGCCAAGCATTTACTCTTGTCTACTTACATTCCACAATTAAAATCTAGCAACAAGAGTAAGAAAGATTCTTCTTCTAGTAGTAACAATAATCATGCTAAATCCAATATTGTTGCTTCTAGTAGTTCTCTTGATTCCACCAATGACTCTCTCAGCCAAGTTACACTTGAGCAAGAAAATAGCTTATTGTAGGGAATTATAGAGAAAGGTGTTGACAAGAGCCTTGCCGGAAGTAAGCAATTTGAGGAAATTGTACGCAAGCAAGGAAGGCACCGGAAGAATCAAGGTGTTGGTTTTGAACGAAAGTTCAATGCCAATGGAGTTGAGTGGGAAGAAGATCAATAGCCCAAGACGAAGTTTGTTCCTCAACAAGAGAAGTATGATCCTACTTCCTTCAAGGGGACACAAGCTCAAGATGATCTTCCACCACAAGACCACAAGCAAAAAGGCAAGGACAAGCTTCAAGAGGAGATTGATGCATTTGAAGAAGCTCCGAAGGCCTTGGTCAAGTGGGTTCCCAAGACTACATCAAGTTCTACTTCATCAAGTATGACTACAACTACAAGGATTCCCATCAAGATGATGTGGATTCCGAAAAAGAACTAGAGAGTTCTTGAGGGTGACTCCGCCAACATATTTCACTCATATCATTTTGGCAAGAACAAGTGCAATCAACTTCCACATCTCGCACTAGTTCAAGGAGTCACAAACCCTCTTTTTGGTAAGACAAGGGACAAGGTAACCTAATGCTTTCATGGACATCATCTTGTGTGTACTTCACTCTATGTCTATGGATATCTTTGCTTGTTCCTTGTGGGACTAACCCATGTAGGTATTGAAAGTGCAACTAACTCCAATGGATTGCTCCAAATGATCTAAATCAACATTGAGCATCCACATCTTCAACATCTACATGAAGTCATCATCGACAAAACCCAAGGTTAGTTCATCCCTCTTAGGGGGGATATCACATCTAGGGGGAGCTTTACTCTAAGAACTGAGCTAAAGCAACTCTAATGGTGTGAACACAGCAATGTTTTATGTAAAAGTGGTAACCCCACTTGTGCTTAAACGATGAGTATGACCTATGATCAAATGTTCTCATTTGACTCCTAAGTCAATATTCTCATATATAGATGACATTGTCATCGCCAATTGCTTGATAGATGCTAGTGTTTGTGCATGCTTTGTCACATATTTCATTTGCCATTTTATTGTGTGAGCATGTTGATTGCATACTTTTCTCATTCGAGGACATCCATTTGTTGCTTTGGTTGTTTGGCTCTTTTTCTTTTGCCAAATGGATGGACAAGAATGCCTAAGAACTTCCTCTAGCTATCTATGCTTTTCTCGTCTCAAACTCTATTCATGCTACATCACAAAGTGTGATCAAGTCAGATTCGAACCCTCTGGGTGAGGAGCACTCGGAGTATCCGATTCGTCATAGACTTAAACTTCCAAAACCTCTCTGTGCATTTTGGTCTGACCGATTCATCCTTTTCGGTCATACCAAGTTCATTGAGTTGATCTAGGTTTTCAATCTCGGTGCAACCGATTAGAACCATTCGGTCACACCGAGTTGCAGTAACTGCTTGCGATTTTGCATCTCGGTGCCACCGAGTTGTTCCACTCGGTCACACCGACAGGGTCAGGATATATATACCGACGGGTCAAATTTTGGAAATTTCTCCGAAACCTCTTCACCCGCGCGTATCCTGCTCTGCCGACTCGGGTCTCCAGATCGTCCTCTCGACGCCAGCGACCCCCTGCCGCTGGTCTCTGCCGCCGTCAACGGAAATCTTCACCGCCGTTGCCGTCGTAGCGAGCTCATCGTCGAGTTAGGGTATGAGTTCGACCCTTTGTTCAATCCTTTACCTCCGATTCTTAGCACAAAGTCAATGCCATGATTCTTACCACATATGAAATCAATCTATCCAGAGAAAACTTCCATTAGATTAGTTTTGATTCGAAAATTTAGGGTTAGGTTTCCGCCGAACTCATCTCGGACCGACCGAGTTGTAGAAATCGGTCTCATCGATTTGGCTTAGGCCATTGCACTTGTAGTTTTCGGTCTGACCGAAAGTTGCAAATCGGTGTGACCGAGTTCAACTCTCAGTGAAACCCTAGCAATCTCGGACTCACCAAACTGTGTCTCGGTCTGACCGATCTCACTAGTTTAGACTCCAATATTGCTTCGGTGGCACCGAGTTTAACAAATCGGTAGCTCCGAAATGCTTTCTGTGGAAAACTAAAACTAAGTTTTTGACTCAATTGTTTTGCAAAATCTCTGCACTTTGTGATGCTCATCCACTCTATCTCATCTATAACTATTCACAGGATCAGCTTTCAGTTTGCAGTGCCAGAATGTCTGATCAGAGTGATAGCCAGAACAAGTCTGAGGAGCAAGTAAATCTGAGTGAGGGCACTAGTCCCTCTGACAGCTATGAAGATGGTAGCAGAAGCACCCCAAGCAACTTGCCCAAAGCAGCTACAAGAACAAGGAGAAAGAGAAATTCTGATTTTGAAGATGAAGATTATGTGGCTGCTGAGGAAGAGGTCAGCTCAAAGAAGAAGGTGGTCAAGAAGGAATTTGGCACAACTGCCTCTACAAAGCCTGGTTTGAACAAGAAGGCCCCTGCAAAGAGAGTGCCCATGTCAAAGGCCAGAGCCTCAACTCTTGAAACATCAAAATCAACTATTGAAGAGGCTGCTGGTGAAGGCAAAAAGAGAAAGGAAAGGGTCAAGATGACCATGGCCAGAGTGATTGGCAAACCATCCATGATGAGAGACTCAGCTGAAGAGAGGAAATGGAAAGCTACCACAGATGCTTTTCAGAGAGTGCCTAGGGCACAGATATCTGCAGCAGTGCCTGTGACAGATACAAGAGTTACTGCATCAGCACCTGCAGCCACAGCTTCAGTTGCCCCTCCGGTTGAAACTCCACCAGCTCCATCAACCTCAACAGATGCATTTGTTCTTGGAGTCCTCTCTACACCGCCTCCCGAAGATCAAGCCTAGAGAGACGCATAGCACTATGCATTTCAAGCTTTTTGGTAACTTGTTGCCAAAGGGGGAGAAAGTGTATATGTAACACCCCTGTGTAACTACCACTGTGATCAGCTGCTAATATTGGCAAGTCATATCATTTGCAGTGCCTAAACAAAGTGGTTATCCAAAGCAAATCAACTCCAATCTGAAAATCAACTCAAAATTCAAAAGTGCAAAATAAGTTTGCTCAAACACCTTTGGAAAAATGTTCACTAATTAGCAAATATTCCAAGAGCACACATAAATATCACCAGTAATACTTGGATTAATTAAGTGACTTAAACAAATTGAAACAGCACCAAAACAGCAATATTAAATCCAATTAAAATCATTTCAATTTCAAATGGAACCCAATTTGGCTCAAACCAATTTTTGGTCAAGGTTAATATTGCATTACAATATTTGGGACAATTCTCATACTTTACAAAAATGCAAAAGTGCCCTAACTAAATCAAAACAGAAAAGAAAAGGGAAACAGAAAATAAGAAAAAGAAAAAGGCTTAAACTGGACTGGACCAAGTGCACAGTGCACTGGCCCAGCCCAGCAGGCCCACCTCACCTCTCTCCCTCGCGCTGTCGTCCTCCCGCTGGCCGAGTCCGCGCGCGCCGGCGCGGCGCCGACACGTCTCCGCCACCGACGAAACAGGGACGAGGGGAGGATAAGGTGGAGCTCCTCCATCCCCCCTGGCTCCCTCGGTCACTGCCCCGTCCTCTCCCTCGCTCGCGCCATTTCTTTTCCCCTCAGATACCCCTCGACCGAAAGCCGTCATCGTCGCCGCTCTCCGTTGCCGCGGCCACCGCCGCTTCCACGTCACCTACACAAGTCCCACAGCTCCGCCGTCGACTGCAGCGTCGAGTGGTGTTACTTGGAGGAGCTGGGACCCCCTGCATCAAGCGCATCATCCTCGTCTTCTTCCTCTCGGACGCCGGCGATCCCCTTCTTCTCCGGTGAGCGCTGCTGCTCCTAAACCACCACGGGTCTTTCGTGACCGCTCGGTGAGCTCCACGTTCCCCTTTCCCTCTTCTCTGCCTTGCCTGTCGCCGGCCGTAGATGCCGCGTCATGTTTGGCCGCACACGTCACCGCAGACGAGCTCCTGGCCGTGGCAACAGCCACTGCCAAGCTCGCCCGAGCTCCCCAACGAGCTCATGACGTCTCTCTGTTGCCGACCGTGCCGTTTGCTTTCCTCCTTGAAGCCGCTAGTAGTGATTCCGAGCGCCGCCTGAACAAGCCGTCCGCCAGCATTGTAGTGGCGTTCGACTCCGGCCGTTCTAGCCCGAGCCATCGTCGTAGATCGATGCGGCATCGAGTCCTCGTTCGAAAACAACCATCCGCGCGCGTTTTGAGCCACCATAGCGCATTTCCGCCCGACTCCGGCGAGGAACCGCCGCAGAAACGGTCGCCGGAGCAACTCCGGCGCCGTCCGCTGACCTGGCCGCCACGTAGACCCGTCTGGGTCGCTGGCCGGTGGGCCCCGCTACTCCGTTGACCGCGTTAATGGTGGTCAACGCGCGGCACTGTTCCCCTGTGTGGCTGAGATGTGGGCCCCAGCACTTAATTAGACTAAATAAGGGATTTAATAAATAAAAGTAATTAGTTTAATCTAATCACTCCCTGACAGGCTGGGCCCACACCTCTAATTACCCTGTTAGATTAGTTTAATACTCTGTTAAACTAACAGAGGCTGACATGTGGGCCCCACTGGTCAGTTTGACCAGGTCAGCGCTCTGTTGACTGCTGACATCATCTCTGTGTCATGCTGACATCATAATTCAATTCTGTTAAGAAAAATAATTCCAGAAATTCAAATAAACTTCGAAAATTAATAACTTTTAAACCGTAGCTCAGATCGAAAAAGTTAAAACATGAAAGTTGCTCAGAACGACGAGACGAGTCTAATCGTGCCGTCTGTTTCCCTGTCGGAACCTCCTACGTAGGAGAACTCATAACTCCGAGCTCGATTCCGGCCGATGAATAGTGCACACACACCGGTTAATAAATCCCAGATTAATTCTAAAAATAACTAAAATGACTTAGAGGCATATTTAGGCAACCCTGCACTGCATCATAGCATCGCACGCACTGTGTTGCATCTATTTGCATTATATTTACTTGTTTCCTCCCCCTCTTCTCTTTCGGTAGACCCCGACGTTGCCGTAGCTCCTGAGGCAGACGCCGCTCCGGAGTACGACTACGTCCCCGACGACCCTGCCCTTGCCGTCAAGCAGACAGGCAAGCACCCCCATTTTGAGCATTCCTATATCACCTAATATCTTCCCTCTTATGCTTGCATTAGATGTTACTACTGTTGTTACCATCCTATATCTGTTGTATAGCCTGTTTAATTGTAGCCTACTGTTGATACCTGCCTGTTATCCTAAACTGTTTAGATAGGATGGGTAGAGCCTGATCAGAGACCCACTTGTCCTGACTGCCCCGCTGGACTCTCAAAAGACCCGAGCAACGGGATCGAAGATCAGACCCGGGCACCGCACGTCACTTCCCCCTATGTTGCTCGACACTGCTGGGTTACTATCGAGTGCCGAGGGTGATACCTCGTCAGCACTTCTGACGATAACCTTGTAGGTTAGTTAATCGGTCGTGGTAAGCGAGGGTGATTCCTCCTACACCACCCCCGATACCGATGCCGTCGCGCAACCTCTCAAGTTTGGACCTCGAGGGTGATTCCTCCTTCGTTCACCTTGATGATATCATCGAGCAGGAATTCCATCGAGGGTGATTCCTCAGGGTTCCCCTTTGGTGTCAGACACACTGAGACTTGGTTATTATGACTGAACACTAAACCATGATACTATGATACTAAAGATGGGTCGGCCCTGAGGGGTACCCGCGCGAGCATGAATGCGAAGTGATGTGGAGTCGGGTTGACCTGAGAGGTGCCCGCGAGATAACTACGAGGCGTGACCGGGCATTCTTAGCCCTTGCCGCAAGTCCTCGAGACGGGTCGACGGGGTCACATCGATCGTGAGTCTCTCCTCGTTACCGCACGCTCCTAATCCACTACGGTTTGGATATTTGATCCGAGGGGCCTCTGGCCTGATAGCACTAACCATCACGTGGGCATAGTATGGGCGTTCTGCGTTGTATACTTCAGCCGAAGCTTAATAGATGTCAGCGACTGAGCGGCGCGCGCTGGATTGGACTGGTTACGCAACCGCGCTTGTATTAAGGGGTTGCTAGGTCTGCTTCCGGCCGCCCACGCAACGCGCAGGAGTTCCCGGGGCGAAGGCCCAAGACCCCTAGGGGCATAGGTTAGACCGGCGTGCTGACCTCTCTGTTAAGTATTTGGTCGGGTTGCGGCGTGTTGCTTAGCCGAGGCCGGGCATGACCCAGAAAAGTGTGTCCGGCCGGAGCTAAGCGAGCGTGGTGGGTAAGTTGGTGCACCCCTGCAGGGAAGAAACTTCTATCGATAGCCTGTCCTATGGTAACGGACACTCGGAGTTGTATCCCGATCGGTACAACTAGAACATGACTTGAGATGAGAACTGGATAGTACGGCTCTGGGATTGCTTTCTCGCAGGGAGTCGAGGAAGAATCCCCGGTCGAGGTTGATGACATTACTGCTATAATTTACATTATGTTATTCTGCTCTCTTCTAATGCTGCGAGACCGTTGAAGATGCTGAAGATGCTAGTCTTCGATAGGACTAGGCTTTCCCCCTCCATTCTGGCATTTCTGCAGCCCAGTCCACATATACAGCCCCCTTTGAAAATGTTGCATACGTAGTGTAGATCCTTGCTTGCTGAGTACTTCGGATGTGTACTCACGTTTGCTTTATTTTCCTTTTTTCCCCTTTATCCCTTTGTCGCATCCATACGACGGAGCCCCGGAGCCAGTTGTCCCCGTCGATGACCACTACTACTACCAGCCCGGAGAGTACTACTACTACGAGGAGCCGTCTGACGACCAGGAGTAGGATCGGAGGGTCTAGGGCAGGAGGCCCACGCCTTTTCGATCGTAGTTTTTATTTTGCCCCGCCTCTGTGAAGGCTTATCTCTATGTTCTGTAATATATCTGTACCCAGATATCTGACACTTCCGCTGACACTTGTATGTCATCGAACTATGTATTCGAGCCCTCGAGGCCCTAGCTTGTAATATTAAGCTTGTATGAATTTATTTATGTTTTAGAGTTGTGTTGTGATATCTTCATGTGAGTCCTTAGGCTTGATCGTGTGCATTTGCGTGTATGATTAGTGCACGATTAAGCCGGGGTCGTCACAGGTTGGTATTAGAGCCGACTGCCTCTAGGAGTCCCCCTTTCCAACTCTTTGGCCGAAGTTGAGTCTAGTGGTCAAAAACAGTTTTACGAACTTGGCTGTGTGGCTTACGGGCCCACGTCGCCAACTGGGTGGTATTAGGTTCTTTTATTCCTCGTCTTTACTCTGGGACTCTGATCTCTCTTCTATTCGGGTTTAATAAAATTTACTAACACCGACACTTAGGATCCCGATAATTCTATCCACCCGGAGAGCTGGATTCAGTGCGATTTCCCTGTCTTTGATCTGATTAGTCTGATAATCATTTCCTTTCCATTGTTTTGTTTAATCTTTCCATTCGAGATCTGTTATGTTTCTCGTCATCGAATGACAATCTTGAATCTTCTTATTTCAGATGGACCGTCTGTTTCCACCTCGCCCTGCGACGCAGCTTGTGCTTGGCACCTGTGCTCGAGACGTCCCTGGGTTTCCAGCTGTTCTGATCGCCCTCCTGATCAGGATGGGATACTGCTGGTGCCCCGAGTACATGGTCTACGAGGTTTATCGTGAGTTCAACCAGGAGCAATACTATGCTGATGTTCGCATCTACGATCAGCAGGATGACTCAGACACTGAGCTACACCGTTTTCACGGTATCGGCGTGACGATTGAGATGGCAGTCCATGATGCCGCCTACTCTGCTGTCGCACGTCTTCGAGGACAGTTCAGTGCTGACTTGGATGTCTCTGAGTATCGGTACATTCTGTACGCCCCTGCTGGAGATGCTTCTGGATTCTACACAGCTGTTTGTGCCCCGTACGAGCCTCATCGCTACGATCAGCGAGTTCTGATTCACTGTAATCAGGCTCTGGATCGCACTGTTCGGGCTCTTGCTGTCGAGTTGTTCGCCACTCGAGCACGACTATACGAGGCTTTGACGCAGTTGCTACCAGTTGTTCATGCAGGGATACATCCGGAGCACATTCTTTACCCGAGCAGGACCGAGATGCCGTTAGGGATCGATTGGCCTGCTGTGGGAGGCCACACGCCTGCACGTGGACCTCTTCTTACAGTTCGAGACCGGGCTCTGCATCAGAGTGCACATGGAGCGTAGGATCCTTCTGCGATGAACGTCCATCGTCCGCACTTGCAGCTACCCCGTTTCAGTGGTTTTCTCCGACGTTGATGTAGCCTTTGCTATGTCTCGTTGTGTACTTCCTTACCGCGTGCCTGCTTGCCGCCTAGCATGTCTAGCTTTAAATTTGCGCCGTTATGCTGCTCGAATGTAACCGACGTTGTATGGATCTGTATGACTTAATGACTACTATTAAGCATCTGTTGTACCATTTAAATTCTGTCACGTTACATCATGCATGACGCTTTACACTCGCATTGGCTTCTGCTAAACTACCCCTGTCGATTTAGCAGGATGGCTGACAACAATCCACCTCCGCCGCTGCCACCTGACTATATGGCTGCGATGATGCAACTGTTCGAACTCAACCGCCAATTCATGACGGGGATTATGCAGCAATTCCCCCATCCCAATGCCGACCAGCCGCTACCTTCCATCACCTTGCCAGAATTTATGCGACTTAACCCGTCGTTCTTTCGCAACACAGTCAATCCACTGGATGCCGATGATTGGCTGCGTGACATCTCCCATGAGATGGAGTCTGCTGGTGTCGCCCAGGTTAACTATGTTACCTTTGCGACATACCTTCTAAAGGGTCCCGCATCACAGTGGTGGGCTACTCATCGACAGACCCTACCACCTGGTACTGTCATCACTTGGGCAGAATTCAAGATTGCTTTCCGTGCCCGCTATATTCCTCAAGCTGTCATAGCTCAGAAGAAGGCCGAGTTCCGTAACCTCGTACAAGGCAACAAGTCTGTGGAAGTATATCAGCGCGAGTTTCTGGACTTGTCTCGCTACGCTGAAGAGGATGTTCCCACTGATGACCGAAGGCAGGAGAAATTCCACGAAGGGCTGCACCATGACATTCAGTTAGCCCTGCTTGTTCAAGACTACCCTGATTTCACCACCTTGGTGAATAAAGGTATTATGGTCGAGACTGGATTGAAGAAGCACAAGGAAGCTACCAGACGCACTCGTGAGACGGGCTCATCTTCGGGCTCGTCCTGCCAGAAGCGCCGCATTTGGATACCACAAAGCATGTACCGTCCAGCAGCAACAGTGCACAGGCCTTCCTCTGCTGCACCACGTCTACCTCCTCCACCACCAAGACAGCCTCTGCAAGCTCCAGCACCTCGAGCTACTGCACCACGTCCTGACAATGGACTATGCTTCAAGTGTGGCCAGCCAGGTCACCGTGCCAGAGATTGCTCTCAGAATCAGAATCAGTTGGCTCTTCCTTCTGCCGGCCGTGGTAGTGGCCGTGGGAATTCTCAGCCTCGCTACAGCAATGCCAGACCTTCTAATGGTCGTGGGTAGGTCTTCCATGTCAACATAAATGAAGACCCCGAACAACCAGCAACCGTGATTGGTACACTTCTTGTTAATTCAGTACCTGCAACTGTTTTATTTGATTCAGGAGCATCGCATTCATTCATGTCAGAACATTTTGCACTCCTGCATGACGTTAAGTGCGAAACACTACAACATCCGTTAGTAGTAAACACTCCCGCGGGACGATGCCGAACCTCTATATTCAGCCCCCAAGTCACTGTTGAGATTGAAGGGTTGCATTTTCATGCAAACCTCATTATCCTACAATCTTCAAAGATTGACCTTATTCTCGGAATGGATTGGTTGAAGGCTCATTATGCCTCAATCAATTGCGCCACTAAAGTTGTACACCTTCTGCACCCATCGAATGAGATAGTGAATTATCAAGCTCATATCACTCAGAACGCCGAGGCTCAGATCTATGCCTTGAACGCGTTGAACGCTTCTCCACTTGAGGGGATCTAGAACATCCCAGTTGTCTGTGACTTCCCGGATGTTTTTCCAGAAGAACTTCCAGGAATACCCCCTGCTAGAGCTGTCGAGTTCGTCATCGACTTGAAGCCTGGCACCACTCCTATCGCGAAGCGTCCCTACAAGATGCCTCCGCACCATCTTATCGAGCTTAAGGAAGAGATTGATAAATCCTTAAGGAAAGGTTTCATTTGCCCTAGTTCCTCTGCCTGGGGAGCACCGTCTCTCTTTGTCAAGAAGAAAGATGGTACGAATAGGTTGGTCCAAGATTACCGTCCTATCAACCAGGCAACCATTCAGAATAAATATCCGCTTCCCCGGATCAATGACTTATATGATCAACTTGCTGGATCTTCGGTATTCTCTAAACTTGACTTGAGGTTGGGTTATCACCAGATCCGTGTCCGAGAAGAGGATATTCCAAAGACCGCAATCGTTACTTGATATGGCTCCTATGAGTACACCGTCATGTCATTTGGCCTAACGAATGCTCCGGCTACGTTCTCCCGCTTAATGAATTACATATTCATGGACTACCTCGACAAGTTCACTGTGGTATATCTGGACGATATCCTAGTATATTCAAAGAATAAGGAAGAACATGTCGAACATCTTCGCCTTGTTCTGGAGAGGCTTCGAGAGCACAAGTTATATGCCAAGTACTCCAAATGTGAATTCTGGCTTGCTGAAGTGACTTACCTTGGACATGTGATTTCCAAGGACGGTATTGCCGTTAACCCGGAGCATGTTCAGGCTATCCTTGACTGGACTCCTCCGAAGAATGCCAAGCAAGTACGAAGCTTCATCGGTCTAGCTAGTTATTGTCGCCGATTCGTCGAGAACTTCTCCAAGATCGCCAAGCCCTTGACTAATCTGCTCCACCAAGGCGTTAAGTTTGAGTGGACAGACAAATGTCAGGAAAGTTTCCAGACCCTCAAGGACAAGCTTACTTCTGCTCCAGTGCTTGCTCCTCCTGATTCCCGCAAGGACTTTGTCATATACTGCGACGCCTCTCGTCAGGGATTAGGCTGTGTCCTAATGCAAGAACGAAGAGTGATTGCGTATGCTTCACATCAATTGCGTCCACATGAAGAAAATTATCCAGTGCATGATCTTGAACTCGCTGCAGTGATCTATGCATTAAAGTTATGGCGACATTACCTTCTTGGTAATCGGTGTGAGATTTACACCGATCATCAAAGTCTGAAGTACTTGTTCACTCAACCGGATCTTAATCTCCGTCAGCAATGATGGTTAGGAACAATTACGGACTATGACTGCGGTATTTCATATACCCCGGGCAAGGCTAACGTGATGGCCGATGCCCTGAGCCGCAAGTCATATTGTAACAACCTCATGGTTAGGCGAGCTCAACCTCGTCTCTATGCAGAATTGAATCAGCTGAATCTACGAATTGTTCCCCAAGGTTCTATTAATAACCTTGTGGTACAGCCAGACCTTCAAAAGGCTGTTAAGGAAGCGCAGGCCAAAGATGCTGAGATTGACTTGATGAAGAAAGAGCTTCACCTTGATAAGTACCGGGATTTCTCAGTTGCTGAAGATGGAACATTATATTTCCGAGACCGCATTGTAGTACCTCGCTTCGAGCTTATGACTGACAAGGTCATGAAGGAGGCTCATGATACACCGCTGTCTATCCATCCGGGTAGCACCAAGATGTATCGCAATCTCCGACAGAGGTACTGGTGGTCCAGAATGAAGCAGGACATTGCTCGATACGTTGCCGAATGTGACGTATGTCGTCGCGTGAAAGCAGAACATCAGAAACCTGCTGGAATTCTTCAACCACTCCCTATTCCTCTATGGAAGTGGGATAAAGTGCAGATGGATTTCATTACTGGTCTTCCCAAGTCTCAGAAAGGTCACGACGCTATTCTTGTCGTCGTCGATCAACTATCCAAGGTTGCTCATTTCCTACCTGTCAAGGAGACTATCACTGCTAGCCAGCTAGCAGAGCTGTATATCTCCAGAATTCTTTCACTCCATGGTATTCCTAAGGAGATCAGTTCGGACCGTGGCGGTCTTTTCACGTCCAAGTTCTGGGAAAGTTTTCAAGAAGCTATGGGAACTCACATTACATGGAGTTCAGCTTATCATCCCCAATCCCAAGGCCAAGTTGAGCGCGTTAATCAAGTGCTTGAAGACATGCTTCGAGCCTATATTATATCCTTCGGTAAGAAATGGGAGGAATCTCTCTCATATGCCGAGTTCTCTTATAACAACAGCTATCAAGCCAGCTTGAAAATGGCCCCCTTCGAAGTTCTCTATGGACGTAAATGTCGAACCCCTCTGAATTGGTCAAAAACTGGGGAATGACCTCTTGTTGGACCGGACATTATTCAACACGCTGTAGAACAAGTGAGAATTGTCCGGGAGAATCTCAAAGCAGCTTAGGACCGCCAGAAGAGCAATTACGATCACAAGCGATGGGGTCTGACTTATCAACCAGGTGATCATGCTTATCTACGTGTCACTCCTATGAAGGGCACCCGTCGTTTCGGAATCAAGGGCAAGCTAGCTCCTCGCTATATTAGTCCCTTTCGCATTGTTGCCAGACATGGACAGGTGGCATATAAATTGGAATTGCCGCCGCAATTCTCTCATATCCCTGATGTCTTCCACGTGTCGCAACTTCCCAAATGCTTCAAGGAATCTCCGCACCGCGCAGTGGATCACGAGATGCTTTAGTTGCAAGATGACTTATCTTATAAGGAGCATCCGATCCGCATCCTTGATGAAGCTGAACGTCGAACTCGTCAGAACACGACCAAGTTCCTGAAAGTGCAGTGGTCAAATCACACTGAAGATGAAGCCACTTGGGAACGCGAAGATCATCTTCGCAAAGAATATCCCGGCCTCTTTCCTTCTACCTCCTAAATTCTCGGGACGAGAATTTCTTTTAGAGGAGGAGAACTTGTAACACCCCTGTGTAACTACCACTGTGATCAGCTGCTAATATTGCCAAGTCATATCATTTGCAGTGCCTAAACATAGTGGTTATCCAAAGCAAATCAACTCCAATCTGAAAATCAACTCAAAATTCAAAAGTGCAAAATAAGTTTGCTCAAACACCTTTGGAAAAATGTGCACTAATTAGCAAATATTCCAAGAGCACACATAAAAATATCACCAGTAATACTTGGATTAATTAAGTGACTTAAACAAATTGAAACAGCACCAAAACAGCAATATTAAATGCAATTAAAATCATTTCAATTTCAAATGGAACCCAATTTGGCTCAAACCAATTTTTGGTCAAGGTTAATATTGCATTACAATATTTGGGACAATTCTCAGACTTTACAAAAATGCAACAGTGCCCTAACTAAATCAAAACAGAAAAGAAAAGGGAAACAGAAAATAAGAAAAAGAAAAAGGCTTAAACTGGACTGGACCAAGTGCACAGTGCACTGGCCCAGCCCAGCAGGCCCACCTCACCTCTCTCCCTCGCGCTGTTGTCCTCCCGTTGGCCGAGCCCGCGCGCACCGGCGCGGCGTTGACACGTCGCCGCCACCGACGAAACAGGGACGAGGGGAGGATAAGGTCGAGCTCCTCCATCCCCCTGGCTCCCTCGGTCACTCCCCCGTCCTCTCCCTCGCTCGCGCCGTTTCTTTTCCCCTCAGATCCCCCTCGATTGAACGCCGCCATCGTCGCCGCTCGCCGTTGCCGCGGCCACCGCCGCTTCCACGTCACCTACTCAAGTCCCACAGCTCCGTCGTCGACTACAGCGTCGAGTGGTGTTACTTGGAGGAGCTGGGACCCCCTACATCAAGCGCATCATCCTCGTCTTCTTCCTCTCGGACGCCGGCGATCCCCTTCTTCTCCGGCGAGCGCTGCTGCTCCTAAACCACCATGGGTCTTTCGTGACCGCTCGGTGAGCTCCACGTTCCCCTTTCCCTCTTCTCTGCATAGCCTGTCGCCGGCCGTAGATGCCGCACCATGTTTGGCCGCACGCGTCACCGCAGACGAGCTCCTGGTCGTGGCCACAGCCACTGCCAAGCTCGCCCGAGCTCCCCAACGAGCTCATGACGTCTCTCTGTTGCCGATCGTGCCGTTTGCTTTCCTCCTTGAAGCCGCTAGTAGTGATTACGAGCGCCGCCCGAACAAGCTGTCCGCCGGCGTTGTAGTGGCGTTCGACTCCGGCCGTTCTAGCCCGCGCCATCGCCGTAGATCGATGCGGCATCGAGTCCTCGGTCGAAAACAACCATCCGCGCGCGTTTTGAGCCACCATAGCGCATTTCCACCCGACTCTGGCGAGGAACCGCCGCGGAAACGATCGCCGGAGCAACTCCGGCGCCGTCCGCTGACCTGGCCGCCACGTAGACCCGTCTGGGTCGCTGGCCGGTGGGCCCCGCTGCTCCGTTGACCGCGTTGACGGTGGTCAACGCGCGGCACTGTTCCCCTGTGTGGCTGACATGTGGGCCCCAGCACTTAATTAGACTAAATAAGGGATTTAATAAATAAAAGTAATTAGTCTAATCTAATCACTCCTTGACAGGCTGGGCCCACACCTCTAATTACCCGGTTAGATTAGTTTAATACTCTGTTAAACTAACAGAGGCTGACATGTGGGCCCCACTGGTCAGTTTGACCAGGTCAGCGCTCTGTTGACTGCTGACGTCATCTCTGTGTCATGCTGACATCATAATTCAATTCTGTTAATAAAAATAATTCCAGAAATTCAAATAAACTTCGAAAATTAATAACTTTTAAACCGTAGCTCAGATCGAAAAAGTTAAAACATGAAAGTTGCTCAGAACGACGAGACGAGTCTAATCATGCCGTCTGTTTCCCTGTCGGAACCTCCTACGTAGGAGAACTCATAACTCCGAGCTCGATTCCGGCCGATGAATAGTGCACACACACCGGTTAATAAATCCCAGATTAATTCTAAAAATAACTAAAATGACTTAGAGGCATATTTAGGCAACCCTGCACTGCATCATAGCATCGCACGCACTGTGTTGCATCTATTTGCATTATATTTACTTGTTTCCTCCCCCTCTTCTCTTTCGGTAGACCCCGACGTTGCCGTAGCTCCTGAGGCAGACGCCGCTCCGGAGTACGACTACGTCCCCGACGACCCTGCCCTTGCCGTCAAGCAGACAGGCAAGCACCCCCATTTTGAGCATTCCGATATCACCTAATATCTTCCCTCTTATGCTTGCATTAGATGTTACTGCTGCTGTTACCATCCTATATCTGTTGCATAGCCTGTTTAATTGTAGCCTACTGTTGATACCTGCCTGTTATCCTAAACTGTTTAGATAGGATGGGTAGAGCCTGATCAGAGACCCACTTGTCCCGACTGCCCCGCTGGACTCTCAGAAGACCCGAGCAACGGGATCGAAGATCAGACCCGGGCACCACACGTCACTTCCCCCTATGTTGCTCGACACTGCTGGGTTACTATCGAGTGCCGAGGGTGATACCTCGTCAGCACTTCTGATGATAATCTTGTAGGTTAGTTAATCGGTCGTGGTAAGCGAGGGTGATTCCTCCTACACCACCCCCGATACCGACGTCATCGCACAACCTCTCAAGTGTGGACCTCGAGGGTGATTCCTCCTTCGTTCACCTGTATGATATCATCGAGCTGGAATTCCATCGAGGGTGATTCCTCAGGGTTCCCCTTTGGTGTCAGACACACTGAGACTTGGTTATTATGACTGAACACTAAACCATGATACTATGATACTAAAGACGGGTCGGCCCTGAGGGGTACCCGCGCGAGCATGAATGCGAAGTGATATGGAGTCGGGTTGACCTGAGAGGTGCCCGCGAGATAACTACGAGGAGTGGCCGGGCATTCTTAGCCCTTGACGCAAGTCCTCGAGACGGGGCGACGGGGTCACATCGATCGTGAGTCTCTGCTCGTTACCGCGCGCTCCTAATCCACTATGGTTTGGATATTTGATCCGAGGGGCCTCTGGCCTGATAGCACTAACCATCACGTGGGCATAGTGTGGGCGTTCTGCGTCGTATACTTCAGCCGAAGCTTAATAGACGTCAGCGACTGAGCGGCGCGCGCTGGATTGGACTGGTTACGCAATCGCGCTTGTATTAAATGGTTGCTAGGTCTGCTTCTGGCCGCCCACGCAACGCGCAGGAGTTCCCGGGGCGAAGGCCCAAGACCCCTGGGGGCATAGGTTAGACCGGCGTGCTGACCTCTCTGTTAAGTATTTGGTCGGGTTGCAGCGTGTTGCTTAGCCGAGGCCGGGCATGACCCAGAAAAGTGTGTCCGGCCGAAGCTAAGCGAGCGTCGTGGGTAAGTTGGTGCACCCCTGCAGGGAAGAAACTTCTATCGATAGCCTGTCCTACGGTAACGGACACTCGGAGTTGTATCCCGATCGGTAGAACTAGAACATTACTTGAGATGAGAACTGGATAGTACGGCTCTGGGATTGCTTTCTCGAAGTGAGTCAAGGAAGAATCCCCGGTCGAGGTTGATGACATTACTGCTATAATTTACATTATGTTATTCTGCTCTCTTCTAATGCTGCGAGACCGTTGAAGATGCTGAAGATGCTAGTCTTCGATAGGACTAGGCTTTCCCCCTCCATTCTGGCATTTCTGCAGCCCAGTCCACATATACAGCCCCCTTTGAAAATGTTGCATATGTAGTGTAGATCCTTGCTTGCTGAGTACTTCGGATGAGTACTCACGTTTGCTTTATTTTCCTTTTTTTTCCCTTTATCCCTTTGTCGCATTCAGACGACGGAGCCCCGGAGCCAGTTGTCCCCGTCGACGACCACTACTACTACCAGCCCAGAGAGTACTACTACTACGAGGAGCCGTCTGACGATCAGGAGTAGGATCGGAGGGTCCAGGGCAGGAGGCCCACGCATTTTTGATCGTAGTTATTATTTTGCCCCGCCTCTGTGAAGGCTTATCTCTATGTTCTGTAATATATCTGTACCCAGATATCTGACGCTTCCGCTGACACTTGTATGTCATCGAGCTATGTATTCGAGCCCTCGAGGCCCTGGCTTGTAATATTAAGCTTGTATGAATTTATCTATGTTTTAGAGTTGTGTTGTGATATCTTCAAGTGAGTCATTAGGCTTGATCGTGTGCATTTGTGTGTATGATTAGTGCATGATTAAGCCGGGGTCGTCACTGTATAGACCATAGGCTTCGAGAAAGAGAGCTTGCTTCTTTTGCCATTCTCTTTGCTACTTGTTTGATACTTTTTGTGTGCTTGCTTGGATGATACTCTATGTTTATGTGTGTGAGATACTTGTATGATCATTCACTTTGCCTTGGTGATGAGTGCATATTTTCATATTCCATCATTTTGAGCGCTCCACCAAGATGTATGTGACATGGACGAGTAACCCATGATCATAATCGATTGTGCATTTGTATTCAAAAGCAAATTTTATATAATGCACAAATTTAGGGGGAGCTCTTGCTTATCACATACTTCTCAAAGCGACAATATATTTCTTTCTTATTATCATTTGTCGAAGCTTTGATCTATATGTTGTCATCAATTACCAAAAAGGGGGAGATTGAAAGTGCAACTAATCCCTGGGTGGTTTTGGTAATTCTTAACAACATATAGTTCATTGAACTAATACTCTTTCAAGATGATCATTTCAGAAAGTAAAATGATTGGCATGGCATGGACTAGGAATGTGGACCCCTCAAAATGCTAAGGACACATATTGGCTCAAGCTCAAGACTCTACATTTTTCATTTTAGTGATCCAAGATCACATTGAGTCTATAGGAAAGCCAATACTATTAAAAGGGGATGAGGTGTTGCTTAATGGCTTGCTTGCTCAAAATGCTTAGTGATATGCTCGAAAAGCCCTCAACCACTTTCTCATATCCAAATATGTCCCAAACCAAAATTCAAACTCGGCTCCACCGATTTGGTCTATCCGGCGCCATCGAGTTCATTTGACATAGCCACTGCCAGAAACCCTAATCAGTTCGGTCTCACCGATAGGGATCTCGGTCTCATCGAGATGGGATTGCTAAATCTCTGTTTCCCTTCGTAACATTTCGGTCTAACCGAGATGAGCGATCGGTCCCACCGAGTTCGCAATGCAAACTCTCTGTTTCCTCTTCATAACGTTTCGGCCCCACCGAAATGAGCGATCGGTCCCACCGAGTTTGCCTGACCAACTCTCTGTTTGCCTATTACAGAAATCGGTCTCACCGAGTTCATGTGATCGGTCTCACCGACATTACGTTATGCCCTAACCCTAACGAAATCGGTCCCACCGAGTTGATTATGTCGGTCCCACCGAAAAGCCTAACTTTCACATTTTGAACTAAATCGGTCTGACCGAGTTTTATTATTCGGTCCCACCGAGTTTGGTAAATTGTGTGTGACGGTTAGATTTTGTGTGGAGGCTATATATACCCCTCCACCCATTCTCCATTCGTGGAGAGAGCCATTAGAACATACCTACACTTCCACTATTCATTTTCTGAGAGAGAACCACCTACTCATGTGTTGAGACCAAGATATTCCAATCCAACCACAAGAATCTTGATCTCTAGCCTTCCCCAAATTGCTTCCCACTCAAATCATCTTTCCACCAAATCCAAATCTGTGAGAGAGAGTTGAGTGTTGGGGAGACTATCATTTGAAGCACAAGAGCAAGGAGTTCATCATCAACACACCGTCTATTACCTTTTGGAGAGTGGTGTCTCCTAGATTGGTTAGGTGTCACTTGGGAGCCTCCGTCAAGATTGTGGAGTTGAACCAAGGAGTTTGTACGGGCAAGTAGATCGCCTACTTCGCGAAGATCTACCCTAGTGAGGCAAGTCCTTCGTGGGCGATGGCCATGGTGGGATAGACAAGGTTGCTTCTTCGTGGACCCTTCGTGGGTGGAGCCCTCGGTGGACTCGCGCAACCGTTACCCTTCGTGGGTTGAAGTCTCCATCAACGTGGATGTACGATAGCACCACCTATCGGAACCACGCCAAAAATCTCCGTGTCTACATTGCGTTTGCTCCCTCCAAACTCCTCCCCTTTACCTTCATATGCAATGATTTACATTCCGCTACTATACTCTTAGAATTGCATGTGTAGGTTGATTGCTTGACTTGTGCTAAGTTGCTAAAATCTGCCAAGACTTAAAATTGGGAAAAGGCTAGATTTTTATTTGGTCAAGTAGTCTAATCACCCCCACTCTAGACATACTTTCGATCCTACACCACACCACTATCCGGATGAAAGGTACACCTGACAGGAAAGAAAAGGATTCAAGGAAAGTTGTGTGCAGAGACAACACCTGGTCCATCAGAAGAGGCAGTTAAAGGGCCAGTGAATTAACAAAGACAAGATAGCTGATGGATCCAAGTCACACACAGGTAAGCCCCCTTCCCCGGGAGGTAAGCCCGGAAATCTTGAGGACGAGATTTTCTTAAGGGGGGTAGGTTTGTGACACGCTGGTTTTCACTTTTATTTTTTTTCCTTCGCGGGATTTGACTCCCTTCTTTTTTTTCGGTGTTACCGGATTTTCTCCAGCTTCTGGGTATATGAAGATGGTCATCTAACCTTGCCTTTCCTATCCAACCAGAGATTCTCTCCAGATCAACCTTGCCGCACAAGATCTTTCTCAAGGTTTTGTCGTCGAAACCATACCTTCCGAGTTGCCGGAAGGGAAAACCTGATTCTTTCAGTTACAAAGGAACCCCAATTTCCTTTGATCAGTTGCCTCCCAAACTTTTCCCAGTGATCATCCTTTATCTACAAATCCTGGATATGCAAAAATATTGCCAAGTCATTTGCAATATTTTTCATGTATAATTAATTCCTTTTTCTGCCAATAAAAGGAATTAAATCCAGGAAAATATCTATCCATCTCCAAAGTTCATGAAAACTTGTGGAGATATTATTTGTGATCATATTGAGCTCCCATAAAAAAATTGGCCATAATTAAATAGGGGAAATTGCATTTTCCTATTTAAAGCCAATATTGCATTTTGGGCAGTTTCTAAAGGAACTACCATTTTGGTAGCCAGGAAAAATACCAAATAAATTATGGAGCTTCTTATATCCATATCTTCACCATTTCCATCAAAACACAAGTCCCATAGTTCAAGGTTTGAGCACAGCATCCATTTGCAAATTCTGTCCAAATTTTCAGTTTGCAAAGGAAGTGCTTGAACCCTTGATCCTTTTGAGCTGAAATTGTTCATGATGGTTAACATTGACAAATAACTGATGGAGACCAAAAATCAGCTCAATCAATACATCCATCTTCCCACAGCAATTTTCTCAAGTTTCTGTCCATTTCAAACCTCTGTGAAGAAAGTACCATTTTGGTGTACCCAAATGGTATGAAACTTTTACAGTGGCTTTATAGATCCAAATTACCTCCCTCCACCAAAATTCAACTCATTTCATCAAGCCATTTCAGCACAGCTTCAAATTCCATTTTCTGGACCAGATTTGGCATTACAAAGGAAGTATGTGAAAATGGGGTCCAAATGACTTCAAATATTTCAATCATATAGTCCTTTCTACCCCATTTCACCCTGACAATGTTTCAACTCCCCACCCTCATCCATTTCTCCAGGAAACTCCAGCCAATTCTGCTGTCAGAATCTTCTTCTACAAGCTTCTCTTATCTCATGGCCTTCCAGTGTATTCCAGACATACCTAAGATCTATTTGACCTTTAAGTCATGCAATGGACAAGGTGTTGGGTCAAGTAGTGCTACAGAGCACGTTTTAGCGTGGTGACCACGCGGACGGCAGGCAGAAGCGAGCGCTCTGCGCTCTGTCCGCTCCGTCCGGTCGTCTCCGGTCGGCCCCTGCTTGTCCGGGCATGTCTATCGGTTCTCCTGCGTCCACGCCGACCCCCTCTAGCAGCTTCCCCCTACTATTTCTTCCTCCTCGCGCCACGGCAACTCCGGCGAACTGTCCGCCCGTGACCCTCGAGATGTCACCTCCCTCCCTGGCTGTTTCCTCCTCGAGCTGTCGCCTCCCCCTGTTGCTCGTCAGGTCGGCAGCGCCATGACACCCGCAAGGCTCCAGCCACGTCGCCCCGATGCTCCAGTGCGACGATAAGATCGCCACCGCGGCCCGAGCTCATCGCTTTCCCCCGTCCGGCTATAAAAGCCATTC
The DNA here is from genome assembly GCA_011799875.1 of Thinopyrum elongatum. Lineage (NCBI taxonomy): Eukaryota > Viridiplantae > Streptophyta > Magnoliopsida > Poales > Poaceae > Thinopyrum > Thinopyrum elongatum. The sequence goes on from CM022299.1 coordinate 12,732,190, forward strand.
CCGAGTCCCCCTGAGCTCGTCATCAGCCTTACCACTTCCCTCTAGCCCTCCCCGACTATTCCAAGGAGCTCCAGGAGCCCTCCTCGCCACCCATTGCCGCCACGGCCGTAGTTCGGCCTCGCCTAAATTGGCGCGACGCCGCGCCTCTCCCGCCTCTTTTCCACCACCACCAGCCTCCACCCCCATCCCAGACAGCGCCCCGATGCTCTCTGCCTCCTCTCAGTGGCCGGAATGCCGTGCCCGACCCCGGCCGAGAGCCGCCGTCCGACGCGACCTATGCCCCGCCCGTTCCCGAGATCCTCGATGGCAGCACCACCCGGGGACGCGACCGCCTCGGCCTCCTGAGCATTTTGATAGTCGGGTCGTCGCCCGAAGTGGTCCGTGTCGCCGGAGGTCGTCGCCGGAGCTCCCCACCTCCTGTTGCCATGCGTCGCCACTGCTCATTCCGTGCTCACCGGTGGCTGGAGTTGCGCCTGGGGTGGCCGGAGCCGCCGGGGCCACCGCCTGCCGCGCCTGGCCTCGCCCTCCCTCTGTCCCGTCCCGAGGAAGAAGATAGGAGGCGAGAGGAGAGAGAGAGCGTGGCGGGGCCTGCATGGAAGCCACCAGCCGTTGACCCCGCCCTAGGTCCCACCTACCCCGCGGACCCCACATGTCGGCGAGTGAGGAGCTGCCAGCGTAAATAAGTGGAGGCGCCCTGCGCATAGTATGCTTTCCCAACTCCGAAAGCATATTCTGCGAAATGCGCTTTCCATTTTTCAGCCGGCGTCCGAAAGGCTTAAGTTGCGAACGTTCACTGGTTAGCGGCTAAAATGAATACTTTTTATTCAATTTACTGCCTAACGAACGAACGGGCACAACTTTTTGCTCGTAACTCCGAATCAGGTGAATCCAACGCCCACGTCTTCGTCTTGTCGAGCCCGTTCCGATGGAATCATTTTCATAATGTCTCCACACTGTGAAAATGACCATTTTGCCCTTGCCCTCTATCAGCCCCCTCCGACAGAGAACTTTTCCGGCGAATTCTTCCGCGGCTTCACCGCACTCCTTTCCGGAGTATTTCTTGACCTCCAGGCAAGCCGACCATCTGATATATGCCCGAAAGCATTGCTCTGTGATATTTCTTGCATGTTTAAATTAATATGCTTGTGCTTGTCTGTGTAGTAGTGAGTTGTATATGACTCTGATGAACCCTTGCTTGCACTTTCTTCGGTGACGGCACCACGCCTGTGTTCTGAGCTGTTTTCGGCCGTCCGGGGTGGATGCCGACTTTTATTTCTCTTGTCAGCAACTTTCCGTGTTCTGAGCTGCTTTTCGGCCGTCTCGGGCAGCTGTTGAATTTCTTTCCGTAGCAGTGACCCTATGCTCTGAGCTGTTTCTCGGCCGTCTTAGGGAGCTGCTACATTCTTCTTATCAACACCGTCTCATGCTCTGAGCTGCTTTCCAGCCGTCTTGAGCCGGGGTTGAGTTATTCCGGTAATGTCCCAGATATGAGTTGTAAAGACCGTTCTGGTGGCTACTGGTTTCTTTGCCGGTTTTGTGCAAGGGTTCCGATGGTCGTCACTTACAGCTAGAACTTGTAAACTGATAACTTGTCATTTAAATATTGTTTCACTATTGACTCATTGTGATGTTATAAGGAGATAGATTATTATGATTCCACAGTTGTTACAACATACATAGTTGCCACCATGTTAAGTTATTCATGATGAACAACTATGCTTGCTAAGTAATGGCTAAAGCTAAAATTAGTCGGTTGATTTTGAGTCACCTGTCCGGGCTTATTCGTGCAACCACATTTGCCGGTATGGGACGACCTTGACTTGGTCTGATCACGTGCTCTTTCATCGGTACCACCCGACAGGGAAGGTTATGCATGCGCGCTACCCTGGCCCGGTAGGCGGCGATAACCTTGTGAGCCCAGTTGGTTGCTTGCGCGCAGTCCCCGTTTGGGACAGTTGTTTGGTCACAACGGTGGCAGGTGTCAGGAGTGACACAGGGGCCACCCAGGGCTTGACTCCGGGGGAGGATGATTGCCGGTGGTACGATGGGAGAGTCACGGGTTAGGCGGGTTTCATTGGAGCAGCGCTGGTCCACCCGAATGGGACCACGAGGTCAGGTGCTCCATGGTGTGGGTAAAGTGCGCAACCTCTATAGAGTGTAAAATCTATTCGAATAGCTGCATCCACGGTATTGGACAACCCGTCCAGACCTCACTAGGTGGTCAACCGTAATAAGGATAATAATGATGGAAGAACTCGTCTTGTGTAGACATCAGATGATGTCAGGAATATGATATGTTAGCCATGGGATGGCTATATGATGAGTGGTCGGATGACCACATGAGTTGGATCGGATTTGGATCGGATTCAGGTTGGATCACGAGAATGTTCGGAGTATGTAATATTTACTTAATATGCTTTACCTTACTGCATTTACTTCAGTAGTTATCTTGATGGATAAGCCTGCTATAACATGATAATTGATATTGCTAGCTAGTTATGCTATGTCATGACAATTAATATTGCTCTAATAACAAGTGCATGCTTGAATACCATGGATTGCTTTGCTTGGTGTATATGTTAGTTTGGTTTGCTTGCGAGTACATTCAAAAGTACTCAGCGGCCTTCAATGTGGCCAGGTTCACATAAGGATCCGTCGTCCGTCGATGAGGAGCCGGAGCGTTCGCGGGCTAGGAGAGTAACCCAGTCAGATCCCTGTGGATTGGAGCCGCACTAGGACCATGCTGCCTTAGATAGAGCTTTTTCCGCTGCCATCACCCCTGTAAACTATCATGTAAAGACTTATATATCCATTAATAGAAATGCCTGTGTTCATGATACTTGTTGTAAACGTGCATGCCAGCTGCCATCACCCTTGCAAACTATCATGTAAAGACTTATATATCCATTAATAGAAATGCCTGTGTTCATGATACTTGTTGTAAACGTGCATGCCAAAGTGATTTCCTGGGCTGGCATGCGTGGCGACCGTCTGGCTACAGTGGTAATCAGGCGGGGCGCCACAGACAACTCATGTCTATGGTTAGGAAACCTTAACCATCTTTTATCAACGAGCTAGTCTAGTAGAGGCTCACTAGGGACACGGTACTTGTTTATGTATCCACACATGTATTTAAGTTTTCGGTCAATACAATTCTATCATGAATAATAAACTTTTATCATGAACAAGGAAATATGATAATAACCAATTTATTATTGCCTCTAGGGAATATTTCCAACAATATATACTACTTATATCCAAAATTGGGATACCACTTGCACCTTCTGTACTTACACATGAATAAGCACCATGGTATGCTTTAGTTTGCATGTGTTCGTTTGTTTTAACTTTGACTGAAACTACCTTGGTGACACTTGCATCTCCCGTGCACACACATGAATCAGCACCACACTTTGCTTCAGTTTGTGTGTGTCAATTTTTTGGTTGAACTTTGACTGAAAACCAACTGAATGACACCTGAATCTGGACATACACATGAATCAACACCACACTTGGTTCAGTTTGTATGTGTCCATTTGTTTTTTTACTTTGACTGAAACCAACTCGATGCCACTAGCATCTCTACATACATACGTATATATCAGCACCACGCTTTGGTTCAGTTTATATGTGTCAATTATTTGGATTTACTTTGACTGGAAATTTATATGAGTGACTATGATCACAGTCACAAAATAAGAGACCAATTCCTTTCTCTTTGGAACTTGCCTTAATAAAACAAACTGATTGGTAGATACAACTGTAAACGGAGCAACTATGTATTGTATGTAGCAGTAGCACTATTTAGTTCAAGCACCAACATGACAAGTTATCTACTACATTTAGATGCATGCATTGTACCACTGAACTTTGTTGCAATGCCAAGACAAATGAATTGACTCGCCATTTCTTTGCATGAAAGTGTCATATTTGCGTGAGAAATGCCTTGCATATACTAAATTATATATTTATACTAAACTTTTATATTTATTTATAACTCATTTACGAAACTATGATCGCAAATCCTATTTTTATGATAACTTAGTTGTGATAATAAACCATAATGTTATTGTATTAACTAGTGTTTTGGCAATTGTAATATCTATCATTAAAAATGTGGTTGCAATGTGCTAATTTTGAATCGGGTTTTTATTTATTACATAAGTTTTTTTATTGTGATACATTTCACCATGCATATATATAAAACTAAACCCCATACATGTGTGAGAAAAAAAACCAAAGAATTGTCATGCTTTGATAGATTAATATTAGTATTGTCATGAACATAGTGTGTTTATGTGTATGTGTGTGTGTATATATATATATATTAAACCAAAAAATATTTTAAAATATCTTCATTTAATATCTTAAGTGTATAGCTTCATAAATATCCTTAAGGTGATTTCTAGTTTATGGTAAGGTCTGCTCAAGTAAATAGGGGAACCTATGTGGTTCTAGTTTATGGTTAGGTCTGCAAACGTAAGATATCAAGCTTGCCCAAAGCACTCGTACCCATCCGCAGCTATGGTTTCTTCTTCCTCCCACCGACACTAATGCCAATCTCCCTCGTCTCCTATGGCCTAAGGTCATGGAGGCATGGTGGATCCCGGTCTTCGCCGGCGGGAGGGCTTTCTTTTTAGATGCTTTCCTGAGTATTTTCAGGGTTTGTGTCCTGCTCAGGCAGAGGAGGTGGCGGTGGCCCTCTGAAGATGGAATAAGGTTCTCCCCGCCTAGCCTCCATCCCAATGGTGCTTCCAACGTCATCGGAGGGCGTGTTGAGGTTTGTCTCCGGCAGATCTCGTGGGATTCGGCTGGCATTTGTCTTCAGTGGATCCACATGGATCTGGTATTTGTTCGTGTGTCTATAGGTTGGATCCTTCCAATCTAAGCTTCTCTTCAACGGCAGCGGTTGTTGTTCTAGTGTGCTGGTCCTACAGGGCCTCAGCACGAGACTTTTGGACTATCTACGACAATAAGTTTTGCCCGCCTCCAGTTAGCCAGGAACGATGACGGTGGCAGGCCTTCGGCTCGCTTCAGTGCTTATAATAGAATCGTCGCTAGGACAGGATCTGGAAGTATTTTTTATTATTTCTGATATTCGTTGTACTATCTTGATCTTGCAGCACACCATAAATTTTGATAATTCAAATAATCAGTGACTCCATAGTAATACTCAAACATAAAATAAAAAGGTGTGTTGTGCACCGTGACCAAGCAAGAGGATAGCACTAGTACGAGTCCAGTACATTATTTTAACCATCATCCGCATCCACATCGACACTCGTTGATCACTAAATGTGGACGTTGGCAATTAATTTCCTCAACACTATAGCTATTTACGCAAAGAAAGAGGACCCTTTGGCAAGGGTTTCCTGTGCCTCCCACCAGTGCCGCCACCTGTCTACCTCGTCTCCTGTGGTCTTAGGGTCATGGAGGCATGCACTAGTAGAAAAACGACTTTACGTGAGCCCCATTAGTCCCGGTTTGGAAACGGACCGGTACTAATGTGACCATTAGTGCCGGTTCCAATGGCTAGGGGGGCGGGAATCATTAGTCCCGGTTCGTGTTGAACCTCTAGTACTGGTTCGTGCCACGAATTGAGACTAAAGGAGTGGTGGCAGGCTGTTGTCAGGCTGGGGCCCCACGAGCACATTAAGTCTCGGTTCATGTCACGAACCGGTTCTAGAGGTGTACCTTTAGTCCCGGTTTGTATAACCAACTGGGACTAAATGTGCCTCTATATAAACCCTTCGTCGAGCCCGAGCCCATTCTCTCTATTTTCCCCTTTCATTCCTCTCCTCTGTTCTTCCCCTTTGCTCGAGCTCATCCTTCATTTTTGCCAAAAATTTGTCAAGATTTGAAGGCCCCCCATCCATCCAAGTGTTCACAAAGGTTAGCAACTTTGTCCTTTCATCTCTCATTGCTAGATTAGCTCTTGCAATACTCTATAAATATAGTGATTTGTGGGTTTTAGTTTGGGAGTAATTATATGTGGTACTTTATTTGATTTATATGCAATTTGAGCTCAAATTAACTTCTTAGTTTGCATATGTAGGTGTGGTTTACTTAGTGCCTTCCCGTCCCTGTCCTAACCACCGTCGATCGCCTGCACCGTCCCGTTGCCGGCACCACCTTGCTGAGCCTCTTGTTCTTATCCTTTTTATTAAAAAAAATCATGTTTGTGTGATTGAGATAGTTACTTGTATAATTTTCTTACCCGTACGTTGTTTGTTATACATAGTGGCATGGTTTTGATATCCGTCCCTGTCGGCCCTCGTCCGGTTTATGATTCGGATGTGGCATATTCTCTTTTATAACTATTTGTTGCATTTCGTGTTTATGACAAATTATGCCCATCAAGTTGACATAGATATTTTTATCTAGGAGGTATGTGAAACAGAAATTGCAACCGATCCTCTTGTCGAGAAGTTAAATTTAGTTGAAAAAGAAAACAAGTATTTGAAAGAAAAATTGAAAAGAATTAAAGAAGAGAAGATGAAACTGGAGTTGTATGTTGCCGATGTCATCGATGATCACAAGATCAAGATGGATGCAATGCGCTTGAAGATTAGAAAGATTAGAAAATATGCCATTGATAGTGAGGCTTGGTATCATTATGCTGTTGGATCAATTGTTACCTTAGTTGCGATCTTGATCGCATTTGTTGTTGCATTTAAATGCTTTAGCTCGAGAGTGTATGTTGTTTTATGAGAATAAGTGTGTATGAACTTGTATTAATTTGGTCTTTTCGGTGTTGTGTAATGAAGATCAGCTGGCAATGGATGTACGATGACCGATGCTCTCCCCAGTTCATTAATGGCGTGCATACTTTTCTGCTTGCGGCTGAGGCAAACAAGTGGCCGGATGGTTTTATGTATTGTCCATGTGCTGTCTGTAAGAATGATCAAAATTACTCTAACTCAAGAACCATTCACATCCACCTATTTGAGTCCGGTTTCATGTCCGGCTATAACTGTTGGACCAAGCACGGAGAAAGAGGGGTCCTAATGGAAGATAATGAAGAAGAAGAGGATGACAACAGTTATCCTGGCCATGGGTTCCCTGAATACGATGGTACAATAATGGGGGAAGAAGCTGAGCCGGCAATGCGGGAAGAAGCTGAAGAAGAGGCATCAGATGAGCCTGTTGATGATCTTGGTCGGGCCATTGCCGATGCAAAGAGAAACTGCGCAAGTGAAAAGGAGAAGCTGAAATTGCAGCGCATGTTAGAGGATCACAAGAAATTGTTGTACCCAAATTGCGAAGATGACAAGAAAAAGATGGGCACCACACTGGAATTGCTGCAATGGAAGGCAGAGAATGGTGTATCTGACAAGGGATTTGAAAAGTTGCTGATAATGTTAAAGAAGATGCTTCCAAAGGACAACGAATTGCCCGACAGTATGTACGAAGCAAAGAAGGCTATCTGCCCTCTAGGATTAGAGGTGCAGAAGATACACGCATGCCCTAATGACTGCATCCTCTACTGCGGTGAGTACGAGGATTTGAATGCATGCCCGGTATGTGGTCCATTGCGCTATAAGATCAGCCGCGATGACCCTGGTGATGTTGAGGGTGAGCGCCCCAGGAAGAAGATTCATGCCAAGGTGATGTGGTATTCTCCTATAATACCATGGTTGAAACGTCTGTTAAGAAACAAAGAGCATGCCAAGTTGACGTGATGGCACAAAGAAGACTGTAAGAAAGACGGGAAGTTGAGAGTACCCGCTGACGGGTCGCAGTGGAGAAAAATCGAGAGAAAATGGGAGGACTTTGCAGATGACGCAAGGAACGTATGGTTTGGTTTAAGTGCAGATGGCATTAATCCTTTTGGGGAGCAGAGCAGCAATCATAGCACTTGGCCTGTGACTCTATGTATGTATAAACTTCCTCCTTGGTTGTGCATGAAGTGGAAGTTCATTATGATGCCAGTGCTCATCCAAGGCCCTAAGCAACCGGCAAGGACATTGATGTGTACCTAAGGCCATTAGTTGAAGAACTCTTACAGCTGTGGAATGAAAAAGGTGTACGTGCATGGGACGACCACAAACAGGAGGAATTTGACCTACATGCATTGTTGTTTGTAACCATCAATGATTGGCCTGCTCTCAGTAACCTTTCAGGACAGACAAACAAGGGATACCATGCATGCACGCACTATTTAGATGATAACGATAGTATATATTTGGATGAATGCAAGAAGAATGTGTACCTGGGACATCGTCGATTTCTTTCGAGCAGGCATCCCTGTCGAAAGAAAGGCAAGCATTTCAAAGGTGAGGCAGGATCACCGGAAGAAGCCTCGCCACCGTACTGGTGATCATATACTTGACATGGTCAAGGATTTAAAAGTAATCTTTGGAAAGGGTCCTGGCGGACAATCTGTTCCGAATGACGCTGACGGACGCGCACCCATGTGGAAGAAGAAATCTATATTTTGAGACCTGCCCTATTGGAAAAACCTAGAGGTCCGCTCTGCAATCAACGTGCTGCACGTGACGAAGAATCTTTGCGTGAACCTGCTAGGCTTCTTGGGCATGTATGGGAAGACAAAAGATACACCGGAGGCACGGGAGGACCTGCAACGTATGCACGGAAAAGACGGCATACATCAGGGTCATGCCAGCTATGCTCTTACCAAAGAAGAGAAGGAAATCTTCTTTGAATGCCTGCTTAGTATGAAGGTCCCGTCTGGCTTCTCGTCGAATATAAAGGGAATAATAAATATGGCAGAGAAAAAGTTCCAGAACCTAAAGTCTCATGACTGCCACGTGATTATGATGCAACTGCTTCCGGTTGCATTGAGGGGGCTTCTACCAGAAAATGTTCGATTAGCCATTGTGAAGCTATGTGCATTCCTCAATGCAATCTCTCAGAAGGTAATCGATCCAGAAATCATACCAAGGTTAGAGAATGATTTGGTGCAATGTCTTGTCAGTTTCGAGTTGGTGTTCCCACCATCCTTCTTCAATATCATGACGCACGTCCTACTTCACCTAGTCGAAGAGATTCCCATTATGGGTTCTGTATTTCTACACAATATGTTCCCCTTTGAGAGGTTCATGGGAGTCTTAAAGAAATATGTTCATAATCGTGCTAGGCCAGAAGGAAGCATCTCCAAGGGCCATGAAAATGAGGAGGTCATTGAGTTTTGTGTTGACTTTATTCCTGACCTTAAGCCGATTGGTGTTCCTGAATCGCGGCATGAGGGCAGACTGGGTTGAAAAGGCACGCTAGGACCAAAATCAATAATATGTATGGACGGGCATTCTTGGGCGCAAGCACACTACACAGTTCTACAAAATTGCTCCTTGGTGGCTCCGTATATCGAGGAACACAAGAATATTCTACGCTCCAAACAACCGGAGCGGTCTGACGACTGGATTACACGTGAACAAACGGGGACTTTCGCCGATTGGTTGCAGACATGTCTCATGCATGATGACGCTGTTGAAGATGAGCTGTACTTGTTGTCCCAGTTACCATCTTCGAATATATTGACTTTCAAAAGGTACGAGATAAATGGGAATACATTTTACATGATCGCCCAAGATAAAAAGAGCACCAACCAAAACAGTGGTGTCCGCTTTGATGCAGTAAACACCAATAGGCCAAAGGACACATATTATGGTTACATAGAGGAGATATGGGAACTTGACTATGGACGTGGTTTGAAGGTCCCTTTGTTTCTGTGCAAATGGGTCAATCTGACAAGAGGCGGGGTAAAGGAAGACCCGCAGTACGGAATGACAACAGTGGATCTCAACAATCTTGCGTACGCAGATGAACCATTCGTCCTAGCCAATGATGTGGCGCAGGTTTTCGATGTGAAGGACATGTCTACCAAGCCGAGAAAAAGATAAGATAAGGAAGCGAATACATCATACGATGAGCCAAAGCGCCACATAGTTCTTTCAGGGACAAGAAACATCGTGGGAGTGGAGGACAAGACAGACATGTCAGAAGATTATGAAAAGTTTCATGAAATTGCTCCATTCACAGTGAATATTGACCCGAGCATCCAGTTAAATGATGAAGATTGTCCATGGTTACGGCGCAAAGGGACACACGCGAAGAAAAAGTTTTATACCCAAAGATCCCACTCTGGGATGTGACCGGCTTCACTGTCATCACTTTCTTCTCTAGTGAGTTTCCGGACTTATATATCCGGAAAGTCCCACTTTGGACATACCAGAGGGAATCTTTGTAATAGTTAGGGTACTTATGTGTTTTGGCATTTGAAACGCGAAGAAATATTATGTACAAACAAATTATTTTAAGCATTATATATGACTTCATTTGCTATTTTTTTTGAGCTAAATGACCCTGAAATTGAAAAGCACTACAAATGAATGCAAGACAGAACAGTCTGTAAAGAATGCAAGAAGATCCATACTTCTCTAACTCCAAAAATTCTGGAAAAAAAAACCACACTATAGGAAATTTGTTGTTGCTTACTTTTTTTTGAGCTAAATGGCCCTAAAATTGAAAAGCACTACAAATGAAGTCTGAAAAGGTTGAAAGTTGGCATGGTATCATCACTTCACCCACATAGCATGTGCAAAAAAGTTGAGAGGGTTACAGCAAAAACTGGATGCACTTCGTGTACAAAATGGACAATCTCTTTCGAAGTATCAGGGTTTCGGACGAAAACTCAACTGTTACAAAGGCATTTCATTTTTTTAAACTTATTTCAACTCCAAACTTTTTGTGCATTCAGTATGCACCATTCAAAGCCACATCATCAATTTTCAACCCTTTGTGACTTCATTTGCTATTTTTCATGCATTTTACTAAATTTTTTTGAGCTAAATGACCCTGAAATTGAAAAGCACTACAAATGATCTCTAAAAAGATTGAAAGTTGGCATGGCATCATCATTTCACCCACATAGCATGTGCTAAAAAGTTGAGAGGGTTAAGGCAAAAACTGGATGCACTTCGTGTACAAAATGGACAATCTCTTTCGAAGTATCATGGTTTCGGACGAAAACTCATCTGTAACAAAGGCATTTCATTTTTTTTAACTTATTTCAACTCCAGACTTTTTGTGCATTCAACATGCACCATTCAAAGCCACGTCATAAATTTTCAACCCTTTCTGCTTCGTTTGCTATTTTTCATGCATTTACTGATTTTTTTGAGCTAAATGACCCTGAAATTGAAAAGCACTACAAATGAACTCTGAAAAGGTTGAAAGTTGGCATGGTATCATCATTTCACCCACATAGCATGTGCTAAAAGTTGGAGGGTTAGGCAAAAACTGGATGCACTTGTGTACAAAATGGACAATCTTCTTGCAAGTATCAGGTTTCGGACGAAAACTCATCTGTTACAAAGGCATTTCATTTTTTTTAACTTATTTCAACTCCAGACTTTTTGTGCATTTAGTATGCACCATTCAAAGCCATGTCATCAATTTTCAACCCTTTCTGACTTCATTTGCTATTTTTCATGCATTTACTGATTTTTTTTGAGCTAAATGACCCTGAAATTGAAAAGCACTACAAATGAACTCTGAAAAGGTTGGAAGTTGGCATGGCATCATCATTTCACCCACATAGCATGTGCTAAAAAGTTGAGAGGGTTACGGCAAAAACTGGATGCACTTCGTGTACAAAATGGACAATCTCTTTCGAAGTATCAGGGTTTCGGACGAAAACTCATATGTTACAAAGGCATTTCAATTTTTTAAATAATCTAAGAATTACCAAATTGAATAATGATAAAACACACTAATATTAAATAACAAAAACCAGAATCACTGAAAAATCTTTTTTTAAATAAAGTTATTCACAAACTAGTGATTCACATAAATTTCAAATAATTCAAATTTAAACTATCCAAATTCGAAAACTACTGGCACTAACAGAAAGTTTATAATTTTTGTGACCTAAAGAAAAACGATTCACTAAAAAAACTCTAAATAAAGCAAAAAAACTCAGAAACAAAAGAAAATAAATAAAGCAGAAAACAAAAGAAAGGAAAATAAATAAATAAATGCCTGCCTACTGGGCCGCCACGGCCTGCATACGACTAGAAACCCAACCTCTAGTTGGGCCCGGATGCAGGCCCGCGCGGCCCAATAGGCCTCACAGGGCAGCACAGGTATGGTAGGCCCACAAAGGCCTGCTTAGAGAGGAGTTCAATACAGATGCAGCGGCGGGCTTATAAACCGCTCCGAGCCCCCTTCGCTTGGCGAGTTGGGACTAAACATCGACGCGCACCTCGCCTGCCAGCACACTACCTTTAGTCGCGGTTGGTGGCTCCAACCCGGACTAAAGGCCGGTTGGTGGCTCCAACCGGGACTAAAGGCCCCCCTTTAGTCCGGTTGGAGCCACCAACCGCGACTAAAGGCCTGGCTTCCCGCCGCTTGGCCTGGCCAAAATTCACCTTTAATCCCAGTTGGTGGCTCCAACCGGGACTAAAGGTCTCCGCGTATATAAACAACACTTGAAATTTTTTCACCTTTCTCTGCTTCTTCGACCACTACAGAGGAGATCGTCGCGCTGCCAGGTTGCCGCCGTACGCGCCTGCCCCGACGCCGTCTCGCCTCCCCCGACGCTGGAGCTCGCCGCCGCCCCCGACGCCGGCCGCCCGCGCCTCCTCCCCGATCCCCGACGCCGGACAAGCCCTCCTCCCCGAGCCCCGACACCGCCCGCACGCTCCTCCCCGATCTCCTCGCCGCGCCGCCTACCCCGCCGCCGTCGCCGCCCCCGACGCACCGCCCACGCCGACCGCACCCGCCTCCGGCCCCGATCGAACCTTGTCGTCGCCTCGACCCCCCGGTGTGAGCAATTTTGACATTTTTCAGAAGAATTTTGACATTTTTTCACAAGATGATTAGATGCTTAGTTATAGTATTAATTAGTATGTATGTATAGCAATTTTGACATTTTTCAGAGGAATTTTGACATTTTTTTTCACTAGATGATTAGATGTATAGAAAAAAGTTGAGGAATTTTGATATTTGAGGAATTAATTAGTATAATGTATGTATAGAAATTTTAAGGAATTTTGACATTTTGATCCAATGTATAGAATACAATGTATAGAAAAAAGTTGATGAATTTTGACATTTGATCCAATGTATAGCAATTAGTATATGTATGTATACAATGTATAGAAAACATTTGAGCAATTTTGACCAAGCATAGAAAAAATTTGCATAGATAAAAGTTGCATATTTTAATGTTGTATTTGCAAAAGGTTGTTATGTATTTGCAAAATCAAGTGAAAAGAATTAAAAAAATCACAATCAAGCATTTAAAAAATGTTAAATTTGCATAGAATTTGTTCTCGATGTCTACGATGCCCGGCCCGCATCCTCGTCGTCGACTCATTCGCGACGACGTCATGCTTCAGAGGCGCCATGTCTGGGACTGGGCTCCACCGGGCTGGCACTGGGAGGTGCTACCTTCCGGGGCACGTAGCTTGGTGAGGAACCGGGCTCCCGTCGCCGACCCGGAGCTTCTTTGGTGGCGGTCGCGTGGGCCACTTTCGGTGCGGAGGCAGCCGGCCCACGCGGAGGTGGTACGTCGCCGTGTCAGGGAGGAGGACGAGCACGTCCGTCGCAACATGGTTGTGTTGGACGTCAGGTTCTCCAATACCTGGCAGGTTCTTCAAGGATCTCACCCGAGCTATGTTCGGTGTCCACCGCCCGCGCCTCAGGAATCGCGAGTAAACTAGATTATTCGATAATATTCGATCTGTATTAGCTAGTGATGTATTCGAGACAATATTCGAGACGATGTATTCGAGATTATATTATTCGATAATATTCGAGAAATGTATTCGAGATTATATTATTCGATCATATTAAAGACGATGTATTCAAGATTATATTCGATGATGCATATTATCTGGATTATTCGAGATGTATATATTAGTGATATTATTCGAGATGCATATTATCTACTATGATTCAGTTTTTCCTTATTGATTGCATGCATTCTAATTTGAATACTAAATTGTTTTATCTTTCTTCTGGATTAGTGATGTCTACTACGCAACCTTCTTCTTGTAGACATTGTTGGGCCTCCAAGTGCAGAGTTTTGTAGGACAGTAGCAAATTTTCCTCAAGTGGATGACCTAAGGTTTATCAATCCGTGGGAGGCGTAGGATGAAGATGGTCTCTCTCAAACAACCCTGCAACCAAATAACAAAGAGTCTCTTGTGTCCCCAACACACCCAATACAATGGTAAATTGTATAGGTGCACTAGTTCGGCGAAGAGATGGTGATACAAGTGCAATATGGATGGTAGATATAGGTTTTTGTAATCTGAAAATATAAAAACAGAAAGGTAACTAGTAACAAAAGTGAGCAAAAATGGTATTGCAATGCTTCGAAACAAGGCCTAGGGTTCATACTTTCACTAGTGCAAGCTCTCTCAACAATGATAACATAATTAGATCATATGACAATCCCTCAACGTGCAACAAAGAGTCACTCCAAAGTCACTAATAGCGGAAAATAAACGAAAAGATTATTGTAGGGTACGAAACCACCTCAAAGTTATTCTTTCTGATCAATCTATTGAGCTATTCCTATAAGTGTCACAAACAGCCCTAGAGTTCGTACTAAAATAACACCTTAAGACACACATCAACCAAAAACCCTAATGTCACGTAGATACTCCAATGTCACCATAAGTATCCGCGGGTTTGATTATACGATATGCATCACACAATCTCATATTCATCTATTCAAACCAACACAAAGAACTTCAAAGAGTGCCCCAAAGTTTCTACCGGAGAGTCAAGACGAAAACGTGTCCCAACCCCTATGCATAAGTTCACAAGGTCAGAGAACCCGCAAGTTGATCACCAAAACATACATCTAGTGGATCACGTGAATATCCCATTGTCACCACAGATAAGCACATGCAAGACATACATCAAGTGTTCTCAAATCCTTAAAGACTCAATCCGATAAGATAACTTCAAAGGGAAAAATCAATCCATTACAAGAAGGTAGAGGGGGAGAAACATCATAAGATCCAACTATAATAGCAAAGCTCACGGTACATCAAGATCGTGCCAAATCAAGAACAAGAGAGAGAGAGAGAGAGATCAAACACACAGCTACTGGTACATACACTCAGCCCCGAGGGTGAACTACTCCCTCCTCGTCATGAAGACCGCCGGGATGATGAAGATGGCCACCGGTGATGGTTTCCCCCTCAGGCAGGGTGCCGAAACGGGCTCCCGATTGGTTTTTGGTGGCTACAGAGGCTTGCGGCGGCGGAACTCCCGATCTAGGTTTTTTTCTGGGGTTTTTGGGATTTATAAGAGGGGTTGGCGTCGGGGACAAGTCAAGGGGGCCCACGAGGCGACGACAAGGACGGGGGGCGCGCCCTAGGGGGGCGCCCTCCACCCTTGTGGTGGCCTCGGGACTCCTCTCTGATATCTTTTTGTTCCAGTATTATTCATATTTTCCAAAAATATTCTCCGTAAAATTTCAGGCCAATTGGACTCCGTTTGATATTCCTTTTCTGCGAAACTCAAAAACAAGGAAAAAAACAGAAACTGGCACTGGGCTCTAGGTTAATAGGTTAGTCCCAAAAATCATACAAAATAGCATATAAATGCATATAAAACATCCAAGATGGATAATATAATAGCATGGAACAATCTAAAATTATAGATACGTTGGAGACGTATCAATTAGTTAAATAAAAGCTCTGGACAATACCGGCAGAGAAGGAGGAGAATATGTTCGACATCATACGCTCCCCGAGCCCAGATGAGAATGAAGAAGATGACGGCTCGCAATGTCTGAACAGTACCGGTGAGGGTATGATATTTGATGAAGACGAAAGAATAGATGAAGTCCACAACAATAATGACGAAGGAAATGTTCTTAAAATAACAAAGACCGACGAGGTATATTTATATAAGGCATATGCATGGTGATCATCACATGTTTTAATTCATTTGCATATATATTAACGAATCGATCTTTCTTTTTTTAGCCCTCCGGATCGAGCAAATCTTCTACAAGCGGTAGGGTAGTTCGAGGCCCGGCCAATAAGTTGCAGGCTGGCGTAAAGTACAACATCGATGCCATCACACCTAATGGCGAACCGCTTGAACCTAACAAGAATGCGAACAAGTTCATTCGTCAATGCGGAATTATTGTCAGGGACCAAATCCCGATCTCCGTTCAAGAATGGAAAAAGGCAGCAAAGGAAGATCCAGAAGTTACTTTTATCGACCAAAGAGCAAAAGATCTGCTTTGGGAATTGCTCATGTCACATTTCACCCTACCAGATCATTTGACAGATGCAGATCTGGAGAAAGTCAAGAAGAATGCTCTTAAGAATATGGCGATAGCATTAAGCAACCACAAGCAAAATATATGGGTCGGGTACAAATGTCTACTACGCAACTTTATTCGTGTAGACTCGTGTTGGGCCTCCAAGCGCAGAGTTTTGTAGGACCAGTAGCAATTTTCCCTCAAGTGGATGACCTCAGGTTTATCAATCCGTGGGAGGTGTAGGATGAAGATGGTCTCTCTCAAAGAACCCTGCAACCAAATAATAAAAAGTCTCTTGTGTCCCCAACACACCCAATACAATGGCAAATTGTATAGGTGCACTAGTTCGGCGAAGAGATGGTGATAAAAGTGTGATATGGATGGTAGAAATATATTTTTATAATCTGAATAAATAAAAACAGCAAGGTAGCAAGTGATAAAACGGAGCACAAACGGTATTGCAGTGCTTGAAAACAAGGCCTAGGGTCCGTACTTTCGCTAGAGCAATCTCTCAACAATGCTAATATAATTGGATCATATAACCATCCCTCAACGTGCGATGAAGAATCACTCCAAAGTTCCTATCTAGCAGAGAACAAAAGAATAAATTGTTTGTAGGGTACGAAACCACCTCAAAGCTATTCTTTTCGATCGATCTATCCAAGAGTTCGTACTAAAATAACACCAAAGCAAATTCAGATTTGTAATGCTCAATCCAACACAAAGAACCTCAAGGAGTGCCCCAAGATTTCAACCGGAGAAACAAAGACAAGAACGTGCATCAACCCCTATGCATAGATTACCCTAATTTCACCTCGGGAATCCGTGAGTTGAGTGCCAAAACATATTTCAAGTGAATCAATATAATACCCCATTGTCACCACGGGTATTCGTATGCAAGACATATATCAAGTGCTCTCAAATCCACAAAAGTATTCAATCCGATAAAACGAAATCTCAAAGGGAAAACTCAATTCATCACAACAAGATAGAGAGGGGAAAACACCATATGATCTGACTATATTAACAAAGCCCGCGATACATCAAGATTATGCATCTCAAGAACACGAGAGAGAGAGAGAGAGAGATTAAACACATAGCTACTGGTACAACCCCTCAGCCCCGAGGGTGGACTACTCCCTCCTCATCGTGGTGGTCGCCGGGATGATGAAGATGGCCACCGGTGATGATCTCCCCCTCCGGCAGGGTGCCGGAACAGGGTCTAGATTGGATCTCGTGGATACAGAGGCCTTGCGGTGGCAGAACTTCTGATCTAGGGTTTCCCTGAGGGTTTTTGGAATATTTGGGAATTTATAGGGCGAAGAGGCGGTGCGGGAGGCCATCGAGGTGGGCACAACCCACCGGGGCGCGCCTGGGGGCCCAGGCGCGCCCTGGTGGGTTGTGCCCCCCTTGGAGCACCCCCCAGGTGTTGCTCTGGCCCATTGGATGTCTTCTGGTCCATAAAAAATCCACAAAAATGTTTCGCTGCATTTGGACTCCGTTTGATATTGATTTTCTGCGATGTAAAAAACAAGCAAAAACATCAACTGGCACTGGGCACTATGTCAATAGGTTAGTCCCAAAAAAAATGATATAAAGTTGCTATAAAACGATTGTAAAACATCCAAGAATGATAATATAGCAGCATGAATACTTCATAAATTATAGATACGTTGGAGATGTATCAAGTACGTCAAAGCAGGAAAGCAGACTCCAGAATTCAAGGGAACACTGGAGAAGGCAAGAAATCACTGGGATGCTATCATGAAGTTCAAGGAATCGGAAATAGCTCAGGAACGGTCCAGAATAAACAAGATTAATGCTGCGAAAAAGAAGTGGCACCATAATCTGGGGCCAGGTGGCTACCAGGTGGCCCGGCCTAAGTGGGATCTCGTTGAGCAAGAGATGATTGCTGCAGGGGTCACTCCAGTTACATTGAGCTGCCCCCCCCCCCCCCCACAGGTAGGACTGGTTTTATGCGCATCATGGGGGGAAGTTGGACCCAAAGACAGGGCTGGTTTTGGAGCGGGCAAGTCTTAAAGAAGCCTCCGACGGTTTACTTGTTGCAATAGAAGAGGCTCGAACGGGGGTGTTCACGCCCAACAGAGAGAACGACGAGCTTACGCGCGCACTGAAGAATCCTGAACACCCGGGAAGAACACGAGGCAAAGGCGTTGTTCCATGGTTTGAGGGGTTTGTGGATTGGAACGACACTTAAAGAAGCCGTGCGAGAAAGAGGCAGCAAGAGGAGGAGAAGAGGAAGCTGGAGGAGGAGAAGAGGAAGGAGGAAGCAGACCACCTTCAACTGGTAGAATCAAAGCACGTGGAGTTGGAACGCGCTTTCAGGCGGCAGCAGGAGCAGATCGACTCACTTAGCGAGGAAAGGGCGTCTCAGCGGCAGCAGCAAGCAGATCCAGCATTGGATAGCACCATCCCATCTATACCGAGAAGCAACGTGGGTTCCACCCAGGCCGATGATGCACTGCTATCTAGATACCCTGTGGATGATATCAAAGATAGGACTACTTGTGAGCTACACATGAAAGTGAAGAACATATCCATGAAGGTGGCGGACGGCTATGCTTTAACAAATCCCCCTGAAGCAACCTTCCATTGCAATCCGACTCCAGCTGGCTATGCTCGTGTCGGGGCTGATGAAGTGATGACAGGATATTACGGGCTAGAGCTTGACATTCCTGGAGGTGACGAGGAGCTCACAATGGGAGAGGCCGTACATCGTATAATTCTATGGAAAAAGGATTGCATCATCTTTCCAAGGCCACCGACTCCTGCTCCAACAAGTCCGCTACGTCAGTCGACTCCTGCTCCTCCAAGTCCGGCGCCGCGTCAGTCGACTCCTGCTCCTCCAAGTCCGCCACCGCGTCAGCCGACTCCTCCTCCTCCAAGTCCGGCACTGCATCAGCCGACTCCTCCTCCAAGTCCGGCACCGCGTCAGCCATCTCCGCCGCCTCAGCGGGCTCCGCCTCCTCAGCAACAGCGGAAGAGAGGCACCGCAGCTACGGCGGCTAGCGGTACAACAGGAGGCAAGAAATTCAGATATGATCCAAGCCTCAAGCCTCTTTCGAAGTTGCCTTACGAATATACTGAGGAGGAAAACACGGCCGTAGTGGATGCCCAAGTGAAGGCCCATTTTGCACCGAACCCCCCCCCCCCCCCCCCCCCCCCCCCCGCCGCCGCCGCCAAAGGATAAAGTACCTGAGAAAGTGGTACAACACTTTATTGATAATGCTCAACCGGCTGTGAAGCAAAAGGATTCAGACTATGAGCGCTCTATCAAGAAGTTATATCGTGCACAAAAAGA
This sequence comes from Thinopyrum elongatum, assembly GCA_011799875.1. Taxonomy (NCBI): domain Eukaryota; kingdom Viridiplantae; phylum Streptophyta; class Magnoliopsida; order Poales; family Poaceae; genus Thinopyrum; species Thinopyrum elongatum. Next base: position 12,751,770 of record CM022299.1, read on the forward strand.
GAAGGAGTCGAGCTCGAGCTTGAGCCAAGCAGCTGGTAAAAAAAAGGGGAAAATTGTTCCCCAGCTGGGAGAACAGGCAGTGCAATCGATCGCCCCGCTCATTGTACAACCACATGTGAGTACCGCCGATCATCTGGTAATAACCGACGATCATATAAGGCAGGCTAAAGAGGCCGGTGTCACTATTGAACAACTCCTAGGCATCGAGGAACTCCACGGGTTTAAAGAGGAGGAAATAAGATGGAAATTTGTCCCCGGCCAACCAATGGTCAAGCCCGAGGAGATCCCGCTTCTATCAACGAGAATGCACACATTGCATGAGGGGTACCTGAGAGAAGTAAACAACGGGCGAGAGTGCCTCATGGTGAAAGTCAAGGAAGAGCATTACTTCCATGCAAAAGATTTGCGGGTTGAGTTTCAAGAAATGTTTCAGTTATTCAATCAAGACACACTCGACAAATCTATCGTCAGTTGCTATTGTCTGTAAGTGATTTCTTTCTGTAATTTAAGTCTCTAGCTAGCTGTGCTCGTTCATTACCTATAATTATCCTCACTATATTCTTTTCTGTGGTATTATGCAGATTGAAAATGTATGAAATGAAAAGAGGTGGACGCTATGGCATTGGGTTCATTAATCAAGAGACATGGTCACAAGAATGGTCGAGAAAAGACACAGAGAGAAGCTTGCTACAGTTTTTGAAGCGACTAAATACCCAACCAGAAATACTACTTCCTTACAACTTCGGGTGAGTGTTACTATATCTTGTACTACAAATTATATTTTTGCTTAGTAGATGTTAATAAGTGTAGTTGATGAGTTATGCACATGCTCGCTTAATTATACAAACGTGTGCGCATGCAGTTTCCACTGGATCTTGTTAATCATTGAAGTTGACGAGGGAAAAGTTCAAGTACTGGACTCACTATATAAAGATACTAATGAATACTCAATCGTGAGGGGGATGGTCGACAGGTAATTTCAATCATTATCGCACTATGTCGGCCTCTTTAGTTCATTTCCTGATATCAACTAATTAATAACTTATTTATTCATTTTCTTTGCCGGCGGGCAGGGCTTGGCAAAAGTTCATCAAAGAGGTTAAAGGCGAATGGAAACAACAGCTGAAATGGGTGCGACCCGAGGTAATTAAGTAATACTAGCTACGTCTGCGCATCTCTTTAATTCTACTTTGATCAATACCATTATCATGCTTGATTAATTATTATCTGATTGAATTATATACTCGTAAAGTGCATGAGGCAGGCGCCGGGGAATAATTTATGTGCGTACTACGTTTGCGAGAACATTCGCATGATGGCGTCCGAAAGGAGCACATCTGCAAGACATCTTTGGGTACGATTGCCGTAACACAATTCACAATTTTTTTATCATGATCTAATATATATACACACAACTAATACATTCATATTGATCTCCTTCTTTAAAGATGATGGAGATGCGGGATAAGTTCCTACCAACGGATCGCGTACGAGCAATTCAAGAGGAAATAGCAGGATTTTTGCTCGACCAGGTCATAGATCCCAAAGAAGAATACCATTACACCTAATGCCTGCATGTAATGATCTGCAAATTGTAGAAGAAATTGTATATACCAAATTGTATATACATATATATGTGTATATGAATGGTCGTATGAGAAATTCGATGATATATATATGATCGATTCTACGAGAAATTCTATATATATATATATATATATATATATGCATAACATGTACAGTATGTAGTAGCGTAAAATATGTTTGAAATGAAAAAGAATTAAATAGAAAACACAAAATTAAAAGGAAAAATAAACCATAATTCATAAACCCCTAATCCTTTTAGTCCCGGTTGGCGTGCCACGTGGTGGGCCTTTGGTCCCGTGCCGTGTTGAACCGGAACTAAAGGGGGGCTTTAGTCCCCACCCTTTAGTGCCGGTTGCTGAACTAGCACTAAAGGCCCTTACGAACCGGCACTAAAGCCTGATTCTGCACTAGTGATGGTGGATCCCGGCCCTTGCCGGCGGGAGGTCTTTGTCTTTTCATGTTTTTTTGAGTTTTGTTAGGGTTTGCGTCATGCTCACAGAGGCGAGGCGGCAGCGGCTATATGAAGATGGAATAAGATTCTCTCAGCCTTGTCCCTGTTCCGGTGGTGTTTCTAGCATCGTCGGAGGGTGTGTGGAGGTTTGTCTCCAGCGGATCTCGCAGGATTCGGTCGGCGTTTGTCTTTGGTGGATCCACGTGGATCTTGTCTTCGTTCGTCTGTGTTCGCGTGTCTACAGGTTGGATCCTTCCGATTTACACTTCTCTTCATCGGTGGCGGTTGTTGTTCTAGTGCGCTGGTCCTATGGGGCCTTAGCATGACGACTTCCCGACTGTCTACTACAACAAGGTTTGCCCGACTCCGATAAGGGAGGGGCGAAGACGGCGGTGCGCCTTCGGCTCGCTCTAGTGCTAGTAGTCGTCGCTAGGTGTTCTACGGACCTAGATGTATTTTTTTTACTTCTGGTGTTCTTTGTACTATCTTGACAGTTGATGAATAGACTGGAAGTTAGAGCATCTCCAACAGCCGCGCTGGAAAATTTGGGTTTTTAGCGCGCGCGCAACCGCTCCGGGAGCTCCAGCGGAGGTGCAATAACCGCGCCCGCGGCATAAGTAGTTCAGCGCGTGGTCCGAAACGCCATCGCGCGCCGTTTATTTGCTGCGCCCGCTTCCGCGCGCTGCACACTTGAGCACCCGCGCCGCACCCTCTTCTCCGCACCGCTTTTGCCCTCCCCCCCCCCCCCCCCCCCCCCGCGCCGCCGCCGGCGAATTTGCCCGATGGACGGACGCGCCGACACCCTCCTTACCCCTTCCTACACCCGCGACCCCTCCACCGCCGCCGCCACAAACCCTAGCGCGGGGAGCTTTGGCTTCGTCTCTGCCGGTGCTCCTCCAAGCACCGGCATCGCGCGCGGCCTTTTCATGCCGCCACGGACGACCTCGGCGTTGGGTAGCGTCGCGCCGGCGCCCACCGTGAAGCCACGTGCCCCCCTCTCGAAGCTCCCAAATGCGGCGCCGGTGAAGAAGGGCAAGGTGTCCGCGAAGAAAAGCAAGGCGGTGAAATATCATCATATTGTCTCCAAAATGCAACATATGGCAAGCGCCGGCTGCTCACACGCGCTGCAGTTTAGCGCGTCTATTGGAGCGGCTCGGGCGCGCTATATTTTGCAGCGGCCGCTGGAGCCAGCGCATCGCGGCGCGCAAAAGCTGGCGATTCCGGCGTTGCATACTGTTTTTTAGCTCGCCGCGCATTGCGCGTCTGTTGAAGATGCTCTTATCGTCGCAAAAAAAATAAAATACTGTAGCTAGTTTCACCTTGGAAAAAAAAAAGCTAGTTACATGTTGCTATAGTTTATTACACAAGGGGGTTTGCGAGCATGTTTTGGAATAAGCTCCTTCATAATAGACGGGCAACTTCTTACTAGATGCTCAAAGTCAGAACTCCGTGTGATCAAATCCAGGCTATTGTTACTGGACTCGAGGAATCTGAAGCATTCCTCCTTGAGTGCAGGACAAGCATGTTGCTCGGGGCATTCCCTATTTGGCGCTGCAGGCGCCCGTTACAGGCCATTTTTGCTAACGGGCACCTGCACGAAATACTCCCTCCCGCGACTGGGCCGGCCATTTTTGCTAACAGGTGCGATCGTAGGGATTCGAATTAGAGACCTTTTTATTCAGAGCAACGCGTAGCAACCACTAGGCCACCTCGATTGATTGTTTAGACTCACAACATTTTTCTCATTTATCCTCCACAGTTCGCGGAACTATATTCTTTTTTTTTCCTTTTTTCTTTTTTCTGGGAACTGTTTTGTTCAGCTTTTTTCTCATTATTTTTCTTTTTGCAAAATGCGTGAACTTTTTATTCAAATTCGTTAATTTTTTATCAAAATCAATGAACATTTCTTCAAGATCGATGAACGCTTTTTCGAAATCGATGAACATTTTTTCGAAATCAATGAAAATTTTTACAAACTCGACGAAATTTTTCAAAACCAATGAACTTTTTTCCAAATTCAGTGAACGTTTTTCAATGTCGATGAAATTTTTTTCAAAATCGATGAACTAATTTTCAAATTCATGATTTTTTTTCCAAAATCAGTGAACTTTTTTCAAAATTGATGTGCTTTCTTTCATTATTGATGAATTTTTTCAAAATCGATGAACTTTTTTAAAAATTCAATGAACTTTTTTCAAATTCAATGAACTTTTTTTAATTCGATCAAGTGCTTGAAATTTTGTTTTTTTATAAAAATTGGTGAACTTTTCTCAAATTCGATGAACTCTTTTTAAAATTCATGAAATTTTTCATTTTTCTTATTTTTTTCAATTACAAACCTTTTTGAAATTTGTTTATTTCTTTCAATTCGTGTTTTTTGCGAATGCTTTTTCAAATTTATGTTTTCTTTATTCAAATATAATTATAGTGAGTATATAATACTAATATATGTTTTTTTTTGTACTTAAGGAATGGTTAAATAAGATCTGTTTCCATTAGTAATCAACAAGCTGAGAATGTCCTAGTGGTTAACGCTGGTGGGCATTTACATTCACGTTCAGAGTTCGATTCACGGTTCTCCTGATTTAAATGGAAAGTTTTTAGCGCCACTTGGCGCGCTCCCAGCCGCCCCGCCACGTGTCGCGCTCTGGATGCTCCCTCCGAATTTTGTTTTTTTTATTTTTCCGCACGCGTTTTCAGCTTTTTAAAAGGTTTTTTTGGGGGGTTTTCGACGTGTCGGTTTTCCATCGGTCTTTCCGAACTTTTCGACAAAAAGAAATTTATGATTTTTTTTACGCGAAAAAATGCGCTTTTTTTTCCTTTCGCGAGAGCCACGGTTTTGCTTCCGCGAGAGGCACGGTTTTGTTTTCACGAGAGTCACGGCCGTGCCTCTCGAAAACGGAAAAATAAACATGTTTTTTGTTTTTTTTTCTTCCGCGAGAGGCACGGTTTTGCTTCCGAGAGAGGCACGGTTGTGCTTTTGTGAGAGTCACGGCCGTGCCTCTCAAAAATGGAAAAAAACGTGTTTTCTGTTTTTTTTTCCTTTCGCGAGAGGCACGGTTTTGCTTCCGCGAGAGGCACGGTTGTGCTTTCACGAGAGGCACGGCCGTGCCTCTCGGAAACGGAAAAAAAATGTGTTTTCTATTTTTTTTCTTCCGCGAGAGGCATGGTTTTGCTTCCGCGAGAGGCACGGTTGTGCTTTCGCGAGAGGCACGGCCGTGCCTCCTCGGAAACGGGAAAAAATCGCGTTTTCACTTTTTTTTTCTTCCGCAAGATGCACGGTTTTGCTTCCGCGAGAGGCACGCCTGTGATTTCGCGAGAGGCACGGGCGTGCCTCTTTCGGAAAGGGAAAAAACCCGTGCTCCCGGTTCGGTTTTTTAGTCCGGTTTTTTTCGTGAAAAAAAAGTTCGTCAAAACCTATCAACATGGGATCTAGTTTTGAAGATCTCGACGCGAGGAATCCAACGGTGAAAACAGTTCGAGATTTGGATGCACGGTTTAAGAGATAAAACGTTTTGAATAAACGAATCTACAAAAAAAGGGAAAACTCTCAGGTTGCGACAAGTGGCCACATGCAGCGCGCCACTTGTCGCAACCTGGGAAATTGGGAGTGATCTTTGCAAGGAGTACTCCATTTCGGCGAGTGCCACTGTAGCTTATTCAATCCAGGCTATTGTTACTGGACCCGATCGGGTGACTCTATGGGCTTTCGTGGTTGATGTGTGGCCTGCAAATATACTAGCTTATTCAATTCTTCAAATTCAGATTTATCCAAAATAAAAAAATATTTTGCCTGAATTTTTTTCTGAAAATTTGAAAAATTCAAGGCTGAGTGAAATTTTCTTGGTTTTCCCCTCCGCAAGCTAAGGGCATCTCTAGCCGATCCCCTAAATCCGGTTAGAGGAGTAAAAATTCCGGTGTACTCCTATAAATCGGACCTAGCTGATCTCCTAAAACCCACATAGGACCCCTGTTCAAGAATTTGTCCGATTAACCAGTTAACTTGCCGATTAATCCCTACTCGTGGGGTCACCGAGTAGCTGATAAACCGATAAATCATTCGATTAATTGATTAACTTCCCGATTAGCCTATTAATCCCCTACTCGCCAGCCAACCAAGCAGCTACCAGATTTCCTCAACAATGCATAGGACTATAAATTTTACTCGGAGCAATGACCGAGAAGTAAATAGACTCGCCCGCTCGGCATAGGAGTAATTTTTTCCCCTTTCTTCCCCTCCCACGCTGTAGCGCCCAAGATGCGATTCTATCCCAATCACGTGATGAATTCATGATTGGGGCACAATCACATTTCGAGCGCATAGCAAGGTGGATATCATTACAACATACCATGTACTGAATAGATGAGAATACAAGATAAAGGCTTACACTCGCCACAAGCTACAACATGAATACAACAGTTCATCAATATATAGCAATCATCATACAGAAGAGCAGGATCCGACTATGGATGAAATCAAACGAAAAAAATAAGAACAACATCCACCCTGCTAATCCCAGGCTCCCGACCCGGAACCTATCCCTTGATCGAAGAAGAAGAAGAAGCAGAAGAAGAACTCCAAAACAAGCAAGCATCGCTCTCTCGTCAGATCATCGCATTACCTGTACCTGCAACTGTTGTTGTGGTAATCTGTAAGCCACGAGGACTCAGCAATCCCATTACCATGGGTATCAAGACTAGCAAAGCTTAATGGGTATGGAATGGATAAGTGGTGAGGTTGCAGCAAGCACTAAGCATTATATGGTGGCTAACTTACGAGTACAAGAGTAAGAAGAGCAACTACGCATAACGATTGCAAACTAGTAATGATCAATAAGTGATCCTGAACTACTTACGAATCAAACATGACCCCACCGTGTTCTCTTCTCGAACTCACTCGAAAAGAGACGGTCACGGTTACACACGCGGTTGGTGTATTTTAATTCGGATCTGGTGTCAAGTTCTCTACAACCGGATATTAAAAATTCCCATCTGCCACATAACCGTGGGCACGGCTTTCGAAAGTTTAAACCCTGCGGGGGTGTCCCAACTTAGTCCATCACAAACTCTCACGATCAACGGAGGAAAATCCTCCTCCCGAAACAACCCGATCAAACTCGGAATCCCGGTTCACAAGATATTTCAACAATGGTAAAACAAAACCAGCAAGACCTCCCGACGTGCCGACACCTTGATAGTAGCCGCGCGTATCTCGTCTCAGGCCACGACGGTTGAGCGAAGCTTACGGTCGCTGAGACCCAAGTTGCCAAGGGGGCGCCGCAAGGTGCTCTGTTTTGGACCAACACTCATGAGGAGCACTGGCCCGGGGTTGTTGATTAATTATCCTCGGGGTCCGGAAAGTCCCTATGCAAGTTTTAGTTGTTATTAGGCAAATGGTAAAACCAATGTTTGGCCTTGCTGGAAGAGTTTTATTCAAAGCGAACTGTCAAGGGGGGCCCATAAACCCCGACCGTGTTAGGAACGCAAAATCAAGGAACATAACACCGGTGTGACGGAAACTAAGGCGGCAAGAGTGGAACAAAACACCAGGCAAAAGGCCGAGCCTTCCACCCTTTACCAAGTATATAGATGCATTAATAATTAAATAAGAGATATTGTGATATCCCATGATATCCATGTCCCGACATGGAACAACCTGGAACTGCACGTGCAACTAGCAACGCTATAAGAGGGGCTGAGCAAAGCGGTAACATAGCCAAAAAAACGGTTTGCTGGGATGGTGGAAAAGGTTAGAGGCTATCATGGCAATTTGGGAGGCTTGATAAACAAGTGGTAGGTAGCGCGACATAGCGATAGCATCGAGACAACTAGCAAAGCAAAGATAGTAGTGGTATCCAGAGTAACGGTCATCTTGCCTGAAATCCCGCTAGGAAGAAGACCGAATCCATGAAGTAGACGAACCAACGTAGTCGAACGAATCCTCACAATTGCAACATAACCGGAACTATCGAGAAGAAGCACAACCGGAAAGAAGCAAACAACATGGTAAACAACCCTCACATGAACATGGCATGATGCACAATCAAGTATGATGCATGCCCGGTTTAATGAGTCATGGCATGGCAAAGTGCAACAAACAATACTACAAATTAAGTGGAGCTCAGTATGCAACTCGTTGCATACTGATGAAACACCACATTCAATTATTTAGTTCGCTCCCGTTTATGTACCCAACAATATTAAATGTTGGTTAACATGGCAAGAGGTGAAGCATAATTAAACTACCTATCTAGGCAAGTTTAAATGAGGCCAGAAGCAACAAACAACAATTCCAGAAAATCCCCACATGTCATTTAGCAATTTAATGCAAACAACAATTTTAAACATTTTAAATATTGTTATCATGATGCGGATGACATATACAAGTTTTATGCAATCTTATGAAAATGTTGACATGAGCAAGTTATGAAGCATTTGGTCACCATGGCGGAACGAAAGGGGTGCCACGGCAACGACAACGGAAATGGTGCCACGGCAACATTCCGACGATCCGACAACTCGTCGAGATGTCGGTGCAAAAGAAAGTGTGGATGTACGGAACATGCAAAAGATGGTGGGGTGATCCCGGTTATCGGGTTCCCACGGGTCGACGGCATGGCAAATGAGGAGGAACGTGCAATGACAACTCGAACACGGTGCAAACACGAGCATCTCAAACAACTCACATGCAGTCGTTCACGGGCGTCGTCTCGGGGTTATACCTTCGAAGCGTGCATTTTCGGGGTGGAACGAGTTCGATGCGATGTGGTTGTACACGTTTCCGTAGATGTTCAGGGTCACGACAAGGAACTTGACGTCCACGGGGTCTTCGAGGGTCGACGGTAGTGGAAGTAGTGGTACATGACGAAGAGGAACTTGACGTATCCATATGCTCCGTAGGTCGTAGTTGTACTTGGCGTTTTGGTCGGTAGATGTTTGGCGTCCGTGCGGTCTTGCCGGTTGGGTACTTGGCGAACCCAGAGGCCTTGGTAGTGGTACTTGGCGAACTCCACGTGGCAGTCTTGGCGTGCAACGAGCAACGACGCGATGTACAGGAGCAGCGGCGACGGTGAACTGGCGAGGACGAGGCCGAGACGCAGATCTGGGCGGCGGGATCCCATCTCCGACGATGGTGGCGGCGAAGGAGCGTGAACGAACTTAGGGGGAGGCAGAGAAGCTCGCGTCCATGGCGCAGGGGACTTGGCGCAGCGACGGCGAACTGGGGTCGCCGGGATCCGAAGCGGCGGAGTCGATCTCGACCCGATCCAGTCAAAACAAGGTGCTTGGCTCATCCTCGATGCAGAGGAGGGGGCGGAGTAGAGGAGGTCGGCGGGCGGTGGCGCTGGCCCGCGGCTGGCCAGGCGGCGGCTGCGAGGCGACGGAACACGCAGGGGACGGCGGGGAATGGAGCGGCGACGGGGCGGCAGCCGGCAACGGCTCCGGTGGCCGGCGTGGTTGAGAGAGGAGACGAACGGGCGCGGGGGAGGGCAGCAAGGCGGTCGGAGGGGTCGCCGGCGTGGCAGAGCTCTACAACAGGAGAAGCATAGGGAGGCGCAGCGCGAGGGGTCTGCTCCTCTCTCTCTCCCTGCGAGTGGTGGCGCCAGGAGGAGAACGAAGGGAGAGAGCTGGGGATCGGGGCTTCCTAGGGTTATAGGTTAGGTGGTGGCGGCTGACGATGACATGTACCTAGGGTAGGGTAATAGGCCTGACCAAGACACCCTTCCCGAGGACACTGCTCTAAAGCCAAGGATATTCAAAGGACAATACCATCCACTCGACCAGAAGCATTCCACTCGGAAAGCCCAATTCCATTCGACCAGAGTGTACTCACTCGACCACGTCAGAAATCACTTGGAAGACAGAAGATCTAAAGTCACTCAGAATGGCAACGGTCAGGCGTTCACTCTGTAATCTTAATGATCATTTATTTGCCTTTATTGCTGGCGTTATCAGTAACATCCTATCTTTATGTACATTGAACCCCTTGTAACGTGGGCTGGCTGGGGTCCTGGCGCACTCTATATAAGCCACCCCCCTCCACTGGCACAAGGGTTCAGACCCCCTGTAACTTCACGCATAATCCAATCGACCGAGCCTCCGGGCACCGAGACGTAGGGCTGTTACTTCTTCCGAGAAGGGCCTGAACTCGTAAATCTTGCGTGCACAACCTCACCGTAGCTAGGATCTCGCCTCCTCATACTTACCCCTTATTCTACTGTCAGACTTAGAACCACGACAGTTGACGCCCACCATGGGGCCGGCGTCTTAGCGACTTTCCGGTGAGGTTGCGATTTTTTCCGATTCCCATCATCATGGTTTTTGGTGGAGGTTTGGCTGAGGGCCACGAGATCCATCTCGGTGCACTCGTCTTCATCGCCGACGACTCCGCCTGGCTCCAGGAGGCCCCCCTCGATGTCGAGACATTCCCCGTCCGCGGGGCGACGCACTTTCGCGCGTCTGTCCGCGGCGTCCTTCTGCGGCAGCCGTCGTCCCAATACCGGTCAGCTCCTGCGACGTCTTCGTTCCCCGCTGTTCGCCGTCACAAGCGATCCAGTCGGTCACGGCTTCAGCGGTGGGTGAAGCATGCGGTGGCACGTCAGTCGGCCACCCCTCAAGTCGCGGCGATCGAGCCCGATGAATCTCTCTACGGCCTGTTCGATCTGTCGACTGGCTCCGTCGAGACACTGTCCGAGTGTGACAGCAGCGACCCTGCGGTGGAGGTCCTGATGGTCGACACGCCGCGTAGCCCACCTGGCATGCGTCACAACGGAGGCGGCGACGGCGTTGGTGATCCGTCACACGTTCACGAGGAGTACCACCCCGAAACCCTCTCTTCGCAGTGGAGGGAGGAACTTCACCGCCGCAACGAGGAAGCACTCCACATGCCCATCATCGGAGAGACCTCTGAGGCTCGGGCCTTGGAGGCAGCGCGCTTGGCCACTTTGGCTGAACGCACTCGACCGGAGAATCTTCAGCGTGCACTCGACGAACGTGCTCGGCAGCAGATTCCTGAGTCCAGTCGACGGAGGCAATTGTTCCCGCCTGAACCTCAGGTATACCGCACTCCTGTTCAGAATCTTACGGCTGCAGCTCGTATAGCAGAGTCCATCCAGCCATCCCAGTCGGAAGCTGGACGAGGTTTGATGCAGATCCGGGCTCTGCTCCGGGCAGCAGGAGAGCAAAACACTGCAGTATCTCGGTCGCGTAACAGAATCCATAGCAGATCTGTGGTGGCTGACACAATTCAATCGGCTCATAGCCCAAGATCGCCTCCGCGGCATGAGGGACGGGGGCATAGCCAAGATCAGTACTTGGGTCGGAACCACGAGCAGTACGTTCATCGGCTCGGCCGTAACGACCGCCGTCGGGCGCCTACGCCCCCTCCGAGAGGCGGATCATATGTGCCCCGGCATTATGATGACAGGCGCCCGTACAGCGGAGGGCGGAGGATGCCAGTCGACCCAAGAGAGCTAGGGTTTGATGCGAGGTCAATTTTGGTGCAAGGTTTGGTCGACAGGAACCGAGCACACAGAGAAGGGCAAGACAGAGTTCGCCCGAGTGGAAGCAGAATACATGTTTCGGGTCCCGAGTGTTTTAGCAGAACCATCAGAGCTGCTGAGATCCCCCCCAACTTCAGGTTGGCGACTAGGGTTAGTAAGTTCACCGGTGAGTCAAAGCCTGACACTTGGCTAGAAGATTACCGAGTGGCTGTTCAGATCGGTGGTGGAAATGATGAGGTAGCTATGAAACATCTTCCTCTCATGTTGGAAGGGTCGGCCAGAGCATGGCTGAATCAGTTGGCTCCAGGCAGTATATTCAGCTGGGAAGAGTTAACCCGAGTGTTTGTCAGGACATTCGAAGGCACATGCAAATGACCTGCAGGGTTCACGGAATTGCAACATTGTGTACAGAAGCCGAATGAAACTCTGAGGGATTACATCCAAAGATGGACCACTTTACACCACACAGTAGAAAATGTATCCCAACACCAAGCAGTTTGTGCCTTCAAGGAGGGCGTTCGGTATCGAGAGCTTAACTTGAAATTCGGTCGGACAAGAGATATGTCTCTGACCCGAATGATGGAAATAGCCACTCGGTATGCTAATGGTGAAGAAGAGGATCGACTCCGCAGTGGAAAGGGCAAACCAGTCGCCCAAGACACCGGCGGAGGTCGGAAGCAGAAACGCAAAGCCGAGCCAGCAGGTCCAGGTGAAGCTGCAGTTGTAACTCAAGGAAAATTCAAGGGAAAGCCCAAAGGGCCCTGGATCCCCAAGAAGGTGAAAGATCAGGCAGGGAATGATGTGTTGGACTTGCCATGTCACATTCACACCAAGAAGGATGAAGAGGGTAATCTGATTTATCCCAAACATACCACTCGACAATGTCGGCTCCTGATCCAGCAGTTCTGAGGGAAACAACCCAATGAAAAGGAAAAAAAGTTTGACAAGGATGGTGACGAGGAAGAAGATGATGACGGTTTCCCTAACGTCAATTCCACTTTGGTGATTTTTGCTGACATTGAAAGCAAAAGTCGACTGAAAGTCATCAACAGAGAGGTAAACATGGTTGCTCCGGCAACGACGACATATTTGAAATGGTCAAAGACTCCCATTACATTCGACCAATCCGACCACCCACCGCACGTTGCCACCCCCGGGAGGCAAGCGTTGGTGGTCGACCCAGTCGTTGGGGGCACCCGACTGACCAAAGTCTTGATGGATGGTGGCAGCGGCTTGAACATTTTGTATGCTGAGACCCTTCGTGGGATGGGCATTCCGATGTCCAAGATCAGTGAGAGCAATATGCGATTCCACGGTGTCATTCCAGGAAAGAAAGCTGATTCACTCGGTTAGATCACTCTTGACGTGGTTTTCAGTGATTCAAAGAATTACCGTAAGGAGAAGTTGACATTCGAAGTTGTGGATTTTCACAGTGCCTATCATGCTATTCTGGGCAGAACTGCATATGCCCGTTTCATGGCTCGACTGTGTTACGTGTACCTCAAGCTGAAGATGCCTGGCCCCAGAGGCGTGATCACAGTCACTGGCAATCGGCAACAAGCAGAAGAGTGCCTCCAGAAGGGCTCTATGATAGCCGATGAACAGATGGCAGCAGTAGAAATGGAAGAATATAAGAAGACTGCAGATCCGAGTGATTTGTTGCGTACTAAGAAGCCTGCTTCAGAGTCTGCATTTCAGTCGTCCGGTGAAACAAAGCCTGTTCACATTCACCCGACCGATCCCAATGCTGCTCCGACTCATATCTCAACAACACTCGACAGCAAATAGGAAGAAGCGCTCATCCAGTTCCTCCGTGAGAACTGGGACATCTTCGCATGGAAGCCGTCTGACATGCCGGGTGTACCCAGGGGACTGGCTGAGCACCGTTTGCGAGTCGATCCAAAGGCAAAACCCGTTAAAGAGCATCTCCGTCAGTCCACTGTGGAGAAGAGAAAGTCAATCGGCGAAGAGGTGGCTCGGCTTCTGGTGGCTGAGTTCATCCGCGAAATTTACCACTCTGAGTGGCTCGCCAATGTTGTCATGGTTCCCAAGAAGGACGATTCACTTCGTATGTGCATTGATTTCAAGCATATCAATCGGGCCTGCCCAAAAGATCATTTTCCTCTCCCCCGCATCGATCAGATAGTCGACTCGACTGCGGGATGTGAGCGATTATCCTTCCTGGATGCATATTCCGGGTACCATCAGATCCGACTGTATGGACCTGATGAAATAAAAACAGCTTTTATCACCCCATTCGGGTGCTTTTGCTATGTCACCATGCCCTTTGGTCTCAAGAATGCTGGTGCCACATTCATGCGCATGATACAGCAGTGCCTGCTGACTCAAATCAGTCGGAATGTGGAAGCATACATGGATGACATCGTGGTTAAGTCGCGTAAAGGTTCCGACCTGCTGACTGACCTTGCTGAAACCTTTGCCAATTTGAGAAAATATGATATCAAGCTTAATCCGTCGAAGTCTACATTTGGAGTTCCAGGTGGAAAGTTACTCGGTTTCCTAGTTTCCGAACGTGGGATCGATGCCAACCCAGAGAAAATTGGTGCAATCCTCCGAATGAAACGCCCTGTGCGTGTACACGACGTTCAAAAGCTTACTGGTTGTTTGGCCGCTTTGAGTCGATTTATCTCTCGTCTCGGTGAAAAGGCACTGCCTCTTTACCGACTGATGAAGAAATCTGATAAGTTCGAGTGGACTCCTGAAGCTGACGCAGTGTTTGCAGAGCTCAAAGCCCTGCTTTCCACCCAGCCAGTGCTTGCTGCTCCAATCAGCAAAGAGCCTTTACTGCTTTATATAGCAGCCACAGGACAGGTTGTCAGTACAGTACTCACGGTCGAGCGAGAAGAAGAAGGTAAAACGTACAAGGTCCAACGCCCAGTGTACTATATTTCTGAAGTCTTAACCCCATCCAAGCAGAGATATCCACATTATCAAAAGCTTGTCTATGGAATTTACTTGACCACAAAGAAGGTTGCACATTACTTCTCAGATCATTCGATTACGGTCATTAGCGACACTCCCTTGTCAGAGATTTTGAACAACAAAGATGCAACTGGTCGAGTGGCAAAATGGGCGATTGAACTCCTTCCGCTGGATATTAGGTTTGAGGCGAAGAAAGCGATCAAGTCTCAAGCAATAGCAGATTTCCTCATCGAGTGGATTGAACAGCAGCTACCGACTCAGATACAGTCGGAACATTGGACTATGTTCTTCGACGGGTCCAAGATGTTGAATGGTTCAGGCCCTGGGGTAGTCTTGATATCTCCACGAGGCGACAACCTCAGATATGTTCTCCAGATTCACTTTGGTTCCTCCAACAATGAAGCTGAATATGAGGCGCTTCTATACGGGTTGCGTATGGCCATTTCACTCGGCGTCCGTCGCCTGATGGTTTACAGTGACTCAGATTTAGTGGTTAATCAAGTGATGAAAGAGTGGGACATCAGGAGCCCAGCGATGACTGGCTATTGCAATGCAGTGAGAAAGCTAGGAAAGAAGTTTGAAGGGCTAGAGCTCCACCATATACCCCGACTAAAGAATCAAGCAGCGGATGACTTGGCGAAAATAGGTTCCAAGCGGGAGCCTATTCCCAGCAATGTGTTTTTGGAGCATATTCACGCACCATCAGTTCAAGAAGATCCCTTCACTGAAGAGCCCCCACAGCCTAAAAGTTCCACTGATCCGACTGAAGTTGAAATCCCAGCTGTGGTCGACTTGATCATGGAAGTTTTGATCATTATTCCTGATTGGACAGTGCCGTATATCGCATATATTCTCAGGAAAGAGCTTCCAGAGCATGAAGAAGAGGCTCGCCAGATTGTTCATCGATCCAAAGCCTTCAAAGTAATGGGTGGGCAACTCTATAGAGAGAGTGTTACTGGGGTCATTCAGAAATGCATCACTCCGGAAGAAGGCCGAATGATCCTCAATGATATCCACTCGGGGACCTGTGGTCACCATGCGTCTTCTCAGGCCATCGTGGCCAAAGCATATCGAGCAGGGTTTTATTGGCCATGGGCAAATGAGATGGCAAAGGAAATATTTGACAAGTGTGAGGGCTGTCAGTTCTACTCCAACATGTCCCACAAACCTGCTTCAGCCTTGAAGACCATTCCACTCGTCTGGCCATTCGCTGTTTGGGGATTAGATATGGTCAGACCTCTGAGGACTGGCAGGAGTGGTTTCACCCATGTGCTTGTAGCAGTCGACAAGTTCACTAAATGGATTGAAGCTAAACCTATCAAAAACCTGGATGCAAGTACTGCTGTCAGCTTCATCAGAGGGTTAACATTTAGATATGGAGTTCCACACAGCATCATCACGGATAATGGGTCGAACTTTGATTCTGATGAGTTCCGAGCTTTCTGTGCGTCCCAAGGTACTCGGGTCGACTATGCTTCAGTCGCCCACCCTCAGTCGAATGGACAAACAGAAAGAGCAAACGGTTTGATTCTCAAAGGGCTGAAACCTCGATTGATGCGCGACCTCAAGCATGCAGCCGGCGCTTGGGTAGATGAGCTACCGTCAGTCCTTTGGGGATTAAGAACAACACCAAATCGGTCGACTGGTCGAACCCCCTTCTTCATGGTCTATGGGGCTGAGGCTGTGCTGCCGAGTGACTTGCTTCACAATGCACCCCGAGTAGAACTTTTTTCAAAAGCCGAAGCAGAACGGGCTCGAGAAGACGCTGTTGATCTTCTAGAAGAAGAAAGAGAGATGGCCTTGATCCGGTCGACCATTTATCAGCAAGACCTTCATCGATTATACGCCAGAAACGTGAAGGGTCGAGCATTTCAGGAAGGAGACCTTGTGCTCCGAGTGGACCAGCAGCGGCCTCACAAACTTGCCCCCGCTTGGGAAGGTCCCTTCATCGTCACCAAGGCGCTCCACAACGGAGCGTATCACCTCTACAATGTGGAGCAGAATAAAGACGAGCCACGCGCCTAGAATGCGGAGCTACTCCGCCGTTTTTATACTTAAGTGTTCAGACTGATGAGATGTAATAAAGAGTACCTTTCAGTTCATTTATCAAAGACATGGTTTTACAGTCTCCTAAATGATTGTTGTTACTAATACATGTGTCCAAAATCCCCCAGTGGGTGGCTTAGCCGCGAATCCGGTTCGCCTAAGTTCAAAAAATCCTACCGAGTGATGAGCAACCCTCTCACTCGGGGGCTTAGCCGCGAATCCGATTCGCCTAAGTTTAAAAATCCTACCGAGTGATGAGCAACCCTCTCACTCGGAGGCTTAGCTGCAGTCCTGTACTCGCCTAAGTTTAAAAAATCCTACCGAGTGATGAGCAACCCTCTCACTCGGGGGCTTAGCTGCAGTCCTGTACTAGCCTAAGTTTAAAAATCCTACCGAGTGATGAGCAACCCTCTCACTCGGAGGCTTAGCTGCAGTCCTGTACTTGCCTAAGTTTAAAAATCCTACCGAGTGATGAGCAACCCTCTCACTCGGAGGCTTAGCTGCAGTCCTGTAATCGCCTAGTTTAAAAATCCTACCGAGTGATGGCAACCCTCTACTTGGGGCTTAGCTGCAGTCCTGTACTCGCCTAAGTTTAAAAATCCTACAGTGATGAGCAACCCTCTCACTCGAGGCTTCTGCAGTCCTGTACTCGCATAGTTTAAAAATCCTACCGAGTGATGAGCAACCCTCTCTCGGGGGCTTAGCTGCAGTTCTGTACTCGCCTAAGTTAAAAATCCTACCGGTGATGAGCAACCCTCTCACTCGGGGGCTTAGCTGCAGTCCTGACTCGCCTAAGTTGTAAAATCTCCGAGTGATGAGCACCCTACTCACTCGGGGGCTTAGCTGCAGTCCTGTACTCGCCTAAGTTTAAAAAATCCTACCAAGTGATGAGCAACCCTCTCACTCGGAGGCTTAGCTGCAGTCCTGTACTCGCCTAAGTTTGTAAAATCCTACCAAGTGATGAGCAACCCTCTCACTCGGAGGCTTAGCTGCAGTCCTGTACTCGCCTAAGTTTAAAAAATCCTACCGAGTGATGAGCAACCCTCTCACTCGGGGGCTTAGCTGTGGTCCTGTACTCACCTAAGTTTAAAACACGCTCCTTCCTGATCCGCAAGGACGACGAGTTGCAGGTCAACTGCGACCTTCTCTTCGGAGCTACGCCACAAGTACAATGTGTGCTCCATCCTGATCTGCAAGGATGACGAGGTGCAGGTCGTCCGCGATCCTCTCCTTAGAATTGCATCACAAGAACAAAAGTCTGTTCCGAGTGAAGATACAAGTTTCACTCGGAAATAAAAACAAGCATATTTAAGGGAAAACTAAGTTCAGACGAACCCCATGAGATTCCGGACCGCAGATTAAAGTACTCGGGCATAAGGCCCGAAGGAGTTTAACGGTTACAAAATCACTCGGCATACCGAGGCAAATTGAATCGGATCATAAAAGTTTTGTTCACTCCGCAGGAGGGCTGGCAGGCTCGATGAACTCATCCAGGTCGATTCCATCTGCAATTTGAGTGGCAGCAGCAATAAATGTCTCCATGAAGGACTGGAAGTCAATTTTCTTGGTATTGGCAACCTTGATTGCTGCTAGCTTCTCTTCTCTGGCTTCCTTGCAATGAACACAAACCAGGGACAGAGCTACGTCAGCACCGCATCGAGCAGAGGACTTCTTCCATTCCTACACTCGACCAGAAATCTCATTAAGTCGAGTCATCAAAGACTCGAGGTCATTTTGGAGCGTTTCCCTTGGCCAGAGCGTTGTGTCGATCCGCGACACCGCAACCTTCAGTCGAGCAAGATAATCCATGGCGCTGGCAAGGCGAGACTCCAGTCGGAGCACGTTCATGGCAGCTTCATCTTTAACAGGGGAGTTGATGGGGTCCAAGCTCGTCTCGACTCGCCCAGTCTCTTCCTCGAAGTTTTGACAGAATTCTGCACTCACAGAGAAATAATGAGTCGACAGTAGTATGATGAGTCAACGAAAGCAAATCAATCGGACAGAGAAAAGTACCTTCAAGCATGAGGAATAATTTTTTGGCGAGTCCTCCCAGATAATTCTCTAGCTCGTCCCTCTTGCGGGTGATGTCTTCCACTCTGTCGGTCAGGGTCCCTTTATCCTTCTTCAGTCGAGTTACCTCTTTGTTGGCTTCATCAAGAGCAGCCTTCAGCTTGGTATTCTCTTCCTCCAACTTTCCGACTGAGGCCATCTTTTGGTCAGCAAGTGCCGTTTTTTCTTCTGCGGTTTTCTTCGCAGCCGCAAGGTCAAGGACCTTCTTCTCCAAAGCCTGTCTCATTGTTTCTAGAAAGAATAACATTCGAATCAGAAAAAGGAGGAGAAAAGATGGCAAGAGAACCAGTTGACAAGCTTTCCTTACCAGCAGCGTCATCCTTAGCCTTCTGCAAGTTATTCTGAGCCAACTCCAGATCAAGATTGAGCTGGATTTGCTTCTGCTCCAAGTCAGCGAACCGGGCTCCAAGATCACAAGATTTCTATGTTCAAAAGATAGTCAGTCGGCAGACACAAAGATTGGTTGCTTCTGAGCAATAAAGTAGTTCTAAGACTACTGCCGAATCAAACATTCGACAATAGTCTCGGGGACAACACCCAGTGGGTGCACTCAGCGTGCCCCCACTGGTTTGACTTTTTCAATCGACTTGGTCCGTCCAGTCAAAAAAAAAACTCAGACCATAGCCGACTGCCCGTAGTCGACTATGGTCTCGGGGACTACACCCAGTGGGTGCACTCAGCGTGCCCCCACTGGTCCAGGTTCCACTCGACATGATCTGCACAGACCGAGTGGAAAAGTTCTATTCAAAGACCCCCGCCAAATCAAACATTCGACGGCGCTACACCCAGTGGGTGCACTCAGCGTGCCCCCACTGGTTCAGAGATTCAATCGACACAGCCTAGTCAACTCAAGTGGAAAAACTACTCAACGGAAATTAAAACACCCAGTGGGTGTACAGACTGACAATGGGTGTGCAATTAAGGTTCCAAAATGCTCATCCACGGACGTCTTGCAGATAATAAAGCAGCAGTTTCTAAATATCATATCCTAGCAGAACAAGCGTCAAGATGAAGTTCAGTCGGAAGTAAGCTAACCTAGACATTGGCCTGGAGTGCTGAGCTGGCATCATAGGCAGCTTGACTGGCCTCGCGCACCACTTTCATCTGCTCCATCATAATGCCTGCCTGGCGTATAGCTTCCTTGGCAGCACTCACTTGGTCTTCTGGGACGTGATGGGCGGTGAAAAGTGGAGACGGTGGATCAGTTGCAGTAGCTTGAGAGCTTGAGGCATGAAGTTGCACAGATGAAGCAGGGGCCTGTACAGTCGACGTTGAAGGATGACCACTCGACAAGGGATTCGCAAAAGTAACAGAAGCACGGTTGAAGTCCCCGGATTGCTGGATAGCTGGTTCCGTCGCCGGCGTCGACTGAGGCGTCTTGCTAGCTGGTACCTTTTTGACCGAGGTCCTGCTCCTCCTTCCCACGAGCTTCTGTGGCACATCTTCATCGTCATACGGAAGTTCAATAACATTTTGCGGAGCTGCAACAGAATCGACCACAAGAGTTCAGTCAACTGTAGAAGTGGTTAGCAAAGAAAAGACGAGATAACAGGGGTCATACCCGCTTTGGATGTGACCGCGTCCTCCATCTCCTCGTCACCATCATCTTTGTAAGCAGAAGTCCCAGAGGTAGCAGCACTACAAATCTCAAGGTTCACTCGGTCAAGCAAGAGAATGGGTCGACAACTGATATAAGATTCTTGGAGCAAAGGGTGAAAACGAAACACTTACGCAGAGGCGACGGGAACATCAACCTTGATCTTGGGCAAGGCCTTCCGTGGCTTTGACGGCACGGTCTTGAGCTGCTTCGGAGCCTTCTCAGTCGGCACCGAAGAAGATGTCCGAGTGTGCTTCGAAGTCTGTCCAGTCGGTGCTGCCACTTTACCCCGGATACTTGCTGGGTCGTGCTTCTGCTTGGAACGCTTTTCCATGCGAGGTGGAGAATCGACCTCCTCACCACTGCTTGAGTTTTCATGCTCTTCATCACTCTCGTCATCAGAGTTCAAATCGCCGCTGTCGCCTCCGCTCTCTTCTCCTTCCTGGATCTGCTCCCCGTTGGGCATCGAGTACATCTCAGTATATATCTGCGAGGCAAAGAATTGAACAAGCATCAGTCGGTTCCAAAGACAGTTTACAAATCAGAGTAAAAGTCACTTGGCATCAAAGGTCAGACCTTGTCTGTTTCGTTATCAGCGTCGAGTGGTGGAATTCTCCTGGACCCCCTGGGGTTGTCTTTGTTTCCAGTGATGCCCTGCAGCCACTGCGCCACCGTCTCCTCGGCAACTTCCTCCGGGTGGATCCGAGTGGTATCATCAGCACCCGAGTACATCCACATAGGATGATCGCGGGCCTGGAGCGGCTGGATGCGGCGATTGAGAAACACCTCTAGCAAATCCATGCCAGTCACACCGTCGCAGACAAGTTGGATTACTCATTCAACCAACATAGTCACCTCCACCTTTTCTGCTGGAGTCACTTTCAAGGAAGAGGGCTTCTCAATTTGCCCCATGGTGAAGGGGGGAAGGCCAGTCGACTGACCAGGGGTTGGTTTGTCCTTACAATAAAACCAGGTCGACTGCCACCCTCTGACTGAATCGGGAAGAGTCATAGGTGGAAAAGTGCTTTTACCTCTCATCTGGATCCCTAGACCTCCGCACATCTGGATCACGTGCGTCCTCTCATCACTCGGATTAGCCTTTTTCACAGACTAAGAGCGTCTAGTAAAGATGTGTTTGAAGAGACCCCAATGCGGTCGACAACCCAGGAAATTCTCACACATGGAGACAAACGCAGCGAGGTATGTGATGGTGTTCGGGGAAAAGTGATCAAGTTGGGCTCCAAAAAAGTTCAGAAAACCTCGGAAAAAAGGATGAGGAGGCAGAGAAAAACCACGGTCGACGTGGGTCGCGAGGAGGACGCACTCACCCTCCTGCGGCTGCGGCTCGGTCTCATCACCTCGCAGCCTCCAGGATCCATGAGCAATCAAGCCCCCCTCGACCAGATCCTCCAGATCCTCTTGCTGAATCGTGGATCGAATCCAGTCGCCCTGGATCCAGCTGGGCGGCAGGCCAGATCTCGACGACGATCCCCCCCGACTCGTCTTCTTGCTCTTCGCTGCCGCCGTCGCCTTCTTCGCACGCTCCAGGGCCGCCGTTTTCTCCTTCCCCATCGCAGCAGGCTGCGCTTGGACGGGGCGGCGGCGTCGAACGTGGTGGTGAATGCGGTGGAGAAACAGGGGATGAAGAGCACAGTGCCAGACGCATCGGCCCGGATGCCTTATATGGGCCTGCTTCCGAGTGGCTGACTCATGGGCCCAAGCAATCCTGTCAAATCCCGCAGCAGTCATGCGCTTGATACGTGGCGAAAAAGGTGGCGCGAGAATCGAGGCGTCCCTGCCTAATCTGCTCCGTTTACTGCGGTACTCTCCGTCCCGCGCGCTTCTCCAAATTTCGAATCCCTTGAGCTCCGGGAGTAGCAGTGCAACCAATCGCGCTGAGGAATTTATACCATACCAACACTCGGAGCTTATCAGCAAAATTCACTCGACAACCTCTGAATGGACCCAGGTGACTGAAAATGAAGTTGAAGTTTTTACATAGATCACCGGCCCGGCTAAAATGCCTCTGAAGCATATAAATCGGGTCGGAACCATCTTCAACCCCTTCTCCACTCGGACCCAGATCCATTCGGGGGCTAATGACGATGACATGTACCTAGGGTAGGGTAATAGGCCTGACCTAGACACCCTTCCCGAGGACACTGATCTAAAGCCAAGGATATTCAAAGGACAATACCATCCACTCGACCAGAAGCATTCCACTCGGAAAGCCCAATTCCATTCGACCTGAGTGTACTTTCTCGACCATGTCAGAAATCACTCGGAAGACAGAAGATCTAAAGTCACTCAGAATGGCAACGGTCAGGCGTTCACTCCATAATCTTAATGATCATTTATTTGCCTTTATTGCTGGCGCTATCAGTAACGTCCTATCTTTATGTACATTGAACCCCTTGTAATGTGGGCTGGCTGGGGTCCTGGCGCACTCTATATAAGCCACCCCCCTCCACTGGCACAAGGGTTCGGACCCCCTGTAACTTCACGCATAATCCAATCGACCGAGCCTCCGGGCACCGAGACGTAGGGCTGTTACTTCTTCCGAGAAGGGCCTGAACTCGTAAATCTTGCATGCACAACCTCACCGTAGCTAGGATCTCTCCTCCTCATACTTACCCCCTATTCTACTGTCAGACTTAGAACCACGACAGCGGCTGGGCCTTAGGGCAGGGATGGTTGGGCCGGCCTGGTTAGTCAGGCCCAAGAGGCCGGCTGTGCAGGCCGCCTCTCTCTCTCTTAACCTCTCTTCTTTTATTCTTTAGCAGAAAAGAATTAGAGAGAAGAAAAAGAAAGAGAGGGTCAGGGAAAGAATTTGCGCATGGGGTTAATTTTCCCGGACTCATAAAAATGAGCTTGATCCAAGAAAATAAAAGTGAGCGTGGGCGTGAAGTTGGATTCAAACTCATTTGAATTTAATTCAAATGAGTGTGAGAAGGAAGTGGGTATTTGGTAGGTCCAAAAATGTTGAGAAATTAGGTGTTGCCTGGAAACGGGATGAAAGAATAAATGGGCAAAGTTGGAGGTCAAGAACTGAGATAGGAAAAGGCATGGAGTTAAAATGTACGTGTGTTATGGTGCATTCCTATTAATGGAATATTTTATTATAGCTCCTTAATAATATTGGGAGACTTTGTATATGTTATAAAGAGAAATCACCATTGTGAATATCCCTCGATTTAAATAGATCAACGATCTATGCAATTTATTTAACTGAGTTTTAAAAAGGGTTGCATGATGACATGATGCAATGATGAATGCAACAAACAAAACAAATCACACGACGAAACTCGGAATACATGGAAGGCATCTAGAGCATCGGTCTCGGGTCATTACAACTCTCCTCCACTTACAAGAGATCTCGCCCCGAGATCTAAGAATGAGAATAGGAAAAGCAAGAGGAAGAGGTAAAACAAAGTTGCTTCTTCGACAAAGGAGTGAAACCACAACCTTGAGAGGTTGAACAACTTGAAAGAAAGAATACAACAGAGATGAAGGAGATTGCAAACAGTCTGTTGGACAAGAGGAACAAGGAATACGATGAGAACCTAAAGGTTGCAAAGACATGAATCCAGAGCTCAAGGGTCACGAAAGAATTTAAAACCACTTCGGTCGAAAAGAGAAGCAAGGAATGCGAAAGAAAGAATTTGGGCAGCACTCTGATTGAAAAGAGGAGCAAAACTTGATGAAAAGAACTTGAAGAGATGACACAACACTCCGGTTAAATGGTTATGCGAGGAAAAGAACATGATCTTGGCAAAACGAGATGATGGGACGAAGAGAGCAACATCACAATGCCTTCGAAATGAAAGAATAGAAGTTAGATCGTTGGAAAGAAAAGAACCGAGAAGAAAATGCCAACTTCTGCCAAAAATGAACTTGGAAAGCATCCTTGCAAAGAAGGATTGAACAAAATTGTTGAAAAAAAAATCAACAACAAAAGAATAAGCTTGTTGTGGGCTTATGGAAAACATCTCAAAATTATGAGGTGACAACCGACCACTAACGGAAACAGTTCATTGGACTGAGATCAACAAAGAGATGAAAACTCCTTTTATCGAGAGAATAGGAGGAAACTTGGATCATTGATAAACACCACAATTAGCAACATTCCCAATGGAAGGCTTTAGGCGAAATCTATACCAAGATAACCTCCAACGAAGCAATTATGATGGGTTGAAACAACTCATGATTGAAGAGAAAATGATGGTTTCAAAATATCTCATTCTTGACAACTTGTGAATCATGAAACACGAAGAGAATTTGTCAAGGATGACATAACACCATCTCAAAAGATAAGATAGAGAGAATTGCACTTTGGAATGCAAGGTGAATAATGCTTGAACTCCTCCAACAAGAATCTTGAAGAACACTTCGAGAATGAATTAAATCCTTGATGAACCATCATGTAGAGCCTCCACGAAGAACTCCGGTAATAAAAGGATGATAGAAAGAAAGAGAAGTTGAAAACACAAGGTGAAGCCGTGCAATGATTTAGATGGAGCTTCGCGATGATATAACCGAGAAAACTTGGAACTCCGGAAAAGGAAAAGATGAAACACTAGAACCGAGAATTTATTCATCATGCGCAAACTCCGGAAGAAAGGATTAAATCACCTTGATGAACTAAGAATAAGAATTATGTCATGCTTATCCTTCATCAATTTAAATTGATGACAAGCAACGGATTTGTCATAATACTTATTCTCATTGAAAAATGATTGATTTAGCGCAAACTTGGACGGTCTTCAACGAACCACCGTTAGGATTTAGAAACAATGAATTAATTGATACGAGAACAAAGGAAGAGGAATCTTGAATGAACCGCCGTAAGAAGTTAAAAACGAACAAAGAAAAGATAACGAAACACCGGGAAGAATTAGAAAACGAATGAAGATACTTGAGTGAATTTAGATACAAGAGAATGAAGAGATGACAAGCTGACTAGACAATACTTGAACGATGCACCGGTAAGATTTGGAGAACGAGAGCTGAAAGCTGAGAATGAGTAATATTCAGAACTGATGGTCTTCGGATGATCGAGAAAGGAAAGCAACTCCTGAAATGCGTCGGATGGATATGAAAAGAATTTCTCACGATCGGAAACTATTTGAGAGGGTGGCATCAAGCTTGAACTACGAATCATGGAGAGAACGGACACGATTTAAGAGAAACTCTTCTTCGGTCTTCAAATGCTAAGAATGACGACGAGAACCACCACTAAAATTGTTGAGACACTCCGGAACAACGAAGAATAGAAAGGTTGAGCCAAAGATGAAAATAATTTGAAAGCGATCTTGGAGAAGGCATAGGACTGATGATAATTCATTCTTACGTCGAACTTGCAAAGAATTTGAAAATAACTCCGGGAAATTAGAAGAGCCAGGTAAGATCCTGGGAAAGACCTGTGGGTTATGGGCCCACTCAAAAGAAACACCATTGAACGATTTTTAAAAGATATTGCGCCGGTTGAATTAAATGGCTTGAATGAAATAACAAGCTCAAAATAGCTTGAACGGGTTGGGAATGGAAACACGAATCTTCTGAGATATCTTTTACACTCCGGAGAAGAATAGGGAGAGGTGAATAAACAAGAGAGACTTTGGTAAGAAATTCCAACATGGGAAAACATGTGAAACAAGAGGAATAGATATGAACAACATAGAAGCTTGAATTTAGTCCACCGTGGAAGAAAATGATGACGACGAATGATGAACTTGAAACTTCTTTAGCATATTCACAAGAAATCATCGGCTAAGAAAACTGAAGGAAAAGAATGAAGAGACTTCACATCAATAAAATGGATAATTGATTAAGAAATCCGAGTTCTTGAAGAAAAAGGGTGGGTGGGAAAAACAAAGGCAACTTGGGACGGATGGAACGGATACCGTTGAGAAAAACTAAGAATTGATCTTGCGGATGTTGAAATGATCGGATCCATTTGAAGAGAAGCATGCCGGTTGGAAAAGAATTAACATGACAACCTCGATGATCAAGAAGGATTAGTATTCACAAAGAAATATGAGAACACCGCTTAGGAAAGGTATGGAATTAACACTTGACTTCGAAGCAACTCGAATACCACAAATAAAACAAACAAAGGATTTGGCTTGCGGAATAAGCTGGAAACAAATATATGATAGAGATTTCGCCCAAAGTGTTCGCGATGAGGCCCCACGGGCACGACATACAGCGGACATCACGAATGACAAACGAGACTTCCCCGAATCAGCATAGCAAAGGATTCTTTAATACGCCTCGCGACCACTGTAAATCGACCGTGAAAAATGAACCACTAGACGTTGGACCCCAATCTCAACTCATATATCTGTCGGAAGGTAATCCTGGGTAACTACTTGAATTCCCATCCAAGAACTCCCGAAACTTTCTGGTTATGCAATCTGGTGTTGGGGATACAGGGAGGCACAAATATCTCACACAACTAACAAATCCTACACTCCAGCTATATCCATCCGTCAACACATAACCAAGAAAACCTCAGAAATCGTGTACCTCAGACCTTCGAAAAACATCAGATATACCAGCTGTGGCAATACATCTGATCGCTCTCCCCAGTACTGGGTGGCGCCAAACTATTCTCACCACAAAGAGTATAGAAGCGTTTTCGATGTCGGCATCCTCTGGTATTCCGGAACTGAAACGATCGCGAATGTGACAAGAACCCCTTAGAGCTCAACTCCCCGGAAGAAGTCAAGTCAGACAAGAGGCACCAAGACAGAATTCCCGTCACACCGATATCGCAGCGATTCCAACAATACCCGCGTGATCCTAAAAAAAATTGAGTGAAAAAGGATAGAAGAGTGGGGAAACACCAACGTCACGATTCCTCACCAGAGCGACGAAGGGGATGAGGAGTAAAAGAATTCCTACTCTCCGATATGTAACTAGACTCAAAATATTTTTTTTCTAGACTCAACAACGGCAGCGGTTCGATCAAACAAGGGGGCTCCTGCGGTCGATAAGGCTCTGATACCAACTTGTAGCGCCCAAGATGCGATTCTATCCCAATCACGTGATGAATTCATCATTGGGGCACAATCGCATTTCGAGCGCATAGCAAGGTGGATATCATTACAACATACCATGTACTGAATAGATGAGAATACAAGATAAAGGCTTACACTCGCCACAAGCTACAACATAAATATAACATAAATACAACAGTTCATCAATACATAGCAATCATCATACAGAAGAGCAGGATTCGACTATGGATGAAATCAAACGAAAAAAATAAGAACAACATCCACCCTGCTAATCCCAGGCTCCCAACCCGGAACCTATCCCTTGATCGAAGAAGAAGAAGCAGAAGAAGAAGAACTCCAAAACAAGCAAGCATCGCTCTCTCGTCAGATCATCGCATTACCTGTACTTGCAACTGTTGTTGTAGTAATCTGTGAACCACGAGGACTCAGCAATCCCATTACCATGGGTATCAAGACTAGCAAAGCTTAATGGGTATGGAATGGATAAGTGGTGAGGTTGCAGCAAGCACTAAGCATTATATGGTGGCTAACTTACGAGTACAAGAGTAAGAAGAGCAACTACGCATAACGATCGCAAACTAGTAATGATCAATAAGTGATCCTGAACTACTTACGAATCAAACATGACCCCATCGTGTTCTCTTCTCGAACTCACTCGAAAAGAGACGGTCACGGTTACACACGCGGTTGGTGTATTTTAATTCGGATCTGGTGTCAAGTTCTTTACAACTGGATATTAAAAATTCTCATCTGCCACATAACCGCGGGCACGGCTTTCGAAAGTTTAAACCCTGCAGGGGTGTCCCAACTTAGTCCATCACAAACTCTCACGATCAACGGAGGAAAATCCTCCTCCCGAAACAACCAGATCAAGCTCGGAATCCCGGTTCACAAGACATTTCGACAATGGTAAAACAAAACCAGCAAGACCTCCCGACGTGCCGACACCCTGATAGTAGCCGCGCGTATCTCGTCTCAGGCCACGACGGATGAGCGAAGCTGACGGTCGCTGAGACCCAAGTTGCCAAGGGGGCGCCGCAAGGTGCTCTGTTTTGGACCAACACTCATGAGGAGCACTGGCCCGGGGTTGTTGATTAATTATCCTCGGGGTCCGAAAAGTCCCTATGCAAGTTTTAGTTGTTATTAGGCAAATGGTAAAACCAATGTTGGGCCTTGCTGGAAGAGTTTTATTCAAAGCGAACTGTCAAGGAGGGCCCATAAACCCCGACCGTGTTAGGAACGCAAAATCAAGAAACATAACACCGGTGTGACGGAAACTAGGGCGGCAAGAGTGGAACAAAACACCAGGCAAAAGGCCGAGCCTTCCACCCTTTACCAAGTATATAGATGCATTAATAATTAAATAAGAGATATTATGATATCCCATGATATCCATGTCCCGACATGGAACAACCTGGAACTGCACCTGCAACTAGCAACGCTATAAGAGGGGCTGACCAAAGCGGTAACATAGCCAAAAAACGGTTTGCTGGGATGGTGGAAAAGGTTAGAGGCTATCATGGCAATTTGGGAGGCTTGATAAACAAGTGGTAGGTAGCGCGACATAGCGATAGCATCGAGACAACTAGCAAAGCAAAGATAGTAGTGGTATCCAGAGTAACGGTTATCTTTCCTGAAATCCCGCTAGGAAAAAGACCGAATCCATGAAGTAGACGAACCAACGTTGTCGAACGAATCCTCACAATCGCAACATAACCGGAACTATCGAGAAGAAGCACAACCGGAAAGAAGCAAACAACATGGTAAACAACCCTCACATGAACATGGCATGATGCACAATCAAGTATGATGCATGCCCGGTTTAATGAGTCATGGCATGGCAAAGTGCAACAAAAAATACTACAAATTAAGTGGAGCTCAATATGCATTGCATATTAATGAAACACCACATTCAATTATTTAGTTCGCTCCCGTTTATGTACCCAACAATATTAAATGTTGGTTAACATGGCAAGAGGTGAAGCATAATTAAACTACCTATCTAGGCAAGTTTAAATGAGGCCGGAAGCAACAAACAACAATTCCGGAAAATCCCCACATGTCATTTAGCAATTTAATGCAAACAATAATTTTAAACATTTTAAATGTTGTTATCATGATGCGGATGGCATATACAAGTTTTATGCAATCTTATGAAAATGTTGACATGAGCAAGTTATGAAGCATTTGGTCACCATGGCGGAACGAAAGGGGTGCCACGGCAACGACAACGGAAATGGTGCCACGGCAACATTCCAATGATCCGACAACTCGTCGAGATGTCGGTGCAAAAGAAAGTGTGGATGTACGGAACATGCAAAAGATGGTGGGGTGATCCCGGTTACCGGGTTCCCACGGGTCGACGGCATGGCAAACGAGGAGGAGCGTGCAATGACAACTCGGACACAGTGCAAACACGAGCATCTCATACAACACACAGGCAGTCATTCATGGGCGTCGTCTCGGGGTTATACCTTCGAAGCGTGCATTTTCGGGGCGGAACGAGTTCGATGCGATGTGGTTGTACACATTTCCGTAGATGTTCAGGGTCACGACAAGGAACTTGACGTCCACGGGGTCTTCGGAAGTGGAAGTAGTGGTACATGATGAAGAGGAACTTGACGTATCCATATGCTCCGCAGGTCGTAGTTGTACTTGGCGTTTTGGTCGGTAGATGTTTGGCATCCGTGCGGTCTTGCCGGTTGGGTACTTGGCGAACCCAAAGGCCTTGGTAGTGGTACTTCGCGAACTCCACGGGGCGGTCTTGGCGTGCAATGAGCAACGACGCGATCTACAGGAGCAGCGGCGACGGGGAACTGGCGAGGACGAGGCCGAGACGCGGATCTGGGCGGCGGGAGCCCATCTCCGACGATGGTGGCGGCACTGGAGCGTGAACAAACGCAGGGGGAGGCAGAGAAGCTCGCGTCCATAGTGCAGGGGACTTGGCACGGCGACGGCGAACTGGGGTTGCCAGGATCCGAAGCGGCGTAGTCGATCTCGACCCGATCCAATCAAAACAAGGCGCCTGGCTCGCCCTCGATGCAGAGGAGGGGCGGAGCAGAGGAGGTCGGCGGGCGGCGACGCTGGCCCGCGGCTGGCCAGGCGGCGGCTGCGAGGCGATGGAATGCGCAGGGGACGACGGGGAATGAAGCGGTGATGGGGCGGCAGCCGGCAACGGCTTCGGTGGCCGGCGTGGTTGAGGGAGGCGGCGAACGGACACGGGGGAGGGCAGCAAGGCGGTCGGAGGGGTCGCCGGCGTGGCTGAGCTCTGCAGCAGGAGAAGCATAGGGAGGCGCGGCACGAGGGCTCTCCTCCTCTCTCTCCCTGCGAGTGGCGGCGCCAGGAGGAGAACGAAGGGAGAGAGCTGGGGATCGGGGCTTCCTAGGGTTATAGGTTAGGTGGTGGCGGCTGGGCCTTAGGGTAGGGATGGTTGGGCCGGCCTGGTTAGTCAGGCACAAGAGGCCGGCGGTGCAGGCCACCTCTCTCTCTCTCTTAACCTCTCTTCTTTTATTCTTTAGCAGAAAAGAATTAGAGAGAAGAAAAAGAAAGAGAGGGTTAGGGAAAGAATTTGCGCGTGGGGTTAATTTTCCCGGACTCATAAAAATGAGCTTGATCCAAGAAAATAAAAGTGAGCGTGGGCGTGAAGTTGGATTCAAACTCATTTGAATTTAATTCAAATGAGTGTGAGAAGGAAGTGGGTATTTTGTAGGTCCAAAAATGTTGAGAAATTAGGTGTTGCCTGGAAAAGTGATGAAAGAGTAAATGGGCAAAGTTGGAGGTCAAGAACTGAGATAGGAAAAGGCATGGAGTTAAATTGTGCATTCCAATTAACTAGTCATCGACCCGTGCATCAGCACGGGCTAGCGAATTGACTATCTTAAAATTATTGTGCAATTTCATATACAAAGTTTATCATGCATTTTTTAAAAGAGAATGGATGATATGTACAAATAAACACTATATAATTTATCTTATGGTAGAACGTAATGCACATGTTAAGTTCTATACAAAAATGTTGATTATATTAGTCAAGAACTGATATAAAGTGTCCCTATATACTTGAAATGATGCCCAGTTTGTACCCAAACATTACAAAAATGTAGATGTATAATTAAGTATTATGATCTCTTTTGTATTAAAAATCTGAAATAGAAGATTCCCTTGCAATGAAACTGAAAAATACAATGGTTTTTTGACAAATAATATCAATTTTTTTGGATACATAGGATGTGTGAATAGAAATCCAAATATATTTCTATCGATCAAAACTTTCTGTCCAACATAATAAAATTAATGTCCACCCTTGGATCAACATCAAAATTAGGCACATTTTGGTAATGTACTGTTATAATGGTACTCGGCCATTTGCTTGAATTTCCCCTAAAAGTTACAGGTTCTGTTCATAAATGATTTACCTCAATGTAACAATTTGTGTACATTTTCTTAGTTACGTTACAATTAGGTGATTTGACATATTTATTAATATAGTCTGGGTATTTATTTCGTAAGGTAGGATTGAATTCATTTTTCAATCAGGCATTGGGTCGCCCTTTTTATAATGTGATGCTTGGGAAGTATTTATTTGTACGTGTCCATTTCATTTTTGAGGGGAGCAGGAACATATTCTTTTGTATGTGGTAACTGGGACGTGGACACCTTACTATTTTTAGATCAGAGTCTTTTTCTAACATGGGGCTCTTTTTTAGGGGAAATAGTAGACATCGAGGACTCTTTGATATACCTATTTTCTCCCATCACAAAGGAAGGCACGTGAATTTTGTGTAGGTTGAAACTTAATGTGCTTGTTAAGGACTCTACCATGTATTTTTTTTTGGTGAATAATGTACGTGTTCGTTTAATCTGTTTTATGTACATGTTGTTTTTTTATTAAAATATTGTACGGTCTTCTAATAGATCTTTACGCTTAAATCATTGTATGTATTTTTCCATCACAACGGTAGAAGGCACGTAACGTTGTATAGGTTGAAACTGAATCATGGCTACATGGACTTTCTGTAGGTTGAAACTGAATCATGGGTATTTTTCTAGGGAAACGTAGGTGTTGTGGAGTCTTTGATGTATGTGTTTTTTTTTCTATCACAAAGGAAGGCACGTGAATTTTTTGTACGTTGAAGCTTCACGTTTTTTATGAGGACACTTTCATGTACGTGCTGGTTTATTCCTTTTTGAGGTACGTGCTATATTTTTTTCTTAAATTTTGTATGGTCTTCTAATATATCTCAACCATTATTTTTCTAATCTAACGGTTACATTAATCTTGCTGATGTGGATTAACGTGAAGACTCGTATGGTGCCTTCAATTAGTAAATATAAGATGGAATATTTTATTATAGCTCCTTAATAATATTGAGAGACTTTGTATATGTTATAAAGAGAAATCATTATTGTGAATATCCCTCGATTTAAATAGATCAACGGTCTATGCAATTTATTTAGCTGAGTTTTAAAAAGGGTTGCATGATGACATGATGCAATGATGAATGCAACAAACAAAACAAATCACACGTCGAAATTCGGAATACATGGAAGGCATCTGGAGCGTCGGTCTCGGGTCGTTACACACGCGCCGCTCAATCCTCCACCGCCGCCGCCACCCAATCCACACCACTGCCGCAACCCGCCGCCCATCCACTCACCCCATAGGCAACATGGTAGGATCCAGAGGCCACAGCCGCTCCCCATCGCCGATCTACAGTGCGTGGCCGGCGGATCCGTATGCCGCGGCCGCTCCTAACCACCGATCCGAGGCCGCAGCCGCTCCACCTCCACCTCCCATGCCGGTGGCGGCTCCTCCTCCAGTAGCATCCCCCGAGATCCCACCACCCCTGCCGCCGGTGCCGAAGTACCATGGCGTGCTGGAGCGCCATGATGGTCTTGGGTCACGGAATATACGACCGCGACACCGGGAAGACCCACTAGCTGGGCTCCTTCCACTCGGCGGAGGCGGCGGCGCATGCATACGACATCAAGTCGGTGCACCTCTACGGCGCCACCGGCCGCCGTAATTTCCCCAATGGATATTTGCCGCCTGTAGAGCCGCCAGTGGATAATCGGGTGGCCAACGCATGGGAGGAGCGCGAGGACCGGGTGGCCCGCCAGCTGCTCGCGACGGAGGCTGCCAACAAGGCATACATGGCCGAGTTCCGCCGCCACTTCCCGGAGCGCGTAGAGGCAGAACAATGACTGTAAGCGGAGTACGCAATGGGGAGGACCGAGGTCATCGACCCGTGCAACGATGAAGACGGCAAGGACGAAGGCGACGGCAACGAGCATGACGACGGCTCCAACGATGGCGGCAGCAACGAGACGGACCTGATGATTGGCGGCAAGTCTAGAAGGGAATGAAAGCACGAGGAAGAATCAGATGAATCAGATTAGGTTAGATTTTTATCTAAATATGTTGAATCTAGTTTTAGTTCTATGTAATATATCAAATCTGCACCGAATTTAAAATTATGTAGCCGAATTTGCAACGAATATGGTTTAATTTGCACCTGATTTGGGTCGATTTTGTTTTACTCCGCTAAATTTGGGAGTTCGGTTAGAAACGGCTTTTATTTAGAGGAGTATAAATATACTTCACTAAAAGTTACTCCTCTATTTACTCCTTTACTATTTAGGGCATCGGGGTGAGATGCCCTAACTACCCTAACTATCCGAGTCGTACACAACTACGACATACAAGCCACGCACGATACGTTCCTAGACTAATGACCCGACAACCTTGATCTCACTGAATCCTATTCGGACTCTCAACCAGGAAACCACCAAATAAATACTAGGCTCACGTATTGGCCTGCAAAGCACTACACCTTCCTGATCCAAACACAATTTGAATAAGTTGGATTTTCTCCGCCGCCGCCACCGCACAAACTGCAGCGATGGAATCATCGGTGCCAATGGCTGTGTCGACGTGCACCTCCGAGACGGCGACGGGCAAGCACGTGTTCAGGATCGCCGACTACCATATACGCAAGGGTTTGGGCGTCGGCGAGTACATACGGTCCGCCACCTTCGCCATTGGCGGCTACGACTGGTGCGTTCGCTACTACCCCGACGGAGAAACCCAGGATTGTAGGGGCTACGTCTCCGTCTTTCTTGAGCTCCTGACCAGGAACGCCAAGGTCAGGGTTGAGTATGAATTCAGGCTCATCGACTCGGGCAGCGCGCTGCCGCCGTCGCCAGTGACACATCTGTTTACTAACAACTACGACACAGTCACACAGTCGACCCGGATGAAGCTCCTGCTAGCTATGGAGCTCCCAGGTTTATGAAACAGCAAGAGCTAAAACCGTACCTGCGGGACGACCGCCTGGAGATTGAGTGTCAAGTCCTTGTTATCAATGCTATAACAAAAATTGAGGTGCAGGAGGTGCCGCCCTCGGATCTGCCGAATCATCTCAGGAAATTACTGGATGCCAAGAGAGGAGCATATGTGACTTTTGGGGTTGAAGGCGAGGTTTTCTCTGCTCACAAGATTATGCTCGCCACGCAATCGCCGGTCTTCGATGCTCAACTCTATGGACCCATGAGCGATACCACGGGGATGAACATAATCGTCAAAGACATGGAGCCCCCTGTTTTCAAGGCGTTGCTTCACTTCATCTACACGGATTCTCTGCCTGCTATGGATGATGCTGATGATGGTGAGAGTGAAGACATGGTTAAGCACTTGCTCGTGGCTGCCGATAGGTATGCCATGGACGGGATGAAGTTGATGTGTGATGATATTCTATGCAAGAGCCTTGATGTCGAGACCGTGGTGACCACGTTGGCTCTAGCTGATCAGCATCACTGCAGCAAGCTGAAAGATGCCTGTGTTAAATATATCCTCTCTTCAAACAGACAGAATGCTGTGGTGGCAAGCAAAGGGTACGCACACCTCAAAAGATCATGTCCTGCTGTCATGTTTGATGTCTTTGAGAGGGCTACCAAGTCTCGCAAAATTTAAGTGTTCTTGGAAGTGTTTACACCATTAAATGATACTTCCTCCGATTTAAAATAAGTGTCGCGGCTTTGAACTTTTTCGATAAAGGGCATTTTTATTGACTCAAATGTAGCATCAAGCGGATACAAAACATAACGTGCATCACCCGGCCTCTGCATAACTAAGATGCACACAGCCAAACAAAAACAAATTGAAAGAAGATAAAAAAGGTGACATATCAGCAACAGTAGGATCATATAGGACCGACAGTATGCCTATGTCGAAGGAGTTGGTGCAGCTATCCGTAGATTATGCTGCCACCCATGCTGGATGAAGACCTCCCTGGCCACCCACTCCAACCACGTACACACCGCCTTGAATAGCGGTTGATACTCCGTTCGGTGCAGTGTAGACCATGTATGAAGTGAGTGCGTACAAAGAAAATAACCTGCAAAAGAGAGGTGTTTTTGCCCTCGAAAATAACCTACAAAGGAGAGGTGTTTGTGGATTGGCAAATGGGCTGGAGGAGCAAAAAACATGACTTTAGGCTGATTTTAACTGGACATATGGGCTGAATACTAGGGGATATATGCTAGCTTTCTCATGGGTTGGGGGCGCGACGCCCAGGTTGCTCTCCACTAAGCTCCGCCACTGCTTCACGGTGTTCTTCAGACGACATTTCTCTTTCAAACAAAACACAACAAGGATTAGGATGAAGATAACTAAGCATCCAAACATCGAATGAACTAGTATATGGCTAGTAAGATGGCTGTCAACTATTATATAAAATGATGCAGTTCTTTCGGCAAAATGGATAAAACACCTAGGTATCACAAACGTCTCCAGTCCAAGGAAACCTGTTGTTCCCGCAAAAAAAAAAAAGGAAACCTGTTATTATGCCAGATTATACACTTGTCCGAAAAAGCTTGTCCCTAGCTTGTCTCTAGTGCTAGATACATCCATTTGAGAGACAAGTTTTTTCAGACGAAGGGAGTAGGAGGGAAATCATCATTAAGTTGAATCTAAATCAGAAGACATGCATAAAGACCGCGTGAAATATGAAACCAACGGCTGACATCCGTGCGCACATACAAATTGGTTCCGTTATATGTACAAAAACATTCATAAAATAACAGGTACTAAAAATTTGAGGCACAGGATAGCTCGAGGGTTTAGAGTTTTCAGGCAGCAACAAACATATGATGAAATATATATATATATATATATATATGACCCATAGGAGAAACAAAGATACAAGAGATAAATTAGTATCCTTCCAAATGCTAATCCCTACGCCTGTAATTTCTCTAATGTATATCTACATCTTCCTTCTTGACTCATTGACCAGTGACAGGCACCATGCATTGGGGACGCCCTTATTCTACAGTAATCCCATGCAGCAAGAATATCACACAAGTTTCCCTGTAGTCTGTTTACAAATTATCTTACGACAACAGCAAGCGTCTCCAGATATGAAAAAAGAGGTCGCAGGACTAGTTTTCTTAAAATTTCCCAAGGATTCAATCATATACCTACACCAATATATTATAGGACGGAGGGAGTACTAAACACGAGTATATGGTAGATGAACCCTCAATGGAAGTACTGAAACATGATTACAGCGAAGCTAATTGTTTCAACTACTAGTAAGTGTAACCGCATGCCAGAACAACGCTAACTTCTCCAGAATGCTACGCGAGGCGAGCATCTATCCGTGGTGCGTCGGCGTCGTAACGTACGAGGATGCCCTCGATCGTGGCCTAGCTTTTGTGTGTGTGTGTGTGTGGGGGGGGGGGGGAGGGCTTTGGCCCCGGCCTCGTCCCCCCTAGCTCCGCCCCTGAGTTACCAAACAGGGACTAAATTGCACCAAAAAAGTGAAAATATACTCATGTGGGATCTAGTTTCGAAGAGCGCGTCGCGGGGGGGGGGGGGGGGGGGGGCTTTGGCCCCGGCCTCGTCCCCCCTAGCTCCGCCCCTGAGTTACCAAACAGGGACTAAATTGCACCAAAAAAGTGAAAATATACTCATGTGGGATCTAGTTTCGAAGAGCGCGTCGCAAGATTCCAAAGATGAAAACGATTCTTAATTCTGATGTTCGAATAAAATGTTATGGCTTTTTGAAAATTCTAAAACTTAAATTAAATGTGTTGGCTTTGGCCCCCGCCTTGTCCCCCCTAGCTCCGCCCCTGAGTTACCAAACAGGGACTAAATTGCACCAAAAAAGTGAAAATATACTCATGTGGGATCTAGTTTCGAAGAGCGCGTCGCAAGATTCCAAAGGTGAAAACGATTCTTAATTCTGATGTTCGAATAAAATGTTATGGCTTTTTGAAAATTCTAAAACTTAAATTAAATGTGTTTACACTTGTTCACATGGGTACTTACTTTCTTTTTTCATGTTCACATGCTACTTTTTCTAATATGGATTAAGGGGGACAAACTATTTTCAAATATGGCCGGTCACTCCGAGCGTCTAACGAGCCAACGGCCACTTGCTAGACGCATCCAATAATCAATCGCCAAATCCAAATAATGATGCGGACACTCCAAAGACCGTCGGTACACCCAGGGAAAGCATCAAATATCTATGCTGCAACCTGCAAGTAATCTAGCTGATCGAAAGAGAATTTCAATGTACATAGAAATTCCTAAGAAGCATAATTTTCATTATACATAGAGGGTTATTGGAGGTGCTTCACAAAGATTTAATCCAGAATGATTTCATGAATATGATGGTTGACTTGAGTATAATGAAAAGATGCATAAGATCATTTGATTATGTTGCCTTCTTTCTAAGGATAACAATAAGGGACAAGTTAAAAGTGTTGCATTAGCAATTAAATGTAGTTATTTTACACTTGCCAAGGAATGGGGCCCATTGTCACATGTTCAAACTCTTGGTCTATCCTTTGTGGGTAATGCATCAGATAAATGTATAGTTTTGATTATGTTGCCTTCTTTCTAAGGATAACAAGAAGGGACAATTTCAAACCCAAATGGGGCCCATTATCATGTTCAAATTTTTAGTTGTATAGTTGTTTCACCTGCTTCTTCTATTCCTCAATGTGTTATTCAAAATGTTTTGACATTTAGCAAGGAGTATGCCACTCCAAACCCAAATGTGCTTCAGAAGGCATGCATATTGAATAATGGGTGAAAATGAACACTGAGAGAAGTTGCAAAGAGGCATTTTCCGAGAATGAGAACCATACATTGTCATCCATAAACATGTACAAGGAATCATTCATGTAAATTGAACTTTCTTATATTTTTTGACTTTTTCTAGATATACTATTAGGAATTTCATAGCCACTCTATCCATTCAGGGTTTAGGGTTAGGAGTTCCATGCCCAATTCTGGTGTTACCATTGTGATCGACGCGGTCGAACATCCAGTAGCATGTGATGCTATGGTCACGCCTATCATTGGCTCCAGATACATGCTCTGTCTTCCACTTTTCACCATCTTTTCATCACGTTTGGTTTTGACATCAGTTCTTAACATTTTGTAATTTTGGCAGGTCTGAAGCAATAGATTGATAGTCTCGCGCCCTGTCTTGCAAAGAAAAGTGCCCCAACAAAATGCATTCATTGACCTTAGTTCCTCACTCATCACCCTGGACAAATCAAGCGATTTCAAGTGCAATTATGTTTGGCTTTATGCGTTTCTCATCAGACATGCTGAGTACATACTAACTTTAGACATGCTGAGCGTACACATGCCGAGTAAAATTTGCCGTTGAGTGTACACATGTCAAGGGGAAAGAATCCGGTGCTCCCAGCCCTGGGGTACTCCCGGTGCTCCAATGTCAATTTTTTTTAAATGTTTCAAAGATTAAAAAAAAACTGTGATTGTTCACAAGGAATGTGACTAGCTACTACCCTTAAAATTTCCAGGTTCAAACCCAGAATGCACATTGAGAAACAAAAAA
The DNA here is from genome assembly GCA_011799875.1 of Thinopyrum elongatum. Classification (NCBI taxonomy): domain Eukaryota; kingdom Viridiplantae; phylum Streptophyta; class Magnoliopsida; order Poales; family Poaceae; genus Thinopyrum; species Thinopyrum elongatum. Next base: position 12,790,865 of record CM022299.1, read on the forward strand.
GACAAATCCAGATGCGAATAGTGTCAATGTTGCTTTTGTCTTTTTTACACTATTCATGCTAGATTTCACTTTTTTGTTTCTCAATGTGCATTTTGAGTTTGGACCTAAAATTTTTAGGGGTTGTAGTCACATTCATTGTGAACATTTATATTTTTTCAGAAATTTTTGAAACATGTAAAAATATTTTTCTGACATTGGAGCACCGGGAGTACCCCAAGGATGGGAGCACCTGATACTTTCCCCCATGTCAAGTACATACTGAGCTTAGACATGTCGTTGTTTAGTAGTGTTGTATGTGCTGAGAGATGCCGAGCTGAGACTTTGTTTGACAGCCTGCATCTGTTTACACTTGCTGAACAATTTCGAATTTCGAATATCCTTTTTTGAAGTGGGACAATATTTGGAAAGCATGAACAATTTTTTAAAATAGGAACGATTTTTTTTGAACATTTCATGATTGTTGTAATTAAAATTTGGTATAGTTTTGAAAATCTGAACTTTTTTCAAAAATATATTTTTTGGAAATTTTTATTTTTTCGAAAATTTAAACAATATTTTTAAAAAATTTAAACATGGTTTGAACATTTTTTAAATTTCTGATTTTTTTTAAAAAAGTTTACACATATTTTGAAAATTGTCATTTTGAACATTTTCTAAATATTTAAACAAATTTTATCTAAATTCTGAATTTTTGAACATTTTTTCAAACCCGTCATCGCTCGTGCATGCTGACCAGCGAACGACTGCTGGGGTGTTATCTCTTTGTGCATGCTACGAGGGAATTTGATCTGAGCTCGTGCAGGCTACCAAACACCCATAAGTGGGTTGAATAGCGAACTTTTGCCCTTATACACTTTTCATGCACCATATCAAACACACCCCTAGCGTCCGAGTAGAACTTGCCACTCCACCCACGAGCGACTTTTTTGAGAAGATAACTAGCCTTAATCTCTACTCCTAATGGAGCAGTTGGTAGTCTCGCTTCTAGGTTTTTTTTTGTCCCACCTCCCATGGTTTTTTTTGTACCTCCTCCCACCTTCGCTGGTTTTTTTCGTAGATTTTTTTCGTCCCCTCCCCCCACTTCATCGGTTTATTTTCGCGTCACCCTCTCACACAACGAAAGAAATCTGAACAGATCAGAACTTTCCATACTGGTGCAAGTTATATTTAGTAATATAGAATCAATCACGAACAATCTCTAAAGATCAAATCTAAATTAATTAACCTTACCTTAAATCACTAAATCACATTAATTGATTTTCAGAAAAATCGCTCAATCACATTAACCTTACCTTAACTCACGGATGGTAATCAATCTCCAAACAAAGGAAACAATACATCGAGGGAGCAGTAAATAAACTCCCTTTCTTATGACATGTATATGATCTTCCCTTACCTCTCCGTTGTCGAGCGTTCTTGATTCTCGAGGCCGATGCTTGGGCTGCGTCACTGGGTCGCGACGGTGCCGGAGGACGAGGACGGCGAGGCCGGGTGCCGCGGCACCGCGTTGGCCGCGGCCGGTGAAGGGGGCGAAGAAGGGCGGCTTCCCTGGCCCTGGCCGTGGCCGTGGCCCTGGGAGTTGGTGCGGTGGAAGCGGCACTTGAAGGACCCGGCGTGGGTGGCCGGCGCGCAGACGCACTTGGAAGCGGGCCTGTGGCTCGCGCCGGACGGCGCCGACGCCGACCCGGGCCACCTCCTCCCTGTATTCTTGGAGCTGTGGCTGGCCGATTTACATGAAATTAATTCCCTCAGTTATGGTGGCAAATATAATACACATAATCCATATTGTTATGCACTAGCGTGTGTGTGTGTGAAATAGATGGATTATGGTCCCGTACCCAATAAGATGGATATGTGTGTGTGTGTTAGAGAGAGAGAGAGAGAGAGGGAGAGGGGGAGAGAGAGTGAGGAAGAGGGAGGGAGAGAGAGTGTGTGTGAGGATTTGATGGTAAAAAAGGTCGCCAATGTCACTTGATATGTATGAGAATATTAATATTGAACTCTTAAAGTTAATGTGGCCCCGTTGCAACGCACGGGCGTTCTTCTAGTGTCCTGTAATTGAACTGTTTGTGAGAATTAAATGGGCTGCACCTAGTGCGGCCAATTTTCACATGTTAGTTTGTTTTAAAATAAATTATAGAAGTCATTTAAATTATAATAGAAATACTCCGGACATGCCTAAGGGAGTTTCTAACCACATCACCAATCACCAATCAATATCACGGACATGCCTAAGGAAGTTAGTTAAATCATAACACAATACCATGTAATTTTAAAAAGTGTTCACATATTTAAATAAATATTAACATAACTTCTATAAAATGGTTATGTATATTAAGGTAAATTTTTCATGTATTTGATAAAGTAGACGTATTATATATGAGTGTTCATGCTTTAACAAAATGGTTATGTTGTTTTAAAAAAGCGTTCATGTGTTTTACACAATAAATAAATAAATAAATGAGGTATGGAAAAATAAATACAAGCCTAGAGTGCCTTGAGATTGTACATCCTCAAATGAATACATGAATGTTTAAAAAAAATAATGTTTTGAAAATTAAATGAACATCTATTTAAATTACAAACATTTTAAAACTACATTAATATTTTCTTAAATGTGAACACTTTTTAAAATTCTAAAAACATTTGTAAAATTCTAAAAAAGAACCAACATTTTTTTCTTTAATCTAAAAAAACTAAAATGTGAAAATGGGCCACCGTGGGGTGGCAAGCTCGGCTATGCCACGTTGTTCCGGGACATTAGGAGGAGGTTTTTTTTTTCTTGCGGGGTGACATCAGGAGGAGGCTGCGTGTTCGCGTTTGTTTGGTTTTTCGATTTCATTTTTCCTTTGTACCGTGTGCTGACAGATGGGTCCCAGCGGTAAGCCTTGTCTTGCAAATGCAAAAATAATAAAATGTGAGTTTATTTATTTATTTTGCAAAAAGAGCAGCGACCGCACGGGTATGGTTGCTGACAGTGGCCCCGTGTCACGCTGCACGCCTCATCAAAGTCTCAGGCATTCACACAAATGAGACACTAAAGTGAACATCGACGACAACTTATGTAATTACCTCTATATTTGAAGGAATTCCGTCAGCCTAATATAAACAATCTGGTCAATGGAGGTAGTGAGGTAGTAGGAAGAGAAGGGGCATTGTCGTGAGTCGGGGAGAAAAGGAGGGGCGTTGTCGTGATTTCCGGTGTGGGCATCTCATTCTCATCTGGCCTCGGCGGATCCGCCCTGCGGCGGGCGGAGAGATCCACGGCCAATATAAAAAGGAAACTATCTCACTCTGGCCCCTCACCTACCACGTATCACGCCAGCCACCTCGCTTCTTCGAGAAGAGGGTTGGTCAGGGGCTCCGTTGAACATACCTAGCAAATGGAGGGCCAGGATGCATAAAACCGCGGTCCTCCGCCAGCCACCCACCAACCCACTCCCTCCCTATTTCTCGCCGTCGCGTCCAAACACAGAGCGCATCGATCGATCGAACCAATGGCGATGGTGACGGCGAAGCTCAGCTCCCCGGCCACCGCCCGGATCGCGCCTTCCGCCACCGGAAGCGCGCGCCGCGCCTCACGCGTCCGCGTCCGCGCCTCCGGCGGCTCCTACGCCGACGAGCTCGTCTCCACCGCGGTGAGCGCCCCCCTCTCTGATCCTCGTAGCTTCGCCTAGGTCTAGGAGCCGGTGGCCCGCGGGAGGATCTCGCCCTTGGGGCGTTGCGCGCGTCTTGTGCGGCGATCTGTCGTGGTGGCGGCTCTTGGTTTGTTTGTTTGGTTGGCGTCTAGCGATCCGTGATGGGGACTGCTCTGTGGGGTTGGGGGAAGATGGGGGCGTCGCGTGCGTTTTTTCCAGCGAATTAAATTTCGATTGGGAGCGAACCTTCTCTGCACGCATCACGAACGAAGAGGTCACAATCTCTTCCGCGCAGTCGAATTTGGGCCGCTAGATGTTCAGGAAAGTGGGTGTATATATGCCGTGTCCAAGGATTTCTCCTGTTATTTTCGGTGGAGATGGCAGGTTTCATGATCTCAGTTACTCTGATGCGTCTGGTACTTGCATCGGCCACAGATCAGGCCATGGTAAATCTGGCGGTACATTTGATTGTCTTTGTTAGGGTTGACTTTTAAATTGAGTTGCCAGACGATTGTCCCAGTAGCTACGGAAGGAGGTCATGTGATGCTGGTGTTGCTCTGAAGATAAACTCTCACTTCCAAATACCATCGAATTGTTTCTAGGCAGTGTGGCCATCTGTTGATATCTGGCTACTTAACTAGTAGCTTCATTGGTCGATCTTCTGACGTACGAGTGCTCTGCAATAATTGCCTGTGCGGAAAGCCTACTACCAGTAGCAGTTTTAAGCTTGGGTTTTCTTAGGATTAATCTTGGCTTTCACCTTCATGAAAAGGATTTGCTTGCTTTCACACTAGCATGATGGGTGGACTTGCTGCCGTACGATTGCTCTGTAATAATTTCCTGTGCTTAAAAACCTACTAGAAGCATTTTAAGTTCTTGCTTTTGTTCGAATTAATCTGGGCTTTTCAGCTTCGATGAAAACGATTCGCTTGGTTTCATGCTATCTGCTTCGCATCATGCGTATATTAGGTGTTATTTTGTTTCAACTGTAATGTTCTGTTGAACTGTTGTTTTGTCAATTAGTGTGAAGCATGCCCTCATGCAAATGAACCGTTCCTTTAGGTTTTGAACCACCACAAGTCTAAAACTAACACTGATGATCGTATTAATTGCTTGATGTTGGGTATGCCAAACTGGTCTTGTAAGCTATTTCCTATTTATTTTTCTTCACTGTTCCTTCCTTCACAGCTGCAATGCATTCTCTGTAGTGTTTCATGACTGCAAATCTAATAGTTCGCCCTATTGCAGAAAACTGTTGCTTCCCCTGGCCGTGGGATCCTTGCGATCGACGAGTCGAGTGCAACATGTGGAAAGAGATTGGCATCCATTGGTTTGGACAACACGGAAGTTAACCGCCAGGCTTACAGGCAGCTTTTGCTGACCACTGCTGGTCTTGGTGAATATATCTCTGGTGCTATTCTTTTTGAGGAAACTCTCTATCAGTCCACTACAGATGGCAAGACCTTTGTTGACGTCTTGAAGGACCAGAATATCATGCCTGGTATCAAGGTTGACAAGGTATGCATGCCATGATCTGACAACCGTTGATTCATCGTGCTGTTGTAGTAAGCAAGACAGCTCTAGCATTCTAATTGTTATTACTTGATTTTTTTTGTTCTGCCCAAAAGGGTTTGGTTCCATTGCCCGGATCCAACAATGAATCATGGTGCCAAGGTCTTGATGGTTTGGCCTCAAGGTGTGCTGAGTACTACAAGCAGGGTGCACGCTTCGCGAAGTGGTCAGTTCATACTGTCCTTGTGCATCTTCTGACCAGTTTTATTCTCTTGCCCTTTGTAAATTTGCTATGCTATATTGATCTTGTACAGGCGGACTGTTGTTAGCATCCCTTGTGGTCCTACTGCATTAGCTGTCAAGGAAGCGGCATGGGGACTTGCTCGCTATGCTGCTATTGCTCAGGTCACTATACAAGCTTTCAACTACTGAACATTTTGCAATGAAGAAGTGATCCTTTATTTAGTTTGGTATTTTACTCATGGAGAGTTGATGAACAGCATAATCATTTTTATGCTTGTACTCCCTCCGTTCCTAAATATTTGTCTTTTTAGAGATTTCAAATCGACTACCACATACGGATGTATATAGACATATTTTAGAGTGTAGATTCACTCATTTTGCTCCGTATAGTCACTTGTTGAAATCTCTAGAAAGACAAATATTTAGGAACGGAGGGAGTATTTGATATCTTATAATTTATACCTGGAAACCTGTGTAACAACAGAACCTATCCTACTGTATATTCATCCACTGAACACTATCTGATGCTCCCCCATTCGGAAATACTTGACATGGTTTTAGTTCAAATTTGAACTAAAACCACATCCAGTATTTCCGAAGGGAGGTATTAGTAAGTAGGGAGAACTAGTTTTTGAACTAAAACCACATCCAGTATTTCCGAAGGGAGGTATTAGTAAGTAGGGAGAACTAGTTAACAAGTGAAAACAGTAAATATCTGTATGCTCGTGTAGGTATGCTGTTACTGAAATCATATATACACGCTGGCATGGTGGTCGGGATGGCACCCGCAGGGTTTGGGTACGGGTGGAGCCACCCCATACCCTTACCCGTCATCCCAAACCTTACCCATCACCCGTACCCATACCCGTTGGGGTACAATTTTTTCCCATACCCATTACCCATCAGGGTAAATGGGTGCCCGCGGGTAAAATTACCCAGATTTGCAACACATCAATTTGAGCATTACATAGTCATAAACAACAACTTATAATAATAATTTATAAACAACAACACATCATGACAGCAACACATACTCGTTTGTGGGCTAGCTATTGTGGTGCGGTGGCCTAACATGAATGCATGATGGGGTTTATTTAGGGCTGTGGGATTTATGTACATATAATATGTGAATAAATAATATACAAGGCCTATTTGTCAGAATATATGCGGGTACATGAGTACATGGGTATGGGTTATTACTAAACCATACCCGTACCCACTATACCCGATGGGTATGAAATTTTCCTATTTATGTACCCATGGGTATTTTTTTGACCCATACCCTTGCCCTAATAGGTTTTTACCCGCAGGGTACGCGGGTAATGGGTACCCATTGCCATCGTCCTCTTCTGACACCAAACAATCAAAACTTTTTTTTTTCCTTTTTCTTGTTTGTAGGCTGATACTAGAATTTGATGAAACGAATGCAATAATATGATTGCAGAAAATTTATATGCAACCAAATACACTATAATCTCTAATATTTTGCTCTCCTCTTTATATTTACTCAGCTTGTTTCAACCTGAATAATCTGCAGGACAATGGTTTAGTGCCAATTGTGGAGCCAGAGATCCTTCTCGACGGTGACCATGGCATCGAGAGAACTCTCGAGGTAGCAGAGAAGGTGTGGTCTGAGGTGTTCTTCTACCTGGCCGAAAACAATGTTTTGTTTGAGGGCATCCTGCTGAAGCCCAGCATGGTTACCCCTGGTGCTGAGCACAAGGAGAAGGCTTCTCCAGAAGCCATTGCGAAGAACACCCTCACAATGCTGAGGAGGAGAGTACCACCTGCTGTCCCTGGAATCATGGTATTGTCTTCAACCTTGAACCATCTTAGCTTCTGCTGATTATCTTTTCTCAGTCCATTTCCGATGGGCATACATAAACAGAGTAAGAAACAGTAGCCATAACCCCGATCGTCCCTTTTCCTCAGTTCCTTTCTGGCGGACAGTCCGAACTGGAGGCGACCATGAACCTGAACGCGATGAACCAGTCCGCCAACCCATGGCACGTGTCCTTCTCCTACGCCCGGGCCCTCCAGAACTCGGTGCTGAAGACATGGCAGGGGCAGCCCGAGAACATCGAGGCGGCGCAGAAGGCCCTGCTGCTCCGCGCCAAGGCCAACTCCTTGGCGCAGCTCGGCAGCTACACCGGCGAGGGCGAGAGCGACGAGGCCAAGAAGGGCATGTTCCAGAAGGGGTACACTTACTGATGTGGCGGCGGCAGGATGATTTATATATGAGATGCACGTCATTTTGCGGGGTTTTGTTTTCTAATTATTGGTGTGAATAATCAATCACCAGCGTGTTGGTGCCAACGACTGTTGGCTGTATTGGCAGTGCGGAAACTCTAGAGTTGGCTTAAGTTATATTTATGAGAGCAAACAATTACTGTATGCATACCCTGAGAAAGATGATGGACCTGAGAAGCTCTGGCGCGCACACGGAGAATTTACCTGGGGCATCGGGTTTCTACAGATTACAACTTTCTGAAATTTCTGGAAAATTAACATAACATAGATGAAACAAATATGTACAATTTCTTGAAAAATCAATTCGAAATTCAGCCTATAACCCTAGAAAAAAATGATGATGATAACGGGCCAAATCAAGAGTCCAACTTTACTACTCCTGAGTTGCGTTTTTGCGAAGTAGTACATGCATGTTGCATATGTTGTCACAAATTTTCAGAAATTTTAGGGTGCATTATATACCGTGTACTAGGCTGCCTTTGCGACTTTTTTTTACCGGTAAATAACTCTTCTTTTATTCCTTTTTTTTCTCCCAACAAAAAATGTTTCTCAGAGTGATATGTGAATGGATATATCGACAACCAGAATAAAATATCAAGAGCTAAAACTCTTTAATCAAAGAATTTAAGAATGTATCCACGATGCATTTGACATTGATTTTTTTTCATAAATGTGCCTTGTGTTATCAAACATTGATTTCTTTCTATAGATTATGTATTTAAAGATTGATTAGGGATCACCGTGATTGATTCCTTTTCATAACATTACTAAATTTGGCAGATAAAAACTGGATTAAATAGATTAGTGGGCTAAAAACTAGTTTACATAAATTAGTGGGATAGAAAAAAAATAGTGGAGGAGGTTTAACCGGAATGGAGGCGACGCTACCAACTCACCTTGGCGTACAGGTCTGTGCCGATTTTGATAGTATGCCGAGCAAAAACCAACCTATTGTTCATAGAAAAAATAAAACAGCAAAAAAAGAAACCAAAAAACGAAACATAGAAAAAAATAGAAACGCGCACACGCTTCAAATGGGCCGAACAACTTTGACTATAGTTAATGTTTTGGTAAGATTTGATTTGATTTGGTATGAGGTGGAAGGCAAAGAAAGTTTAGATTTAGTTGAGATTTTATTTGAATGAGTTAATGCATGAAGTTGTTTGAGAAAGTGCCGATTTGATTAAGTTAATGCACACGTCAAATGGGTCCGTCCAAATTGGTTGCACTTGAGCGAAATGTCGTCTATACGATGCTAGCAGGCGTAATATAGAGTTTGCCGAGGGGTTGGTACGCGTGAGGCGAGACTACCAACTCCCCCTTTAGGAGTAGAGATAGAAAAAAAAATAGTGGAGGAGGTTTAACCGGAATGGAGGTGACGCTACCAACTCACCTTGGCGTACAGGTCTGTGCCGATTTTGATAGTATGCCGAGCAAAAACCAACCTATTGTTCATAGAAAAAATAAAACAGCAAAAAAAGAAACCAAAAAACGAAACATGGAAAAAAATAAAAACGCGCACACGCTTCAAATGGGCCGAACAACTTTGACTATAGTTAATGTTTTGGTAAGATTTGATTTGATTTGGTATGAGGTGGAAGGCAAAGAAAGTTTAGATTTAGTTGAGATTTTATTTGAATGAGTTAATGCATGAAGTTGTTTGAGAAAGTGCCGATTTGATTAAGTTAATGCACACGTCAAATGGGTCCGTCCAAATTGGTTGCACTTGAGCGAAATGTCGTCTATACGATGCTAGCAGGCGTAATATAGAGTTTGCCGAGGGGTTGGTACGCGTGAGGCGAGACTACCAACTCCCCCTTTAGGAGTAGAGATAGAAAAAAAAATAGTGGAGGAGGTTTAACCGGAATGGAGGTGACGCTACCAACTCACCTTGGCGTACAGGTCTGTGCCGATTTTGATAGTATGCCGAGCAAAAACCAACCTATTGTTCATAGAAAAAATAAAACAGCAAAAAAAGAAACCAAAAAACGAAACATGGAAAAAAATAAAAACGCGCACACGCTTCAAATGGGCCGAACAACTTTGACTATAGTTAATGTTTTGGTAAGATTTGATTTGATTTGGTATGAGGTGGAAGGCAAAGAAAGTTTAGATTTAGTTGAGATTTTATTTGAATGAGTTAATGCATGAAGTTGTTTGAGAAAGTGCCGATTTGATTAAGTTAATGCACACGTCAAATGGGTCCGTCCAAATTGGTTGCACTTGAGCGAAATGTCGTCTATACGATGCTAGCAGGCGTAATATAGAGTTTGCCGAGGGGTTGGTACGCGTGAGGCGAGACTACCAACTCCCCCTTTAGGAGTAGAGATAGAAAAAAAAATAGTGGAGGAGGTTTAACCGGAATGGAGGTGACGCTACCAACTCACCTTGGCGTACAGGTCTGTGCCGATTTTGATAGTATGCCGAGCAAAAACCAACCTATTGTTCATAGAAAAAATAAAACAGCAAAAAAAGAAACCAAAAAACGAAACATGGAAAAAAATAAAAACGCGCACACGCTTCAAATGGGCCGAACAACTTTGACTATAGTTAATGTTTTGGTAAGATTTGATTTGATTTGGTATGAGGTGGAAGGCAAAGAAAGTTTAGATTTAGTTGAGATTTTATTTGAATGAGTTAATGCATGAAGTTGTTTGAGAAAGTGCCGATTTGATTAAGTTAATGCACACGTCAAATGGGTCCGTCCAAATTGGTTGCACTTGAGCGAAATGTCGTCTATACGATGCTAGCAGGCGTAATATAGAGTTTGCCGAGGGGTTGGTACGCGTGAGGCGAGACTACCAACTCCCCCTTTAGGAGTAGAGATAGAAAAAAAAATAGTGGAGGAGGTTTAACCGGAATGGAGGTGACGCTACCAACTCACCTTGGCGTACAGGTCTGTGCCGATTTTGATAGTATGCCGAGCAAAAACCAACCTATTGTTCATAGAAAAAATAAAACAGCAAAAAAAGAAACCAAAAAACGAAACATGGAAAAAAATAAAAACGCGCACACGCTTCAAATGGGCCGAACAACTTTGACTATAGTTAATGTTTTGGTAAGATTTGATTTGATTTGGTATGAGGTGGAAGGCAAAGAAAGTTTAGATTTAGTTGAGATTTTATTTGAATGAGTTAATGCATGAAGTTGTTTGAGAAAGTGCCGATTTGATTAAGTTAATGCACACGTCAAATGGGTCCGTCCAAATTGATTGCACTTGAGCGAAATGTCGTCTATACGATGCTAGCAGGCGTAATATAGAGTTTGCCGAGGGGTTGATACGAGTGAGGCGATACTATCAACTCCCCTTTAGGAGTAGAGATATATGGTCTCATAAAATTTCTGAATATTTAGGAACACTACAATGTTCTAGTAAGCCCTGACGTGGGGATCCTACGATCGTCTCCTGCAGACCGCCAAATAAACTCCCTATAAGGGGCTTTATACCAATATAAGTTTATTGGTATTCGCACGTGTGTTGCTTTTACAGACCACTAAAAAACATAAGCAGTATACTTAGCTTGGCATGAATCTGACAAAAATCATCACCAATACTTAGCCTGACATACGTCCGGCGTCATCTTTTTCAACAAATTTAGTTAGGGTCTGGCTGTATGCCAGTCGCCTGAATTTTCTTTTTTGGGTCAAATCGATTTTTTCAGCCATCGGATACAAGATCAAGGGCCGGATCTGTGTTGCTGTTTTTTTCCTCCCACTGGTCTTCTTCTTTCCTTCGAACCGCTCCGTCGCTGCCGGCCCAGCCGCCTGCTTCCGCTGCCCGCGCTGCCTCACCTCACCTCACCGCCCCCCCTCCCCCCGCCATGCCGCCGCCCCCCTCGGGCATCCCTCTAGCCCCGACTCTGACGGAAATTTTCTCCGGTGAAGTTGCACCACCGTCCCACCACCGCCGCTCTTCCGCCCCCAACGAGCTCCTTCCTTCCCTCCAGCCTTTCTCCGGCGAACTTCTTCGACCATCTCAAAATCGACTGACCGAAAAGCTAAAGTCAGTCGACCGACGTTTAGCTAATGTGATTTAGTTATGTGCACTATTGACCATAAAACAATTAGGAGTGCACCATCATTGTTGATATTCTTTCTCCCACACATTCTTCCTCCTTTGCGACGGTTCCTCCTCCCCACGACCTGCGCCCGCGGTTGGCGGTTGTCGCCGCCTCGCTGCCCGGTCCTCCGCTTGACCTCGCCCCACCGCCATGCTGGCCACCGTCCCGACCATCCCTCTAGTCCCATCCCGATGAACAACCCCTTGCACCCTCCCGCGTCAATTAAGTTTCTTCCTTGCCTTCACGTGAGACGCCGCAGCTCGCGGTCACTGTCGCTCCTCACCTCGCCCCGTCTTCGGCCTTGTGCTGCGTGGAATCGCCTGACAAATGAAAAAAATTTGAGGCGCCTGACAAATAGCAAAACCGCACAAAAAAACATTTACCGGAGGAAAATAGACCACGCATGGTTTTTTATGAGCACCTTATTAAGTGAGAAAACAACACTCACTCTCCAAAGTCCAAATCAAAAGGTGATTTGAAGCTGACTGATTTCGTTGGACAAACAAAAGTAAATCTGCAGTTACGTGTTGATATATGGATCAAACTCGTGCGGAGCCAACATTTTCTCCCTATCTTGTAGCAGGTCGTACTTCCAACTGTATTTCCCGTCGACGCTGTCCACGTACTCCCGTCCCTCGGCGGCGGCGCGCCGGCGCTTGGCCACCCGGTCGATGACGCGCTCGAGGGCGACGTCGAACGCGTCCTTGAACGTCACGCCCTTGGCCGCCGGGTGCCGGTACAGCACGGTGGGGATGAGCCGGATGACCCGCTCCCGCATCTGCGCCACCTTCGCCGGCGGTATCCTGCTCAGCACCTCCTCGATGCTGGCGTTCCGCTCGACGACGTCGCCGTGCGGGATGAACACCGAGTAGCTCCGGTGGTCTCTCGGCAGGTGCCAGATGTACTGGAGGTAGGCGGAGACGGGGTGGAAGAAAACCGGGATGCAGCCGGCGAGGATGGTGTCGAAGGTGGACTTGCGCGTGTAGCCGTCGCCGCGCGGCTGCACGCAGAACTCGGCGCTCTCCAGCAGCCGCATGGCGCGGCCCGGCGCGTAGTGCCCCGGCGCCGGCACGCCGAGCAACGCGCACCGGCTCGACTTGCCGCACTGCTCGATGATCTGGGCGCGCACCGTGCGCTGGCTGCCGCCGCGGGGCCCGCCGGCGAAGCCCCAGAGAAACGGGCGGTCCATCTCGTACATGCGGTCCTGCCAGCCGGCCACCTCGGCGTGGGACGACGGGTGGAAGTGCGACGGGAACGGCACGGCGAAGTCGTTGCCGTGCCATGGGCTGGCCTCGGTGGTGAGGAACGTGGCGTTGAGGATGGCCGGGAAGGACATGAGCGCGTTGCCATAGCCGACGGCGTCGGGCCGGACGATGAAGTCCCACGTGCCCCGCCCGGACACCAGGAAGTGGTCGCGCCCGCCCATGGCGCGCCACTCGGGCCGCTGCTCCAGCCAGTCCACCACGTCCCGCGACAGGGCGTCCCGCGCCGCGAGGTCTTTGCTCCCCAGGTGCATCGCCGAGTCGAGCCCGGCGTAGAACGGGACGTACACCACGGCGGCGGCGGCGGGGTCGGCCGTGAGGCACTGGTGCCGCCGCATCCGGGCGTGGAAGATCAGGCCGAGCATGTACTGGTCGGTGTCGTAGGCCCCGCTCTCCGGCAGCGACCCGCTCTCGCCGCCGCCCGTGATCTGCGGGCCGAACCCGTCGTTGGCCACGTCCTTGCACACGTCGGTGGAGCCCGAGACCCGGCGGCACTCGCGGACGAGGTCGGCGTTGAACCGCGGCGGCAGGTCGTACATGTACACGTACCGGCCGGCGCAGGGGTCGCGGCGGAAGAAGCGGGGCACGGAGAAGAAGGCCGACGGCTTGAGCTGGAGCACGGCGGGCGCTGCCACCGCCACGCTGACTGACTGTTGCATGCTGGTGGAGAAGTGGTGGTAGAATACCAGCGCCCAGAAGACGACGTAGAGGAGCGCGAGGAAGAAGAGCCGGGACGGCCGCCGTGCGCCCCTCTCGGGGTTCTGCTTGCCGCTGCCGTCGTCGGCGGAGTACTGCTTGCCATCGTCGTCGTCGGCGGCCGCGGCGTCCAGATCTCGCTGGAGGCTCCGCGAGAAGGGCTTCATCGGTGGTGCTGCCGTGCTGGTGCTGCTCCAGTGAGTGTCAGTGTGTGCGAGCAGTAAGTGTCGGCAGGTAGTACTAAAATTTCATTAGGGCATCCATCGAGGTTACTCGTATTGCTCGTCGAGTTGACTTCATTAATGGACTGCACAACACTACGAACGCCAAATTTTTTTTCTCCTGTAGATCCTTCGAGCAGCTTTGGATCCCGCGCGCTAATTAAGTTTTTTAGTAACTCGCGCTAATTAAGTTTAATTACTAATTACCTGCGCCGAGATGCCGGAGACTTGGCCATCTTGGAACCGTCGAGCAGCTTTGGATCCCGGCGTGTTTACACTTTCTTCAACGTTTCTCAGGCTCACCAACGCATGTACCTTCAGCTGTGATCAGTGCTACCTTTTCCCTCTATTTCCTTTTCATACTGCGTATAAGATTTGTGTGAAGTTAAACTTCAAACATTTTTATAGAAAAATATTAATATTCACAATACAAAATCAATATCATCGTTAGATGCCATGAAATTATTTTTTATATTATACTTCCTCCGTCCCAAAATTCTTGTCTTAGATTTGTCTAAATACGGATGTATCTAGTTACGTTTTAGTGTTAGATACAAGCGTATGTATCTAGTTACGTTTTAATGTTAGATACATCCGTATCTAGACAAATCTAAAACAAGAATTTTGGGACGGAGGGGGTATAACTTTACTATTATAGATGTTGGTATTTTTCATCTAAATTTAGCCAAACTTTACTAAGTTTCACTTCAGATAAATCTTATATGCTGAGTAAAAAGAAACATAGGGGTAGATGTGACCTTTCGCTTAATATTCAAATACCACTGACACAACCTGCCAATACATGAACGGTACCAGATCTACTAGTATTACCTTTGCTAGATTCGTTCGGTCAAAGTGAGAGAGTGTGGAAGAGGGAAACTGGGAAATGACAGTTTTATGCAGAGGGATCTTTTTGGTGATTGATATCATTTGAGCTTAATATTTCTTCTTCAAACTTTGTATGGATATATTTCAATTCGCAGCGAGAAGAGCTTCAGAAGCAAGATCAATCTTGGATGTATTTGAACTAGTTTTAATTTCACTATTTTAATAATCTTTGAAACCAGTTTCATAACCATTACATTGTATCAAATGATATTAAACACACATTTCACTTATTTACTCAGCTCCAGAAAAAACAATACATCCGATTATTTCACCCAATATTAAAAAATTAACACATATTTCAATTAATTCACTCAATTTCAAAAAATATTGCACATACATTCAGATGTATGTTTATTTTTTTCACATACATCATACAAATATTTAAAGACAATGGAGGGAGTATTTCATTCATCAATTTTAGAAAATATTTAACAAATATTTAAGACAATTGAAACGATGAAACTGAACACATATTATAAAATAAATATTCATGTTGTTTCACTCTATTTTGGAAAATATTTAGCACATTTTTCAATTATTTCACTGAGAACATGATTGAGTGAAATAATTTAAAAATACATATTACATCTTTATGCAATTTAATGAAATAGAACCGAAATAAATTAATTCCGGAAAACAGTTCCCATGCATTTCAACCATTCCACTCAATCGTACAAATCATTTAACACATATCATAGTTTTTCACTCAATTTTTTAACATATATATGAGAAAATATTTATCACGTTTTTCGTCGTTTTTATCCACCAGAGTTATTTTGAATTGCATACTATTCCAACTTCCATCTTGTATCAATTTAACCGAGGTGTTTGTGGTGAAAGTGATATTTTCTTCTTCCATGTATATTTGGGCTCCATGTCAAGTCGGCTAGGTTAAACTGAACACGGATGGTTTGTATGCTAAAGATGGAACCTCATGAACATGCATGGTTCTTGGAGATCACTCAGGGCACATCATCTTCTCCTCATGTTGGCATTTGTTATCACGTAACGATATGCATTGGTGTCCGAACAATCAACCTTGATGGAAGGACCTGTCCTAGCACTCTAATGGAGGAGCCTATCGACCCTTATTAAGAGTGGCTGCATGGAAGTTGTGAACTTGGTGAAAATCAAGAAATAAGATTGCTCATGGTACTCATTTTTATCCTTGAAATGCAGGAACACATGGCCCCATAGTTTTGTTAATCACAGTTGGGGTTATCCAAATTCTTTAAGGCACTTCCTTGCACAGGCTCTGACAACGATTTGTTTAGGGTATGTGCAAGATGACATCGTTCATCCCTAGCTTTGATATTGTAACCTTTGATTTTATTGACTAATATAAGTGCTAAATTCACAAAAGACCACTTTCTCTATTTTCTTGTTTTGTAATTATAAGATCAGTAGATACGAGGCCATTTTTTAAATAATCATAGTGGATCTTTTTCTTTAACAGGCTAATTTAACTACTTGGCAATGCTACAATGTTTTTAGAAAGTTGGCTACATTGTGTGTTTTGAACAACAGTTCCATAATGTCCCTTGTTTTGTTACCTTCAACAAAATGTTTAGTCACTTTGGTGCCTGGGCAATATTGTAGACAGATGATAGTCCGGCTACAAGAAGGTATCTAGCCTCCAGAGGGAGATGCTGGTTGCGTGTGGGAGATATTTTGCGACCTTTGCTAGAAGTGTCCCATGATACTTTGTCTGAGCTACTTTCTATATTTTGTAATAACTGAAACCGGTGGTAGCCTATCTTAGGTTGTATGCCACCCTATGTATGTTTTGGAGGTTTCTTAAAGACGGGTTCTCCATAATCTTATAATCATATTACCAAAGGAAAATAAAATGAAGAAGAATTAGCGATGAGATGGTATCCTATAGTCTGAGCTTCAGATTGACCCAATTTTTTGTTGAAACATCGAGCTCCCTCGTCGATTTCTTCTTAAAGGGTAGTACTAATGCAACTAGTTCATTGTTCCTTATTTTATTTTTTTATTTATCATTTCATTTTCTTTCTTCTTCAAGGGTATAACCCCTGTTCAAGAATTCGTGCGATTAACCAATTAACTTGTCGATTAATCCCTACTCATAGGGTTACTGAGTAGCTGATAAACTGATAAATTAGCCGATTAATTCATTAATTGGCCGATTAACTTGCCAATCAGCCTATTAATCCCCTAGTCGCCAGCCAACCGAGCAGCTACCGGTTAACGATATCCTCAACAATGTTAAAACCAAAGCCACTAATTCATTCTTTCTTAGGATTTGATTTTCAAAAATTTCACAATTATATGTTTATTCTTGCATATTTTTTAAAAGCATATTTATTGTATATTGTCAAATTTTGTCATTGTTTATTTTAAATTTTACTATTTCTGTAGTTCTTAAAGGGTAATACCAATGCCAATAATCCGTTCTTCCGTAAAAATCCTCATTATTTTGATTATTTTTCTTGAAGCATAATACCGATGCCACTAATTTATTCTTCCTTAGAAATATTCATTTTTTTTTCCTTAAAGGGTAATACGAATGTCACTAGTTCATGCTTTCTTCTTTAGAAAATATCATTATTTTGGTTTTTTCCTTTCATTTATTCTTAAAGGGTAATACCGCCACTAATTCATTCCTTTTATAAATCTCCATTATTTTGTCTTTTAGTTTTATTTTTTTCTTCTTTAATCATAATGCCAATGCAAAAAAATCATTTCTTTTTATGAAACTTCCTTTTTTTTGTGAAACTACCATTATTATATTCTTATTCTTGATATTATAAAAATGCTCAATTTATATGAATTGTTTTAAATAATTCATTATTTGTTTTTGTCTTAGAAAACTTCATTATTTCAATTTTGTTTAAGTTTTATCCCGTTTTCTTTCTTCTTTAAAGTAATAGCTAGCATTGCCACCAATTCATTCCTTCTTAAGAAACTCCTTTTTTTTGCAAAATTTCACTATTATATGCTTATTCTTTCATATTATATAAAAAAAACAATTTCTCAGCAAATTGTATGCATGTTTTGTAATAATTTGCTTATTTTCCCTTTTCTTTCTCTGAAAGAGTAATACCTATGCCTCTAATTCATTCTTCCTTGGAAAACTTAATTATATTGATTTTATTTTGGTTTTTATTTCACCTTATTTTTTCTTGAAGATTAATACCAACACCACTAATTAGTTGCTTCTTAGGAAATCTTCCTCTTTGAAAAAATTCCACTATTATAAGCTTATTGTTTCATATTATAAAAACCGCCATTTTTGCGTAAAATTGTGTGTAAATTTTGTTATTATTTTATTTTAGAGGGTAGTCCCAATGTTGATAATTTATTTTTTCTTACAAAACTTCACTATTTTTGATTTTTAGAAGTAGAGACCCCATGGATCAAATACCAATGCCACTAATTCATTCTTTCTTTAGATTTTTTCTTTTGCAAAAATTTCACTGTTGCATGTTTATTCTTGCATATTATAACAAAGCACAATTCTTGGATCCAACCGTCCTTAACCACTTCCCAGCAGTGTTGATAAAACTCAATAGCAAATTGTCAGGTCCACGGGCCGTATTAGAGTCCATAGCAAACAAGGCATTTATAATTTCGTTAATAGTAAAAAGGTCTAGTCAGGGCAGCATTGTCATATTCACTAATTTTCGATTGTCACCCCACAAGTCAGGAGATCTAGGAAAGAGATTACCAGGACCAAAAAGGTTCTCATAATAAGCAGTTGCATGATTAATCAAATCATCAGTACCCTCAATCACACCATCACTACATTTAAGAAAGTGATCGCTCTTATTTCTTTTGCTAGCATTAGCTATTTTATGAAAGTAAGCAGTATTATTATCCCCTTGGAGCAACCATCTCTCACTAGTCATTTCAAACCAATGATGAAGTTCCTCATCAGCATATATATTATGCAACTCAACCGGGATTTCAACTTTTATCCTAAAAGTCTTGAGGATCATGAACAATAAGTTCCTCAAAAGTCTCCAGGATTTGCAATTGAACCTGCAATTCTTGCCTCCTCTTTTTATTATGCCCAAACACATTAGCAAACTCCGCCCACTCTATGGAAGGAAAAAGAGGATGTGCGGGAGGTTGAAGATGAACAGAAAGAGGACGACACTCGTTGAATTTGCATAGTATGGCTCGCATAAAATCGACCAAAACATTTTTTTGTTTTTGTTTTCCATCATCTCAGACCCAAAAAAAAGTAAATATATCTAAAAAAAAACTACCCAAGTAATAAATCAGTTCAAAAAAAAAAAAAACTACTCATCAAGTAAATATAATCTGCGCGCGGTTACTGCAGATAGTGATCAAACTCATGGGGACCTACCTTGGTCTGCCCATCTTCTAGCAAGTCGTACTTCCAGCTATCAGCTCCGTCGACGCCGTCCACGTACTCCCGTCGTCCCTCGGCCGCCGCGCGCCGGCGCTTGGCCACCCGGTCGACGACACGCTCAAGGGCGACGTCGAACGCGTCTTTGAACGTAACCCCCTGGGCCGCCGGGTGCCGGTACATCACGGTGGGTATAAGCTGGATGACCCGCTCCCGCATCTGCGCCACCTTCTCCGACGGTATCTTACGCAGCACCTCCTCGATGCTGACGTTCCTGTCGACCACGTCGCGGTGGGGGATGAAGACGGAGTAGCTGCGGTAGTCCCTGGGCAGGTGCCAGGTGTACTGGAGGTAGGCGGAGACGGGGTGGAAGAAGACGGGGATGCAGCCGGCGAGGATGGAGTCGAAGGTGGACTTGCGCGTGTAGCCGTCGCCGCGCGGCTGCATGCAGAAGTGGGCGCTCTCGAGCAGCCGCATGGCGTGGCCGGGCACGTAGTGGTTGAGCTTGCCGAGCAGAGAGCAGCGGCTGGAGTTGCCGCACTGCTCGATGAGCTCGGCGCGCTCGGGCCCCATGCCACTGCCCCGGGGACGGGGCCAGCCGGCGAAGCACCAGAGCCACGCGCGGTCCAGTCGGCGCATGCGTTCCTGCCAGCTGGTGACCTCGGCGTCGGAGAAGGGGTGGAAGTGCGACGGGAACGGCACGGCGAAGTCGTTGCCGTGCCGCGTGCTGGCCTCGGTGTTGAGGAACGTGGCGTTGCGGATGGCCGGGTTGTAGGTCATGAGCGTGTTACCCCAGCCGGCGGCGTCCGGGCTGCGGAGGAAATCCCATGTGCCCCGCCCGGAGACGAGCAAGTGGTCGCGCCCGCCCATGGCGCGCCACTCGGGCCGCTGCACCAGCCAATCCAACAGGTCCCGAGACAGGGCGTCCCGCACCGCGAGGTCTTTGTTGCCCAGGTGCATCGCCGCGTCCAGGCCGGCGTAAAACGGGATGTACACCACGGCGGCGGCGGCGGGGTCGGCCGTGAGGCACTCGTGCCGTCGCATCCGGGCGTGGAAGATCATGCTCAGCATGAACTGGTCGGTGTCGTAGGCTCCCCGCTCCGGCAGCGATCCGCCCTCCCCGCCGCCCATGATGGCCGGGCCGAACCCGTCGTTGGACACGTCCTTGCACACGTCGTAGGAGGCCGAGATCCGGCGGCACTGGCGGACGAGGTCGGCGTTGAACCGCGGCGGCAGGTCGTACATGTACACGTACCGGCCGGCGCACGGGTCCCGGCGGAAGAAGCGAGACGCCGAGAAGAACGCCGACGGCTTGAGCTGGAGCACGGTGGGTGCTGCCACCGCCGCTCTGCCCGATTGTTGCGAGCTGGTGGAGAAGTGGTGGTAGAATACCAGGGCCCAGAAGACGGCGTAGAGGAGCGCGAGGTAGAACAGCCGGGACGGCCGCCGGAGGCCTCTCTCGGCGTTCTGCTTGCCATCGCCGTCGTCGGCAGAGTGCTGCTTGCCGTCATCGTCGTCGACTGCGGCGTCCAGGTCCATCTGGAGGCTCCGCGAGAAGGGCTTCATCGGTGTTGCTGCCGTGCCTGTGCTGTGCGGCATTCGGCTAGCTGTTCCAACGTTAGCTCAGCGTCACTCACTGTGTATCAGCAGACGGCAGGGCAGGACAGCAGGGCGCAGTACAAACCCTTGTTTAATACTGTAATCATTTTCCATTAGGGCATCGAGGTTACTCGTATTCGTCGTCGAGTTGACCTCATTAATGGTACTGACACACACATGTGCATGCATGCATGTGTGCATGGTGGCAAAGTCTTGTATAGTTCGAGTAGCTTTGGATCCCGCGTGCGTGTATTACAAGGCCGATTCACGACTTTGCAAATTTCCTGGTACATTGAAATTTCACTTTTTTGTTCTTCCTTTAATCTTTTCGAGCACACTTAAATGAAGAACCAACACCACTATCTATCTTAGAGGAAATTTATAGCCTCATTATTCATCTTAGAGGGAAGTCACAACCCCATTATCTTGAGGGTGAGGTGTGTGTGCGCGCGCCTGTGCGTAGGGGGTCGTTGGAGTTGTTCATCTTGGAGCGGGGCGGCGGCCAGCATGGCGATGGAGGGAGGTCGAGGGAAGAGCGGGGCGGCAACAATATCCAGCCGCAGGGTGGAGGCAGCCGGTTAGGTCTGAGTAGGCCGCGGGAAGGAGGAACCATTGCGAGAAAGGAGAAGGAAGAACGCGCGGGAGACAGAAGAAGATGAACAGTACATGATATATTTCAGGCGGTTGAATAAAGATGAGGCGGTTCAGATTTTTCAGGTACCTGGAAAATAGATGCTCCCATAAGTTTAATTACTAATTTACCTACGCCGAGATGCCCTCGTCGAGCTTTGGAGCCGTCGAGCAGCTTTGGAACCATCGAGCAGCTTTGGATCCCGGCCTGTTTACACTATCTTCCATATTTCCCAGGCGCACCGGAAATTCAGGACATATTCTACCTTGTGTCGTGATTAGTGCTAGTAATTTTGTTTCCATACAAGTTGTCAAATAAGCAATAATACATGGTTACGCCCAAGGTTAAGGCTGGTTGTAATGGGGAGTATCATCTACAGTATCATGTATATGATATTATTGTATGATATTATCTTTCTAATGCATAGTATTATATATTACTATCATGTAGTACTTTATTTATTGCCATGTATCATGATACTCGATACTCTTTTTCTTTATTTAATTATATGACATCTCGTTAAAATTGCCTAGTTGGCATGCATGATACTAGCTATGATACTCCCATTACGACCAGCCTTGCTAGTTTGAGTGACGTAATTTTCTATACTCTCTTTATTTATATTTATTCTCTATATTAACTTTGTCACAAGTCAAACTTTATGAACTTTGGCCAAGTTCATACAATAATAGGACATCCACAATACCAAATCGATAGCATTAGGACGACAGTTATATCCCCTATGCCCACCAGTGTTTAATTCCTAGACTTGACATTGGTGACCTCATTTTTCTTTATTTACTTCAGGCCTTCCGACGATGTGCGTTCAGTGGGTGGAGACGTTCCCGTCGACTACGAAAGCGTCTGTGGCGACTTAGTCAATCTCAAGATGATGTGCTGGCTCAGTGTCTCGGACGTGCTCATAGGGGTATGCGTGCCTATGTTCATAGTGATGACTGTATTTGCGTATGTATGAGCGTCTGCGTCTTACTGTGTTAAAAAAAATCAATATCATTAGAATTATCATTGAATATTTTTCACATCATATATATTTGTTATTGCGAAAGTTTATATTGTTTCTATAAACTTGGGCAAACATTATAAGCTTGATTAGATCAAATCTAATATACTTAGTAAACAAAAATGGAGGCAGTACTTTGTAATCTTCGGTAAAAGTAAGAGAGTGCACCAAAGGGAAATGACTGGACAGTATTGTAATCTTCAAGAAGCTTGGATCCCGATCTGCTTACAATATTTTTCACGGCCCTCTCCTCCTTGCCCTCGTCGACCTCCCTGGACAAGTCCTCGCGGTTCGGCTCGTGAGAGATACTTCATCCTCATCATCCACATCGTGTAGTTCGTCCTTGTTAACAGCAGGAATGGGAGCTTCCGCGCAGCTGGCATCGTCGTAGCCACTGCCATGGCCGCCAAGTCGCTCAGCACCTTGGCTCCACTCGCTAGAGCGTCACACTGTGTCGTCTTCGTCATCACCTAGCTGATACCAATGTTGGAGCTAACTTCCTCAACTCACTTCTTCTCTCTTGGCTATTTCACACATTATACAAGAATACATAGACAATGGGTTTGGCGTTGAGCTGCCTCACACAGCCCAATCTTCTCTCCTCTATATTTCTCTTGACAAAGAAAACCTAGCCCCATGTCGTCCTTGAGGGCGGCACGGATGGCGGCGGCTGCTACCTCTTGAGCTTGCGTTGGTTTTTCCCTTGAAGAGGAAAGGGTGATGCAGCAGAGTAGAGTAAGTATTTCCCTCAGTTTTGAGAACCAAGGTATCAATCCAGTAGTAGACAACGAGCAAGCCACCGAATACCTGCACAAACAAACACCAACTTGCACCCAACGCGATAAAGGGGTTGTCAATCCCTTCACGGTTATTTGCAAAGTGAGATCTGATAGAGATGGATAAATGGTAAAGTAATATTTTTGGTATTTTTGGTTTATAGAACGGAAAGTAAAAGATTGCAAAGAAAGTAAATAGGAAACTAAAATTGTATATCGAAAACTTATATGATGGAAAGTAGAAGATTATATGATGGAAAGTAGACCCGGGGGCCATAGGTTTCACTAGAGGCTTCTCTCAAGATAGAAATTATTACGGTGGGTGAACAAATTACTGCTGAGCAATTGATAGAAAAGCGCAAAGTTATGACGATATCTAAGGCAATGATCATGAATATAGGCATCACGTCCGTGTTAAGTAGACCGAAATGATTCTGCATCTACTACTATTACTCCACACATCGACCGACTCCTGCCTGCATCTAGAGTATTAAGTTCATGAAGAACAGAGTAACGCATTAAGTAAGATGACATGATGTAGAGGAATTAACTCAAGCAATATGATGAAAACCCCATCTTTTTATCCTCGATGGCAACAATACAATACATGCCTTGCTGCCCCTGCTGTCACTGGGAAAGGACACCGCAAGATTGAACCCAAAGCTAAGCACTTCTCCCATTGCAAGAAAAACCAATCTAGTTGGCCAAACCAAATCGATAGTTCGAAGAGACTTGCAAAGATATCAAATCATGCATAAAAGAATTCAGAGAAGATTCAAATAATATTCATAGATAAGCTGATCATAAATCCATAATTCATCGGATCTTGGCAAACACACCGCAAAAGAGTATTACATCGAATAGATCTCGAAGAACATCGAGGAGAACTTTGTATTGAGAATCAAAGAGACAGAAAAAACCATCTAACTACTAGCTATGGACCCGTAGGTCTGAGGTAAACTACTCACGCTTCATCGGAGAGGCAATGGTGTTGATGTAGAAGCCCTCCGTGATCGAATCCCCCTCCGGCAGGATGCCGGAAAAGGCCCCAAGATGGGATCTCACGGGTACAGAAGGTTGCGGCGGCGGAAAAGTGGTTTCGTGGCTCCCCTCATAGGTATTGGGGTATTTGAGAATATATAGGCTGAAGAAATAGGTCGGTGGAGTCACGAGGGGCCCACAAGGGTGGGGGGCGCGCCCTCCAACCTCGTGGCCGCCTCGTGGCTTTCCCGATGTGCACTCCAAGTCCTCTGGATGTCTTCTGGTCCAAGAAAAATCATCGTGAAAGTTTCATTCCGTTTGGACTCCGTTTGGTATTCCTTTTCTGCGAAACTCTAAAACAAGGAAAAAACAGGAACTGGCACTGGACTCTAGGTTAATAGGTTAGTCCCAAAAATCATATAAAATAGCATATTAATGCATATAAAACATCCAAAACAGATAATATAATAGCATGGAACAATAAAAAATTATAGATACGTTGGAGACGTATCAGCGGCGCCACTCCTCTCTAGCGCCTCTCGGCCTTGCCTCTCCCTCGCCACCATCGTCTGGGACTGCCGGGGCAAAGCTCCTCGCGGTGGTCGGCGACGGCGGGTCCTCTCGCGCTCAGCCGTGAGCCGTCCCACCACCCCCCAATCCCCTCGCAGAGCTCACATCGTTTCACCACCAATCTGGCCCGGCCTCATTCCGGTATCCTCCTCCTGTGCTGCTCGTGCACCGGAGGTGCCCGACTACGTGGCTCCCGGCCTTGGCTGCTGCTGCCGTGCGCGTAGGCGCGTGAAAAACTGGGTCGGCCCGGCGTTACTTTTGGTGACTCGGGCGGTGCCTCAAGACGGATGCCACTAGCGCTCTCACTCCATGAATCCTTCCCTTGCCACTGGCCATGTGCCACGGGGCAGAGCCCTCGTGGTGGGTGATAGCGGGGCAGCGCGTTCTGGTGGGTTTGTGCGGCACGAAGGAGGCTTTGCCGGGAACCACTTCGCCCTGCGGTCATGGTCTGGCTACAGATTGCGATAACCACCAAAAGATCTCCAAATTCGGTGGTTAACTTGATGGTGAGATGCAAACTATGACGATGGCCTGACGCGGAGGGATGGTTGTGCGGCTGCATAGTCACACAACACAAGTAGCTGCCGGGATCATGGAAAAGTGGTGGCGACAATACATGAATGACGACGATGGTGGTGCTACTCGAGGTCCCGGTCTCGACCTCCGGGTTGAAAGCCTAGGTCTGACCTGAATTGGGTATAACCGGCAATGGTGATGTTTCTACGTTGTTACCTTGTTGAAGGCATTGCTCGGATGTTCTCGGACTAATTCTTCAGGGTGAAAAACTAGATTCTAGCCTTGGATGGTTGGATCCGGCAATGGCGGCGCTTGAGCGTTGCTCTCTTCTTGAAAGCATTGTTGTAGAAAAACCTCGTTGTCCGTTTGGTATTATAAGATGGTTGGTGTGGATATAGTCATTGTTGTATGTAAGTGCATCTAGTGCCACCCCTAGTTGGTTTTGGAGTATTGACGACAAACCTGGTTGAGGGACTAATGTGTTTGTGAGATTCACAGGAGAACACAGGTAGAAGTCCCTATTGTTTCGGTTTACCCATCGAAGATGACCCCTAAAAATGTATGAAGACATTGGTGGCTCGCGAAGACATTCGCGTCGAAGATAATGACGCGTGAAGACATTTGCTTGAAGACAATGGAGTGCAAAGACATAGTTCTTTTCGTAGTTTCATTTTCTTCTTTCTTGAGTCATAGGAACCACTGAACTGCCAAGTGGGGTCCAGGTGGACAAAGTCAGAAAACTGACGTGATGCTCAACCCAAATCATATATCTTTGAGAGAAGACAAATGAGAGAAAATCTTATCCTGTGTTGGATAAGTCAGCTTGGCTTGTAGCCCAAGTAAAGCTGTCGCGTGTGTTTGAAATCCAACCGTTGGACACATGTCGGTTCCCCAATGACCTAGGGTCATTTCGGACATATCATGTCGGGTTGGCCCCTGGCTATAAATAGCCACCCCTTCCACCATAAATTGTCGACTGCTCAGAGTTAGTGCACGGCTTTTGTCGTTTGAGAGCAACTCACCTCCAAAGCCTTTGAGAGAGAATCCTTGCGAGGACAAAACCCCAAACACCCAGAGCCCGAAGAGTGTTTGGCATCACTGAAGTCTTTCTGTCCGCGTGATCTGAAGACTTGTTACACTTGAAGACTGTGATCTTCCAGTCGGTTAGGCGTCACATTCTGAGGATCCAAGAGTCATTGTGGATCGCCGGTGAACGAAGTCTGTGAAGGTTTGGAAGTCTACCTTGAAGACTTACCTGAGTGATTGGGCGAGGACTAAGTGACCTTAGCTCAAGGGGAATAAGGTGAAGACGTGGTCTTCTGAGTTCAATCTCAGCCTCCCTAACCAGACGTACAGTTGTCATAGCAACTGGAACTGGTCTACCAAATCCTTGTCTTCGTCAAGCAACTGGTTCTATCACTTCACTCCTTATTTACAGTTTAGCTTCGTGAAGTCATTGCTTGCCTGCCTTGATTGAATTCATTGTGTGAAGTCTGTTTAGGTTTTGTAGAAGCGTCTCAACTCCCGTAACATGGGAGCCCGCGTGTATATATTCATAGGGGCGAGGCCAGCTCTCGCAGAGGCATACATCGAGGTAGTTGGAACCACCAGAGAGATACAGGGGGATAGAGAGGATTACATCAAGAGATAAACATGAAATAAAACAAAGAGATCTCCTCTAACTACCCTAGCATTGGGGCAGCCTACATGCGTACGTGACATAGCGATGAAGTGCAATCCAATGTTTAACACTCCCCCTTAATCACAACTGCGTCAGGTTGAGATTACGCCTGAATTCTTCAAAGCTTCTGGTTGGTAAGGCCTTCGTAAAGCCATCTGCAAGCTGATCTTTGGAAGGAATAAACCGAACATCAAGTTGTTTATTTGCAACTCGTTCTCTCACAAAATGAAAGTCTATCTCAATATGTTTGGTTCTGGCATGAAAGACCGGGTTAGTAGATAAATAAGTGGCACCAACGTTATCACACCACAAACAAGGAGGTTGAGCTTGAGGTACTCGAAGTTCTTTAAGCATAGACTGAACCCAAATGACTTCTGCTATTGCATTTGCTAATGCTTTATACTCTGCTTCTGTGCTTGACCTGGAAACAGTGGCTTGTTTCTTGGCACACCATGAGATTAGGTTAGGACCATAAAATATAGCAAAACCTCCTGTTGACCTTCTGTCATCCAAACAACCAGCCTAGTCTGCATCTGAGAAAGCACTCACAAGTGTGGATGACTGTCGAAATGTAAGACCTGTGGTTAGTGTATTCTTTATGTACCTCAAAATTCTTTTGGCTGCTGTCCAATGGGCTGTGGTAGGTTCATGGAGAAACTGACACACCTTGTTAACTGCAAAATAGATATCTGGCCTGGTAAGAGTTAAATACTGAAGACCACCAACCAAGCTTCTGTACCCAGTAATATCCTCTTGAGTCAAAGATTCTCCTTCTGTCAAGGATAAAGTTTCTGAACTAGACAAAGGTGTTGGTGAGGGTTTGCAATTTGCCATGCCAATTCTGATCAACAACTCTGTTGCATATTTTGCTTGAGACAAATGAATACCATTACTGATTTTGTTTACCTCAATGCCTAGAAAGAAATGCAAGTCTCCCAAATCCTTGAGAGCAAATTCTGACCCTAAGTCTCTGAGTAAAGCTGACACTGCTCCATTTGAAGAACTGGTGACAATAATATCATCAACATATATAAGAACAAATATGAAGGTTTGATGCTTATTGTAGATGAACAAGGAGGTGTCAGACTTTGATGGAATAAAACCAAGTGCTTGCAGTTTCATACTTAACCGTGAGTACCATGCTCTAGGTGCTTGTTTTAATCCATATAGGGCTTTATCAAGCTTGCAGACATGGAAAGGTGCATCTTTATCTTCAAACCCAGGAGGTTGTTTCATGTAAACTTCCTCTTCCAGAACACCATGAAGAAACGCGTTCTGCACGTCTAGCTGTCGAAGGCTCCATCCCCTAGATACAGCAATTGACAGTACAAGGCGTATCGTTGCAGCTTTAACAACTGGACTAAACGTGTCCTCGTAGTCTATTCCATACCTTTACTTGAAGCCCTTGGCCACAAGTCTTGCTTTATAGCGGTCCACTGTACCATCAGATTTTTTCTTGATTCGATACACCCATCTGCAGTCAATTAAGTTTCTGCCTTGCCGAGGGGGAACAAGATGCCACGTCTTGTTTTTCTTCAAAGCCTTGAACTCTTCTTCCATTGCCCGTTCCCACCTAGGGTCATCAAGAGCTTCCTTAAAATTGTTAGGTTCACCAGTAGTACATAACATGCCAAATTTAGAGAAAATTTTGTAATTCATGCGAGTAGTAACTCCCTTTTGAAGTCTAGTGCGCGGTGCCATAGGAGATGCCACAGGCTGCTGTTGCATAGGTGATCCAGGAGGTGGAGATCCTCCTGCATCAGCGTCAGGTGCTGGCGACCCCAATCCCGAGGGGGATCCTATCGCTGGTGCAGGCGACCGCGGGCTGGGCGACCGATCTGCTCTGGCGGAGCCAGGCGATGCGGGACCAGGCGATGCGGGACCGGGCGAGTCTGGTGCTGTCCCCCTCCATGTGTTCTCCTCCGATTGGCGCGGGATGGAGGGTTGCATGTAGCCGCCCGTGATGCTGCTGTCCACAACCGGGCGCGCAGGCACCGAGGGGGATTCATGTGCTGCAGTGCCAGATCCCGAAGCAGATCGGTCTGCTGCCTGCAGGTGCCATCCCGAGGCAGATCCGCCTTGTGTTTCGGTGTCTCCTACTGGGGGGCACATAAAATGACGCCCATTTTTATTGTGGATTGCATTGTTTGGACCCAAATTTTCTCCTGAGGATGAATCTGCAGCAATAAACTCAGGCAAAACATGATGAGTAGTCAAAGGTTGATCAGTACTATTATGTTCACCCCCGTGATCAACGCCGGAAAGGGAAGGTGGAAGAAGGAGTATTTCTTGTTTAAGAAGGGAACCGGCATTGGGATGAAGAGATTCGAACGGGAATTTTGTTTCATCAAAAACAACATCACGGGAGATGTATACACATCCCGTGGCCACATCAAGACATTTTACTCCCTTGTGTTGAGCACTATAGCCAAGAAAGACACACTGTTTGGATCTGAAGCTAAGTTTGCGAGTATTATAAGGACGGAGATTAGGCCAACATGCACACCCAAAGACACGGAGAGAAGCATAATCTGGCTTGGTGTGAAAAAGACGCTCAGTTGGAGTTTCATTGTTGATAACTTGACTAGGTAGGAGATTTATAAGGTGAACCGCGGTTAGAAAAGCCTCGTCCCAAAACTTCAAAGGCATGGATGCGGCAGCAAGAAGTGAAAAACCCACATTGACAATGTGTCTATGTTTACGCTCTGCGGAGCCATTTTGCTGGTGAGCGTGGGGACAGGATACATGATGAGAGATCCCTATTTTCTGGAAAAAGGAGTTGAGTTTTTCATACTCACCACCCCTGTCTGATTGCATGGCAATAATTTTGCTATCAAATTTTCTCTCAACTAAGGATTGGAAGTTGTGAAATACTTGGAAAACATCGGAACGTTTCTTAAGCAAATAGATCCACGTATACTTGCTATAATCATCAATAAAGCTCACGTAGTATGTGTGTCTACCAACAGAGGATGGGGCTGGACCCCATACATCAGAAAAAATGAGTTGCAAGGGTTTTGTGGACACACTGGTAGAAATAGAATAGGGCAATTGATGACTTTTTGCCCTTTGACAAGCATCACAAATAGTTTCACGATCATGCTCAACAACAAATGGTAGTTTATGTTTACTAAGAATTTGATAAACAATAGAAAAAGATGGGTGGCCTAATCGATTATGCCATTGTTCTGAAGAGACTTTGAAAGCTCCATGAACTTGCTTATTGAACTTGGAAAACTTGGGAATCAGCGGATAGAGACCATGCACGCATCTATCACGATAGAGGACCCTCCTCGTGACCTGGAACTTGATCAAAAAGAAAAACGGGTGAAATTCAATAAAAACACCATTATCAAGTGTGATGCGATGAACGGAAAGAAGGTTTTTGGATGCACTTGGAACGTGTAAGACATCTTTGAGATGGATATCACAATGTGGGGTTTTAACAATAGACTGACCAACATGACTTATCATCATACCTGCAGCGTTTTCTGCCGTGTTGATTTGCTCCTTGCCGTGGTACCTTTCATGCATAGCCAGCTTCTCAAGATCAGAGGTGATGTTCTCGTTGGCACCTGAATCAAGGTACCAGTTGGAGTCAACTCCGTAGGAGGTATCTGCTGCAGCCGCAACTCGTTTCCTCTGGGAATTATCCTCTGCATAACGCCATTTGCACTCTTTTGCGATGTGATTAGTTTTTTTACAGATCTGACATTTGTTCTCATATTCCTCATACCCGGTGAAGTGACGACCTTGGTTGCTGTTGTAGTAGGGGCGCGGCGGGCCATTGTTGTTGTAGTAGCCGCCGCCGCCACCGTGATTGTTGCTGTAGTTGTTGTAGTTGCCGCCACCGCCGCCGCGGTAGCCGCTATTGTTGAAGCCACCGTTGTTGCTGCCATTGTTACCGCCACCCTTGGGAAAGCCGCGGTTACCCTTGGGAGGGCCACCACATCCTCGAGCAGCGGCGTTTGCGGATGACTTGAAGGAGCCCGATCCAGAACCGTGGAACATCTCCACTCTTTGATCGAAGTTCGACACCATGCCAAACAGATCGTCGACGGAGAGGGGTTCAGTGCGGACGTCAAGAGCAGATATGAGGGGTTGGTAGTCCATGTCAAGACCGGCGATGAGGAAAGAGATCAGCTCCCCCTCGAGAAGAGGCTTTCCAGCCATGGCCAGTTCATCTGCGGGTGCACGCATCTAACCGAAGTAGGCAGCAGCATATTGAGAACCCTTTTGGGCATTGGAGAGGGTGGCGCGGCAATTGTTGGCACGCGACCTGGACTGGGCAGCAAACATGTTTGCGAGGGCAGTCCAGATGGCGTGGGATTTTTCTAGGGAGGCGACTTGCACCAGAACTTCTTTTGAGAGATTGCGAAGCAGATATGCTACAAGTTGTTGATGCTGGATCAACCAGGCGGAATAGGCTGGGTTTGGAACAATCTGATCTTTACCTTCAGCATTCTTTGAGGTGATGGTGGCTGGTGGTTCTGGGATTGTCTGATCTAGGTATCCTAAGAGGCCCGCTCCTATGATCTGAGATCGGGCTTGAGCTCGCCACAAAACATAGTTCGTGCGAGTCAGGGGTTCTGAGATGGTGTTGTTCAGGCCAGCGGAGGAGACGGTTGAGCTGGAGAAAGACATGGCGAGATGGGGTTGGATGCGTTGGTGGAGGTTGATGACGGGAGCTAGACGAGAGGGAAGAGGGAGGCTCTGTATACCATGTTAGGTTTTGTAGAAGCGTCTCAACTCCCGTAACATGGGAGCCCGCGTGTATATATTGATAGGGGCGAGGCCAGCTCTCGCAGAGGCATACATCGAGGTAGTTGGAACCACCAGAGAGATACAAGGGGATAGAGAGGATTACATCAAGAGATAAACATGAAATAAAACAAAGAGATCTCCTCTAACTACCCTAGCATTGAGGCAGCCTACATGCGTACGTGACATAGCGATGAAGTGCAATCCAATGTTTAACAAAGTCATTCACCCTTGATTGCATCTTTGGTTTCATACTGTCTTCCTTTCCTGATCTGATCTACCTAGTCGCTATTTGTCTTCATGCTTTCTCTGCATTGTTTCCTTGACTATGGCTTGGCTAGTGTAGTTTATTTTCCGCTGCATCTTGTTTAGGTGTTATTTGTTTGTCTGTCTTCGAAGAAATTTCTTGTTTCGAAGACTTCCATAAAAATCGCCTATTCACCCCCCTCTAGTCGATAACTAGCACTTTTATTCGGTATCAGATCGAGGTGCTCCCTTTTTCTGTGTGATTTGGTTTAACCACACAGAGTTTTAGCTATGTCGACTGCAGGGATAATCAAGGTCTCCGCTGCGTGCCCTGTCTTCGATAGCACTGATTACCCCTACTGGAAGAATAAGATGCGCATGCATCTTGAAGCCATTGACAACGACCTCTGGTATGTCGTCAAGACTGATGTTTCCAAAGTCAGTGAAGGTGTCACCGCTGCTGATGTGAAGAGATCCGCGCAACTAGACTCGACCGCCAAGAAAATCATCTGTGGTCATCTGACCAAAGGGCAGTATGGCCGTGTGAGTGCTCTGGAATCTACGAAGCTAGTCTGGGACTGGCTGTCCAAGGTCAACGAAGGCGTCTCAACTTAGAGAGACTCAAGAATTGACGTGCTTCGCAATCTGTTCAACCGCTTCAAGAGGCTTGACAATGAAAATGTCCAGCACACATTTGACTGTCTCACTGATATCACAAATGAGCTTCGTGCACTTGGCGCCACCGAGATCACTAAGCATGAAGTCATGAAGAAGCTACAGAGATTACTTGACAGCTCATTTGACACGCTAGCGTTGATGATCCAAGAACGTCTTGACTTCAAGGATCTTGACCCGTCTGACATACATGAGAGTCTCAATACACATGAGTTCCAGCTATCTAAGAAGAGAGATATCTACGGTCCTAACTATGGGAGATCTCGTGCTTTGAAGGCAAAGGTTGTATCTTCATCTGAAGACTCTGACTGCAGTTCTGGTGATCCTAAAGACATTGGCAAGGAGCTTGCAATGCTCGTGAAAAAGTTCCAAAAGTTCTCCAAGAGAAACCGCTCTGGAAAGTCTTCACGGTCCAGCTCAAAGAATGCTGAGCTTCCACTCCTGACTACAAAAAGAGAACTTGTCTCAAATGCAAGAAGCCAGGGCATTACATATCTTAATGTCCTCAGTGGGAAAAGGAAGCCAAGAAAAAGAAGAAGAGCAAGGAACATGACTCTGACGAAAAGAAGAAGAAGAAATTCTCAAAGTCTTCATCTCAAAAGAAGAGCTCATCTGGCAAGGGTCGCGCATTTATCGGCAAGGAAATGGATTCAGAGGAGGAGTCAGCTTCAGAGGAGGCTGAGGTGGAGTCAGAGGAGGAGCTTTTTATTGCATGGAAAATATGTTGCATTTTTTACCATGGCAGTTTTTTATTTGTCTGATCATGGCAATTTTTCGTGCTCTTTTTCATTAAAAAACCATGTGTTTCTTGCCATGGATATATATTATGATCAGTACAAAAATGCCATAGAACATGCAATATCTTTTGCCATGTTTTTTAATATGTTTTTCTCTACCAACGTGGCCTTTTTTGTTTTTGGGCCTGCTGAAATTCGTGCTTCTTGGGCCAGTAGAAAAAGGTCGCAGGAAAGAAACGTTCGGTGTGGAATCTTTCCCAGCTCGAACTGTAGTTCGTTTTGATCGTTGGGTCGCTACGAACGTTACGTTTGGTCTGGGGAGCTCCCCAGACGGAACGTTTCTTTAGGACGCCATGTGTGGCTTGTTAATACTCCATATCTACTCTCTATAAATTTATTCAATAATTTCCTAAATTTTTTTTTTGTTCAATAATCGATAAAATGGAGTGTGTTTAGACTAATAAAAAGATTCTTCTAAAAAAACTAAGTTTGACAAACTACGCAAGTAAATCTTTGGTTACGTGCATGTACAGATATTGATCAAACTCATGCGGACCTATCTTCTCCTGCCCATCGTCTAGCAGGTCGTACTTCCAACTATCACCTCCGTCGACGCTGTCCACGTGCTCCCGTCCCTCGGCCGCGGCACGCCGGCGCTTCGCCACCCGGTGGATGAGACGCTCAAGGGCCACGTCCACCGCGTCTTTGAACGTAACCCCCTTGGCTGCCGGGTCCCGGTACATCACGGTGGGTATGAGCCGGATGACCTGTTCCCGCATTTGCGCCACCTTCTCCGACGGTATCTTACTCAGCACCTCCTCGATGCTCGCGTTCCGGCCGACGTCGCCGGCGGGGATGAACACGGAGTAGCTCCCGTAGTCCCTGGGCAGGTGCCAGGTGTACTGTAGGTAGGCGGACACCGGGTGGAAGAAAACCGGGATGCAGCCGGCGAGGATGGCGTCGAAGGTGGACTTGCGCGTGTACCCGTCCCCGCGCGGCTGCATGCAGAACTCGGCGTTCTCGAGTAGCCGCATGGCGTGGCCCGGCGCGTAGTGCCCCGGCTTCGTCACCGCCGACTTGCCGAGCAGGGAGCACCGGCTCGACCTGCCGCACTGCCCGATGATCTGGGCACGCACGGTTCCCGTATCGCCGCCACGGGGTCCGCCGGCGAAGCACCAGAGCAGGCCGCGCTGCGCGCGGCGCATGCGGTCCTGCCAGCCGGCGACGTCGGCGTCGGACGAGGGGTGGAAGTGCGACGGAAACGGCACGGCGAAGTCGTGGCCGTGCCACGGACTCGCCTCGGTGGTCAGGAACGTGGCGTTGCGGATGGCCGGGTAGGTCATGAGCGCGTTGCCCCAGCCGTCGGCGTCGGGGCGGCGGAGGAAGTCCCACGTGCCCCGCCCGGAGACCAGGAAGTGGTCGCGCCCGCCCATGGCGCGCCACTCGGGCCGCTGTGCCAGCCAGTCTACCAGGTCCCGCGAGAGGGCGTCCCGCACCGCAAGGTCGGCGTTGTCCAGGTGCATCGCCGCGTCGAGCCCGGCGTAGAACGGGACGTACACCGCGGCGGCGGCGGCGGGGTCGGCCGTGAGGCACTCGTGCCGCCGCATCCTGGCGTGGAAGATCATGCCCAGCATGTACTGGTCGGTGTCGTAGGCGCCCCGCTCCGGCAGCGACCCGCCCGGGATGGGCGGGCCGAACCCGTCGTTGGCCACGTCCTTGCACACGTCGGGGGAGCCAGAGAGCCGGCTGCAGTCGCGGACGAGGTCAGCGTTGAACCGGGGAGGCAGGTCGTACATGTACACGTACCGGCCGGCGCACGGGTCCCGGCGGAAGATGCGGGACGCCGAGAAGAAGGCCGACGGCTTGAGCTGGAGCACGGTGGGCGACGCTCCTGCCGCGGCGTCGCCTGAGGAGTGGACGCTGGTGGAGAAGTGGTGGAAGAATACCAGGGCCCACAAAACGGTGTAGAGGAGGCCGATGTAGAACAGCCGGGAGGGCCGCCGTACGCCTTTCTCTGAGTGCTGCTGCTGCTGCTGCTTGTCGTCGTGGTCGCCGTCGGCCATGGCCGCGGCTTCGAGATCTCTCTGGATGTTCCGCGAGAAGGGCTTCATCGTCGGTGGTGCTGGTGCTGGCTCCAGCGCGGATCTGCAAGCACACAAGTGCGATAATAACCAGTGCAACCAAGTACGTACCCGGGCCCTCGCTGCGTGTGTGCGGGCACCTGAGAAGGATTAATTAGTGCGTACGTACACGGCCGTTGACGCAGTACAAAATGCAAACAGTATTTCATTTATGGCATCGAGCTTCAATCCAAGCTCGTACGGACTTGTCGAGTTGACCTCATTAATGGCACTACACATGCATGTTCCCAAATTGCTAACCCTAATCTACCCACAAAGAATTTTTCTCCTAGATCCTTAGATTAGCTGACTGACAAAGAGTGCTTGGCCGGGATCTCATCCTCTCGCCCGCTCCACAAAAAAT
Organism: Thinopyrum elongatum; assembly: GCA_011799875.1. NCBI lineage: Eukaryota > Viridiplantae > Streptophyta > Magnoliopsida > Poales > Poaceae > Thinopyrum > Thinopyrum elongatum. Next base: position 12,826,656 of record CM022299.1, read on the forward strand.
GCTAGGGTTCCTGCCTCTCGCCGATGCCACTGCAGGTCCGCCTCGTCTCCGGTGGCCCTAGGGCCATGGGGGCGTGGTGGATCCTGGCAAGGGCCGGCGGGAGGGCTCCATTTTTAGTCGTTTCTTTCAGTTTTATTAGGGTTTCTGTCCTATTCAGGAAGGCGAGACGACGGCGCCTCCCTGAAGATGGAATAAAGGTCTCCCCGTCTAGACCCCGTTCCGGCGGAGCGTCTAGCATCGTTGGTGGGCATGTGGAGGTGTGTCTCCGGCGGATCTATCTTTCGTGGATTTGCTCGGATCTCGTCGTTGTTCGTCTATGTTCGTGTGTCTTCGGATTGGATCCTTCTGATCTACGTTATTCTTCATCGGCGGCGGTTGTTGTTCTGGTGCGCTGGTCCTATGAGGCCTTAGCACGACAACTTCCTGACTGCCTACTACAACAAGTTGTGCCCGACTCCGGGATGGAGGGGCGATGACGGCGGCGCTCCTTTGGCTGGCTTCAGTGCTTGTAGTTGTCGTTAGGTGGTCTACGGATCTGGATGTAATTTTTATTATTTTTAGTGTTCGTGATACTCCCATGATTGAAGATGAATAGATCAGAAGTTTTCCGATTTTTTTTTCCTTAAATTAGCTTTGGATCCCGGGCGCGCATTGTAATTTTCCTTGGCATGGCTACCACACCTCTCGCTCCATGCAACACTTTTAAGCAACAAAAGAAGAAGAAATATAGTACTTCAGGTAGTTTAAAAAAAATACAATGTGGCTGAATACATGTAGAGTATGGACCGAATTATTGCACCAAACTAAGCATTTTACAGGTCGTTAGGCCAATCTTCTGAACCCACCTTCATAATTGTTGTATGGTTGATGCAATTTACTCTTTAAATAAATAGATGAACAAGTCCAAGATGATGGAATTCAGGCTAGGATCTGCAGCACTACAATGAGAAATTGAGGAACTCTGTACTCACGGGTGGCACGGTGGAATACCAGGGGCGAACACACGAAGCACACACTGTTTTGCGAGGCGTCAGCCCACGGCTTCAAACTGTACACTCACTCGTACGCTACAAAAATGTAAACACGATATGGCCGCAACGTGGACATAGCATGCTTCTGGCCGAACCAAACATGCACGTACAAATACAGTACATGTGATCCTTATGTGACTACCACATAGCTACGATAACAAGACTGAAACTTGACAAGTTCTAGAGATGAACATGGAATTAATAGCAACAATATTAAACATCATCACAAGAGCAGTAATAACAGTGTACTCCCTTGTTTTCTTTATTATTTTGGTCCTACATTCACTTCATACAGTGTTTATCATCCAGTACAACTCAGGTTCATCAGTTCTTGGAGGTATTGCAATGTTTCAAAGCAAACGCTAGTCTAATTACACTTATCCAGCGGCCTCACAAATACCGGAAGACCAAACTTAGGTTTCAGAGTAAACATATCCACGGGCGCATGCACATAGTCAGGGGAAAGCGTGAATGAGAACTTCTGGAGCATCAGGGCGAGCGTCGACTTTGCTTCCAACATAGAAAAATTCTGACCAATGCAAGACCTTGGTCCCATTGAAAATGCTAGCAGGCCGTGTGGAACCTTTGCTGCATGCGTGATCCCATCCTTAAATCTCAGTGGCTTGAATTCATCTGCGTCATCACCCCAAACCTCCTTGTCGCGATGCATAATTGGAATAGGTATGACAATTGCCATGCCTTTGGGCACTTTTATTGATCCCACCGTCATATCGGTCACGGTTTTCCTTTGCATAAAAAGAGCACGCGAGTAGAGCCTCAAGGTCTCGAAGAGCACCATTGTCATCTGCAATATATAGTTTGTTGTCATTAGCTACAGGTTCTAAGATGCTATAAGAGAAGCACAAAACATTAGTCTACAAGAATCTACAGTTATCTGTTCTTGCCTCTTTCAGTTTATTGAGCGCATTGGGGTTAGGAGATTCCCTCCCAAATTCCTTCAAGACCTTCTTTCGGAGCCTATCTTGCCATTCAGGGTATATGCTGAGCAAATACACTGACCATGTGAGGAGAAGAGATGTGTTTTCATGACCAGCGAAGAAGAATAGCTTGCACTCATGTATGATCTCCTCCATGCTCAAGCTGAGATCCACTTGCTTCCCTCCTTTCTTGGTTTCAATGCAAGAGTCAAGCATCACACCGAGCAGATCATTTCCGTATTCACTAGTTGTTAATCGTGGTTGTATGATTTGTGCGAGGAGGCTCTTAAGATTTCTTTCAAGCATCCATTTGCGCTGATTCCTTTCAGTAGGAAGATATCTGAATTGAGAAAAAAAAAATGAACGGACTATGTAAATTTAGCAGGTGCACTTTTTTATCTACGAGGTATAAATTCAAGGAATGTGAGATCTTTACTTGAATCCTGGTATCGGCACGTCAAGGAAAGTTTCCATAGTCATCCCCAACAGGTCAGTTTGGGCCTGGAAGACTTCATTTCCTAATTTATAACTGCTTCCAAAGATGGCATATGATATATTATCAACTGTTAGGTCGCTGAAAAATTTATTGATATCTACTTTTGTTTCTCCATTGTCGTTTTGAGACGCTTGATCTTCCAACTCCTTGGCCATGCTTTTGGCAAAATCCAACATTGTTTTTGTCATCATCTGTAAAGAACACAAATTGAAGTAGATATTTCTATAGTTTGGCATTCCTGAAAAATGTTCCTTTGACGATTAACACATAATGACACTGATATTAATACTCCATGAAAATAAATTATGTAAATTGTTATTTTAGATAAATTTATACATTTTTACGGAAACATTATAAAATATCTACATTGACATATAATTGTAACCATAATATATTCATAAAAGATAATAGTACAGATATAATTATTAGCTAGAGAAAATCCGACATTTTCAGCGTTTGTGGTGTAGGTTGAAATGACTGTTTATGCCATTGTAGTAACTAAAGGGTGTAGTTTGTGGCCTAGAATCCAGCTCTTAACAAAATACAAAATTAGAATTAATAAATGGTACAATAAGCATTCGTGTTTTAGTTTAAGATGTGGATAAACAGTAATTAGCAACAAATAAAATCAAAATTTGAAAGCTACAATCTAGATTAATATGTCACAACACATGGCCTGCAACAAGAGTTTACATAATGTAAGCTAATGTTTCCAGTAAACACAGATTGAAGACCTATGGCCTAGTCTATGTAGGTGTGATGCAAGGGGAGGGGGGCTACTATAAATGAATATAACTGGTAAAACCTATGTAGTAATTCATAAATTCATTACAACCTCTAAGAGATTATGGAATACTAGTACAATGCCCGTGCGTTGCCACGGGCCTTTAATTTTTTTTCATGTTGGTGTATAAAACTTGATGATATTTTTGCGCCTTTCAATGACATCGCATGGGGACCCTTGTTGATGTTTTTAAACGTCGACATAATCCATCTTTATCTCTCTCATCCCCTACAATAATAAACATATATGTAGAAATATACCTTTTGTGTTATCATGTGCAAGATATATACAAAAAATAACAATTATTTGTATGCACCTCTTCTGATTGTGTAAAACTCGACGAGGTCTCAGTCCAATCCATCAAAGCATCATCCGAAGCCATCAGTTTTAAACTCTGACCCGAAAAAGTAAAGATATATTCATCGGTTAGCTGCTAGATAACAGCATGTGACATTTTTAGTCGAAGTGAGTGGCATCGTGCCTTCTATTAGAGTGGGTCACATCCAATTTCGATATGGCTCACCTTTGAATCACTTGTTGGTAATTATTCCATAGAAATGACTTATTAGGATACGTGATATTATTCACTATATAAAAAATGTGTGACATTTCTTTCAAAGCAAACAGTGGCTTTTCCCTTAAAAAAGCAATCAACAACTCCTTTTCTTCTTATCTAAAAAAGGCGATTCACTCTCTCAGCCCACAACACATTGCTCACACTCATATCTCATTCCCCCAACCTACTCACCCCGCGCCGTCGCCATCTCTCCCCACCATGGAAAATCATATCCAAATAAATGCCAGATCTATAAAAAAAATGAAAAAAAAAATCTAAAGATACTTTAACATTGTTATCTATCTTGGTACTGCTGCTCATCTCACTTGAAAAGAATATTTACAAATGATAATACTTTTGCTCATATCTCTTCTAAGCAACCTGATGAACATTGTAGTCAATGATACGTCCTTGGTGCTCAAATGGTGAAGCTTCTACTTCACTCCTTGCTTTCTTTAAGAATTGGCACATATTACAATCAAGGACTCCTAATCTCTTGGGCATATATCACATCAAACGATAGGGCATTCTACACAATTGTTTCCCTCCCACTGAACCTGAAGTTATTAACCCTACACAATGGAGTTATTCATGTTGATCTTAACCTTGATGGTATACCTGGTGGATCTACCATTGAATATATCAGACTGCATATGAGGATATATGTGCCTGAATGTGATAGGGACCTGCATCCTTGATCCCAGGCTTATTAATCTTGGTGGACTCGATGAGGTCAATGTTGGCAATACTGCCATCACGAAGCCACATTTTATAATGGAAGCAACATGGTGAGACTCAAATATTGTATTAGGATTTGCGAGCAGCATGTTGAACCCCAAACTGGAGTCATTCTTGTCCTTGAGGCTGAGGTACAGCTTGGTAGCAGTCTCTTCAAAGCAGAAGTGGCGGAACTTGATCTTGTCTTCGCCGGTCTTTTATTGGATCAGCATGCTACCACACTTGTCAGAACGACCCTCTATGAAAATATATATTTTAAGAGACATTGGAACAATGCTTTGACAGTACAGGGTTTGTTAGCATGCACTAATCCACTAATCTTTGAAATGAATAAATGTTAGTAATTATATCAAAACCAGAAGATGAACAACACTACTGCTCTCTCCACGACATAAACCGACGAATTCTAGACTCTAACAATCCTGAATATGTATGAATAAAACAATCAGGCTTAGCCAATTTGCATAAACCATGAAAATCTATAGGAACTTCAATGTGTTCAATTGAAAAAATAGCACATGACTATAGAAAGAACAGCAGGCTTGATAATAACTAATCCATGAACAGAACTTGTTTAACACATGACTAATCCATGACTATAAAAAGTTCATTATACTCGGTCACTCGTCTGTTGCGTGCCATGATTTTTCCGTCTTTATTGACCATCATTACTTTGATCCGTCTAACTTGTTTAGCATGTAGCATGTATTCCCATATTGTATGGCTCAATCATTCAAACCTCTATATCGATCATTTACTTGCTTGTGTGGTCTGGGATGCCTTGTGTCCTGTCTATTTGTAATATGATTTTGCTGGCAGGATTTGCTTGTCTTTCTGGAAGGACTGGTTTATCGAGCGATTCTGATCAAGGTGGCCCTTGTCAGCTATTCACGTCCATAGCGATGAATGACTCAATCACTTGGCGCTCCTGTCTAGAAAAAAAATCATTATAAAGTTGGCCCTAGGCGTTTCTAGTGATTATACAAGAAGAATCGATATAAAGTCTTATAGTCTTCCTGTAGTTGTCATTCTCACGTTTGAAATTTTCAATCTTCTTCCGGACTTAGTCTGGTCCACTTAACCATGTACGCGAGGTTGTGCTTCAGGGATGGACATTCCTTATGTGAAATCCAATATGGGATACATAGTAACATCAACATGTCAGGCAAAGAGTCACATCGAAGAAAAAACACAAGAAAACTATGAACAGGTTTGTTTCTGTTGAAGACAATCAACAATAGATCATCATTTTTCTGTTTATCTGTTTTTATTTGATTTTAACAACAGATCATCATTTTTCCATAGGCTAGTCACTTAATTGGTCTCATTGAAATCATTTTGACAACACCCTAAAGGTAAAACAGAACTTGCCATGGTTTTCCATTGAGCTGAAGAATAAAATAAACCACATGCCTGGGAAGTAGATTGATACTGTTGAGTCCAAGAAGATCCATCAGAAACAGCTGATTTAGTGGCCCAAGCTTCTATAGTATATGGTGCAGTATTGCTGATGAATGTAGCAGAAATGCTTTCCTCCAATTTAGCCATTTTTAAATCAAAATCAACAATATTTTCACTGCATTTCACCACATTCAGTTATATTAAAATTTCAGGAATACAAAGTAATAATTTGACAATGGTGCTAAATAAATAAATTATTTCACTCGTAGAGTGCTAGTTCTGGTATCCTAGCAAAGTAAGCTAAATCAAAGTGTCATAGCTAAGAAAGCATACTCAAAACCTCTCTCGATTTTTTTGTTACACCATTACCATACGTGTTTCCAGACTTGATTTTGCTGTTAGGAGCCAGCAACAGCAGCCAGAAGCATTCGCATTATTGATGATATAACTGAACCTTTATGTAGCAAGTGTTTCAAAGATTTATATTCGACACAACAACTTGCTGAATACTACTTTGAACTTAAAAGGTGAGGGAGAAATCAAAACTTGAGTCACACAGTCACATCAATGATACGATGAGAATGAAAAAATCAATGGAAAAGTACCGCTTAATATTTCACAGTTTCATCATGGTCATCAACACCGCTAAGTTGGAATTCGAGAGTTTTAGGAAATGTGACTGTGATTCAGTAGATTTCCCTTCTGCCATAAATAATGATGTATGGATAGCTGCAACTTTTCTTCATACTATCCCAACGCACGGACACATGTAGGACAACAAAATGACAGCGATCATGGGAAAACATACCATTACCAAAATCAAAGGTATAACATAATATATTGTCAGCATGATAAAAATGAGATCATGTTAATTTCCCTATAAAACTGAGATCAAAGGTATGTATTTCACAGGAATTTGACAACCACGATCATATGTTCTGAATGGCGCTTCAAGGATTAAAAAAAACAGATTGCCCTACAAAAATAAAGAAATATTCAAGGAAGACAACTGATGGTTGAATCCTGAAAGTCTAAAATCTCTAGATCACATATCTAGCATCTGATACTTACATCCCTAGTAAAATATAATTTTAAAATTTCCTAGAATGCGAAAAGAGCCCTATATAGCTACAAGAGATATGTATGAGGTGACAAGCTCTTACACATGTATGTATGAGGTGGTCAGGAGTGAATCCCTTTTCTGATCTCTTTCTTTCATCCATCGTTCTCTGTCTCGCTTGATCCAGTCATGTTCCAGCACTCCTCACAAAAGTATCACTTCCAGACTCCTAGTATGGGCCGAAAGGAGGAGTTTTATTTTTTTCAGATTATACATGCAACAGGGAATAGTAAAAAAACAATAACAAAATAAATGATCATGTGGTGAACCGGCTTCTTCTCCACTGCATTTGCTGATGACATAGGAAGTCACTGCAATATGGTATTATGAAATTATTTTTCATGAAAAAATGATGATACACTTTCATCTAACCAACTTGAATACTCACTTTCCTCAAGAAAACAATCTGAATAGTCTTGTGCATGGCATGATCCAAATTCAGACGGCACACTTTCTTATATGCTATCTATTAATGAACGAACGGGTACTTACATGTATATGAGGCCAGAACCAGGCGTCACGGACAGGGTATCTGTCTTCCACATCATCAGCATGGAGGAGCTCCTCCTCGGCTGCTCACTGAAGGACGACAACGATGTATCCATTTCCCATCTCTATTGTGGAAATGCATTCTGGAAACAATAAAAGAAACAATAAAAATACAGAGAGTTATACTAAAGAAGAAAAATCCTTGCAAACGGTGTACATAATACCATATTGCATACTCTAAAATCTCAGAGATCTTTGATGTCGTAGAAGTTATTAGTCTTCTACTCGTTTCGGAAATCCCTACAGAAAAAGGGAGTACATTTCAAACTCTAGAACATGATGGTGCAAACGGTGAACTGAATAAAGCTATAATGGGCCAGTATACTACATGGAGCATAAATCTGCAACATGAATTTTGTAGTTATAGTATTATTACCTTCTTCGAAAATGAAAATCTGTTTGCAGCATGGGTGTGAAGCATGCATACCCGTGCACAATCAAGGATTGAAGTCCAAATCTCAGCATGTTCCACGTCACCAGAACATCATCGTATTCCCAAGTAACCAAAAATATTGTTACTCCTGGTTGCCGTGAAATTTCTGCAACAAAGAGGGCACAATTCAGTACAAAGAGAGATAACAGAGAGAAGGGAGACGTAGTGCTGTTGTCGTTGTGCTCCCTCACCTCCCGGCCCTGCAACTTGAAACCACCGGCGCCTCTGCACTGCAACCCCGTATGCACATCGTCCCTCTCCCTCGCCCGACACAAGACACACAAGCTAGCACCGGCCAAAAATCAATCAATCAATCAGTCAGTCAGGGGAAGCTTGTTGATTGACATCCAAAAATTCAATGAGTTAGAGAGCAGAATGAACTCATTAACAGCACACATAAACAACCAACCATCCCCTGGTTCAAACTGGTACTGGTACAGATTTACAGATTCGACGGTTTGGTTTAGGCACCAGAAAGCAGAAAGCAGAGATATAAGATGACAGATAACAGAGAACCAGAAAGCAGGACGACGACACAGAGAAAAACGTTCAGATTGCAATTCGTGTATACCAAGCTATGCTATGCATTTTGGCATAAGTTGTGGAATCACGCACATATTTTCTTTCAAATAAAAGTAGTACTCAAAGTCTGAATTCAGTTTCAGAGAACAAAGCACGCATACTGAAGTTCGATGACAGGTCGACGGAGGTTGTCCCTGCAGGACACCTTGTCGGACAGCGCTGAACTTGTTGCCGGTGATGCTAGGCACTGGGGGGACGGCATGAACAGCAGCATCGGCGGGAACAGCATGACGAAGCATTGTTAAAATCATTCATACAAAATATAATCTTCTAGATGATAACAATAAAAAATACAAATGCAATAATCCACCAAATGTAGGAAAGCATTGTTACAGAATATATATTCTAATCCGTGATAAATAGAGATATGAAACCATTGATCACATGCAAGAAAACAGGAGGAGGAGGTGCACAACTACATGTAGGGCTTGCAGACGCCGCTGAACTCATGAGTCGTGGGCTCCTGTTGCTTCCGTCGATCTCGTCATCCCCAAAGTCAAGTATACTGCCATAACATCAATCATATATGTGTTGGCATTTTACTGTACCTGTTATGACAGGGATGGCCTTGCTTTAAATAGAGCATGTTCAAAGTGTGAGAGTTCAATCAAACTCGACGAACTCATTGATGGTGTCCAATTTACCAGGAATTGGGTTCTCACATCCAAAGCTGCCACAACTACTTAGTTTTACCTAAACAAGGAAGGCATGGTCAAACAATTTAATTCCACGCGTTGCACATTCATAAATCACATGACAGATGTACCACGCATTCATAATTGTACAAAGTAACTACCAAGTGTTCCCGAAAGAATAAATCCACACACGCAATCAGCTAAACATAAAAATTTACCTCAAAAAAATAGGATGTATGGTGAGTTAGTGCTTGCACGGGTTCATATTTTCCTTACTTCTGATTCACTCTCCCCAATATACTTGTTCAATTGATCAGGCTCCTAAAGTTCCAGAAAAGGAAACATTGTACAGTTTATACAGAACACAAATTAGGTAGAAAGAATATGGCAATCTCAAAATAAATTGTCATTAGTGTTTTCCCACAACCTGGAGATCCAAGCAGAAAAAGACCAGCTCGCATGACTGGCACCAAAAAGGGAAGATGAAACCATAATTCGGTATTTAAAGCAGTAACATGAAACACTAAAACTTATAAAATGCAAATAAAAACCGCAGATCTTGGTGAACTACCTTCGATATGAATTCAGAGGTGGCTTACGGTTTTAATCTACCAATCACTATGATGACCAGATGACACATAGTTAACTGCAATACCACACGCCCTCCCCTGTTCATCGCTTAGGGCAGCAATGTGGTCACTGGCTAAAGATTAAAAAAAATCAGGCGCCTGGTTTGAACAATAACACACGCCCTCCCCTGTTCCCAAAAAATACCATCAACATGGCCACTGGCTAAAGTTTCAGGAGTACCCATTCTTGGAGTCGCCCACTCGAGTCCTAAATGTTTTAGCAAAGTATAAAGTACAAAGGTTAATCATGTGTCGCTGCATGTTTCAGCAATTATATGGTAATGAATCAAGCTATGAACTCAGGCATACCTTGGTCTCTTGGCCTTCTAGTTCATCAAAGATCAGGTTCAGCCTTTCAGGTACCTAATAAGAAATAAGAACAGATTTGTCAGGTGGCAACTTAGATACCAACGATGACCGTGTATGCCTGAGACCAAGAAGCAGCTCATCAGGGAGGTGGGTTAAGACAAGAAGCAGCTCATCAGGGAGGTGGTGAATCTAAGGATGCCCATCTGCACCGGAGAGCAGAACAAGATGTGGTGTGGTGAGACTGCAATAACAGGCTCATTGCCCATAACCGTGTGGCGGACATACGAAATTCAGTTTGTTCCTAGCTACTCCCTCCATTCCTAAATATAAGCCCTTTTAGATATTCTAATGTGGACTACATACAAAGCAAAATGAGTGAAACTACACTCTAAAATACGTCTATATACATCCGAATGTAGTCCGTATTGAAATCTCTAAAAAAGGTTTATATTTAGAAACAAAGGGAGTAGATTGTATGTCCTGTATATAAATGGACCCGAGAGATGAAATTTAGTCCTCTCCCCAACCAGACATACCAGCCCCGGCTTCTTCCCAGCGGTTGTCGGATCATGCTCCAGGACAAGTTTTTTTACGAGGATTGAAATGCAAATCCTTGTGTTGCTATGCTGCCACCCAAGATAGTATTCTTGGATGAAAGTTATTAAATACCAGAATGTAACAGAACTAAACATTACATTTGTGAGATTTGAAATCACTCGCCACAGAACAAGCCTATTGTCGCAAGAAAGTGCTAATGAAACACAAGTTTTATAGCAACCACGGTTTAATCATCATTTGGGACACGGTAAAGACCAACCACAAACCTAGTCACGGAAGCAGCTTCCCGGCCATGAAGCACGCGAACTTATTGCTCCGGGAGTACTCATATGGCACCCCAGCCATGGTGAGCAGCCGCTCCAGGACCTCCTTGGCCTGGTCGGGCTCCGCGGTCTCGCACTCCAGCTCGTAGTTTGTGCTGAAATCGAAGTGTGTCTCGTCGAGCTCTAGCACGAGCCCCTGCCCCTCGCCCTCCTCGAGCTCATACACACCGCGGGTGTTCCGGAAGCCGCCGAGGCAGATGAACGGCGCTTTGTCCCCGCCGACGCCATACTCGTCGGAGACGAGCCGGACGATGGGGGAGTCGACCGCGCCGAGACGGGCGGGGTTGTCGACGCAGGTGAGGGCGAGGGCGGGGTCGAGGGGCTCCACGACCTCCTCAACGCGGCTGACGCCGGCGTCGATGCGCGGGCGGCGCTTGAGCGTGAGGACGGCGCGGGAGGGGTCGCGGTCGTCGGTGCCGTAGAGGCGGACCCGCTGGGCGGCGGTGGCGGCGGCGAGGGGCCGCGCGGGGGCGTCGGTGCGAAGCAGGCGGGGCGCGAGGAAGGAGGAGAGGCTCCGGTGTGCGGCCGCGTCGGGGAGCCGGAGCTTGATCTCGACCTCCATGGGGTTGGGGTTGCGGCTAGGGCTGGGGGGGCGGGGGCTGGAAGGGGCGGGCGGCGGCGTCTACTCTGGGAGTTCTAGGGATCGAGAGGAGCGGACGAAAAAACCTACGAAAAAAAACCAGTGAAAGGTGGGACGAAAAAAAACCATGGTAGGTGGGACGAAAATTAACCGCGGAGACTACCAACTGCTCCATTAGGAGTAGAGATATCTAATGGGTATTGTGTTAGTAAATGAACATAGGGGGAGAGGCAGAGAGAAAGAGCATGCAAAGATAAGCAATATTTATTAACTGTAGGTACTAATTTACTTATGAACTTCCATTACTTACGTCTCCTATAAGTTTGTAGCCCAGGTTGATGGCTATTGAATTTCAAATCTGAGTTCTGCCGTTTTATATTTTTGCCTTGCTGTTAAGACTGCAAGTGTTTTTTCCGAAAAAAAAAAACTGCAAGTGTTTAGCTTGACACAACACGTCAAGAGATCCCGGTATTACCTTTAGCTTATCAATGGTGAAAACAGGGTTGATTATCCTACGATGGTGCACCCAATCCGCGCCTTCCATAAACCCGAGTCCCTTACCAACCAAAGCCAAGAGAGTAGGGTGTGCATCGTTCTTCACGAAATGTCCAGACTTGCTTGAAAGGATTTGCCTTGCCAATTCGTAGTCAAATATGCATATTCGGGGCTGTGGCCCATGCCAGTAGAGAAATGGTTCTCCTGCAAAGCATTGAAATAACATAAAAGTCTTTACTGTGTGACTTCAGAGATATGGTTCTTCACGAAATGTCCAAGACTTGTTTGGAAGTTTTCTTAGCTATATACTGAACCATTTCTCAGACAAGTTACTGTGTGGCATTTCGTAGTCAAATATCCAAACAAGTTACTGTGTGGTAGACTTCTGGATTTATGTCCCAGGAAATTACAATTTATAAGCCGTTATATTCCTCCCAAAAAAATTATCGAAAAAGCTTTCTCTCCGCTTTATATATAAAGCAACAACCATCAACAACTCGATACAAACTCACGCCACCTCAACACACGCACACACCCAAGGCGGGTACATCGGCGCCGAGCGCAGCAACACCACCCCTACCACTACAAGAGCTACCGGGGTCCTCAACCGTGAACACGCCACCGCAAAGAGATGAAGCTGCATATGACGACCCGTGAGGTCCAAAACGATGCCTTCAAGAAGGGCACGACACCAGAGTGCCGCCACCGCCCGAACCGAGGATCAGGGTTTGCTCTGGAGCAACACGATGGACGATGAGCACCGCAGCGGCGCCTTCAAGAAGGGAACGGATATCGCCGCCGCCGACCTGCCCGAAGACAGAACAAATTTTCACCACGGCCCACACTCATCGCCCGCGTCATAGGTACGAACGCCGCACCACCGCCACCAATCATCACACCCCGGCCGCCACGCCGCCCATACGGCCATGGCCACCGGGCAACACCTGAGCACGAGCTCCGCCCACAAGCCCCGCGCTCCCACATCCAGCGCTGCCGCCCCGGCATCCAAGACCACCACACCCCCCTCCCCCCTCAATATCGACCGCTAACGCTGACGCTGGAAAAGCAGACCCTTTTGGTAAGTCCGTGGCCCCGTCGGCCGGAGCAGAGCAAGGGGATGCCACAGGCAGCTGCCGGCCATGCCGCAACCGCCGCACCATTTGTCCTTTGTTGGGTTAATTGGATATATGCCACTACAATTTTCGTCGATTGGCAAAATGCCACTACAATTTTACACTTTGGAAAAGTGCCACTACAATTCCTCTACACTTCACTTGCGACCCCGCTGGCCGAGCACGACGCCGTCGGGCAAGTGCACGGCCGGCCTCCATCGGTTCGAGCCTTCGAGGGTCCCGGGAAGTTGAGCTCGGCGAAGTTGACGGCAAGCCCAACGTGTACGTGTGCCGTCGCCGACCCACGCTAGACACGCACTGAACAAACCTTGCGTTGCACACACGCGCAGCCTGGCCAGAACACACACACAGACGCTGCACACACTCAACATACTTGCTGCCCAGCCGGAGCACGCACGCAGCGGCTGCCTGTGCGCACCCCGCAGGCCGGAGCACGCACGCGACGCGCACGCTCAGTTTCCTGGCTCTCTGCTGGACGGATAGGACGGGGAGCTGTGGGTGAGGCGCGTGACGGCTGCACGTACGCGGCAGCCAGCACGGCTGTGCGCGGCTGCGGCCAGCCAGCACTCCCGTGGCTGCGGCGGCCAGCCTGCACGAGGCTACGGCGGGTGGGCAGCTGCTCGGCCAGTCCGTCAGCACGCAAGCCAGCGTCTGCGGTGGCCAGCACACACGGGAAAGATTGGGGGGAGATGATGGGATGGCAATTTCATTGAGAATAGAAGTAAGTCATATGGGCACTTTGGTCCTTTCACCATGTATAATGGCATATGAAGAAGTGTAGAAGAATTGTAGTGGCATTTTTCCAAAGTGTAAAATTGTAATGGCATTTTTCCAATTGATGAAAGTTGTAGCGGCATATATCCAATTAACCCTTTGTTACACCGGGGTCAGGAGACCGTCGCCACCCCTGGCAATAACAGGACCCGGAGGCACCCCTGCCAATCCCCTGGAGCGCCCCTACTACCGTGGCCAGCCAAAGGCCGGAAGTGCTGAGCCGCTGTGCCCCACCCGTCGGACGCGTTGCCAACCACATAGCCGAACGCCCCATGAATCAAGAGGAGGGGGTCGAACCACCGCCACTGCGCCGCCACCCCGACCAGCCGAGAGGGCCCCGGTGAGGACAGTTGCCCGCAGCCCTAGCCGCCCGCGCGGCCAGATCTGGACGAACCACCACGGCCGTCGTCCCGAACCTCCGCCCGCACCACCACCACCCACTGCCGCAGCGCAACCACCAGCAGCCTGCGCCACCGCAGCCAGCGCCGCCCACGCCGGCGACGCGGGAGTAGCCGCCCACCAGATCCGCGCAGGGCCAGGACGCCGCCTCGGCCACAACCCAACTGCCCCGCTCGAGGTAGCCAGCCGCACCAACGGAGCCACCATGTCGCCGCCTGTCGTCGCCACCGTGAGGAGCACCGCCGCGCCACCACGACTCACCTGACCACGGCGCCCAGGCCCATCAGGGACGACCCGCACTGACCCCCATGCGCGCAGGGGCGAGAAGTCCCGCCGCCGTCTGCGCCAGCCGGGCTTCGCCCGGTCGCATCCTGTGGTAGCGGCGGGGGAGGAGAGGAGGCGGGAGGCGGGAGAAGTCCGGCGGCGGCTAGGGTTCTTCCCGGACGCCTGCGTGGGTGTCGTGGGAGGGAAGGGGAGGGGGGCCTTCAGTGTGACTCGTTGACAATCTACTTGGGCTGGTAACCTTCAGCTTCTTGATTGTACCCCCAAAAATTTATGACTTCCTTTTCTGTTGCTTTGTCTTTGGCAGCGTGGTTATATAACTTTTTTAGGGGGAGTGTGGCTGTTTAACTGGGTTTAAGTTTTGTGTTGAACTCTTCGTAGGATATTTATGCATTACTTACGCCAAAGGTACATCTGAGGTGCAAAACGGCCTAAAGGTTGAAAATTATGCAAATTCATTAGACATCCCATTTTAGGTTTCTCAGAAACTCACACGTTGCAGGTGATGTTATGTTCTATATTCATGCAAAATTGCAAGTCCAAAGAAGAGCATGTCTGTGAGATGCCGAAATGATATATATTTCAGACTATACACTTTTATTTGTTATGTGGTGCTATTACTCCTGAAATTTTAAATTTTAAATTTTGTATGGTACAACATGGCCTCACTACTTGTTATGAATTTTTGAGATTTTTTTTTTGAAAACTTAAAAGTAAGAGCTAGATAATTTAAACTCTGTTCAGAAAAATAGCCGATCTTCCTGTTTTCATGCATGACCCATGGCGCATGACTCGCCTTCCACCCACCACCGCGCACGCGAGGCGGGGAGAAATAGGCTCACATATGCTCTGTGTCTGTGTTGAGAGGGAACAAGCGGATGGGAGCTTTCGGATAAGACCGGGAACGTTCCCGGCCGTCTGCTCTGTTGGATGGGCATGATCGACGGCGCGTAGATTCTGAAGTATCTGACATCAAATCTCGTCACACGACGAGAAACCCTAACCTCTCCGTCCCAAGGAGGCGGCAGGAATCTACGTCGGAGCTCCGTTGACTACGTCCAGATGGACAAACTCGAGGAGGATCGGACACCGGAAGACAAACTCGAAGAAGAAGCACCACCATCCGTCCGAGCGCCGAGGACTAAAAACCTTAACCTAATCTACTAACCGGAGAGGACGCACCGGGATTCCCCTCCCCGCCATCGGCCACCGGAGCAGTAGGCGGAGGGGAGGTGAATCCACGGGTTCGCCGGCGAAGCCTGGAGGGGAGAGTTTGCCCTGGCAGCCAAGGGATAGTGGAGAAAAACTGTAAATTTCTATTTAATTTAATTCATAAATAAACCGTAACAATATCAATGACAGTATCAATCTCATATTGATATTTAAACATGTGAGCGCATACTAAGTAATGAATAAAAACATATATTAAAAAAGAAGTACGCCCAACAAATGAACTAGTTCACCAAAAAAAAAGAAACAGTAAGTACAGGATGGACAGATCATATCGTCCAGTTGGTCACGACAGAGCCGCGGCGACTGCAGCAGTGTTTTCATCGGTCTTCTTTTGAGTGTCATCAACCATGGTGATGTCGGGGAGGTCGAGGATGTAATATAAGTAGTGGAGGAAGACGAACAACAGTGACCAATCGTGCCGAGATGCTCCTAAAAAATCTCATTGCCCTTCTCCTGAGGCAGAAGCACAAAGAACCTGGTACTGAAGGCCTGCTCTCCTATAAAACTGCGCACACGGGTGGCACGATGGGCTCGCCGGAAGCAGCAGCAACGAGGGACATCGTTGGGTTGTGCGCGAGGAGGCAGTGCAATCTGATCAGGATGGCAGCTAGGGTTGTCAGCCCCTCCGGTATATAGGCGGTCGGGTAGGAAGGCGTGGGGTGAGGCCCACCACCGAGTCGGTAATATCCAGCGAGACGGTTCAGATCATAGTGCATCCGCTTATTAAGTCTGAGCTCACCTCAACTCATTCACGAAACACGATGTGCGTGAGGAGGGCTGTATCAGGGAATTTGGAGGCCCTGAGCAAATCAAAATTAGGCCATATGTGCCGACCAAAAACAGTTAGTTTTTTTTTTGTCAACCACTGTAATTTTTCGCAAGGAATTACACCAATTGGAAGCACAACTTCAAAAGACCTGCCGATAGCGTGTAATGCAGCGTAAAATATTTTTAACAGTTATTTACTCTAGTATTTGTGTTTGAACTAAAACCTTGATTAACAATTAATTTGGGGGGCCCTCTGACCCGTGGACATGCGGCACTGTGCATGAGGCATGCCGGCGAAGGAGGAGTATGCATGTATGTAACACCCCCTTGAAATAAGCTCTGTGACACTCTGTTAAACTTGCCAAGTCATGATCATTAGCAGTGCCAAGTCATATGGGTTAATGATTCAAATCAAATTCAAATATGAAAATCAACTTAAATTCATAAGTGCAATATTGGGTTGATCAAAAACTGTTGGGAAAATGTTCATTGGATGGCAAATAATCCAGGAACATTTATAAAACCATCATCAAAATATTTGGAACTAGATAATTGGCTCAAACTACTTGAAACATCCCCAAAACAGATTATTAAAATCCATTTAAAATCATTACAAATTCAACTGGTTTCCAAATATGTTCAAACCACTTTTTGGTGAGAGCTAATATTGCATAGTAATATTTGGGACAACCCTCACATTTTATAAAAATGCATAAGTGCCCTAACTAATTTAAAACAAAAAACGAATAAAAGAAAAACACAAAACAGAAAATAATAAAAGAAACGAGGCACTGTGCACTGGGCCTTAGTGCACAGTGCCCCGACCGTGGCCCACCTGGCCCAGCTCGCTACAGTCGTCGTCCTTCTCGTCGTCGTGTCGCCACGCCCATGGTCAGACGCGCGCTCGCCGCTCCGGCGCTGACAGCGCGACGTCGCCGACACTACAGGAGATGGAGAGGATAAGGAGGAGCCCGAGCCGTTCCCCTGGACCTTCTCCGCCACTTCTCTCCCTCTCCCCAGCGCTCGCTCTCCCTTTCCCCTCTCTGGCCGAGCGCCATCGACGCCGCGCCTCTGTTCTGTCGCGGCCACCGGCGACCCCGCGCTCGTCCACTGTGTCGGCCAGCTCCGCCGTCGCCTTCTTCATCTACTGGAGGCCTCAGGTGGAGCCGGAGGACCCCACAACGCCGAGCCCCTTCGTCCGCATCTCCGATCAACGCCGTCGATCTTCGACGTCTCCGGCGAGCTCGACTGCAGCTACTAAACTCCCGAGGGCCACCGTGTGCCGCACTGTAAGCCACAGCTCCCCCTCTGCCCTTCGCGTAGTTCTAGCTAGCCGCCGCACCGTCGCCGCCATGACCGAGCTCTGCACGCCGCGGGTGAGCTCCGTCGACGCGGCCACGACCGTCGTTGGCGGCGCCCGAGCCCAGGACCGTGCTCCTGGTGCTCCCAGGAGCACGTAGCACACGCGCACGCGCCTCCTTGAGCCCCGCAGCCCCGTTTCCATCGAAGGCCGAACTCCGGCCGCCGCCGTCGATTTAGGTCACCTCCGGCGAAGCTTTGAGCACCACGCGACGCCCGCGAGAGCCAGCTTTCGAACGCAAGTCGAATCGCGCGTTTTGGCTAAGCGTAGACGATTTCCGGCCAACTCCGGCGAGATAGCCGCCGCGGAACGCTCGCCGGCGCGTCTCCGGCGGCCCCGTCGACGTGGCAAGTGGTGGGGCCCGCTCCGAGCCACTGCCAGTGGGCCCTGGGGGCCCCAGTTGACTGGGTTGACCCAGTCAACTGCTGACTGGGCAACCCAGTGAGGCTGACATGTGGGCCCCGCGTTAGTTAAAAAAGATTTAAAAGAAAAAGAAAAATGCTAATTAAGTTAATTAAGCTAATCTCTCGCTGACAGACGGGGCCCACCCGCTAATTAACTCATTTAGTTAATTTAAATACACTGTTAAGTCACAGAGGCTAACATGTGGGTCCCACTGGACCCACATGTCATATTTGACTCTGGTCAGCGCCTGTTGACCGCTGACGTCACAGTGATGTCATGCTGACGTCATAATTCATTTTTCTGTTAATTAAAATAATTCCAAAAATTCAAATAATCTTTAGAAATTCATAACTTTTAAACCGTAGCTCAGATCGAAAAAGTTAAAACATGAAACTTGCTCAGAACGACGAGCCGAGTCTGATCGTGCCGTCTGTTTCTTTGCCGGAACCTCCTACGTAGCAGAACTCGTAACTCCGGACCCGAATCCGGCAGATGAATAGTGCACCCGCACCGGTAAATAAATCCCAGAAAAATCCTAAAATGATTAAAATGACTTAGATGCATATTCAGGCAACCCTGCACTGCATCATAGCATCACACGCACCGTGTTGCATTTGTTTGCATTATGTTTACCTGTTTCTTCCCCCTCTTTCTCTCGGTAGACCCCGACGTTGGCGTAGCTCCCGAGGCAGACGCAGCTCCGGAGTACGACTACGTCCCCGACGACACCCCTGAAGACCTTGCCCTTGCCCCCGAGCAAACAGGCAAGCACCCCCATTTTGAACATTACGATATCGCCTACTCTCTTCCCTCTTATGCTTGCATTAGCTGTTACTGCTGCTGCTACTATCCTATATCTGTTGCATAGCCTGCTTATTTGTAACCTACTGTTGATACATGCCTGAAATCCTAAACTGTTTAGCATAGGATGGGTAGAGCCATATCAGAGACCCACTTGTCCCGACTGCCCCGCTGGATACTCAGAAGACCCGTTCTACGGGATCGAAGATCAGACCCGGGCACCGCACGTCACTTCCCCCTAAGTTGCCCGACACTACTGGGTTACTATCACGTGCCGAGGGTGACACCTCTTTACCACGCTTGATGTTAACCTTGTAGGTTAGTTACTCGGTCGTGGTAAGCGAGGGTGAATCCTCCTACACCACCCCCGATACCGACGCCGTCGCGCAACTCCTCAAGTGTGGACCTCGAGGGTGATTCCTCCTTCGTTCACCTTGACGACAACATCGAGCGGGAATTCCATCGAGGGTGATTCCTCAGGATTCCCCTTGGTGTTTGACACATAGTTACTATCGATATTATGACTTGTACTGAACCATGTTACTAAAGACGGGTCGGCCCTGAGGGGTACCCACGCGAGCTGATAAGCGAAGTGATGTGGAGTCGGGTTAACCTGGATGGTGCCCGCGAGATAACACGAGGCGTGGCCGGGCATTCTTAGCCCTTGCCGCAAGTCCTCGAGACGGGGCGACGGGGTCACATCGATCGTGAGTCTCTGCTCATTTCCGCGCGATCCTAAACCACTAAATGGTTTGGATATTTGATCCAAGGGGCCTCTGGCCCGATAGCACTAACCATCACGTGGGCATAGTATGGGCGTTCTGCGTCGTATACTTCAGCCGGAGCTTAATAGACGTCAGCGACTGAGCGGCGCGCGCTGAATTGGACTGGTAAAGCAACTGCGCTTGTATAAGGGGTTGCTAGGTCTGCTTTCAGCCGCGTACGCAACGTGCAGGAGCGTCCGGGGTGATGGCCCGAGACCCCTGGGGGCATAGGTTAGTCCGGCGTGCTGACCTCTCTGTTAAGTATTTGGTCGGGTTGCGGCGTGTTGCTTAGCCGAGGCCGGGCATGACCCAGAAAAGTGTGTCCGGCCGGAGTTAAGCGAGCGTGGTGGGTAAGTTGGTGCACCCCTGCAGGGAAGAAACTTCTATCGATAGCCTGTCCTACGGTAACGGACACTCGGGGTTGTATCCCGATCGGTACAACTAGAACATGTGATGAGAACTGGATAGTACGGCTCTGGGATTGCTTTCTCGCAGGGAGTCGAGAAAGGATCTCAGGTTGAGGTTGATGATACTACTGCTACTACTTTACATTATGTTGATCTGCTCTCTTCTAATGCTGCAAGACTGCTGAAGATGTTGAAGATGCTAGTCTTCGATAGGACTAGGCTTTCCCCTCTATTCTGGCATTTCTGCAGCCCAG
This sequence comes from Thinopyrum elongatum, assembly GCA_011799875.1. Lineage (NCBI taxonomy): Eukaryota > Viridiplantae > Streptophyta > Magnoliopsida > Poales > Poaceae > Thinopyrum > Thinopyrum elongatum. The sequence continues at coordinate 12,847,393 of CM022299.1, forward strand.
TCCACATATACAGCCCCTTTTGAAAATGTTGCATACGTAGTGTAGATTCTTGCTTGCTGAGTACTTCGGATGAGTACTCACGTTTGCTTTATTTTCTTTTTCCCCCCATGTTCCATTCGATGCCACCAGACGACGGAGCCCCTGAGCCAGATGCCTCAGTCGACGACCACTACTACTACCCGCCTGGCGAGTACTACTACTACGAGGTGCCCCCTGACGACCAGGAGTAGGATCGGAGGGTCCAGGGCAGGAGGCCTACGCCTTTCGATCGTAGCTTTTATTTTACCCTGCCTCTGTGAAGGCCTACTTCTCTCTCTCTGTAATATATCTGTACTCAGATATCTAATGCTTTCGCTGACGCTTGTATGCCATCGAGCTATGTATTCGAGCCCTCGAGGCCCTGGCTTGTAATATTAAGCTTGAATGACTTTATTTATGTTTTAGAGTTGTGTTGTGCTATCTTCAAGTGAGTCCTTAGGCTTGATCGTGCGCATTTGCGTGTATGGTTAGTGCACGATTAAGCCGGGGGCGTCACAGGTTGGTATCAGAGCTGACTGACTGTAGGAACCCTCCCTTTCCAACTCCTTGGCCGAAGTTGAGTCTAGTGGTCGAAAACTGTTTTACTAACTTGGCTGTGTGGCTTACGGGCCCACCTCGCCAACTGGGTGGTATTAGGATCTTTTATTCCTCGATCTTTACTCTGGGAATTCTGATCTCTCTTCTATTTGGGTTTAATAAAATTACTAACACCAACACTTAGGATCACGTAATTCCTATCCTCCCGGAGAGCTGGATTCCGTGCGATCTCCTTGTCTTTGATCTGATTAGTCTGATAATCATTTTCCTTTCCATTGTTTTGTTTAACCTTTCCTTTTGAGATCGGTTATATTTCTCAATGTCTTATGACAATCCTGAACTTCTCTATTTCAGATGGACCGTCTGTTTCCCCCTCGTCCTACGACGCAGCTCGTGCTTCGCACCTGTGCTCGAGACGTCCCTGGGTTTCCAGCTGTTCTGATCGCCCTCTTGATCAGGCTGGGATACCGCTGGTGCCCCGAGTACATGGTCTACGAGGTTTATCGTGAGTTCAACCAGGAGCAGTACTATGCTGATGTTCGCATCTACGACCAGTAGGATAACTCTGACACTGAGCTTCACCGTTTTCACGGTATCGGCGTGACGATTGAGATGGCAGTACATGATGCTGCTTACTCTGCTGTCGCACGACTTCGAGGACAGTTCAGTGCTGACTTGGATGCCACTGAGTATCGGTATATTCCGTATGCCCCTGCTGGAGATGCTACCGGATACTACACAGCTGTTTGTGCCCCGTACGAGCCTCGTCGCTATGATCAGCGAGTTCTGATCCACTATACTCAGGCTCTGGATCGCACTGTTCGTGCACTTGCTGTCGAGTTGTTTGCCACTCGAGCACGCTACTACGAGGCTATGACACAGTTGCTACCAGCTGTTCGTGCAGGGATACATCCGGAGTACATTCTTTACCCGAGCAGGACTGAGATGCCATCAGGGATCGTTTGGCCTGCTGTGGGAGGTCACACGCCTGCACGTGGACCTCTTCTTTCATCTCGAGACCGGGTTCTGCATCAGAGTGCCCATGGAGCGCAGGATCCTTCTGCGACGAACGTCCATCGTCCGCACTTGCAGTTACCCCGTTTCAGTGGTTTTCTCCGACGTTGATGTAGCCTTTGCTATGTCACGTTGTGTACTTCCTTACCGCGTGCCTGCGCGCCGCCTAGGGTGTCTAGCTTTTCAATTTGCGCCGTTAGGCTGCCCGATTGTAACCGACTATGTATGGATCTGTATGTCTTAATGACTACTTTTAGCATCTGTGCACTATTTCAATCATGTCGAGTTACATCATGTATACTGCTAAGCACTTGCATAAGCTATTACTGAAATACCCCTGTTGAATTAGCAGGATGGCTGACAACAATCCCCCACCGCCGCCACCACCTGATTACATGGCAGCGATGATGCAACAGTTTGAACTCAACCGCCAATTTATGACGGGAATTATGCAGCAATTCCCTCGTCCTGATGCTAATCAACAGCCACTTTCCATCACTTTGCCAGAGTTTATGCGACTCAGCCCGTCGTTTTTCCGCAACACAGTTAACCCATTGGATGCCGATGACTGGCTGCGTGATATCGCCCATGAGATGGAGTCTGCTGGTGTCGCCCAGGCCAATTATGTCACATTTGCGACATATCTTCTGAAGGGTCCCGCTTCCCAATGGTGGGCCACTTACCGACAGACCCTGCCACCTGGTACTGTCGTCACTTGGGCAGAATTCAAGATTGCATTCCGTGCCCGCTACATTCCTCAAGCCGTCATAGCTCGGAAGAAGGCCGAGTTCCGTAGTCTTGTTCAGGGCAACAAAACTGTGGAAGTCTATCAGCGCGAGTTTCTTGACTTGTCCCGTTATGCTGAAGAAGACATTCCTACTGATGAGCGAAGACAGGAGAAGTTTCGTGAAGGACTGCATCATGACATTCAGTTAGCTCTTCTAGTCCAAGACTTTCCTGATTTCGCCACCTTGGTGAATAAGGCTATCGTGGTTGAAACTGGACTGAAGAAACACAAAGAAGCGTCCAGACGCACCCGTGAGTCGGGCTCATCTTCGAGCTCGTCTTCCCAGAAGCGTCGCATCTGGTTCCCTCAAGGCATGTTTCGTTCAGCAGCTCCTGCGAACAGGCCCTCTTATGCTGCTCCACGCCTGCCTCCTCCACCACCGAGGCAGCCTCTGCCAGCTCCAACACCTCGAGCTCCAGCACCCCGTCCTGACAATGGACTATGTTTCAAGTGTGGCCAGCCAGGTCACCGTGCTAGAGATTGCTCTCAGAATCAGAATCAACTGGCTCTTCCCTCTACTAGCCGTGGTATTGGCCGTGGTATTCCTCAACAGCGCAACTATAATGCCAGACCTTCTTATGGTCGTGGGCAGAGCTATCACGTCAACATGTCTGAAGCTCCGGATCAACCAGATACTGTGATGGGTACACTTCTTGGTAATTCAGTACCAGCATCCGTTTTATTTGATTCAGGAGCATCGCATTCATTCATGTCAGAGCATTTTGCACTCCTGCATGACGTTAAATGTGAAACACTACACCATCCATTAGTAGTGAACACTCCCGCGGGTCGGTGCCAAGCCACCATATTCAGCCCCGAAGTCACCATTATGATTGAAGAACGGATTTTTCAAGCTTTCCCCATTATTTTGAAATCATCCAAGATTGACCTTATTCTGGGAATGGATTGGTTGAAGGCTCATTACGCCTCAATCAATTGTGCCACCAAAGTTGTTCACCTCTTACACCCATCGAATGAGCTAGTAAATTATCAAGCTCATCTCACCCAGAACGCTAAGGCTCAAATTTATGCCTTGAATGCGTTGAATGCTTCCCCACTTGAAGGGATCGAGAATATCCCAGTTGTCTGTGACTTCCCGGATGTTTTCCCAGAAGAACTTCCAGGTATACCCCCTGCTAGAGCTGTCGAGTTCGTCATCGACTTAAAGCCTGGCACCACTCCTATTGCGAAGCGTCCGTACAAGATGCCTCCGCACCATCTTATCGAGCTTAAGGAAGAAATTGATAAATCCTTAAGGAAGGGTTTCATTCGCCCTAGTTCCTCTGCTTGGGGAGCACCTTCTCTCTTTGTTAAGAAGAAGGATGGAACTAACCGTCTGGTTCAAGATTATCATCCAATCAACCAGGCAACTATCCAGAATAAATATCCGCTTCCCCGGATCAATGATTTATATGACCAACTCGCTGGATCTTCGGTGTTTTCTAAACTCGACTTGAGGTTGGGTTATCACCAGATCCGTGTCAGTGAAGAGGATATTCCCAAAACCGCATTCGTTACACGCTATGGTTCTTATGAATACACCGTCATGTCATTTGGTCTGACGAATGCTCCAGCTACGTTCTCCCGTCTGATGAACTATATATTCATGGATTACCTCGACAAGTTCGTCGTGGTATATCTGGATGATATCCTGGTATATTCAAAGAATAAAGAAGAACATGCCGAACATCTTTGACTTGTTCTGGAGAGACTTCGAGAGAACAAGCTGTATGCCAAGTTCTCTAAATGTGAATTCTGGCTTTCTGAAGTGACCTACCTTGGACATGTGATTTCCAAGGACGGTATTGCCGTTAACCCGGAGCGTGTTCGGGCTATCCTTGACTGGACTCCTCCAAAGAATGCCAAGCATGTCCGAAGCTTTCTCGGTCTAGCCAGTTATTGTCGCCGATTCGTCGAGAATTTCTCCAAAATCGCCAAGCCCCTGACTAATCTGCTCCACAAAGGCGTTAAGTTTGAGTGGACAGATAAGTGTCAGGAAAGTTTCCAGACCCTCAAGGACAAGCTCACTTCTGCTCCAGTGCTTGCTCCTCCTGATTCTCGCAAGGACTTTGTCATATATTGCGACGCCTCTCGTCAGGGATTAGGCTGCGTCCTAATGCAAGAGCGGAGAGTAATTGTGTATGCTTCACGTCAATTGCGTCCACATGAAGAGAATTATCCAGTGCATGATCTTGAACTTGCTGCAGTGATATATGCATTGAAGTTATGGCGACACTACCTCCTGGGTAATCGGTGTGAGATTTATACCGATCACCAAAGTTTGAAATACTTGTTCACTCAACCGGACCTTAATCTCCGACAACAACGATGGTTAGAAGCTATTGCGGATTATGATTGCGGTATTTCTTATACCCCGGGCAAAGCTAATGTAATGGCCGATGCCCTGAGCCGCAAGTCATATTGCAACAACCTCATGGTTAGGCGAGCTCAACCTCGTCTTCACACAGAACTAACTCAACTAAATCTGCGAATTGTTCCCCAAGGTTCTCTTAATAACCTTGTGGTACAGCCAGACCATCTGAAGGCTGTTAAAGAAGCGCAAGCCAAGGATGCTGAAATTGACTTGATGAAGAAAGAACTTCACCTTGAGAAGTACCGGGATTTCTCAGTTGCTGAAGATGAAACATTGTATTTTCGAGACCGCATTGTAGTACCCCGCTTCGAACTGATGACTGACAAAGTCATGAAGGAAGCACATGATACACCGCTGTCTATCCATCCGGGTAGCACTAAGATGTATCGTGATCTACGTCAAAGGTACTGGTGGTCTAGAATGAAGCAAGATATCGCTCGTTATGTTGCTGAATGTGACGTTTGCCGTCGCGTGAAAGCAGAACATCAGAAACCTGCTGGAATTCTGCAACCACTTCCTATCCCTCTGTGGAAGTGGGATAAAGTGCAGATGAACTTCATTACTGGTCTTCCTAAGTCTCAGAAGGATCACGATGCCATTCTTGTCGTCGTTGACCAACTCTCCAAGGTTGCACATTTTCTACCAGTTAAGGAGACTATCACTGCTAGCCAGCTAGCAGAACTGTACATCGCCAGAATTGTTTCCCTCCATGGTATTCCGAAGGAGATCAGTTCGGACCGTGGCAATCTTTTTACGTCCAAGTTCTGGGAAAGTTTCCAAGAAGCTATGGGGACTCACATTACATGGAGTTCAGCTTATCATCCTCAATCCCAAGGCCAAGTTGAGCGAGTTAACCAAGTGCTTGAAGATATGCTTCGTGCTTGTGTTATATCCTTCGGTAAGAAATGGGAGGAATCTCTTCCATATGCCGAGTTCTCCTATAACAACAGCTATCAAGCCAGCTTGAAGATGGCCCCCTTCGAAGTTCTCTATGGCCGTAAGTGTCGAACCCCTCTGAATTGGTCAGAAACTGGGGAACGACCTCTTGTTGGACCAGACATTATTCAGCATGCCGAAGAACAAGTCAGAATTGTCCGAGAAAATCTCAAGGCAGCACAAGACCGTCAGAAAAGTAATTATGATCGCAAGCGATGGGGTGTGATCTATCAACCAGGTGATCAAGCTTACCTTCGTGTCACTCCGATGAAAGGCACCCGTCGTTTTGGAATCAAGGGCAAGCTAGCACCTCGCTACATTGGTCCTTTCCGCATCGTGGCTAGACGTGGATATGTGGCTTATAAATTGGAGTTGCCGCCACAGTTCTCTCATATTCATGATGTCTTCCACGTGTCGCAACTTCGAAAGTGCTTCAAGGAATCTCCGCACCGTGCAGTGGATCACGAGATGCTTCAACTCCAAGATGACTTATCTTATAAGGAGCATCCGATCCGCATCCTCGACGAAGCTGAACGTCGAACTCGTCAGAAGACAACCAAGTTCCTGAAAGTGCAGTGGTTGAATCATACTGAAGATGAAGCCACTTGGGAACGTGAGGATCATCTTCGGGAAGAATATCCCGACCTCTTTCCTTCTGCCTCCTAAATTCTCGGGACGAGAATTTCTTTTAGAGGAGGAGAACTTGTAACACCCCCTTGAAATAAGCTCTGTGACACTCTGTTAAACTTGCCAAGTCATGATCATTAGCAGTGCCAAGTCATATGGGTTAATGATCCAAATCAAATTCAAATCTGAAAATCAACTTAAATTCATAAGTGCAATATTGGGTTGATCAAAAACTGTTGGGAAAATGTTCATTGGATGGCAAATAATCCAGGAACATTTATAAAACCATCATCAAAATATTTGGAACTAGATAATTGGCTCAAACTACTTGAAACATCCCCAAAACAGATTATTAAAATCCATTTAAAATCATTACAAATTCAACTGGTTTCCAAATATGTTCAAACCACTTTTTGGTGAGAGCTAATATTGCATAGTAATATTTGGGACAACCCTCACATTTTATAAAAATGCATAAGTGCCCTAACTAATTTAAAACAGAAAACGAATAAAAGAAAAACACAAAACAGAAAATAATAAAAGAAACGAGGCACTGTGAACTGGGCCTTAGTGCACAGTGCCCCGACCGCGGCCCACCTGGCCCAGCTCGCTACAGTCGTCGTCCTTCTCGTCGTCGTGTCGCCACGCCCGTGGTCAGACGCGCGCTCGCCGCGACGTCGCCGACAGCGCGACGTCGCCGACACTACAGGAGATGGAGAGGATAAGTAGGAGCCCGAGCCGTTCCCCTGGACCTTCTCCGCCACTTCCCTCCCTCTCCCCAGCGCTCGCTCTCCCTTTCCCCTCTCTGGCCGAGCGCCATCGACGCCGCGCCTCTGTTCTGTCGCGGCCACCGGCGACCCCGCGCTCGTCCACTGTGTCGGCCAGCTCCGCCGTCGCCTTCTTCATCTCCTGGAGGCCTCAGGTGGAGCCGGAGGACCCCACAACGCCGAGCCCCTTCGTCCGCATCTCCGATCAACGCCGTCGATCTTCGACGTCTCCGGCGAGCTCGACTGCAGCTACTAAACTCCCGAGGGCCACCGTGTGCCGCACTGTAAGCCACAGCTCCCCCTCTGCCCTTCGCGTAGTTCTAGCTAGCCGCCGCACCGTCGCCGCCATGACCAAGCTCTGCACGCCGCGGGTGAGCTGCGTCGACGCGGCCACGACCGTCGTTGGCGGCGCCCGAGCCCAGGACCGTGCTCCTGGTGCTCCCAGGAGCACGTAGCACACGCGCACGCGCCTCCTTGAGCCCCGCAGCCCCGTTTCCATCGAAGGCCGAACTCCGGCCGCCGCAAGGACGGCCGCCGCCGTCGATTTAGGTCACCTCCGGCGAAGCTTTGAGCACCACGCGACGCGCGCGAGAGCCAGCTTTCGAACGCAAGTCGAATCGCGCGTTTTGGCTAAGCGTAGACGATTTCCGGCCAACTCCGGCGAGATAGCCGCCGCGGAACGCTCGCCGGCGCAACTCCGGCGGCCCCGTCGACATGGCAAGTGGTGGGGCCCGCTCCGAGACACTGCCAGTGGGCCCTTGGGGCCCCAGTTGACTGGGTTGACCATGTCAACTGCTGACTGGGCAACCCAGTGAGGCTGACATGTGGGCCCCGCGTTAGTTAAAAAAGATTTAAAAGAAAAAGAAAAATGCTAATTAAGTTAATTAAGCTAATCTCTCGCTGACAGACGGGGCCCACCCGCTAATTAACTCATTTAGTTAATTTAAATACACTGTTAAGTCACAGAGGCTGACATGTGGGTCCCACTGGACCCACATGTCATATTTGACTCTGGTCAGCGCCTGTTGACCGCTGACGTCACAGTGACGTCATGCTGACGTCATAATTCATTTTTCTGTTAATTAAAATAATTCCAGAAATTCAAATAATCTTTAGAAATTCATAACTTTTAAACCGTAGCTCAGATCGAAAAAGTTAAAACATGAAACTTGCTCAGAACGACGAGCCGAGTCTGATCATGCCGTCTGTTTCTTTGCCGGAACCTCCTACGTAGCAGAACTCGTAACTCCGGACCCGAATCCGGCAGATGAATAGTGCACCCGCACCGGTAAATAAATCCCAGAAAAATCCTAAAATGATTAAAATGACTTAGATGCATATTCACGCAACCCTGCACTGCATCATAGCATCACACGCACCGTGTTGCATTTGTTTGCATTATGTTTACCTGTTTCTTCCCCCTCTTTCTCTCGGTAGACCCCGACGTTGGCGTAGCTCCCGAGGCAGACGCAGCTCCGGAGTACAACTACGTCCCCGACGACACCCCTGAAGACCTTGCCCTTGCCCCCGAGCAAACAGGCAAGCACCCCCATTTTGAACATTACGATATCGCCTACTCTCTTCCCTCTTATGCTTGCATTAGCTGTTACTGCTGCTGTTACTATCCTATATCTGTTGCATAGCCTGCTTATTTGTAACCTACTGTTGATACATGCCTGAAATCCTAAACTGTTTAGCATAGGATGGGTAGAGCCATATCAGAGACCCACTTGTCCCGACTGCCCCGCTGGATACTCAGAAGACCCGTTCTACGGGATCGAAGATCAGACCCGGGCACCGCACGTCACTTCCCCCTAAGTTGCCCGACACTACTGGGTTACTATCACGTGCCGAGGGTGACACCTCTTTAGCACGCTTGATGTTAACCTTGTAGGTTAGTTACTCGGTCGTGGTAAGCGAGGGTGAATCCTCCACCACCACCCCCGATACCGACGCCGTCGCGCAACTCCTCAAGTGTGGACCTCGAGGGTGATTCCTCCTTCGTTCACCTTGACGACAACATCGAGCGGGAATTCCATCGAGGGTGATTCCTCAGGATTCCCCTTGGTGTTTGACACACAGTTACTATCGATATTATGACTTGTACTGAACCATGTTACTAAAGACGGGTCGGCCCTGAGGGGTACCCGCGCGAGCTGATAAGCGAAGTGATGTGGAGTCGGGTTAACCTGGATGGTGCCCGCGAGATAACACGAGGCGTGGCCGGGCATTCTTAGCCCTTGCCGCAAGTCCTCGAGACGGGGCGACGGGGTCACATCGATCGTGAGTCTCTGCTCGTTTCCGCACGATCCTAAACCACTAAACGGTTTGGATATTTGATCCGAGGGGCCTCTGGCCCGATAGCACTAACCATCACGTGGGCATAGTATGGGCGTTCTGCGTCGTATACTTCAGCCGGAGCTTAATAGACGTCAGCGACTGAGCGGCGCGCGCTGAATTGGACTGGTAAAGCAACTGCGCTTGTATAAGGGGTTGCTAGGTCTGCTTTCAGCCTCGTACGCAACGTGCAGGAGCGTCCGGGGCGATGGCCCGAGACCCCTGGGGGCATAGGTTAGTCCGGCGTGCTGACCTCTCTGTTAAGTATTTGGTCGGGTTGCGGCGTGTTGCTTAGCCGAGGCCGGGCATGACCCAGAAAAGTGTGTCCGGCCGGAGTTAAGCGAACGTGGTCGGTAAGTTGGTGCTCCCCTGCAGGGAAGAAACTTCTATCGATAGTCTGTCCTACGGTAACGGACACTCGGAGTTGTATCCCGATCGGTACAACTAGAACATGTGATGAGAACTGGATAGTACGGCTCTGGGATTGCTTTCTCGCAGGGAGTCGAGAAAGGATCTCAGGTCGAGGTTGATGATACTACTGCTACTACTTTACATTATGTTGATCTGCTCTCTTCTAATGCTGCAAGACTGCTGAAGATGCTAGTCTTCGATAGGACTAGGCTTTCCCCTCTATTCTGGCATTTCTGCAGCCCAGTCCACATATACAGCCCCTTTTGAAAATGTTGCATACGTAGTGTAGATCCTTGCTTGCTGAGTACTTCGATGAGTACTAACGTTTGCTTTATTTTCTTTTTCCCCCCATGTTCCATTCGATGCCACCAGACGACGGAGCCCCTGAGCCAGATGCCTCAGTCGACGACCACTACTACTACCCGCCTGGCGAGTACTACTACTATGAGGTGCCCCCTGACGATCAGGAGTAGGATCGGAGGGTCCAGGGCAGGAGGCCTACGCCTTTCGATCGTAGCTTTTATTTTACCCCGCCTCTGTGAAGGCCTACTTCTCTCTCTCTCTGTAATATATCTGTACTCAGATATCTGATGCTTCCGCTGACGCTTGTATGCCATCGAGCTATGTATTCGAGCCCTCGAGGCCCTGGCTTGTAATATTAAGCTTGAATGACTTTATTTATGTTTTAGAGTTGTGTTGTGATATCTTCAAGTGAGTCCTTAGGCTTGATCGTGCGCATTTGCGTGTATGGTTAGTGCATGATTAAGCCGGGGGCGTCACAATGTACCACTTCTTTTTCCAAGCTCCAATGGCATATGGTCACAACTCTTTCAAATTAGAGGTACTAAATATCCACCGTGCCTTGCAACCTTTTACATGGACTTCTCAGTTTTTTCAGAAAATATTTCAGATATGGGCTCTAGGATCACTCATAATTTAACTATTTTCAAATGACAGCAATGTAAGGGTGGGCCGTCCCTAGGTCTCGTCTACTTCAGGAGGTAGAACGCCTAACTTCAAGGAGCCTCTGTAGTGAGCCAGCCCATTAATTGTTAGTTCCCTAGTTTCTCCGTATGATTTGCTTCTTTTGTTTTTTCATTTTCTTCTCTTTTTTCTTTTTTATATATTTAGACATGTTCTAAATATATGTACATTCTATAAATTACTATGTTTCATTTTTAACAATGTTCATTGTGTATTAAAAATGTTTACGAAATGTAAAAATTTCTTTGTGTAATTTTGAAAATTGTTAAAACCATTCAAAAAATTGTCTCTTTCAAAATATGTTGGCACATTTATGAATATGATATTTTATAAAACAAACATGGAAATGTAAAAAGTGTTCGCGTAAATTCTAAATATTCGTATCCTTCAAACAATAAACACGCGTTTAAAAATATGTTCATGACATTTACAAAAATAATGAAATGTAAAATTTTGTTCACTTATTTTCCAGACAATGTTCATAACATATAAAAAATGTTTGTGCCATTTAAAAAGTTGGTCCTAAAAAATTAACAAATGCTTGCATGGTTTACAAAAAATGTTCATGACATTTAAAAGAAATGTTAAGCGTGTTTAAAAAAATGGTCAGTATGTCTTAAATAAAAAATTAATGTGCATTTTGCAAATGTTCAACGTGTATTTCAGATAAATGTTTATGATGTATTTGAAAAGTGCTTAACGTGTATAAAAAAATGTTCAGCCTATATATACAGAAAAATGTTCAGCACGTATTTGAAAATAGTTCACATCTATTTGAAAAATAAAGAAAAACAAGAAAAAACCGGACATAAATCCAATAGGGAAAGCACAGAAAAAAAAACACGCAAAAGCTTCTAAAAGCGGTCCATAGAAGCTTCTAAAAACCGCATGAAAGTGTGTAATTGGGCCGGCCTGTTGGAGAAGTGGCGCCTACAGCGATGAGCTGAAGGATCATGTTTTTCTGGGCACCCCTATTTCTCGCTTTAAGCGAGCACGTGGGGACACCTCGCGTCAGGGGGAGCCCAGACGGGCCGGCCCAGCCGCGCGGGAGGCAAAGGCCTGTTTTTTTGTTTTTTATTTCTGTTTTCTGTTCTCATTATTGCTATATTTTTGTACTTTTATTTATATTTTAAAATATTCTACATATATATAAACAAAAACACTATTCAAAACACATTTAAAAAATATTGAAAAAGTATTTGAAATATATTGAATAAGTATTAAAAATGTTGAGCAAGTATTTGAAAAATGTTGAACAGGCATTTGAAATTTTTGAATAAGTATTAAAAATGTTGAACAAGTATTTGAAAAATGTTGAATAAGTATTAAAATTGTTGAATGAGTATTTGAAAAATATTGAACAAGTATTTGAAATGTTGAATAAATTTTTGAAATGTTGAACAATTATCTGAAATTTTTTGAATAAGTATTTAACAATGTTGAGCGAGTATTTGAAAAATGTTGAACATGTATTTGAAAAATGATGAATAATTATTAAAATGTTGAGCAAGTATTTAAAAAATTTTAAATGAGAGCTCGGACAATGTTGAACGTGTATACAAAAAATGTTGATCCCTTATTAAAAAAATGTTTTTGACATATACGAAAATGTAGAGTGAAAATGAAAACAAACATAAAAAAACCAAAAATGGAGAAGAAAAACAAAGCCAAACAAAAAATGGAGAAGAACTAAGAAAAAAAAGAAAACTAAAGAAAGACAACAAAGAAGGAAAGAAAAGAATAAAAGACCAATGAAAACAGAGAAAAAATGGAGAAAAACAAAATACTGAAAATTAAACGGAGAATAAATAGTGAGAAACGCGGTTTATTTCGTGTTAAGAACAGTCGTCCTACTTATATATCACAAACACTAGCATAGTACAGGTGGCTAACCGTACTTGCTGAGAACCGGGGGAGCAGGGTTCGAATCCCATGCCCCTCCCCCCATTTCTCTTCTCCTTTGCAGTTCATTAACTGCATGCGAATGGGCCGACCTAATTAGTAGACCCCTTCAGCGAGACGTTCCCTCTGTGCTCGCTTAAGGCGATAAGTAGTCGCCGTGTGTTTTTTTTAGGGAGCTCCTATTCGGCGTTGTAGGCGCCCGTTGGAGAAGTGGCGCCGACAGTGACCAGCAGCGGGCCGCGGCCCATTAAACATCGCTTGCATGCTCCCTCCCGATTCGCTTTCGCTCACTCGCTGAAGAAAAAATCGTTCGCTCCATCAACTCGCCTCGCTGGTATTTTTTTTCTGGCTATGCTGTGCTGCTCGTTTAGGAAAAAGACCGGCCTCTGTTTTTTTACGATTTTGAATATGTTCGTGAAATAAGAAAAGTTCATGGGTTTATTAGAAATGTTCGTGGGCCTATAAAAATTCACAAAATTGGGGAAAAAATTACACAAATAAAACAAATCAATAATTATGAAAACAATTCATCGATTTTGAAAGAAAAAACCATCAATTTTGAAAAAATTTATCAAATTTGAAAAAAGTTCATCGATTTTCAAAAAAAGTTCATTGAATTTGAAAATTATACATTGATTTTTAAAAAAAGTTCATTGATTTTAAAAAATAACCTATTTTGGAAAAAAAATCATCGATTTTGAAAAAAAAGTTCATCAATTTTAAAAAAAGTTCATTGTTTTTGAAAAAAGGTCACGAATTTGAAAAAAAAGTTCATTGAATTTGGAAAAAAAATCATGAATTTGAATTTTTTTCGCATACTTAGAAAAATAAAATAATAAAAATATATAGTAATAAAAAGAAAATAAAAGAAAAATAAAAATACAAAAACCGAACAAAATTGATCCAAAGAAAGAAAAAAGGAACAACTAAAAAGAAAAAGAAAGAAAAGGGAAAAGGAAAAAAGGAAAGAAGAAAGAAGAAAAGAAGAGAAAAGGTGGAACTAACTGCATCATGCGATGTAGAGGCGAGGCTAACATTTTGGGACCATATTCTGCGATCTCAGCAGATTGTTTTCCAGTATGCCCACGACATTGCTTCAATTCAGTTCCAGCATTGTCCGAGGAGGCAAATGGCTTGGCACATTTCTTAGCAAGACATGCTTTTGATTCAAACCTTATGTTTAGTTGGGACGATGACCCCCCTAGTTTCCTTTTACCGCATGTTTTGAGGGATGTAATTCTCATAAACTTGTAATAAAGTGCCGAGCAGGTTTTCCATTAATAAATGCGTCATGTGATGTGGGTGGGGTGGTTAATGCAGCGAACATTCAATCAAGAGATCCCCGGTTCGATACACAACACTCGCGTAGTTTTTTGCCTTTGAAACGGAAAAGGAAAGGAAGGTGGGCCCGGCCAGCTTGGATGAGGGAGGTGTGCGCTAGTTTACAGTTTCCACTATAACCGGCGCTTCAGGAAATGCCGTTTTCCAACTTGTGTAGCAACGCGTGGAGGTGGAACAACAATCTGTTGGACCCACAATCCTTGACACATGCGAATGGCGGGAGATGGTGTTATCGGGGCCAGCCCACTACAGTGAACCAACTCACTACAGTGAACCGGTTTCCTACAATGTACCAGTTGTTGTGTGTTGGTTCGCTAGAATGTGTTGCTGGGTACATGGAACGACACAATGTGAGCACGTCTGTGCATTTGCTCGACTATTTGATGCAGGGAGAGTCAAACAAGAGCTCGGTGAACAACTTCATCTTGCACCGAAGTCCTATTTGGCGCTTAAACCCGTACGCAGCCCCTCCCTTCGCAACTTTTTAAATGGGTTGGTCAATCCTAAGCACGTTTCATTTTTTGGAATCTCCTCCCAGTTTTAGGAAGCTTTCAGAAGCTTCCGGGCCCAGTTTTGGGAAGCTTCGGGCCCGGTTTTCAATCAATTTTATTCCCTTTTTTCTTCTTTTTTTCACTTTTCATTTCCTTTCTTGTTTTAATTTTCAACGAACCGTTTTCAAATGCATGAGTTTTTGTAAAGAAAATATCATGAATTTTTTCAAATTCATGAACTTTTTCAAATGCACAAACGTTTTCCAATTCGTATTTTTTTCTTCAAATTTGTGATTTTTTCATATGTGTGAACTTTTTCCAAATCCGCAAACTCTTTTCAAACTCATGAACTTTGTTTGAATGTACAAAATTTATCAAATTCATGAAATATTTTTGAATCCACGAACATTTTCAACTTCACGAGCATTTTTCAAAATCCATGATTTTTTTTCTCAAATTCATAAACTTTTTATAAATCTGTGAACGTTCTTAATTAAAAAATTGGCAACCATTTTTTTACCGGTGAGCAACACAGCAGCAGAAAAGAAAAAAACATGCAAAAAGCGAGCAAATGAAAAAGAAACATATGCAGGCAAGCGAGCGAGGCTCGCAGCGTCGTGCGACCGATCGCTGGGCTGTGGCCTACGAGGAGAGCTTAACTGGCGCTTTAGGCGTTACGTAAAAGAAATCACGTAGTTGTAGGAAAACCTATAATGCACGCAGCCTAAATGTAAATCCCGTGGGCTTTGAGTACGTAAAACAGACGCGCCTCTGATAGAGGCCAGCCTCGAACCGTGAACTCCACCATGACGCCGCCGCTGCGGCCTTGGGCGGATCTCCACGCCGATCTCTTCATCGCCATCGTGGACCGCCTGCCATCGCTGAGGGACTACGTCTCCGTCCGCGGCGTCTGCGCCGCATGGCGGTCCGCGCTGCCTTCCGCGTCGCCGTGCCTCCTCGTCCTCGACGACTTGCAGCCTCCCGTTTCAACACCGGTGCGGCGCCTTGGCCTCCCTCTTTACAACACCCGTGCATACGCCCTATCCATCCCCATGCAGCGCACGTTCCACCTCCCCATGCTCCGGTGGCACAGCAGCAGCGTCACCGGCTCCAGCCAGGGCTACCTCACCGTCGCCAATGGCTTCGACAGGCGTGGTCCTGGGGTCTTGTTACTGAACCCCGTCACCGGCGAGCAGATCGAGCTCCTTCCTCTGCCGAACAAGCACTACTCCTACCCACGCAGAGTCGTGCTTGGGCCGAACCCAAGGCCTGGTTGCTACACCGCCGTGGCCATCTTCTACCATGAGTACGCCACCAAGGTCGCCTACGTGACGAGCGGGGACGCGGAGTGGACGATCGCCAAAGTTGCCGTGAATGGAGCGAAGCTGGTCGATCTGGTCTACACTGCCGAGCACGGCCACGTATATTGCCTCGATGAACGTGGGGACGTGCAAGTACTCCACATCCCCAGATGCGGCCCAATGCAGGAACACACCGTTACGCCATTGCTGGCTGACCATGTGGGTCCTAGCTTCGCCCCACCTTATGAAGCCGTGTCCAGAAAAATATCTTTCATGCGCCTCTTCTTCTGCGAGGGCGCTCTATACCAGGTGTGGCAGAACATCGGGGTGACCATGCGGTTTCGGTTACCGGCATGCTCGTTCTCAGGTACTACCCAGAGCGATGGCCATGGTGGGATGTTGTGACGGATCTGGGAGGCTACTCCGTGTTCATCGGCCATAACAACACGGCAGTGGTGCAGGCTGAGGCCGCGCTGGGAGTAAGGCCCAACTGTGTCTATTGGATAGATAGTGTGCAATGCACGCCGTGGGTGTTTGACATGAGCACGAGAACCTCTAAGCGGTGCGTTCTTCCTGGTAGTGTAGGAAGGCCAAGATGTTGGTACTTTAACAATGACTGAGACAGTGAGACTACAACAACACAAGAGAAACACAGAGCAACGATATCAATCACAAAGACTTAAAATCACTTATTCTCACGTTCTTTGCATGTCTAAAGTATTATTTCTTGGTCTCTTATAAGACTTCGATTATTCTCCGCCCTCTGCATCAAGATGATGTGCATGCAATCCTTCTCCCCACTTTATGTGTATTTTACATTTCTAAGTTATTTAGTTTTATTGTAATGTCCTAATTAAGTTGCTATGGTTTATGTTTTTTAACCAACCCTCTAGCTAAATTGGATGATATACCTGTAAGATTGATCTGGAAGCGTTCCTAGTCCTCGTAAGGAGCCGCGTGGTGTATATTTATGTGCGACAGGAGAGCCCCTGTTCGTGGCGTACAAGGCAGAGCCGATCGCTAGGATACAACCCGGTACCGAGAGGAGAGAACAGGATAGTTACGAGAGGAAATAGAGATAGATAGTTGAGATTACATGTAGTGCCTGATTCAAACTCTAACACCCTCCCTTAATCTAAACTATCCTATATTGAGATTTCTCTTGAACTCTTCAAAAGGCTTGACTGACAAGGCTTTAGTGAAACCATCAGCCACTTGATCCTTAGACGGAATGAACCGTATATCCAACTTCTTTTCTGCAACTCTTTCACGTACAAAATGAAAATCAATCTCAATGTGTTTGGTTCTAGCATGAAACACTGGATTTGCAGAAAGATAGGTTGCTCCCAAGTTGTCACACCATAGACAAGATGTACGATGCTGCTTGATTCCTAACTCAAGAAGCAATGATTCCACCCAAATAATTTCAGCAGTTGCATTTGCTAGTGACTTGTACTCAGCCTCTCTACTTGACCTTGACACTGCGGCTTGTTTCCTGGCACTCCAAGAAATAAGGTTTGAACCAAAGAACACTGCAAATCCTCCAGTTGACTTTCTGTCATCACTACATCCTGCCCAGTCAGCATCAGAAAAGGCGCTGACAAGTGTAGAACCAGAGCGTCTGAACTGAAGTCCCAAACTCACAGTGTGTTTAATGTACCGTACAATCCTTTTGACAGATGTCCAATGAGTGGAGGTAGGAGCATGTAAATATTGACAAACCTTGTTTACAGCAAATGATATGTCTGGTCGGGTTAAAGTCAAGTATTGTAGAGCTCCAACGGCACTTCTATATTTTGTGCTCTCCTCCTCATTAAGTGGTTCACCTTGATATGCTGAAAGTTGTTCTGAAGAAGACAATGGTGTAGGTGAAGGTTTACAATCCTTCATTCCCATACGAGTTAAAAGCTCAGTGGCATACTTCTCCTGATTCAAAACTATGCCATCTTGAGTCTTCTTAACTTCAATACCTAGGGAAAAAATGTAAATCACCAAGATCCTTCAAAGCAAACTCTGAACTCAAATCACTCAGAAGAGCATTAGTGGCACTTTGTGAGGAGCTTGCAACTATGATGTCATCAACATATATGAGCACAAAAATCACTGTGTTTGCCTTATTGTAAATAAAGAGAGATGTATCTACTTTGGATGGAACAAACCCAAGGTGCTTCAACTGTGAACTTAACCTTGAGAACCATGCTCTAGGTGACTATTTCAGACCATAGAGAGCCTTGTCAAGTTTGCAAACATAGTGAGGTGTTTGTTTGTTTTCATACCCTGGTGGTTGCCTCATATAGACCTCCTCTTCCAGAACACCATGCAGAAATGCGTTCTGAACATCTACCTGTCTAAGGCTCCATCCCCTGGAAACAGCAATGGCTAGCACAAGTCTTATGGTAGCAGCTTTTACAACGGGACTCTCAAATTTTATTACCTTACTGGGACGAATATTGATAAGATATGTAGCAGCGAGGAAAGCTTCATCCCAGAATTTGAGAGGCATAGATGCATGAGCTAGCAATGCTAGTCCTACTTCAACAACATGACGATGCTTTCGTTCAGCAGAACCATTCTGTTGGTGAGCATGTGGACATGATACATGATGTGAAATTTCAATTTTTTGAAAAAAGGAATTGAGTTTCTCATATTCACCACCCCAGTCTGTTTGCATGGCTAGGATTTTGGAGTTCAGTTGGCGTTCAACAAGACTTTAAAAATTGCTAAATACTTGAAAAACATCGGATCGTTTCTTTAGCAAATAAATCCAAGTAAACTTGCTATAGTCATCGATAAAGCTTACATAGTAAGAGAATCTACCAACTGAAGTGGGAGCTGGCCCCCAAACATCTGAAAAGATAAAGGGAGCACTAGATACACTGGTAGAGATGGGATATGGTAATTGATGACTTTTAGCTTGTTGAGACGCATCACAAAGTGACTCAATACTAGACACAAAAGGAAGTTTATTTCTACTATGGACATGCTGAACAATAACTGAAGATGGATGACCCAAGCGTCTATGCCACTTTGCCGAAGATGGTTTGGTGACACTCCAGGCTTGTTTATTTGACCATGATGAAGAAGATGATGATATGATTGGGTAGAGACCTCCCTCGCATCTCCCTCTAAGGATGACTCTCCTCGTTGCCAAGTCCTTAATCACAAAAGAATAAGGATAGAAAATTATGAGAACGTTGTTGTCAAGTGTAAAACGATGGACGGAGACAAGATTTTTTGATGCATGAGGAACATGTAGGACATTATTTAGATGTAAATTTTTCTCGGGGGTTTTAACAATTGAATTACCGATGTGAGCAATATCCATACCAGTTCCACTTGCCGTGTGCACTTGGTCACCGCCGTGGTACCTTTCTCGCATCGTCAACTTG
This sequence comes from Thinopyrum elongatum, assembly GCA_011799875.1. NCBI lineage: Eukaryota > Viridiplantae > Streptophyta > Magnoliopsida > Poales > Poaceae > Thinopyrum > Thinopyrum elongatum. Next base: position 12,866,630 of record CM022299.1, read on the forward strand.
TCAAGCTCCCCCGTGATGTGCTCGGTAGCGCCCGAGTCTGCGTACCAATTTGTGTCAGTTCCATAGGAGTTGGTGATGAGATTGGCTTTCTTCTTCTCTTCACGATCCTCCTCGTACCGATGCCAGCAGGCCCTAGCACCGCCAGCGTGGTACTTGTAGCATATCTGGCACTCGGGGTAGTCTCCTTCATGTTGTTGCTATGGTTGCTGTGGTGGTTGCTGTCGCTGACGCTGCTGATATCCGCCGCTTCCACCGGCTCGAACAGGAGAAGGGGAGGCCCGATCAGAATGACCACTGCCTCTATTTCCTCGCCCGCGACCTCCTCTGCGAGACTGGCCGCGCCCCCTGTACATGGCGTTGGCCGACGATCTGAAACCCGTAGGTCCGTCACCTAGCATCTCCATCCTCTAGTCAAAAGCAGAAATCTGCGAGAAAAGATCATCAACGGTGATGGAGTTTTTTATGGCGCCGACAGCTGCAACCATAGGATCGTAATCCCGATCGAGTCCGGCGAGGATATAATCGACCATCTCTGGATCAGAAACTGGACGACCAGCAGCAGCTAATTCATCTCCTAGGCTCTTCATCTTGGCAATGAAGGAGTTGCTGGACATGTTGCCTTTCTTGGTGTTGGAGATGGCTATCCTCAGATTGGTTATGCGAGATTGTGACTGCGCAGCGAACAATGTGGTAAGAGCAGTCCATAGATTGAAGGTACTGTCCTTACCGATGACTTGCGCAAGGATTTCCTGGGTGAGGGAGTTCAGCAGGTAGCTCAGAACCTGCTGATCCTTCGATAACCACGGGCCGTACAGAGGATTGGGCTCTATGGCCGTGGTTTTGTCCGCCTTGGCGACTTCTACTGTCTTCGGCGGTGCGGCATCGCTGCCGTCGAGGAGACCGGTCACTTGCGTGCCTCGCAGTGCCGGCATGACCTGCGCCTTCCATAGGAGGTAGTTCCCCCTTGCGAGCTTCTCTGTTGGTGGAGCACCGAGGTTGAGGCCGACGGCGCTTGAGCTCGTAGCCATGGCGATGGAAGGGTGTTAGGGTTTTGTTTTTGCTAGATGATAGGGAAGAGGCTTGGCTCTGTATACCATGTAAGATTGATCTGGAAGCGTTCCTACTCCTCGTAAGGAGCCGCGTGGTGTATATTTATGTGTGACAGGAGAGCCCCTGTTCGCGCCGTACAAGGCAGAGCCGATCGCTAGGATATAGCCCGGTACAGAGAGGAGAGAACAGTATAGTTACGAGAGGAAATAGAGATAGATAGTTGAGATTACATGCAACGGCGGAGCCAGGAATTATGCACAAGGGGGGCCGAACATTGAGCAAAACTCTAAAATACAATAAGATGTACGGCATATGTAGAAAAAATTTAGGAAAAATATATTTGAATGAGCTATGAGTATAGCGAAATATGCACTATTGTTACTGATAAAGTGTTGATAATGTAATTCCGTCATATAGATAGTATGAAAGCAAAATATGCAATTAGATGAGTAGATGACGATGAACTGACAATTATCAGTCGAATTGCATAGACGTTTTATCGTATTTAATCCAGCAGTAGTTGAATTTTCTTGTAGGCTGTTAAGTGGAATAAAATGACAGCCTGAACTTTTTAATTATTTTTAAAACAAACTAAGAAAGAGTTATTTATAAATTACAACACCAGATGTTTTTTGGGAGGAAACAACACCACCGCAACACCAGATTTTGCCTAGTCCGTGTGTATTTAGCGATGTGCTTCATTCTGTCTTGGAAGTAGTAGTAAAGACTAGGAAGCTGTAGGAATAAAGAAAGATACACAAGGGGATGGCTCGTGTGTGTGTGTGGGGGGCACTTTTCACCACAGTTTCCAGTGGGATCTTCTGTAAGCAACGCATATACTTCTGTTTGCTAAAATAATGTGCGTAAGAAGAATGTACAAGTAGCCACATAGCTCTTTACATATAGTATAATCCTACTAGGTCCTCAAAAATATTCTGCATGTTGGGGGGAGCCGTGGCCCCTGCTGGTCCCCCCTGGCTCCGCCGTTGATTACATGTAGTGCCTGATTCAAACTCTAACAATACCACGTTGTTTCTGTTAGCTTGGCAAATCCTGCTCAAAGCAACAGACACGACCATGCTTGCTTGGTAAGAGATGCATGCGGAGAGACATGTACCTAGTATTTGTTGGTTAGCTTCTAGCATGATCTTACAATAATTGATGTTATGTGATGCTTGATTAGCATTGGTCCTTAGCGATATCCACGCTTGTTAGGAACATCATCAGATAAATGTAAATTGTAAATGAATAACAAGGGTTATTAGGTCATTTTATTTCAGTTTTTTTATTTTGGTTTATATTTTTTTTTGAATTTACTGTTCATGTGGGTGTAGTGTAGGTGCACTCGGGAGTAGAAAATCCAGTCTCATCTGGTGGCTGATAGGAACAACCAGTGGCAGGTCGTCAAGAGCCCTGTAAATTCAGTTCAGCAATTCCACCATGTCTGTTTTTTTTTTCTGTCTTGCACACAAAAATCTCTCTTTTAAGTTTGATGACAGTCATGTGTCTCTTATTAAGATCAGCCAACATTTGTAGTTACATATAGAATCCATACCCGTCTTGTTTCAATTCTGCTACTTCGTTCCCTTCTTCCTCTCCAACTCACAGGCTGCTGACGATCTGACATGCCTTAGGCACCCCCATTTCAAACTTCTGCAATCCGAGTACAGGAACTACTTGCAACTATATATTAGGGCATGATTCAGATAGTACAATGTTTAGCTAACGAGGTAAGTGAAGGAAATATGCCCTAGAGGCAATAATAGAGTTGTTATTTATATTTCCTTATATCATGATAAATGTTTATTATTCATGCTAGAATTGTATTAACCGGAAACTTGATGCATGTGTGAATACATAGACAAAACAAAGTGTCCCTAGTATGCCTCTACTTGACTAGCTCGTTAATCAAAGATGGTTAAGTTTTCTGACCATAGACATGTGTTGTCATTTGATAAACGGGATCACATCATTAGGAGAATGATGTGATGGACGAGACCCATCCGTTAGCTTAGCATAATGATCGTTAAGTTTTATTGCTATTGCTTTCTTCATGACTTATACATATTCCTCTGACTATGAGATTATGCAACTCCCGAATACCGGAGGAACACCTTGTGTGCTATCAAACGTCACAACGTAACTGGGTGATTATAAAGATGCTCTACAGGTGTCTCCGAAGGTGTTTGTTGGGTTGGCATAGATCGAGATTAGGATTTGTCACTCCGAGTATCGGAGAGGTATCTCTGGGCCCTCTCGGTAATGCACATCATATGAAGCCTTGCAAGCAATGTGACTAATGAGTTAGTTACGGGATGATGCATTACGGAACGAGTAAAGAGACTTGCCGGTAACGAGATTGAACTAGGTATGATGATACCGACGATCGAATCTCGGGCAAGTAACATACCGATGACAAGGGGAATGACGTATGTTGTTATGCGGTTTGACCGATAAAGATCTTCGTAGAATATGTAGGAGCCAATATGAGCATCCAGGTTCCACTATTGGTTATTGACCGGAGGTGTGTCTCGGTCATGTCTACATAGTTCTCGAACCCGTAGGGTCCGCACGCTTAACGTTCGTTGACGATATAGTGTTATATGAGTTATGTGAATTGGTGACCGAATATTGTTCGGAGTCCCGGATGAGATCCCGGACGTCACGAGGAGTCTCGGAATGGTCGAGAGGTAAAGATTTATATATGGGAAGTCATATTTTGGGTTCCGGAAAAAAGTGCAGTTTTTTCGGTATTGTACCGGGAAGCTTGCGGAAGGTTCCGGAGGATTCCGGAGGGGTCCGGAAGTCCACAAGTGGGTCCACCACGTCCCAAGGGCTGGCATGGGCTAAGGGGAGGCGCCCTGGGCTTATTGGGCTAGGCGCACTAAGTCCTCGAAAGCCCATGTTGCTAGGGAAGGCAAAAAGGGAAGGAGTCCTAATAGGAATAGGATTGGACTTGGAGTCCAAGTCCATGTGTATACTATTCATGGTTACTGTTCATGAGGTACTATCCATTCTACTCCAAGCCCCTACACATATATAAATAGAGGAGAGGGGGTGCCCCAAAAGGATACAACATTGTCTTAGCCGTGTGCGGCGCCCCCCGTCCACCGTTTACCACCTCGGTCATATTTTCGTAGTGCTTAGGCGAAGCCCTACGAGAATCGCATCACCATCACTGTCACCACACCGTCGTGCTGACGGAACTCATCTACTACCTCGACAACTTGCTGGATCAAGAAGGCGAGGGACGTCATCGAGCTGAACGTGTGCAGAACTCGGAGGTGCCGTACGTTCGGTGCTTGATCGGTCAGGACGAGAAGAAGTTCGACTACATCAACCGCGTTGTCAAACGCTTCCGCTTTTGGTCTACGAGGGTACGTGGACATACTCTTCCCCTCTCATTGCTATGCATCTCCTAGATAGATCTTGCGTGAGCGTAGGAATTTTTTTGAAATTGCACGTTCCCCAACAGTGGCATCCGAGCCAGGTCTATGCGTAGATGATATGCACGAGTAGAACACAAAGAGTTGTGGGCGATAATAGTCATACTGCTTACCACCAACGTCTTACTTTGATTCAGCGGTATTGTTGGATGAAGCGGCCCGGACCGACATTACATGACCGCGTTCATGAGACTGGTTCTACCGACATGCTTTGCACAAAGGTGGCTGGCGGGTGTCTGTTTCTCCAACTTTAGTTGAATCGAGTTTGACTACGGCCGGTCCTTGTTGAAGGTTAAAACAACACACTTGACGAAAAATCGTTGTGGTTTTGATGCGTAGGTAAGAACGGTTCTTGCTAGAAGCCCGTAGCAGCCACGTAAAAACTTGCAACAACAAAGTAGAGGACGTCTAACTTATTTTTGCAGGGTATGTTGTGATGTGATATGGTCAAGACATGATGTGATACACGTTATTGTATGAGATGATCATGTTTTGTAAAAGTTATCGGCAACTGGCAGGAGCCTTATGGTTGTCGCTTTATTGTATGAAATGCAATCGCCATGTAATTGCTTTACTTTATCACTATGCGGTAGCGATAGTCGTAGAAGCAATAGTTGGCGAGACGACAACGACGCTACGATGGAGATCAAGGTGTCAAGCCGGTGACGATGGAGATCATGACGGTGCTTTGGAGATGGAGATCAAAGGCACAAGATGATGATGGCCATATCATGTCACATATTTTGATTGCATGTGATGTTTATCTTTTATGCATCTTATTTTGCTTAGTACGGCGGTAGCATTATAAGATGATCCCTTACTAAAATTTCAAGGTATAAGTGTTCTCCCTGATTATGCACCGTTGCGATAGTTCATCGTGCCGAGACACCATGTGATGATCGGGTGTGGTAAGCTCTACGTTCACATACAACGGGTGCAAGACAGTTTTGCACATGCGTAATACTCAGGTTAAACTTGACGAGCCTAGCATGTACAGACATGGCCTCAGAACACTGGAGACCGAAAGGTCGAACGTGAATCATATAGTAGATATGATCAACATAGAGATGTTCACCATTGAAGACTACTCCATCTGACGTGATGATCGGACATGGTTTAGTTGATTTGGATCACGTGATTATTTAGATGACTCGAGGGATGTCTATCTAAGTGGAAGTTCTTAAATAGTTTGATTAATTGAACTTAATTTATCATGAACTTAGTCCTAATAGTATTTGCATATCTATGTTGTAGATCAATAGCTCGCGTTGTAGCTCCCCTATGTTTTTGATATGTTCCTAGAGAAAACTAAGTTGAAAGATGATAGTAGCAATGATGCGGACTGGGTCCGTGATCTGAGGATTATCCTCGTTGCTACACAGAAGAATTATGTCCTTGATGCACCGCTAGGTGACAGACCTATTGCAGGAGCAGATGCAGACGTTATGAACATTTGACAAGCTCGGTATGATGACTACTTGATAGTTTAGTGTACCATGTGTAGAAGATATGCCATAGAGGCAATAATAAATGTTATTGATTATCTCCCTGTTCATAATTAGGTTTCTGTTCCATGCTATAACTGCTATGGTTCTCGAGTCTGCAAATAAAACGAGGTTTGGAGGAAGACTCATATGCACGTGTGGAATAATAAATGGTAAAATGTATTCCTAGTCTGGCCTCCAAGACTAGCTCAAGTGTTGCATGATGGTTCTGTTTTCCTGATCATGGGCATGTCTATGCCAACAACTTTGAGGGCACAATGTTAGAAAAACATTTGTGTTGAATCGACCCGAATTGATGTTATGCTATGAGTTACATTCGTCACAAGTTAATGGTTAATAACACAGAGATGGTTAACGTTTGCATGATTCCTTAGACCATGAGAGTATCGAGTTTCTTCATGCTTGCTTCATGAACTTTGGGGTTTGTTAAACGTCATCCGTAAATGGGTGGCTATTACGGCGGCTTACGGGTTCATGGAAAAGTGTGTCAAGTAACTTGATAGCTCAAGATTGGGATTTGCTCCTCCGACGATGGAGAGATATCTCTGGGCCCTCTCGGTGTTACGGTATCCATCATCGTCTGGCCAGACACTTTGTGATTTGATCACGGGGATGCCGGAACATGGGAACGAGAAAAGAGAATGATACCGGTAACGAGGTAACTAGCATAGTGGACAAGTTGTTGATCCACGGGAATGCCAACATGTCTCACCTCGGGTATTTGTAACATATCGTGAAGCAACAGGAATAGCACACGGCAACTGGAGGTTCACTCGAATATTCATTCGTGTGGGTATAGGGGTCAATATGGGTGTCCACGGCTCCGATGCAGATCATTGATCGGAAGGTGTTCCGGTCATGTCTATACTCCACCGAACCTATAGGGTCACACGCTTAAGGATCATCTATCTGCTGAATACTAGACAAGGAGTCCGAGAGAAAGTCACTGGAAAAGTTTCAGAGATAACGGAAAAGTTCCGGAGAGAACACCGAAAAAGTTTCAGTAAAACCGAAAAGTTGTTTCAGATAAAACCATTGATCCAAAAAGGTTTCGGCAAGCACCGGGAATGTTTTGGAGGTTGCCAGATTGGTCTGGTAATTTCTGGAGAAAAAACCGAAAAAAAGTTTCGAAGCTGCCGGAGTTGTTTACCGGGTAAACAAAGATGGTTTTAAATTAAACCACCATACTGGAAATGTTCCAGAGCGCGTCCAGATAATTTTAGAGGGTGCCGGAAATGTTCTGGGACCTTCCGGAATTTTTTAGAAATAATAGTCGCGGAAAACATCTTGTCCCAGCGTGAGGGGACAAGATCCCACGGATCGTGGGGGCTGTTTTTGGGGGCGCCCCCTTTAGGGGGCAGCCCCTTGTGGCTGGACAAAATGTTGGGGGGGGGGGCCCATGGTGGGGGGCAGCCCCCACAAATGGTGGAGAGTGTTGGGAGGAAGGCGGGGCCCCTTGGGGGAACACCATGGACAAGGGAACATGTTTTCTCCATGTTTGGTGGGAACAAGTTTTCCTTGTTTGGTGGGTGCATGTTTAGTGGGCTGAATTTCAGCCCCCTCCACCCCTTCCACCACTATATAAGGAGGAGGAGAGGTGCTCTCCAACTCCACTCCAACTCTCTCACACAAGCCATGCATGATCTGGCATTCTCTCTCCCTCCCACGAAATAGTTTCGTAGTGCCGAAAGGCTGTCTGGGTTCCGGTGGGAACTAGTTCTGGACGGCGAAGCCCTGCCAGATAGATGGCACCGTATGTGTGCAACCCCGTAGAGAGGTCGTAGTTTTGTCCTTTTGCCCGAGGGGCTGTTCGAGTGTCCACCCGAAGGGCTGTCCGAGTGACGGTCCGAGTTCTGTGAGTCCTCCCGAAGGGCTGTCCGCGACACCGTCCGGGGGACTGTCCGACCGCCTCCCGGAGGGCTGTCCGTGTGGCGGATGAGGGAGTACATCCTCGCGGTTGGGAGGTTGTAAAATCCTAGCTGCGGGGATCTGCACCACCGATCGTCATCGACTCTATTTCCGCTGCGCTACGAGTCGGTAAAGAAAAGATCAAACCTTGTATGCAGTCTCCATAGTGGTCCTGGGCTGGTGCGTAGGTCGGAAATTTTTTGTTTTCTGCTGCGTTACCCTACAGTGGCATCATGAGCCGTGCTATGCGTAGATGCAGGTTGCGATCTAGAATACATGAGATGTATGGGTGTTGCACAATATAATTAGGTAGTAGATGAGTTCTATTACTGAAAATTATTTGTGCGGGTAGCAGATGAAATCTGTTACCCGATGTTCTTGTTACTTCCCTTGAATTTGTGTAGTCCTGATCTTGACAGCATTGTGGAATCTCACAAAGTTCTGGCAATCCGCGATCCTTTCATGCTGCTCCTGAGTATGCTGATTGACAGGTCAACGAAGTGCTAACAGTTCTTTGGGTTCCACTTTAGTTAAAGAAAGATGGATGTTTCGCAGACGAAAGGGCAATGCAGATATGATCTGCACGGGGGTCATGCGTATGACGAAGTTTAGTATGGGGCTCGAGATTTTATTATCTCGGTTTTCATACACCCTGGAAAGTTAATCTAGCGACTTGGATTATCATACTTGATGATGGACGTTGGTAGCTCCGGTTTGTTTCGAAACCTTAGAAGCCACGTAAAACAAGTTTTTGCATGAACCTATTAGAGGCGTCTAACTTGGTTTTGCAGGAGGGTTTGCATGTGCATATGATGTGGTATAGCAGTGCTCATAATAATTTGATTATGTATGAGATGACTATATGATGTAAATTAATTAACATGACCTGCGTGTCATGATTCGGCATGATGGCTGGAGCCATATGATTGTCACTTTATTGACCTGCGTGTCAACCTTAAGTAATGCATTATTTTATTAGCTATAGAGATAGCAATATTATCTGGTGCATCGACAAGGTGGTGGAAATCTTCGCGAAGGTGAACACCGACGCGAATGCCGAAGACGAAGAAATGAAAGACTTCTCCGTCAGAAAGGGCAATACCATATCATGCTATTATGAATTGCCTGAGATGTTTATCCCTTATGATGCACCCTTCTTGATTGTGCGGTAGTCGCTTTTTATTAGGGTGATCTCTCACAAAAATATCAAGTAGTTAGTGTTCTCCCAAGTGTAGCACCGTCACGGCACCTAACTTTTCGGGGTATCATAGGATCTCCCTGGGTACGAACGATTAGAGAAGTGTGAGGTGGGTGAGTTGAGACCTCGTAGCGAGATCACTTGGTTGTCTTGACGTTCAGGCAGGACATTCCTGAGCTCGGAACACACGCATCGAAAGATGAACAAGAATCACATAGAGATGTGATTGGCAAGTTTGCCTACCGATTGAAGTTCGCGCCATTTGAGTTCATCTCGAACCGTGTCGTTGAATGGAAATGCAGGTCTTGAATCACTCACAATCAATTATGAGAGATATTGATTTGAGTGGGAGCGCACTGTTGAATTAACTTGTTTAATTCTCAGTGCAATTAATTATGAACACTGTCTAAGTGTGGTTTGCATAATAGTTGTAGAATAATGGCTCGCGTTTCCACCTTCCCTATTAAAATTGAATAGCTGTTAAATATCTGGTTAAAACTTTACGGTTGGTAACGTAATGTGAGGATTGTCCTCAAGAGTGCCGAGAAGGACTTTGTCCTATCGCATGCTTTCGGTATTCTCCCACAATGCTATGGATGATGAGACTCTCGTCCTTCGATCCAAAAGCTATAATTCCGTTTCAGTCAAAGTGCAATATGTTTGCTTCCATGAGACCCAAACTTCGAAAGTTTTGGGATAGTTATGTGATATTCATGGAATCTGAAAATCCTTTTCAGATACAAACAAAGCAATGTTTGTTTGCAAACTATTAGTAAAGGTGTTTACTAAGCATTAGACTGATAAGAAAGGGATCCAGAAGAACGCCTGTCATATGATGAAAGGTGAATAAAACAACAACTTAAAGAGAAAGGAAGTGTCCGAAGGGTGTTAGTGAAACTTTCACGCCTAGGAAGTCCGGGGCTAACGCCACTCTTAAGTTGGGTGCTTCTTCTGAGAGTAGGAGAAATACTAAAAATTAAACTGTTAGAAGTATAATGGCAAAAAGGAAAGAAGACTGGAATATCCAGCTCATGTATGAATGTCATACAAGTTTTTGATGTATAGAAGGCTGGTCAAAGATATAGTTCTTGGGAATTATGGTTAAACATGTTAATCACTAATTTTTGGGTATTGTGAGTTAATCACAAAGATACCCGCTCGATTGCATTCTGTTGCAACTCGATGTAAGAACTACTATGGCCTGAAAGACTAGCCAGAAATGAGTTTTAGGTATACACAGGGAACATAGTAAATGTTACTATACCTTCCATCGGTGTATTACCGTCTGTATTTATTTTTATAATTCATTTGGAGTTTCACAAACTCTAGCCCATTGCATAAGGTATCTTGCAAGAAGGTTGTTTATAAGAGAACTTTTGATGTTCGATGTTATGAATAACATAAGGGCCGTACTTTCATTATGAATGAGATGTATGTTATGAATATTGATAATAATACATTACCTCTGGGTTTACTTTCAAAATTCATTTTAGAGTTTCATACACTCTAGCCCATTGCACAATGTTTGTTGCAAAAGAGTTGTTCATAAAAACAACAATTGTTGTTCAGTATTATGAATAACATGAAGGGCCATGCTTCCATCCTAGATGGGATGTATGTTATGAATATTGATGGTAATATGATACATCCATAACACTGACGCTAAATGTCGCAAGACTAAAAGAATACCACACAAGTGTGGCACTGCATTTGGTCACATTGGAGAAACCCGCATGGATAAATTCCATTATGATGGATTTTGAAGTTGTTTGATTTTGAATCATCTGACACTTGCAACTTTCCTCCGAAAAGAGAAGTGACTGAAATACCGTTCACAGGCCATAAGGAACGGACAACAAACTTATTGGTGATCATACATTTGATGTGTGTAGTCCGATAAAGGTTGTTGCAAGTAGTGGATTTATCTATCTTCAGAAATGACTCAAGTAGATATGTGGATATTTACTTGATGAGACGTAAGTCTGGATCTTTTGAAATCATTCGAAAGGTTTTCAAATATGAAGTAGAAGTTATTGTAACAAGAAAATTATGTTTCTACAATTCGATTGCAGAAAGAAATATTTGAGTTACAAGTTTAGCGAATGTCTGATGAGTTGTGAAAGGGGTTTCATAACTTGCACCTCCCGGAACACCACTGCAAGTGGAAAGTCCGTGAAGATGTAATCGAACCATTTATGACATGGTGAGATCAAAGATGACATAAATAAATTTGGCATTATCCCTTTTAAAAGTGATGCTTTAGAGACTGCGGCTTTTACACTGAAAAGAGCTTCATCAGGTCTGTTGAAATGACGCAATGGTATAGTACGCCCAACCATGTTATATCTTTTCTTAACATTTGGAATATGGGGCTTGTGTAAAAGGTTACAAACCTATTCCAAATCAGACAAGTGCTACTTTGTAGGTTATCCCAAGTAATTGGGTATTCCTCCCTCACTATACCGAGGCAAATAGGTTTGCCACAAAGAACGGTATGCTTTTTGAAGAAAATGGTTCTTTCAAAAGGTGAGTGGGAGAATAGTGCAACTCGACAAGATAAACAGTATCTTCGTCATCAGGTCAAAGGAAAGAGACCTTGGAAGTAATTCCAGAGTTTCCTACTGCGACTAATACGGAAGTCTCTACAATAAAATGTATGGACTTCGGTCGAACTTGCAGCTGAACCACGTAGGCAAGGCTCGTGCAAACCTCTCAGGTGCGCAAACGAGATATTGTTGTTAGACAACAGTATACCTACGATACACAAGGAAGCGTTGATGGGCCCTGACTCCGGAATTGTCTAAATGCCAATACAATCCGAGATAGTTTCCATATAAGTGATTCAAGATTAAAACCTTAATACACCTTTTGGAAGACTTAGAGTCTGACGAATATTTATGGAACTATAACTGATACGAATAAAAATGTTTTATCCATAAAGCTCGACTTGTTGCAATATACAAGTTCAAGGAGTTGACTACGATGAGGTTGCTTCACCGTAGCGATGCTTAAAGTCGGTTCGGGTTGAACTTGCAATTAATACATATTTCATATCATGAGATATAAAACAATGGATGACAAAAGGATTTCCATCTGATGGAAATGAAACCAAGGACTTGCATGTGTTACAGTCCAAGGTATTTTGTCAATCCAGAGGATGCTAGTAAGGGTGCAAACTTCAGAGTTCCAGCGATGGACAGAAGAGAGCAAAGTGGAGTTGGAATCTTCGTGTTTTGATGAAATGGTCAAAGGAGTTTTGACTTCATCAATGGATAACGAAGATGCTTGTAATTCAAGAAAGTAAGTGGGAGCCTAATAACATTTCTAAAAACCTTGTGTGCTTGACACATTGTTAATTGGAAATAAAATTCTTGACACGAATTAGGACTTCATTTGAAAATAGTTTTTCGATGAAGTGCTTGGGCTAAATAGCCTTAATATTAGGCATGATGATCTATGAAGATAGATTTACCTAATGGGGCTAAGCAATAAATACATATTGACAAGATGCTAAAACTTTTTAGCATTTAAAACTCCAAGGAGTGATTCTTGCCGAAGTCACATGGAAAGAGTTTTTGCAAGACTCGGTGTCCCAAAACACTGATGAGCAAAATACATGATGGAGATTCCACACACTCTTGTGTTTGGATTAATCATGTATTCCATGGTATGTAAAAACAACCAGATATGTCCAATACTCCCAAAGTTGTTGCGAGTATAGATACCAAAGTGATCAAAAGTACTGATCATGGGACAACAGTGAAAAAGGGTCATTGAGTACTATAGTAGCACTGATGACATGTTTTCTCGCAAGTAGAGATCATGAAGAGTTCGTTGTAAAAGGTTACATCGATACAGTCTTCATCATTTCTCCATGCGATTTTCGATTTAAATTGAGGGTTTTGTGTAACACACAATATGGTGGCACAGTTAGTTGGAATTTGTTCAAACAAGTTACTATGGCGAATTCTATAACAGAGGCAAAGTATGTTGCCGCTTTTAAAGCGACAAAGAAGATGTTGAATCATATAGTTCATTCATGAACTAAGTATGGTTCCAAGATGGCTTTTGTCAATGGGACACTACTGCAAGTAGTTGCTCCATAACTCAGTCTGAGGAATCCAGGTTCGACCTATGATTCGCATACATACAAAGCAAAGTCCACACAAAAAATGAATTTTGTGAAAGCGTGAAAACGCGAGGATATGCAAAGATACACACGGAGCTGAAGTCGTCAGATCCGTTGGACATTCAGGCTATACCACAAGCGAAGCATAGTTACACCGGTGTGCCACAGGTGTAACGTGCATTAGCATTAACTAGATTATTGACTCTAGTGCAAGTGGGAGTCTGTAGAAGATATGCCATAGAGGCAATAATAAATGTTATTGATTATCTCCCTGTTCATAATTAGGTTTCTGTTCCATGCTATAACTGCTATGGTTCTCGAGTCTGCAAATAAAACGAGGCTTGGAGGAAGACTCATATGCACGTGTGGAATAATAAACGGTAAAATGTATTCCTAGTCTGGCCTCTAAGACTAGCTCAAGTGTTGCATGATGGTTCTGTTTTCCTGATCATGGGCATGTCTATGCCAGCAACTTTGAGGGCACAGTATTAGAAGAACATTTGTGTTGAATCGACCCGAATTGATGTTATGCTATGAGTTACATTCGTCACAAGTTAATGGTTAATAACACAGAGATGGTTAACGTTTGCATGATTCCTTAGACCATGAGAGTATCGAGTTTCTTCATGCTTGCTTCATGAACTTTGGGGTTTGTTAAACGTCATCCGTAAATGGGTGGCTATTACGGCGGCTTACGGGTTCATGGAAAAGTGTGTCAAGTAACTTGATAGCTCAAGATTGGGATTTGCTCCTCCGACGATGGAGAGATATCTCTGGGCCCTCTCGGTGTTACGGTATCCATCATCGTCTGGCCAGACACTTTGTGATTTGATCACGGGGATGCCGGAACACGGGAACGAGAAAAGAGAACGATACCGGTAACGAGGTAACTAGCATAGTGGACAAGTTGTTGATCCACGGGAATGCCAACATGTCTCACCTCGGGTATTTGTAACATATCGTGAAGCAACAGGAATAGCACACGGCAACTGGAGGTTCACTCGAATATTCATTTGTGTGGGTATAGGGGTCAATATGGGTGTCCACGGCTCCGATGCTGATCATTGATCGGAAGGTGTTCCGGTCATGTCTATACTCCACCGAACCTATAGGGTCACACGCTTAAGGGTCATCTATCTGCTGAATACTAGACAAGGAGTCCGAGAGAAAGTCACTGGAAAAGTTTCAGAGACAACGGAAAAGTTCCGGAGAGAACACCGGAAAAGTTTCGGTAAAACCGAAAAGTTGTTTCAGATAAAACCATTGATCCAAAAAGGTTTCGGCAAGCACCGGGAATGTTTTGGAGGTTGCCAGATTGGTCTGGTAATTTCTGGAATTTTTCTGGAGAAAAAACCGAAAAAAAGTTTCGGAGCTGCCGGAGTTGTTTACCGGGTAAACAAAGATGGTTTTAAATTAAACCACCATACTGGAAATGTTCCAGAGCGCGTCCAGATAATTTTAGAGGGTGCCGGAAATGTTCTGGGACCTTCCGGAATTTTTTAGAAATAATAGTCGCGGAAAACATCTTGTCCCAGCGTGAGGGGACAAGATCCCACGGATCGTGGGGGCTGTTTTTGGGGGCGCCCCCTTTAGGGGGCAGCCCCTTGTGGCTGGACAAAATGTTGGGGGGGGGGCCCATGGTGGGGGGCAGCCCCCACAAATGGTGGAGAGTGTTGGGAGGAAGGTGGGGCCCCTTGGGGGAACACCATGGACAAGGGAACATGTTTTCTCCATGTTTGGTGGGAACATGTTTTCCTTGTTTGGTGGGTGCATGTTTAGTGGGCTGAATTTCAGCCCCCTCCACCCCTTCCACCACTATATAAGGAGGAGGAGAGGTGCTCTCCAACTC
Organism: Thinopyrum elongatum; assembly: GCA_011799875.1. NCBI lineage: Eukaryota > Viridiplantae > Streptophyta > Magnoliopsida > Poales > Poaceae > Thinopyrum > Thinopyrum elongatum. The sequence continues at coordinate 12,881,715 of CM022299.1, forward strand.
CACTCCAACTCTCTCACACAAGCCATGCATGATCTGGCATTCTCTCCCCCTCCCACGAAATAGTTTCGTAGTGCCGAAAGGCTGTCTGGGTTCCGGTGGGAACTAGTTCTGGACGGCGAAGCCCTGCCGGATAGATGGCACCGTATGTGTGCAACTCCGTAGAGAGGTCGTAGTTTTGTCCTTTTGCCCGAGGGGCTGTTCGAGTGTCCTCCCGAAGGGCTGTCCGAGTGACGGTCCGAGTTTTGAGAGTCCTCCCGAAGGGCTGTCCGCGACACCGTCCGGGGGACTGTCCGACCGCCTCCCGGAGGGCTGTCCGTGTGGCGGATGAGGGAGTACATCCTCGCGGTTGGGAGGTTGTAAAATCCTAGCTACGGGGATTTGCACCACCGATCGTCATCGACTCTATTTCCGCTGCGCTACGAGTCGGTAAAGAAAAGATCAAACCTTGTATGCAGTCTCCATAGTGGTCCTGGGCTGGTGCGTAGGTCGGAAATTTTTTTGTTTTCTGCTGCGTTACCCTACACCATGCTTTACGGCTTAGAACCGGGACTTCAAAAATGTTTTGAACGCCATGGAGCATATGAGATGTTCCAAGAGCTGAAATCGGTATTTCAGACTCATGCCCGTGTCGAGAGGTATGAGACCTCTGACAAATACTTTGCCTATAAGATGGAGGAGAATAGCTCAACCAGTGAGCATATGCTCAGAATGTCTGGGTACTACAATCGCTTGAATCAAGTGGGAGTTAATCTTCCAGATAAAATAGTGATTGACAGAGTTCTCTAGTCACTATCACCAACTTATTAGAACTTCGTGATGAACTATAATATGCAAGGGATGACGAAAACGATTCCCAAGCTCTTCGCGATGCTGAAATCGGTGAAGGTAGAAATCAAGAAATAGCATCAAGTGTTGATGGTTGACAAGACCACTACTTTCAAGAAAAAGGGCGAGGGAAAGAAAGGGAACTTCAAGAAGAATGGCAAACAGGTTGTCACTCCCGTAAAGAAGCCCAAAGATGGACCTAAGCCTGAAACTGAGTGCTTCTACTACAAAGGAAATGGTCACTGGAAGCGGAATTGCCCCAAATACTTGGCGGATAAGAAGGATGGCAAAGTGAACAAATGTATATTTGATATACATGTTATTGATGTGTATTTTACTAGTGTTCATAGTAGCCCCTGGGTATTTGATACCGGTTCAGTTGCTAACATTAGTAACTCAAAACAGGAGTTGCAAAATGAACAGAGACTAGTTAATGACGAGGTGACGATGAGTGTTGGAAGTGATTCCAAGGTTGATAAGATCACCATCGCACACTCCCTCTACCTTCGGGATTAGTGTTGGACCTAAATAAATATTATTTGGTGTTTGCATTGAGCATGAATATGATTTGATCATGTTTATTGCGATACGGTTATTCATTTAAGTCAGAGAATAATTGTTGTTCTGTTTAAATGAATAAAACTTTCTATGGTCATAAACTCAATATAAATAGTTTATTGAATCTCGATCGTAGTGATACACATATTCATAATATTGATGCCAAAAGATGCAAAGTTGATAATGATAATGCAACATATTTGTGGCACTGCCATTTAGGTCATATTGGTGTAAAGCGCATGAACAAACTCCATGCAGATGGACTTTTGGAGTCACTTGATTATGAATCATTTGATGCTTGCGAACCATGCCTCATGGGCAATATGACTAAGACTCCGTTCTCCGGAACAATGGAGCGAGCTACTGACTTATTGGAAGTAATACATACTGATATATGCGGTCCGATGAGTGTTGAGGCTCGCGGCGGGTATCGTTATTTTCTGACCTTCACAGATGATTTGAGCAGATATGGGTATATCTACTTAATGAAACAAAAGTCTGAAACATTTGAAAAGTTCAAAGAATTTCAGAGTGAAGTGGAAAATCATCGTAACAAGAAAATAAAGTTTCTACGATCTGATCGCGGAGGCGAATATTTGAGTTACGAGTTTGGTCTTCATTTAAAACAATGTGGAATAGTTTCGCAACTCATGCCACCTGGAACACCACAGCGTAATGGTGTGTCCGAACGTCGTAACCGTACTTTATTAGATATGGTGCGATCTATGATGTCTCTTACCGATTTACCACTATCATTTTGGGGTTATGCATTAGAGACAGCTGCATTCACGTTAAAATAGGGCACCATCTAAATCCGTTGAGACGACACCGTATGAACTGTGGTCTGGCAAGAAACCTAAGCTGTCGTTTCTTAAAGTTTGGGGCTGCGATGCTTATGTGAAAAAGCTTCAACCTGATAAGCTCGAACCCAAATCGGAGAAATGCGTCTTCATAGGATACCCAAAGGAGAGTGTTGGGTACATCTTCTATCACAGATCCGAAGGCAAGATATTCGTTGCTAAGAATGGATCCTTTCTAGAGAAGGAGTTTCTCTCGAAAGAAGTGAGTGGGAGGAAAGTAGAACTTAATGAGGTAATTGTACCTTCTCCCGAATTGGAAAGTAGTTCATCATAGAAATCAGTTCCAGTGATGCCTACACCAATTAGTGAGGAAGTTAATGATGATGATCATGAAACTTCGGATCAAGTTACTACCGAACCTCGTAGGTCAACCAGAGTATGTTCCGCATCAGAGTGGTACGGTAATCCTGTTCTGGAAGTCATGTTACTAGACCATGACGAACCTACGAACTATGAGGAAGTGATGATGAGCCCAGATTCCGCAAAATGGCTTGAGGCCATGAAATATGAGATGGGATCCATGTATGAGAACAAAGTGTGGACTTTGGTTGACTTGCCCGATGATCAGCAAACCATAGAGAATAAATGGATCTTCAAGAAGAAGGCTGACGCTGACGGTAATGTTACTGTCTACAAAGCTCGACTTGTTGCGAAAGGTTTTCGACAAGTTCAAGGAGTTGACTACAATGAGACCTTCTCACTCGTAGCGATGCTTAAGTCTGTCCGAATCATGTTAGCTATTGCCGCATTTTATGATTATGAAATTTGGCAAATGGATGTCAAAACTGCATTCCTTAATGGATTTCTTAAAGAAGAGTTGTATATGATACAACCAGAAGGTTTTGTCGATCCTAAAGGTGCTAACAAAGTGTGCAAGCTCCAGCGATCCATTTATGGACTGGTGCAAGCATCTCGGAGTTGGAATATACGCTTTGATGAAGTGATCAAAGCATATGGTTTTATACAGACTTTTGGAGAAGCCTGTATTTACAAGAAAGTGAGTGGGAGCTCTGTAGCATTTCTAATATTATATGTGGATGACATATTGTTGATTGGAAATGATATAGAATTTCTGGATAGCATAAAAGGATACTTGAATAAGAATTTTTCAATAAAAAGACGTCGGTGAAGCAGCTTAAGTATTGAGCATCAAGATCTATAGGGATAGATCGAGACGCTTAATAGGACTTTCACAAAGCACATACCTTGACAAAATTTTGAAGGAGTTCAAAAAGGGATCAGTCAAAGAAAGAGTTCTTGCCTGTATTCAAGGTATAAAGTTGAGTAAGACTCAAAGCATGACCACGGCAGAAGATAGAGAGAGAATGAAAGTCATTCCCTATGCCTCAGCCATAGGTTCTATAAAGTATGCCGTGCTGTGTACCAAACCTGTTGTGTACCTTGCCATGAGTTTGTCAAGGGGGTACAATAGTGATCCAGGAGTAGATCACTAGACAGCGGTCAAAATTATCCTTAGAGGACTAAGGAAATGTTTCTCGGTTATGGAGGTGATAAAGAGTTACGTCGATGCAAGCTTTGACACTGATCTAGATGACTCTAAGTCTCAATCTAGATACGTATTGAATGTGGGAGCAATTAGCTAAAGTAGCTCCATGCAGAGCATTGTAAACATAGAAATTTGCAAAATACATACGGATCTGAATGTGGCAGATCCGTTGACTAAACTTCTCTCACAAGCAAAACATGATCACACCTTAGTACTCTTTGGGTGTTAATCACATAGCGATGTGAAATAGATTATTGACTCTAGTAAACCCTTTGGGTGTTGGTCACATGGCGATGTGAACTATGGGTGTTAATTACATAAAGATGTGAACTATTGGTGTTAAATCACATGGCGATGTGAACTAGATTATTGACTCTAGTGCAAGTGGGAGACTGAAGGAAATATGCCCTAGGGGCAATAATAGAGTTGTTATTTATATTTCCTTATATCATGATAAATGTTTATTATTCATGCTAGAATTGTATTAACCGAAAACTTGATACATGTGTGAATACATAGACAAAACAAAGTGTCCCTAGTATGCCTCTACTTGACTAGCTCGTTAATCAAAGATGGTTAAGTTTCCTGACCATGGACATGTGTTGTCATTTGATAAACGGGATCACATCCTTAGGAGAATGATGTGATGGACGAGACCCATCTGTTAGCTTAGCATAATGATCGTTAAGTTTTATTGCTATTGCTTTCTTCATGACTTATACATATTCCTCTGACTATGAGATTATGCAACTCCCGAATACCGGAGGAACACCTTGTGTGCTATCAAACGTCACAACGTAATTGGGTGATTATAAAGATGCTCTATAGGTGTCTCCGAAGGTGTTTGTTGGGTTGGCATAGATCGAGATTAGGATTTGTCACTCCGAGTATCGGAGAGGTATCTCTGGGCCCTCTCGGTAATGCACATCATATGAAGCCTTGCAAGCAATGTGACTAATGAGTTAGTTACGGGATGATGCATTATGGAACGAGTAAAGATACTTGCCGGTAACGAGATTGAACTAGGTATGATGATACCGACGATCGAATCTCGGGCAAGTAACATACCGATGACAAAGGGAATGACGTATGTTGTTATGCGGTTTGACCGATAAAGATCTTCGTAGAATATTTAGGAGCCAATATGAGCATCCAGGTTCCGCTATTGGTTATTGACCGGAGATTTGTCTCGGTCATGTCTACATAGTTCTCGAACCCGTAGGGTCCGCACGCTTAACGTTCGTTGACGATATAGTGTTATATGAGTTATGTGAATTGGTGACCGAATGTTGTTCGGAGTCCCGGATGAGATCCCGGATGTCACGAGGAGTCTCGGAATGGTCGAGAGGTAAAGATTTATATATGGGAAGTCATATTTTGGGTTCCGGAAAAAAGTGCAGTTTTTTCGGTATTGTACCGGGAAGCTTGCGGAAGGTTCCGGAGGATTCCGGAGGGGTCCAGAAGTCCACAAGTGGGTCCACCACATCCCAAGGGCTGGCATGGGATAAGGGGAGGCGCCCTGGCCTTATTGGGCTAGGCGCACTAAGTCCTCAAAAGCCCATGTTGCTAGGGAAGGCAAAAAGGGAAGGAGTCCTAGTAGGAATAGGATTGGACTTGGAGTCCAAGTCCACGTGTGTACTATTCACGGTTACTGTTCATGTGGTACTACTCCTTCTACTCCAAGCCCCTACGCATATATAAATAGAGGAGAGGGGGCGCCCCAAAAGGACACAACATTGTCTTAACCCTGTGCGGCGCCCCCCGTCCACCGTTTACCACCTCGGTCATATTTTCGTAGTGCTTAGGCGAAGCCCTGCGAGGATCGCATCACCATCACTGTCACCACACCGTCGTGCTGACGGAACTCATCTACTACCTCGACAACTTGCTGGATCAAGAAGGCGAGGGACGTCATCGAGCTGAACGTGTGCAGAACTCGGAGGTGCCGTACGTTCGGTGCTTGATCGGTCGGAACGAGAAGAAGTTCGACTACATCAACCACGTTGTCAAACGCTTCCGCTTTCGGTCTACGAGGGTACGTGGACATACTCTTCCCCTCTCGTTGCTATGCATCTCCTAGATAGATCTTGCGTGAGCGTAGGAATTTTTTTGAAATTGCACGTTCCCCAACAGTAAGGGCCAAGCAGATTGATTAGAACACTTTTTTACTTGAGTAGTGTGTTGATACGAGCTGTTGTGAGGAATCTTTTGGGCCTTAATGGATGTCAGCTCCTTCACCTCCACCAAGAGCTTGTCTCCCTGTTGAAATCCCCGGACATGCAAGTTGAGAGCATAGTTTTCACGTCCAGTTTCAGAAAAATTTCAGCACCAATTTCGGTGATTTCGGTTGCATTTCGGCCGAAGAACCAAAATATTCACTTGAATTCAATTAAATATTTGAATTTCTTTTTGAATTCCCCTAAAGTGTTGTAAGGTCTGGGCATCATAATCTCAAAATGCTAAACATGACTTTGTTCACGATTATCTAGAGTCCGATACGCAATCCTCTGATCTGTCAAGTCGTCGATACGGTTTGAATCTCACGATCACAGCTATATGTATTTTGCATTTAATCACCCAAATTCTCCCATGTACCTTTCCTTCTCTCTAGGCCTAACCCGGGGACATGGAAACTACGAAATTGTGATATGCACTAGTAGAAAACAGGGCTTTCGTCACAGCCGGATCGGAGCATTAGTCCCGGTTGCATTATGAACCGGGACTAATGTGAGCATTAGTCCCGGTTCGAGCGGCTAGGGCGCTGGGTAGGCATTAGTCCCGGTTCAAATGGCCCGGTTCGTGGCACGAACCGGGACTAATCCCGGTTCGAGCCACGAACCGGGACTAAAGGGGTTGAGGCTTTAGTCCCGGTTGGTGGCTCCAACCGGGACTAAAAGTTACACCTTTAGTCCCGGTTGGAGCCACGAACCGGGACTAAAGGGGTTTTGAATTTTTTTTTTGTTTTTCCATTTGTTCTTTGTGTTTAGTTTCTGTTTTAAATTGCTTATATCTTTTAGGATATTTGATGTTTTTGAGTGATTCTTTTTGCATTAGATTCAAAATTTTGTCTAGTTTCTGTTTGTGCCATTAGTTTTTAAATTTGAATGATTTAAATATGAATTTGTTCAAATTTGCTTCAAACCCTAGATTGTGAATAATTTGAGTTTAAAAATAGTTTTTAATTTAATTCTTTTTGCTCCTAGTCACATGTTAGATTCTTTTCACCCACAAAGCATGTGCAAAAAAGTTGACAGGGTTACGGCAAAAACTGAATGCACTTCGTGCACAAAATGGACAATCTCTTTCGAAGTATCAGGGTTTCGGACGAAAACTCATCTGTTACAAAGACATTTTATTTTTTTAAACATATTTTGTGCCATGAAAATGAGGAGGTCATTGAATTTTGTCTAGTTTCTGTTTGTGCCATTAGTTTTCAAATTTGAATGATTTAAATATGAATTTGTTCAAATTTGCTTCAAACCCTAGATTGTGAATAATTTGAGTTTAAAAATAGTTTTTAATTTAATTCTTTTTGCTCCTAGTCACATGTTAGATTGTTGTCACAGTAAGATTTATTTGGTTATTTTTAGAATAATTTATATTATGATTTTAATTAAAACAGTACTATTTTGCTTATATAGTTGTTTTAGTCCTTTAATTGTTGTTTTCAATTATTTTTAGTTAGTTCTTTCTGTAGATTTTAACATGTTGTCATATGCTTCTGTTAGATAATAGTAGATAAATTTTTATAATTAATTAATATTAATTTTGATAAGTTTTGTATTAGTAGTTGTTTAGCCTTTAATAATAGTTGATAGAATTAGTTTTGCTATATTAAAAGTAATTCTTTTTGCCACTTCAATAGAACGTGACTCTGGCTTGGTTAACCTTAGTTGTGACTCTGGCTGGGACGATGGTAGCAGATGTAGTCGACGGTAGGATTGGATGGACACCATCCTGGACTAAAGAGGTTCAAACTCTACCTCCCCCCCCTCTGTATCGCCATTTCAGTTTTGTAAAAAACAAAAGAAAATGATAAAAACTTCAAAAATTAAAATCCTTCGAGATGTAGTTATGTTACTACATCTACTAGTTAGAAAAATTAAAAAACTTAAATTTGGACATGTTTTGCAAAAAAGTGTTATGAAAAAGTAAAACGGCCATATCTTTTGCATACGATGTCGAGAAAAACGCATAATATATCAAAAAAATCAGCACGAAAATCCGTAGGCCGTGTTGCAAATTTTAGAATCCTCAAATTCTTAAAAAAAAGTTATGCTCAAATTTCAGTTTTTTTGAATTTTGGTTAAATCTGGTCAAACTATGGTCAAACTACTTATTCAAGAAATATTAGTGTTACTAATTAATTATTTTAGTTTTTTTGATTTTTGGTCAAACTGTGGTCAAACTATGGTCAAACTGTGGTCAAACTACTTATTCAAGAAATATTAGTGTTACTTTTTTTTAAAATAATAGTTTCAAACTCAAACGGTGCTTAATGCTCAAGTTCAACTCCTAAGGGTTAATAGGATTGACAGCTTAGTATTGTCAGGAAAACAACAAGTGCAGACTTGAAAACTAGGGGGAATAGAACTCGAAAGTTAAGCGTGCTCAGGCTGGAGTAGTGAGAGGATGGGTGACCGGCCGGGAAGTTAGACGATTTGGAATGAGTGCTGATTAGAGATTAGAGATTAAATTCTGAAGCAGTGAGGAGGGAGGGGTGATTAGAGATTAAATTGTCAAATAATTCAAAGATTTGAAAATCAGGAAAAAAAATTCAAAAAAAAAAATTCAAAAAAATTCCTTTAGTCCTCCAGCCCCGCTCCACCAGGCGGCCACGTGGAGCCCCTTTAGTTCCGGTTCGTAAGCGAACCGGGACTAAAGGTTAGAGGCTTTAGTCCCGACCCTTTTGTCCCGGTTCCAGAACCGGGACAAAAGCCCTGTTTTCTACTAGTGATGTAGCCCCAAGTGGATAAAATTGTGAACAATATTCCCACATGGGAGGCTTCAGTGTACCTTTACTTCTTGGTGTTATAGGGCGAAGGGATGGGCCTCAAGGAATCCAGGGATCCCGCCAAGCACGAATAGAACGCCCATCTCCAACCCTCCATATCATACCTTTTTTGACAAGATCCAAACCATACTCAATTCCCTTCCACACCGCAGAAGCATTGCCTGAAAATACTGTGTTCAAAAGGTTCCCATTCGGATAGTATTTTGCCTCCAACATTCTCCCTCCAACCCCACAAATGATACAATCTTGCTGCCAAGTCCCCAACATTTTGCAACCAACACCCTAAAGCTTTTGTTTTTCACAAACAAGGACAAAATTTCGACAAGTCGTGCCATATTTCACCAGAAATTTCGGCAGCATAACGCGTCAACTTCGTAGCGCCCGGCAACATGACGACGGCATGCATGGCTGATTAGGATAATTAAGGACAAATCGTGCCAAATCTCTGGAGAAATTTCGGCAGCATAATGCCTCAACTTCGTAGCCCCCGCTAGCTCCATGACATGACGATGGCATCAGATGAGTACGGCTGATTATGATAAGGACAAGACAACTCTTGGCCGAAAACATTAATCAAACACACACCTATCCATTGGTTAAATTCAAATGGTTGAAAAAGGAATTACGCTGGTTTCATCTTCTACAATTTTATTATAAAATGCGCTAGTTTGATAACATGACGTAAGGTTATATGCATGTATGTGCCCGTGGAAATCCTGACTTGAAATTTCGTTAGCATAACGAGTTGGCAAGAAATGCATCCATGACAGCACTACATAGGCAAAAAAGAAACTTTCCCTAGAAAGGATGGATTAAAACATGAGCAAAACTTATTCGTATTTTTGGTACCAAAAACATGTCAGCATGCATGGTTATGACCGCAGATTTCCTGAGCTGCCAACTGAGGTGAAGGAACATGACATCACTACTACAGTGTTTCCTCGACAAGTGAAAAAGCAAACATGTCAACATACTCCATAAGCAACCGCAGCACTCAACTATCTTTGATTAACATTACTAGAACGCCGCAAGTATTACATGCAGACAGCAGGAAACATATATAACCAGTGAACGGAGGAAACAAATAGAACCCTGCAGAGATTAGTGAGATAGAATAAGACAACTAAGTGATAGTTCGTTCTCTGACAGCAGCAAAGGGCACAAGAATCTGTACGAGTTTCCTATTCAAATTAAAGAAGATCAGGTAAAACAATGTTTATGAGGTATAAGTAAAGCTGCATCTGCAATCGTCCAAAATATGTCCAGACTTAAATCAAACATAGCAATGACCAAAGCACCAGCAGCGCTGGGGGTACCCATTGGCTCAATGCTTAACCTGATTTAAGAAAATTGACTCCTGAAGATAAGAGCTAAACGAGCAATGAAAATTCGAAAGAATGGACTCCAGAGAAATGTGGAAAGCAACCTGGGTATCCAAGTACAGTCCTGTACTGATTCACTATGGTATACACCGCAAGAAAAACAGCAGAAAAACAGGCTTTCAAGAGCACCAGCAACAACTTTCAGAACAACAAAATGTTGCACAACTCAATTCCAGACCAACAAAATTCTAGTCACTTTTCGGAAGGACCTATTTTGCATCAGTTCATGAAGCAATAATTGAGAAAGTGAATGGATGAGTGGCAATGCATAAACAGTTTTCCATGCTTTCAGAAATAGCTCTTTTTTTAAAGGAAAATACGAGGGCCTTGATAGCAAAGAAAAACAAATTGATCATGTGATCGATCAACAACTGCTTGAGATGATGAATTGCAGTCTAGATACAGATCAAAAAGATATCTAAACCACTTTGACTGCATCTTTCACAAACAGGCATGATCAAGGTCATATGCTAACCTATTATATATTGGCTGATGATCAGATTTATCCACACAAGATATATAAATAGAAAACAGTACGAAGGGGGTGAAAACTACTGCTGGCAACAAAGAAAGAAAGAAAGAAAGATTAACAGGACGAAAGATGACCTTGTATGTTTTACTACTGCTGGAGTTGTGCTGAGATCAAGGTGATTAATTCTCTTTATCAATTGATTCGTGGTCGTTAATACTGTCAAATGGCCCTCATTACCAACCAATGTTTACAACTCTAAGATCAAGACATGTGGCAAAGGATATGAAGAATAATTTTGGGAATAATTGTGATGTCCCTAATGACCCCTACACCATATATTTGTAGTGCCAAGGAGTGCAACCACCTTAAAAAAAGCCTACCATTAGACCTGAACAGAAATTGTGCAAACAAGAAACAAGAACAGACAACCCAAAAAGGTACACTCAGGTGCTACTCATGTAGATATATGCATAACAATTTGGTCGAGTGATTCTTTCAACAATCCGGTAAAACAAGAATATATGGCAGATACTAATTACAGTTGGGTTATGGTACTGTAAGACGGGTCGAGTAAACGATTAACAATCCAAAGCCTTAAACTGTACAAAAGCAATCTTACTTGGCACGACCTCTAGATAGTGTTTCCGCAAAAGCTGCGACAGTGATGCACCTCTACCTTATAATCATGTAATTATGAGGAACCAATGTTGGGAGCAGTGGAATAGAAACAACATTTCAGTGAAATACTGAAATTCATGCCACTTCACACTAACTGCTGATCTGCCAGATCATAAGGTGTTGTATGCAATGTGTTGCCTCATAGTCATACATATGAAGTGTGAGATGATCATACTATAGGATCAAACAGGCCCACAATAAAACATCTTTTTCGTAGCAAGGAAGGAAGCATTGAACAAATGTTGATGCATATATTATTTTTACACTAACCTTTGCTTGCATTGGCTTGTGTGAATCTTCCGAAACGAGCACCTGTCGGCTGACCCATCATCCTTGACAGGACATACACCATCCATATCTCGCCCAGCGTCCGGAATTTCGCTGTTGTCCCACGACTTGGTGCCCGCGTCTCTGCCATCAGAAGGTTCACAAGAAAACTCACCAGTCCATATTCTTTGCACAAGAAAGCTTACCGACGGACGGACGGACGGACTAACGTCTCTGGACATCGGGCGATCGCTGGACACCGCATCCGAACGGAATGCCACAGCCTTGGGCGGCCGGCTGGAGGAAGGAGGAGCATCGTGTGGGGCACAAGAGGAAGAGGAAGTAGCAAAGGACTGGGCTGGACATTTATAGTGTGAGATGAGAAGATAGCGTATGAAGTGAGCGGGCGGGAAACAAGGGGAGACATCGGATGGGAGGGCGATCCGCGAGAGGCACGCGGCAGCCAATGGATGGAACGGGAGGGAGGGAGTAATGGAGGAGGAGGAGGCGGAGCAATATACTGGCAATTAAAGCGGGATGCTTTGGTGTGAATCAATCAAATAGTACTCCCTCCGTTTCTTTTTAGTCTGCATATAAGATTTGGTCAAAGTCAAACTATGTCAAGTTTGACTAAGTTTATAGAAAAAAATACCAACATTCACAATATGAAATCAATATTACTAGATGCATCATGAAATTAATTTTCATACCACATAGCTTTTGTATTGTAGATGTTGATAGTTTTTCCTACAAAGTTAGTCAAACTTTACAACGTTTGACTTTGACCAAATCTTATATGCAGACTAAAAAGAAACGGAAGGAGTATTGCCTAACAAATCAGTGGGGGATGCAGTTGCCTAATTAATATAGGACGATTTGTTACGTTTCCTAACAAATAGTACTGCCTAACAAATCGGTGGGTAGTTTCCATTTATTTCCTAGCTAACTAATTAGGAGTGTGAATCACGTCAGGTCTTTGTGTTATCCCTTATCTCCACTACTATTAAACAATCCAACAACAACTTTCTTAGGTGCACCCCGCAATTACCCCAGCGCACCAGCCGACCCATTCACCACCGCACGATTAGTCCCACGAATCTGAATCTAACAGCCACAATTGATCTAATACCGCTATGGTGTGCACGTAGCAATTTTCATTGACTGACCGTGCTTCACCAGGAGACTACCGAAGCCTTCCCTTCAATACCAATCGCACGTCCCCCGACAATCGAGCAATTCCAATCGCATATACTAAGGAATGATGTGCTGTGCTGTGCACATTGCAAAGAGGCCAGGTCAGTGACGCTGATTGACTCACACGGATGGAAGAAGAAGCAGCCTTGCAGTTGCAGCGCATGACCACCGATCAACGGTATTAGTACCACACGTGACGAGAGCGGACTTTTGGTGGTCGTTCGCCCAGCGAACGTTATCCTGGTCGTTCAGATTGGTCTCGTGATCCGAAACCAGTCTGACCGGTGGCAGGCTATAAAGGTTATACGGGCCTGGATACACATATTGGATTCAACGATGTGCTGTGCCGTGCTCCAAATTAGAGTAGAATGATGATCAGAACAACCTATCAACGCTGTGTTGTGCTCCAAATTAGAGTAGAATGGTGACCACATGGCTTAACTGAACCATCAATCAAGAAGTAATTCTCACATAATTAACACGTACCACAGATCGATTATCTTCAACTTGCTTCTTCTCACATATTTGGAAGAAATCGGCAGAGTCATTTAGATTTATTACCAGCACCCTCTTGTGCTTGTAGCCGCTAGCAGGTGCCTTGGGTTCTTAGAGACGGCTTCCACAGAGGGCCTTCCTCTGGTACGAGTTATTAAGATAGAAAAAAGATGAAGACTAGTTACGTAGTGTTTTGATAGACAGCTAGAGATGAGATGATAGCATTACCATAGTACTCCCTCCGTTTCTTAATACAAGTCCTTTTAGAGATTCCAATATGAACTACATACGAAGTAAAATGGGTGAATCTACATTTTAAAATATGTCTATATACATTCGTATATAGTCTTTAGGGAAATCTCTAAAAAGACTTATATTTAGAAACGAAGGGAGTAGATAGGAAGCAAGTGGAGACCTCACCTCCATGCCAACAAAACCAGCTCAATGTGCAATGGCCAGTGGCCGATGCCTCAAGAAGCGCCCGCTGTCGTCCTGCTCCAGCAGCGCCCCACCAGGTGGTCAATTTCCACCATTCCATCCATGTTTAATTATCAAGGAGGGAGGGAGGACAAGAGCAAGACCGGCTGCTGCCATCCAAATAATCCATCCTGTGCTTTGCTCACTTTTTTACTTTTTCAAGAAAACTTCCGATCTATTTATCTTCAATCATGGCAGTGCAACGAACATCAGAAATAATAAAAATTACATCCAGATCCGTAGACCACCTAGCAACGACTACAAGCACTGAAGCGCATTGCCCCTCCCTCGCAGGAACCGGGCAAAACTTGTTGTAGTAGACAGCCGGAAAGTCGTCGTGCTAAGGCCCCATAGGACCAGCGCAACAGAACAGCAACCGCCGCCGATAAATAGTAGCGTAGATCGGAAGGATCCAACCTGAAAACACATGAATATAGACGAACTACGACCGGATCCGAGCAAATCCACCAAAGACAGATCCGCGAGAGACACACCTCCACACGCCCACCAATGAGGCTAGACACACCATCGGGATAGAGGCTAGGCGGGGAGAACCTTATTCCATATTTAGGGAACGGCCGAGGTCTCGTCTTCCTGAGCAGGACACAAATCCTAACAAAACACGAAGGAACAACTGAAAACAAAGCCCTCCTGCCGGCAAGGGCCGAGATCCACCGTGCTGCCATGGCCCTAAGGCCACCGGAGACGAGACGGACCGACGGCAGCGCTGGCGGGAGGCAGGGGAACCCTAGACTTTTCTTGGGGAGGAGGCGGCTGCGTCTCAGCAATTCTGTGGCGCAAGTTAGCACCTGTGCTTTGCTCACTTACATAGTTACATACATACAAACAAACACCAGACGAAGAAAGGTAAATTCAAAAACACACAGTTGCTTATCAAAAATCATACTACACACAGCCAGCCATCCACCCAACTTTCATTTTGCTCCATATGTAGTCTATATTGGAATATCTAAAAAGACTTATATTTAGGAACGGAGAGAGTAGATATATTTTTCATGCGGCAGCTTTTATATACTGAGAAAGCATAATCGTTCTCTCAAGGAGGAGAGAATTTTAAACATTTGAGCCAACAAAACAACACACATTCATTCAACCAATCCAATCTGTTTGCTACTTGTTACATTAACCAAAAATACAATCCAAATTTTACAAGACTCCCTTCCTGATACAAGTCCATCCAAATTTTGCAAACTCCAGAGCTTCAAATAATTCGTCGAGCAATAGGGCCACCTCCTCGCACATCTGGGCGTCTCCACTGTCCGTTTCCATTGGTCGTGCACAATCATCCATCCATTCCATAACCTGAACCTGACGGCCATAACAACAAATCCACATGCAACAAGAAAAAGAATCAGTGACCAGAGCACCTTGACAAACTAAATCTTCTATACTGAGTGATCAGAAAACAAACTAGAAAATCCCACACAAAGTGTTGGCTCATACTCCATCCGTCCCGAAATACTTGTCGCTCAAATGGATGTATCTAGCACTAAGTTAGGGCTAGATATATCCATTTGAGCGACAAGTAATTTGGGACGGACGGAGTACTATTATAAGGAGACGACAGAAACAACATGCTTTGCTCAAAACCCAAAACGAGAGAACCCATCAATTGGTACATAAGCTAGCCAAACTAACGACAAACGGTGACAGAATACAAGTGTTGGCAGGATCATCTTTGACAAGCTGCAGGCACAGCTTTGCCACAGAAGTACTACCACCATCAACTTCACAAACTTAACAAATGTTTTATAGTGATGACTAATCCAAAAAGACACAGGACAATCTAACACCAAGTGTTGTCTTATACTACCAGGAGACGACAAAAACAACAGAATGCTAGCGAAAAACATCTTTCAGGGACTGGTTCCAAAAAAAATATCAGGGGCGCAGGAAAGATCATGGGAGCTCTTAATATCACCTTTTCATCTAGAAAATACACCACCCATAGGTAGTGCTGTCCTACAAAGCGAATATCATAAACGAACCCAGGAAAGTTATTCTCTCTATTTCACAAATTGCTTTGGACACTAATAACGGAACATTGGTCCTAACCCTTTAGCAACAGCGGCGTGGAGAAGAAAAAAAGGCCTAGCCAGCACTGAATTACAAGACACTAATTACAACTCACATGATTGTGGTGGCCGAAAGACCACCACTACAGATCCAAACACTACATCAACGGCCCCATGGCCAGACTCACCTGAACCAAGAAGATGTGTAGCCTGTGACTTCCAGGGTGGTTTTCCCCTTTAGTAGCTCCTGTCATATTCAAAGAAATCGCCAGGTTGAACACAATACAAAACGAACAAACAAAATACATAAGTAAATCAATAATCCAAAATTACCAAACTATACAGCCTACATTGCATTCAATTAGTGAAATTAATTAAGAACTGCCACCCATATTCTGCCTTTCAATAGCCAAAGCTAATTGACCACAAAAATCAAGGTAAAAGCTGCAAATACGGAATGTAAGGTTGCATAAGCAATCGCATACCCATAAAAAGCCGAAACAGCGACAACTCCCACCCACGGTTAGGCCTTAGTTTAACCCACAGCTCCCCATCAATATCGAAAGCTCAAACCAGACTAGCACGATGATTGGTACAACACTGAACTCCAAGAAGAGGGCCAACGCCATGCGTGCATCGCCAGCATAACGGATGCCAATTTGGTACCTGAAATATACAATGTATTAGACGATTCTAACTTCTTTTCTCTACCAATGGGTAATACTATGATAAACACAATTCTGGCAGCAATGGCTACTCGAAGGAAAAATAGCTTGAACAAGTGAGCTATTTACCCAAAACCACCACACTTGGAGCTAGGGTAACAACTTGGTACCACATTTGAACCAGGGCACAAAAAACCACCAGTTATGTGCCTAATGCGTAACGCGGAGCACTGACGCTCGAATTTGGCCGCGAAAACAGCGAAACCAACAGGTGGGGCCTGCCTGTCGGGATGACATGGCGGGGGTTGACGGTCGCCGTTAGACGGCGACACACGGCCGTTCCCGAGCCCGTAGAAGTGGGCCGCGCTGGTCACCTGTTCGGACCAGACCCGTTCATCCCTCTCGCTCGTCCTCTCTCTCGACTGCAACCGCCGCCGCCGTCACCGACGTCTCGACGCCGGTCACCGGTCTGCCATGGTTTCGTAGAGCGACCACTCCAGCTCTTCTTCGGACGGCGAAACCGTGACTAGCCAGGTACAATCCTCTTGTGTGTTCGCCTCGTAGTGTTAGGGTTAGGGTTAGGGTTCTTCAATTGGGGATTTTTAACCAGGGCGTTGATTTGTGCAATTTCTGTGTTGTTTAGCTTCCTACGACTATCCCTTGCTATGAATGGAGTGGCATTGCTCACGATCTGTCTTCTCGTTGTCTGCATCGACAACCTTGCGTCAGGCTAGTTGCTTTTGAATCCTTGGACACTGGCAGACGTTTTCTTGCATGTGCTGAGAAGGTATGTTGTTTCCTAGTGTAAATATATGTGCTTAGTTAGCTTGTGCTTGATTTACTTGCCAGTAATCCAATTTTTTGGATCAAGTATGTGTTCCTGCTTAGTTTGTAAGTACAATTTCTGCCCACAATTGCATACAATTTATGCTCTAATATTTGTTTCTGCCCACAATTTATGCATACAATTTCTGATTGAGAACATCTCTATTTATATATGCTCTAATATTTGTTTCTGCCCACAGTTTATGCATACAATTTCTGATTGAGAACATCTCTATTTATATATGCTCTAACATTTGTTTCTGCCCACAATTCATACAATTTCTGATTGAGAACATCTCTATTTATTTATGATCTAAAAATTGTTTCTACCCACAATTGCATACAATTTTAGTTAATTTGTGCATATCTGATTGAGAACATCTCTATTCATTCTCTAATATTTGTTTCTGCCCACAATTGCATACAATTTTAGATAATTTATGCATATATGATTGAGAACATATTTTTTAAATTGTAGGATGAACTGAAATGTAATTATCTGGAGTGGGTTGACCCTGAGTGGTCAGAGGCTATGAAGTTCTGCCTAAGAGAATTGTGGAGCGTGTATGAGAAGGAAAACAAAGACAGGCTGAGAGAGAATGTTCAGTATGCTGAAGAAAATTTCAAGGTAATTGGAGAGAAGAGGAAGATGGTGGAAGAGCTGAGATTTTTCAAACCGGACTTTGCTAAAATGGTTGCTGACAAGGAGGAGGCTATCACACAGTTGGGCAATGCTAGGTTGGATCTTAGTGATCTCAAAGATGAGTTGGAGAAAAAGAAGTTGGCAGACCATGGTTTTACCAATCTACATCAGCTCCTTAGGGCAAAGGCGGAGAAAGAGAGGGACCAGCTGGTGCTAGAGAGAGACCAAGTGCTGACAGAGAGAGACCAACTGAAGCAAGAGAAGAAAAAACTGGAGTATATGATTGCAGATTTGCTCAAACAGAATCATGGGTACAAGGATAAGATCAAGAAGTTGAAGGATATTTGTGATGAATTTTAACTATGTATGGTGGTTTAGGGTAGCACTGCACTTGTTGTAATTTTGCTTTGTTGCATTGAATTAGCAAGACCCAACTGCACTGTCTGCAGTGTATTGCTGTAAAGCCTGAATTTGTAGTGAATTTGAAGTTTATCTCCAAGACCTAAATATGTAATGGCATGAATTTCTAGTGGATTTAATCTGATGGCATTTGTATCAATTTTCTATCAATTACAATTGCTGTCATTTGTATAATGTTAAATATGTTAGGGATTTTGCAAACAATTGAGATCACTGTGCACTGAATATTAACATGAAGAGATCATTGTGCACTGAATACTAACATCAAGTAATTATTGTGCACTGAATATTGCAGTATGTTGCATCATGTCTGGGACATAAACCCAAGCATCTTTGTTCACAATTGTGCACTGAATGTTAACATCAAGAAAATAGCAGTGAAAAAATGAAGCAACTCTGGCAGATCAGAAATTATAACTGATAGTTCCCAATGCATACATTGGCATTGATAATTCCATAGCATAGTAGTTCTTAGTGGCATAGATAGGTCTTACGTAATGTCATACATAAAGTGCTCTAGTGCCTGATGTAGCACATGCACTTGCATACATAGTTCAAAGATAAACATGACATAAAACCAAATTGCAATGTTTTTGTCACTGGAATAGTTCAACACCACATTCAGTAGTTCCCACTAGCATAGAAGTATCCCTCCATCCTTTTGCTCATGTATTTCTTCCTCCTTGGCCTATGTTCTGTTGGTTGGCTACTTGAAGCTTCTGCAGATCTCCTTGGAGGATTGAAACTTCTTGCACCTCTTCTTGCACCAGCAGGAGAAGACCTTGCACCTCTAGTACCCCGAGTAGCAGTTGCAGCAGATGTTCCCCTAGTAGTAGCAGCAGCAGTTGTAGCAGATGATGAGCTTGCACCCCTACCACTTGTTGCAGATGATGATCCCGCACCATGTTGCCATGCAGCGGCACTTCTGTTTTCCTGTAATTAGTAATGTGGATAAGTAATTTCAGAAACAGAGATGGAATTTGCAACCATTGTGAATTTTTGGAGAAGTTCAAACAGAACATACCATGTGCTTGTTCTTCCTGATTTGCAGATCAGGCCTCAATGGCTTTGCACAACTTGTATATTTGTGGCGCTGTAGCTTGCAGTTCCCACATGTTATAGTAGCCATCCTTGATGTCTGCTTTGCTTGAGGTGGCTCAAACTTTCCTTTCTTCCTTTTCTCTTCTGCTGGCCCCTTCTTGTCATCTTTGAATTGTTGTGGGTTAATGTGAAGGAAATATGCCCTAGAGGCAATAATAAAGTTGTTATTTTATATTTCATTATTCATGATAAAGGTTTATTATTCATGCTAGAATTGTATTGATCAGAAACCTAAATACATGTGTGAATACATAAACAAACACCGTGTCCCTAGTGAGCCTCTACTTGACTAGCTCGTTGATCAAAGATGGTTAAGGTTTTCTGACCATGGATATGAGTTGTCATTTGATAACGGGATCACATCATTAGGAGAATGATGTGATGGACAAGACCCATCCGTTAGCTTAGCATAATGATCGTTCAGTTTTATTGCTATTGCTTTCTTCATGTCAAATACATATTCCTTCGACTATGAGATTATGCAACTCCCGGATACCGAAGGAATGCCTTGTGTGCTATCAAACGTCACAACGTAACTGGGTGATTATAAAGATGCTCTACAGGTATCTTCGAAGGTGTTTGTTGAGTTGGCATAGATCGAGATTAGGATTTGTCACCCCGAGTAACGGAGAGGTATCTCTGGGCCCTCTCGGTAATACACATCATAAGCTTGCAAGCAAACGACTAAGGAGTTAGTCACGAGGTGATGTATTACGGAATGAGTAAAGAGACTTGCCGGTAACGAGATTGAACTAGGTATGAAGATACCGATGATCGAATCTCGGGCAAGTAACATACCGATGGACAAAGGGAATTACGTATGTTGTCATAACGGTTCGACCGATAAAGATCTTCGTAGAATACGTAGGAGCCAATATGGGCATCCAGGTTCCGCTATTGGTTATTGACCGGAGAGGTGTCTCGGTCATGTCTACATAGTTCTCGAACCCGTAGGGTCCGCACGCTTAACGTTCGATGACGATATAGTATTATATGAGTTATGTGATTTGGTGACCGAATGTTGTTCGGAGTCCCGGGTGAGATCACGGACATGACGAGGAGTCTCAAAATTGTTGAGAGGTAAAGATTGATATATAGGACGATAGTATTCGGACAACGGAAGTGTATCGGGGGGTATCGGGTACTTATCGGGTCACCGGAAGGGGTTCCGGGCACCCCCGGCAAAAGATATGGGCCTTATGGGCCAAGAGGGGAAACGCACCAGCCACAAGGGGCTGGTGCACCCCCCATATGGGCCAGCCTAAGGAGGAGAAGGAAAGGGGAGAAGGGAAAGGTAAGTGTGGATTAGGATTCCCACTTCCTTCCCTCTCCCTCCCCCTCTTTCCTCCCCCCTTCGACAAACATGGCAGGGGGGGCGCGGCCATGGGCAGGAGCCCAAGTAGGATTCGGACCTACTTGGGGCACCCCTTGGCCTCTCCCCTCTCCCTCCCACCTATATATATGAGGAGGAGGGGCGCCTAGCACACACGAGACAATTGCCTAGCCGTGTGCGGCGCCCCCCTCCACCGTTTACACCCCCGGTCATATTTTCGTAGTGCTTAGGCGAAGCCCTGCGGAGATTACTTCACCATCACCGTCACCATGCCGTCGTGCTGACGGAACTCATCTACTACCTCGACGTCTTGCTGGATCAAGAAGGCGAGGGACGTCACCGAGCTGAACGTGTGCGGAACGCGGAGGTGTCGTGCGTTCGGTACTTGATCGGTTGAAGCACGAAGAAGTTTGACTACATCAACCGCGTTGTGAAACACTTCCGCTTACGGTCTACGAGGTTACGTAGACAGACTCTCCCTCTTGTTGCTATGCATCTCCATGGATAGATCATTGCGTGTGCGTAGAATTTTTTTTGTTTTCCATGCAATGATTCCCAACAGTGGCATCATGAGCCAGGTCTATGCGTAGATGATATGCACGAGTAGAACACAAAGAGTTGTGGGCGGTGATAGTCATACTGCTTACCACCAACGTCTTATTTGGATTCGGTGGTATTGTGGGATGAAGCGGCCCGGACCAACCTTACATGTCCACGCACATGAGACCGGTTCCACCGACAGACATGCAACCAGTTTTGCATAAAGGTGGCTGGCGGGTGTCTGTTTCTCCTACTTTAGTTGAATCGAATTTGACTACGGCCGGTCCTTGAAGAAGGTTAAAACAGCAAACTTGATGAAACACCGTTGTGGTTTTTGCCGTAGGTAAGAACGGTTCTTGCTAGAAGCCCGTAGCAGCCACGTAAAACTTGCAACAACAAAGTAGAGGACGTCTAACTTGTTTTTGCAGGGCATGTTGTGATGTGATATGGTCAAGACATGATGTGATATACGTTATTGTATGAGATGATCTTGTTTTGTAAGTTATCGGCAACCGGCAGGAGCCTTATGGTTGTCTCTTTATTGTATGAAATGCAAACGCCATCTAATTGCTTTACTTTATCGCTATGCGTTAGCAATAGTTGTAGAAGCAATAGTTGGCGAGACGACCACGACGCAACGATGGAGATCAAGGTGTCGAGCCGGTGACGATGGAGATCATGACGAAGCTTTGGAGATGGAGATCAAAATCATGAGATGATGATGGCCATATCATGTCACATATTTTGATTGCATGTGATGTTTATCTTTTATGCATCTTATTTTTCTTAGAACGGCTGTAGCATTATATGATGATCCCTTCACTAAATTTCAAGGTAAAAGTGTTCTCCCTGAGTATGCACCGTTGCTACAGTTCGTCTTCGAGACACCACGTGATGATCGGGTGTGATAGACTCTACGTTCACATACAACGGGTGTAAGCCAGATTTACACACGCGGAATACTTGGGTTAAACTTGACGAGCCTAGCATGTACAGACATGGCCTCAGAACACTGGAGACCGAAAGGTCGAACATGAGTCAGATAGTAGATATGATCAACATAGGGATGTTCACCATTGATGACTACCCCATCTCACGTGATGATCGGATATGGGTTAGTTGATATGGATCATGTATCACTTAGACAACTTGAGGGATGTTGATTTAAGTGGGAGTTCATTAGTAATTTGATTAATTAAACTTAATTTATCATGAACTTAGTCCTGATAGTATTTGCAAATCTATGTTGAAGATGAATAGCTTGCAATATAGCTCTCCTATGTTTTTGATATATTCCTAGAGAAAAATAAGTTGAAAGATGATAGTAGCAATGATGCGGATTGGGTCCGTGATCTGAGGATTATCCTCATTGCTGCACAGAAGAATTATGTCCTTGATGTACCGCTAGGTGACAGACCTATTGTAGGAGCAGGTGCAAACGTTATGAACGTTTAGCAAGCTCGATATGATGACTACTTGATAGTTTAGTGCGCCATGCTTTAAGGCTAAGAACCGGGACTTCAAAAATGTTTTGAACGCCACGGAGCATATGAGATGTTCCAAGAGCTGAAATTGATATTTTAGAATCATGCCCGTGTCGAGAGGTATGAGACCTCTGACAAATACTTTGACTCCAAGATGAAGGAGAATAGCTCAGCCAGTGAGCATGTGCTCAGAATGTCTGGGTACTACAAATCGCTTGAATCAAGTGGGAGTTAATCTTCCAGATAAGATAGTGATTGACAGAGTTCTCTAGTCACTATCACCAAGCTAGTAGAACTTCGTCATGAACTATAATATGCAAGGGAAAGAAAGGGAACTTCAAGAAGAATGGCAAGCAAGTTGCCACTCCCGTGAAGGAGCCCAAAGCTGGACCCAAGCCTGAAACTGAGTGCTTCTACTGCAAAGGAAATGGTCAGTGGAAGCGGTACTACCCCGAATACTTGGCGGATAAGAAGGATGGCAAAGTGAACAAAAGTATATTTGATATACATGTTATTGATGTGTACTTTACTAGTGTTCCTAGTAGCCCCTGGGTATTTGATACTGGTTCAGTTGCTAAGATTAGTAACTCGAAAAAGGAGTTGCAGAATGAACAGAGACTAGTTAAGGGCGAGGTGACGATGTGTGTTGGAAGTGATTCCAAGGTTGATACGATCACCATCGCACACTCTTTCTACCTTCGGGATTAATGTTGAACCTAAATAGATGTTATTTGGTGTTTGCGTTGAGCATGAATATGATTGGATCATGTTTATTGCAATACGGTTATTCATTTAAGTCAGAGAATAATTGTTGTTCTGTTTACATGAATAAAACCTTCTATGGTCATACACCCAATATGAATGGTTTATTGAATATCAATCGTAGTGATACACATATTCATAATATTGATGCCAAAAGATGCAAAGTTGATAATGATAGTGCAACATATTTGTGCCACTGCCGTTTAGGTCATATTGGTGTAAAGCGCATGAAGAAACTCCATGCAGATGGACTTTTGGAATCACTTGATTATGAATCATTTGATATTTGCGAACCATGCCTCATGGGCAAGATGACTAAAACTCCGTTCTCCGGAACAATGGAGCGAGCTAATGACTTATTGGAAATAATACATACCGATGTAGCGGTCCGATGAGTGTTGAGGCACGCGGCGGGTATTGTTATTTTCTGACCTTCACAGATGATTTGAGTAGATATGGGTATATCTACTTGATGAAACACAAGTCTGAAACATTTGAAAAGTTCAAAGAATTTCAGAGTGAAGTGGAGAATCATCGTAACAAGAAAAATAAAGTTTCTACGATCTGATCGCGGAGGTGAATATTTGAGTTACGAGTTTGGCCTTCATTTAAAACAATGTGGAACTGTTTCACAACTCACGCCACCTGGAACACCACAGCGTAATGGTGTGTCCGAATGTCGTAACCGTACTTTATTAGATATGGTGCGATCTATGATGTCTCTTACCAATTTACCACTATCGTTTTGGGGGTATGCATTAGAGACAACAACATTCGCGTTAAATAGGGCACCATCTAAATCCGTTGAGACGACACCGTATGAACTTTGGTTTGGCAAGAAACCTAAGATGTCGTTTCTTAAAGTTTGGGGATGCGACACTTATGTCAAAAGGCTTCAGCCAGATAAGCTCAAACCCAAATCGGAGAAGTGCGTCTTCATAGGATACCCTAAAGAAACTATTGGGTACACCTTCTACCACAGATCCGAAGGCAAGATCTTTGTTGCTAAGAATGGGTCCTTTCTAGAGAAGGAGTTTCTCTCGAAAGAAGTGAGTGGGAGGAAAGTAGAACTTGATGAGGTAATTGTACCTTCTCTCGAATTGGAAAGTAACACATCACAGAAAACCGTTCCCGTGATGCCTACACCAAATAGAGAGGAAGCAAATGATGATGATCATGAAATTTCAGATCAAGTTACTACTGAGCTTCGTAGGTCAACCAGAGCACGATCTGCACCAGAGTGGTACGGTAATCTTGTTCTGGAAGTCATGTTACTAGACCAAGGTGAACCTACGAACTATGAAGAAGCTATGATGAGCCCAGATTCCGACAGATGGCTTGAGGCCATGAAATCTGAGATAGGATCCATGTATGAGAACAAAGTATGGACTTTGGTGGATTTGCCCGATGATCGGCAAGCCATGGAGAATAAATGGAGCTTCAAGAAGAAGACTGATGCTGATGGTAATGTTACTATCTACAAAAGCTCGACTTGTCGCAAAATCTTTTCGACAAGTTCAAGGGGTTGACTACGATGAGACTCTCTCACCCGTAGCGATGCTTAAGTCTATCTGAATCATGTTAGCAATTGCCGCATTTTATGATTATGAAATCTAGCAAATGGACGTCAAAAACTGCATTCCTTAATGGATTTCTTAAAGAAGAGTTGTATATGATGCAACCAGAAGGTTTTATCGATCCTAAAGGTGCTGACAAAGTAAGCAAGCTCCAGCGATCCATCTATGGACTGGTGCAAGCATCTCGGAGTTGGAATATACGCTTTGATGAGGTGATCAAAGCATATGGTTTTATACAGACTTTCAGAGAAGCCTGTATTCACAAGAAAGTGAGTAGGAGCTCTGTAGCATTTCTGATATTATATGTAGATGACATATTATTGATTGGAAATGATATAGAATTTCTGGAAAGCATAAAAGGATACTTGAATAAGAGTTTTTCAATGAAAGACCTCGGTGAAGCTACTTATATATTGGGCATCAAGATCTATAGGGATAGATCGAGACGCTTAATAGGACTTTCACAAAGCACATACCTTGATAAGATTTTGAAGAAGTTCAAAATGGAACAATTAAAGAAAGGGTTCTTGCCTGTGTTGCAAGGTGTGAAGTTGAGAAGACTCAAAACCCGACCACGGCAGAAGATAGAGAGAGAATGAAAGTCATTCCCTATGCCTCAACCATAGGTTCTATAAAGTATGTCATGCTGTGTACCAAACCTGTTGTGTACCTTGCCATGAGTTTGGCAAGGGGGTACAGTAGTGATCCAGGAGTAGATCACTGGACAACGGTCAAAATTATCCTTAGTTACCTAAGAAGACTAAGGAGATATTTCTCGGTTATGGAGGTGATAAAGAGTTCGTCGTAAAGGGTTACGTCAATGCAAGCTTTGACACCGATCCGGATGACTCTGAGTCTCGATCTGGATACATATTGAAAATGGGAGCAATTAGCTAGAGTAGCTCCATGCAGACCTTTGTAGACATAGAAATTTGCAAAATACATACGGATCTTTATATGACAGACCCGTTGACTAAACTTCTCTCACAAGCAAAACATGATCACTCCTTAGTACTCTTTGGGTGTTAATCACATGGCGATGTGAACTAGATTATTGACTCTAGTAAACTCTTTGGGTGATGGTCACATGGCGATGTGAACTATGAGTGTTAATCACATGGCGATGTGAACTAGATTATTGACTCTAGTGCAAGTGGGAGACTGAAGGAAATATGCCCTAGAGGCAATAATAAAGTTGTTATTTTATATTTCCTTATTCATGATAAAGGTTTATTATTCATGCTAGAATTGTATTGATCAGAAACCTAAATACATGTGTGAATACATAAACAAACACCGGGTCCCTAGTGAGCCTCTACTTGACTAGCTCGTTGATCAAAGATGGTTAAGGTTTCCTGACCATGGACATGAGTTATCATTTGATAACGGGATCACATCATTAGGAGAATGATGTGATGGACAAGACCCATCCGTTAGCTTAGCATAATGATCGTTCAGTTTTATTGCTATTGCTTTCTTCATGTCAAATACATATTCCTCCGACTATGAGATTATGCAACTCCCGGATACCGAAGGAATGCCTTGTGTGCTATCAAACGTCACAACATAACTGGGTGATTATAAAGATGCTCTATAGGTATCTTCGAAGGTGTTTGTTGAGTTGGCAAAGATCGAGATTAGGATTTGTCACTCCGAGTAACAGAGAGGTATCTCTGGGACCTCTCGGTAATACACATCATAAGCTTGCAAGCAAACGACTAAGGAGTTAGTCACGAGGTGATGTATTATGGAACGAGTAAAGAGACTTGCCGGTAACGAGATTGAACTAGGTATGAAGATACCGACGATTGAATCTCGGGCAAGTAACATACAGATGGACAAAGGGAATTACGTATGTTGTCATAACGGTTCGACCGATGAATATCTTCGTAGAATATGTAGGAGCCAATATGGGAATTCATGTTCCGCTATTGGTTATTGACCGGAGAGGTGTCTCGGTCATGTCTACATAGTTCTCAAACCCGTAGGGTCCGCACGCTTAACGTTCGATGACGATATAGTATTATGTGAGTTATGTGATTTGGTGACAGAATGTTGTTCGGAGTCCCGGATGAGATCACGGACATGACGAGGAGTTTCGAAATGGTCGAGAGGTAAAGATTGATATATAGGACGATGGTATTCGGACACCGGAAGTGTTTCGGGGGGTACCGGGTACTTATCGGGTCACCGGAAGGGGTTCCGGGCACCCCCGGCAAAAGATATGGGCCTTATGGGCCAAGAGGGGAAACGCACCAGCCACAAGGGGCTGGTGCACCCCCCATATGGGCCGGCCTAAGGAGGAGAAGGAAAGGGGAGAAGGGAAAGGTAAGTGTGGATTAAGATTCCCACTTCCTTCCCTCTCCCCCCTCTTTCCTTCCCCCTCCGACAAACATGGCAGGGGGGCGCCGCCAAGGGCAGGAGCCCAAGTAGGATTCGGACCTACTTGGGGCACCCCTTGGCCTCTCCCCTCTCCCTCCCACCTATATATATGAGGAGGAGGGGCGCCTAGCACACACGAGACAATTGCCTAGCCGTGTTCGGCGCCCCCCTCCACCGTTTACACCCCCGGTCATATTTTCGTAGTGCTTAGGCGAAGCCCTGCGGAGATTACTTCACCATCACCGTCACCATGCCGTCGTGCTGACGGAACTCATCTACTACCTCGATGTCTTGCTGGATCAAGAAGGCGAGGGACGTCACCGAGCTGAACGTGTGCGGAACGTGGAGGTGTCGTGCATTCGGTACTTGATCGGTTGAAGCGCGAAGAAGTTTGACTACATCAACCGCGTTGTGAAACACTTCCGCTTACGGTCTACGAGGGTATGTAGACACACTCTCCCTCTTGTTGCTATGCATCTCCATGGATAGATCATTGCGTGTGCGTAGAATTTTTTTTGTTTTCCATGCAACGATTCCCAACACAATGGCAGGGGTTGCTGTTTTCACCCAAGCATTTAGACCAGGAACAGGGTAAATAATAGGCTTGTATGACTCCAAGTACATAGCTTTTTTGAAGAAAACATTTATATGGTCCTCTGGTAACTGTTTAGACCTATATATGGTAGAACAAGCATGGTTGCAAGGAACTCCAGTGATGTCCCATTTCCTGCACCCACAAATTTGTAGGTTGGTGTCAACACCATAGGTCTTGTCCCCACTGGTGACTTGGAAAAGACCTTGTCCAGCTATCAGTGCTTTGCAATCCCTTGCATACTTCTTGTTCATCTCCAACTTCTCTACATAGGTTGGAGCAATCTCCCATCTTGCAATTTGTCCACCCTCTCTCTTTTGGTGAAACCTCACCAGAAACTTGTCCTTGATCCCATTGATCATAGTGACAATTGGCTTGTTCCTTACATCAAGAATGTACTTATTAAAAACTTCACTTAAGTTATTGACCACCAGATCAGTTTTGCAGTTCGTATCCATTGCATGTCTAGACCAAGCTTTAGGAGGAATTCTTGACATCCACTCCCAAGCAGCCTTGCACTCAGCCTTCATGCTCTCCATTGCCAACTAAAAGTCATGTTCAGTGTAAGCATAGGCAGCTGCATCCATGCATTTCTTCAAATCCTCTCCTCTGAATCTAGCTCTCTGAAAGTTGGCATAAATGTGCCTCAAGCAGTGTGACGACCCCAGCTTAATTGTGCACTAATCATACATGCAAATGCACACGATCAAGCCTAGGACTCACTTGAAGATATCACAACACAACTCTAAAACATAAATA
This sequence comes from Thinopyrum elongatum, assembly GCA_011799875.1. Classification (NCBI taxonomy): domain Eukaryota; kingdom Viridiplantae; phylum Streptophyta; class Magnoliopsida; order Poales; family Poaceae; genus Thinopyrum; species Thinopyrum elongatum. The sequence continues at coordinate 12,910,563 of CM022299.1, forward strand.
AAGTCATACAAGCTTTATATTAGAAGCCAGGGCCTCGAGGGCTCGAATACATAGCTCGATGGCATACAAGTGTCAGCGGAAGCATCAGATATCTGGGTACAGATATATTATAGAAATAGAGATAAGCCTTTAGGAAGGCGGGGCAAAATAAAACACTATGATCGAAAGGCGTAGGCCTCCTGCCTAGGAACCTCCGAATCCTACTCCTGGTCGTCGGTCGGTTCCTCGTAGTAGTACTCGTCGGGAGGGTAGAAGTAATAGCTGTAGTCGTCGACCGGGGCAGCTAACTCAGGGGCTCCGTCATCTGGATGCCACAAGTGGATATGGGGAGAAAAAGAAAATAAAGCAAACGTGAGTACTCATCCGAAGTACTCAGCAAGCAAGGATCTACACTACATATGCAACATTTTCAAAGGAGGCTGTATGTGTGGACTGGGCTGCAGAAATGCCAGAATAGAGGGGAGAGCCTAGTCCTCTCGAAGACTAGCATCTTCAAGCATCTTCATCAGTCTTGCAGCATTAGAAGAGTGCAGATTAACATAATGTAAAGTAGTAGTAGTATCATCAACCTCGGCCAGAGATTCTTCCTCGACTCCCTGCGAGAAAGCAATCCCAGAGCCATACTATCCATTTCATCTCAAGTCACCAGTTCTAGTTGTACCGATCGGGATACAACTCCGAGTGTCCGTTACTGTAGGACAGGCTATCGATAGATTAGTTCTTCCCTGCAGGGGTGCACCAACTTACCCACCACGCTCGATTAACTCCGGCCGGACACAATTTTCTGGGTCATGCCCGGCCTCGGCCAAACGATACGCCGCAACCCGACCAAATACTTAACAGAGAGGTCAGCACACCGGACTAAACCTATGCCCCCAGGGGTCTTGGGCCATCGCCTCGGGAACTCCTGCACGTTGCGTCAGGCGGCCGAGAGCAGACCTAGCAACCCCTTAATACAAGCGCAGTTGCGTAACCAGTCCAACTCGGCGCGCGCCGCTCAGTCGCTGACGTCCATTAAGCTTCGGCTAAAGTATACGACGCAGAACGCCCATACTATGCCCACGTGATGGTTAGTGCTATCAGGCCAGAGGCCTCTCGGATCAAATATCCAAACCGTAAGTGTGTTGGTAGTGTGGTAACGAGCAGAGACTCACGAAAGATGTGACCCCGTCGCCCCGTCTCGAGGACTTGCGGCAAGGGCTAGTAATGCCCGGCCACGCCTCGTGTTCAACTCTCGGGCACCATCCAGGTCCACCCAATTCCACATCACTCGCTATTAAGCTCGCGTGGGTACCCCTCAGGGCCGACCCGTCTTTATCCAGTATGAACAGTAACATCAGTAATGTAAGTCATCCGTGTGGCTACCACATCTGGAAGGAATCCGAGGCATCACCCTCGTTGGATCCCCACCTGACATAACCGTCAAGGTGAACATAAGAGGAATCACCCTCGATGTCCACTATTGAGGAGTTGCACCACAGTGTCGGTTTCGGGGGTGGTGTAGGAGGAATCTCCCTCACTGACCATGTCCGATTAACTAACCTACAAGGTTATCATCAGAAGTGCTGACGAGGTATCACCCCCGGCACTTGATAGTAACCCAGTAGAGTCGAGCGATTAAGGGGAAGTGTCGTGCGGTGTTGGGGCCTGGTCTTCGTTCCCGTTGCTCGGGTCTTCTGATCATCCAGCGGGGCAGTCGGGATAAGTGGGGTCTCTGATGGTCTCTACCCAACCTATTCTAAACAGTTTAGGATAACAGGTAAGTATCAACAGCAGGTTACAAGTAAACAGGCTATGCAGCAGATATAGGATACAGTAACAGCAGCAGATTCTAATGCAAGCATAAGAGAGAAGAGAATGGGCGATATCGGAATGCTCAAAAGGGGGTGCTTGCCTGGTAGCTCGGCGGCAAGGGTCTGATCATCACGAGCGTAGTCGACCTCCGGAGCTGCGTCAGTCTCGGGAGCTATGTCGACGTCGGGGTCTATCGAGAGAGAAGAGGGGGAAGAAACATATAAATGCACAGCAAATGATGCAACACAGGGTATGCTATGCTAGGATGCAGTGCAGGGTTGCCTACAGATGCACCTAAGTCATTTTAGTTATTTTAGGATTAACGCGGGATTTATTATCCGGTGTATCAGCACTATTCATCTACCGGATATGGCCTCGAAGTTGCGGTTTCACCTACATAGGGGGTTTCGGCATCGAAACAGACGACACAATCAGATTTGTCTCGTCGTTCTGATCAACTTTCATGTTTTAAGTTTTTTTATCTGAGCTACGGTTTAAAAGTTATTAATTTTTAAAGATTTAAACATTTTCTGGAATTATTTTTAATTAGACCGAAATGAATTAATGCGTCAGCACTACGTCAGGATGACGTGAGCAGTCAACAGAGACGCAGACTGGTCAAACTGACCAGTGGGTCCCACATGTCATACTCTTAGAGTTTGTTTAAAATAAACAGAGGGTTAATTAGTGGGTGGACCCCATCTGTCAGTGACTGAGCTAATTATCAGATTAAGCAATTAAGTGTGATTAGTAATTAACTCAACAGGGGCCCACATGTCAGCTAGAGGGGGTGAACAGTGCCCACGTTGACCGTGGTCAACGCGGTCAACTGAGGCGCTGGGGCCCACTGGCAGCCTCACAGGGGTGGGCCCCAGGTGCGCCACATCAGCGGCGGCCGGCGGTAGGTCGCCGGTGACCAAAACAACGGCGGCGCGGCTCGAACCTCACCGGAAAACATGCACAGGGCACGGGAAGGGGCGCAGCTAGGCGCGTTTGAACGGGCTGTCGATGCCGCGTCGAGTGGTGGTGGCGTCGTGGCCTGGAACGGCGTGTGGCGGCGACGGCGAGCGACGTGGCGGACGCCGGCGTTCGGGCGAAGTTGGAAATGGCGAAGCAGTACGCAGTAGCTCGAGCTAGTGGGTTGGTCGTGCCCTACGCGTGCGAGCGAAGCTGTGGGACACAGGTGCGTGACCAAAAGGTCACCGGAACCTTGCCGGCGACGAGGTCCGCGGCGACAGGTTCAGACTCGCGTAGATTAGCAGCTACGGGCGCGCTGGAGCATGAAGAAGTGCGTGGGGAGGAGCTGCGGCTCACCTTGAGGCACACACGTAAGGCCGTGGGGGATTAGTAGCTGCAGAGGCTCGCCGGAGACGGAGGAGATCGACGGCATCCCACGGAAGAGGACGACGCGTTCGGTCGACGCTGGGCTCCTCAGCTCCTTCCAACGGCTCCAGGGAACATGGTCGACCAGGGTGCTCCTCCCTGGCACACTCAGGCGACGCGGGGAGGCCGCTGGCCACGGCGGTGGCGATGCGCGGCGACGGCGGCGCTCGGGCGTTGCGGATCTAGGGGAGAAGAGGGAGAGGCGAGCGAGGGAGAGTGGGAAGAATGATGGGGGAGGTCCAGGGGGAGTGGACGAGCCTCACCCTTATCCCTTCGCGGCGTCGGTGGCGTCGGCGTGTTGATGCCGCGCCGGCGCGCGCGTGCTCGGCCAAGGCGCGGCCGACACGCAGGGGAGAGAAGGAGGGGATGGGCCAGCTGGGCCGGATCTGGGCACTGTGCACTTAGGCCCAGTGCACAATGCCTCGTTTTATTTTTCTGTTTCTGTTTTCTATTTTCTTTTATTTCCTTACTGTTTTGAAATAGTTAGGTCACTTTTGCATTTTTGTAAAATATGAGAGTTGTCCCAAATATTACTGTGCAATGTTAGCTTTCACCAAAAATTGGTTTGGGCAAAGTTGGATTTTATTTGAATTTGATATGATTATAAATGGATTAAATAATTCTGTTTTGGTGCTGTTTCATGTGGTTTGAGTCATCTATCTAATTCCATTATCATTGTTCATATTTTTATAAATGCTTCTGGATTATTTGCTATTTAGTGAACATTTTTCCCAGTGTTTGAGCAAATTTATTTTGCACTTTTGAATTTGAGTTGATTTTCAGAATAGATTTTGAATTGAATTCTTAACCAAAGTGATTAGGCACTGCAAATTGAGATGACTTGGCATACTTAGCAGAGTGTCACAGTGACTATTACACAGGGGTGTTACAAATTCTGCTCTTCTAAAAGAAATTCTCGTCCCGAGAATTTAGGAGGTGGAAGGAAAGAGGTCGGGATATTCTTCCCGAAGATGATCCTCGCGTTCCCAAGTGGCTTCATCTTCAGTGTGATTTGACCACTGCACTTTCAGGAACTTGGTTGTCTTCTGACGAGTTCTGCGTTCAGCTTCATCAAGGATGCGGATCGGACGCTCCTTATAAGATAAGTCCTCTTGCAATTCAAGCATCTCGTGATGCACTGCTCGGTGCGGAGATTCCTTGAAGCATTTTCGAAGTTGCGATACATGAAAGACATCGTGGATATGAGAGAATTGTGGTGGCAACTTCAATTTATATGCCACCTATCCACGTCTGGCAACAATGCGAAAGGGACCAATATAGCGAGGAGCTAGCTTGCCCTTGATTCTGAATCGATGGGTGCCCTTCATAGGAGTGACACGAAGATAAGCTTGATCACCTGGTTGATAAGTCAGACCCCATCGTTTGCGATCATAATTGTTCTTCTGGCGGTCCTGAGCCGCCTTGAGATTTTCTCGGACAATTCTGACTTGTTCTTCGGCATGTTGAATAATGTCCGGTCCCACAAGAGGTCGTTCCCCAGTTTCTGACCAATTCAGAGGGGTTCGGCACTTACGTCCATATAGCACTTCGAAGGGGGCCATTTTCAAGTTGGCTTGATAACTGTTGTTATAAGAGAATTCGTCATACGGGAGAGATTCCTCCCACTTCTTACCGAATGATATAACACAAGCGCGAAGCATATCTTCAAGCACTTGATTTACTCGCTCGACTTGGCCTTGGGATTGAGGATGATAAGCTGAACTCCAAGTAATGTGAGTTCCCATAGCTTCTTGGAAACTTTCCCAGAATTTGGAAGTGAAAAGACCGCCATGGTCCGAACTGATCTCCTTCGGAATACCGTGGAGTGAAACGATTCTGGAGATATACAATTCTGCTAACTGGCTAGCAGTGATAGTCTCCTTGACAGGTAGAAAATGAGCAACTTTGGAGAGTTGGTCGACGACGACAAGAATAGCATCGTGACCTTTCTGAGACTTGGGAAGACTAGTAATGAAATCCATTTGCACTTTATCCCACTTCCACAAAGGAATAGGGAGTGGTTGAAGAATTCCAGCAGGCTTCTGATGTTCTGCTTTGACACGACGGCAAACGTCACATTCAGCAACATATCTAGCAATATCCTGCTTCATTCTGGACCACCAGTACCTTTGTCGAACATCGCGATACATCTTGGTACTACCCGGATGGATAGACAACAGTGTATCATGAGCCTCCTTCATGACCTTGTCAGTCATAAGCTCGAATCGAGGTACCACGATGCGGTCTCTGAAATACAAGGTTCCATCTTCAGCAATCGAGAAATCCCTGTACTTCTCAAGGTGAAGCTCTTTCTTCATCAGATCGATTTCAGCATCTTTGGCTTGCGCTTGTTTAACAGCTTTCTCAAGGTCTGGCTGTACCACAAGGTTATTAAAGGAACCCTGCGGAACGATACAGACGTTCAACTTGCGCAATTCTTCATACAGCTGGGGTTGAGCTTGCTTAACCATGAGGTTATTGCAATAGGACTTGCGGCTCAAGGCATCAGCCATCACATTAGCCTTGCCAGGAGTATAATAAATACCACAGTCATAGTCCGTAATTGTTTCCAACCATCGCTGTTGACGGAGATTAAGATCCGGTTGAGTGAATAAATACTTCAGACTCTGGTGATCGGTATAAATCTCACACCAGTTGCCAAGAAGGTAATGTCGCCACTGCTTCAAAGCATAGATCACAGCAGCGAGTTCGAGATCATGCACTGGATAGTTTTCTTCATGTGGACGAAATTGTCGCGTGGCATATGCAATTACCTTCAGTTCTTGCATTAGAACACAGCCTAATCCTTGACGAGAGGCTTCGCAATATATGACAAAGTCCTTGCGAGAATCAGGAGGAGCAAGCACTAGAGCAGAAGTAAGCTTGTCCTTGAGGGTCTGGAAACTCTCCTGACATTTGTCTGTCCACTCAAACTTAACGCCTTTGTGGAGCAGATTAGTCAGGGGCTTGGCAATCTTGGAAAAGTTTTCGACAAATCGCCGACAATAACTTGCAAGGCCGAGAAAACTTCAGACTTGCTTGGCATTCTTCGGAGGAATCCAGTCAAGAATAGCCTGAACATGCTCCGGGTTAACGGCGATACCGTCCTTGGAAATCACATGTCCAAGGTAGGTCACTTCAGAAAGCCAAAATTCGCATTTGGAGTACTTGGCATACAACTGGTGCTCTCGAAGCCTCTCCAGAACAAGGCGAAGATGCTCGGCATGTTCTTCCTTATTCTTCGAATATACTAGAATATCATCCAGATATACCACGACGAACTTGTCGAGGTAATCCATGAATATATAATTCATCAGGCGGGAGAACGTAGCGGGAGCATTCGTTAGGCCAAATGACATGACGGTGTATTCGTAGGAGCCATAACGAGTAACGAAGGCGGTCTTCGGAATATCCTCTTCATGGACACGGATCTGGTGATAACCCAACCTAAAGTCGAGTTTAGAAAACACCGATGATCCAGCAAGTTGATCATATAAGTCATTGATCCGGGGAAGCGGATATTTATTCTGAATGGTTGCCTGGTTGATAGGACGGTAATCTTGGACCAACCTATTCGTACCATCTTTCTTCTTGACAAAGAGAGACGGTGCTCCCCAGGCAGAGGAATTGGGACGGATGAAGCCCTTCTTAAGTGATTTATCGATTTCTTCCTTAAGCTCGAGAAGGTGGTGCGGAGGCATCTTATAAGGACGCTTCGCAATAGGAGTGGTGCCAGGCTTCAAGTCGATGACGAACTCGACAGCCCTAGCAGGGGGTATTCCTGGAAGTTCTTCTGGAAAAACATCCTGGAATTCATAGAGAACTAGAACATTTTCGATCCCTTCAAGCGGAGAAGCGTTCAACGCATTCAAGGCATAAATTTGAGCCTCGGCGTTCTGAGTGAGGTGAGCATGATAATTCACCATCTCATCTGATGGGTGCAGGAGGTGTACAACCTTAGTGGCGTAATTGATTGAGGTGTAATGAGCCTTCAACCAATCCATTCCCAGAATAAGATCAATCGAGGAAGACTTGAGTATAATGGGGGAAGCGCGGAACTTCAACCCTGCAATATCAATGATGACATCGGGGCTGAACACAAAGGCTCGGCACTGGCCCACGGGAGTGTTCACAGCTAATGAATGGTGTAGCGCTTCACTTCTAACGTCATGCATGAGTGCAAAATGTTCTGACATGAATGAATGAGATGCTCCTGAATCAAATAAAACAGATGCTGGTACTGAATTAACAAGGAGTTTACCCATCACGGTTTCAGGTTGATCCTGAGCTTCAGCCATGTTGACATGATAGTTCTGTCCACGACCATAAGAAGGCCTGACATTGCTGTAGCGAGGCTGAGAATTCCCACGGCCATTACCACGGCCAGCAGAAGGAAGAGCTAGTTGATTCTGATTCTGAGAGCAATCTCTGGCACGGTGACCTGGCTGGCCACACTTGAAGCAGAGTCCACTGTCAGGATGTGGTGCGGGAGCTTGAGGTGGTGGAGCTCGAAGAGGCTGCCTCGGTGGTGGAGGAGGCAGACGAGGTGCGGCATATGCAGGCCTGTACACTGGAGCTGTTGGATGGTACATGCTTTGTGGAATCCAAATACGGCGCTTCTGGGAAGACGAGCCCGAAGATGAGCCCGCTTCACGAGTGCGTCTGTTCGCTTCTTTGTGCTTCTTCAAACCAGTCTCGACCATGATAGCCTTGTTCACCAAGGTGGCGAAGTCAGAAAAATCTTGGACGAGCAGAGCTAACTGAATGTCATGGTGTAGCCCTTCACGGAACTTCTCTTGCCTTCGAGCATCATTGGGGATGTCTTCTTCAGCATAGCGAGATAAATCAAGGAACTCTCGCTGGTAGACCTCCATAGTCTTGTTGCCTTGAACAAGGTTGCGGAACTCAGCCTTCTTGCGTGCTATAACTGCTTGAGGAATATAGCGGGCGCGAAAAGCGGTCTTGAACTCCACCCAAGTGACAACAGTTCCCGGAGGTAGAGTCTGTCTGTGAGTTGCCCACCATTGTGCTGTGGGTCCCTTCAGAAAGTATGTCGCGAAGGTGATCTGACAGGGGGAACATCAGCTGACTCCATCTCATAGAAGATATCACGTAGCCAGTCATCGGAATCCAGCGGATTAACAGTTTTGCGGAATATCGATGGGTTGAGTCGGACAAACTCTGGCAGTGTGATTGAGGCTGGCTGATGGTTGGCATTGGGATGGGGGAATTGTTCCATAATCCCCGTCATGAACTGACGGTTGAGTTCAAACTGTTGCATCATAGCAGCCATATAGTCAGGCGGTGGCGGCGGAGGTGGATTGTTATCACCCATCCTGCTAAATCAACAGGGGTAGTTTAGCAGAAGCCAACGCGAGTGTTTAGCAACAAACATGATGTAACGCGATGGAATTTAAGTAATGCAACAGATACTAAACATTAGTCATTAAGACATATAGAACCATACAGAGTCGGTTACATACGGGCAGCATAACGGCGCAAATTCAAAAGCTAGACATGCTAGGCGGCGCGCAGGCACGCGGTAAGGAAGTACACAATGGGACATAGCAAAGGCTACATCAACGTCGGAGAAAACCACTGAAACGGGGTAGCTGCAAGTGCGGACAACGGACGTTCGTCGCAGAAGGATCCTGCGCTCCATGTGCACTCTTATGCAGAACCCGGTCTCGAGCTGAAAGAAGAGGTCCACGTGCAGGCGTGTGACCTCCCACACGAGGCCAATCGATCCCTGGTGGCATCTCGGTCCTGCGCGGGTAAAGGATGTGCTCCGAATGTATCCCTGCACGAACAGCTAGTAGCAACTGCGTCATAGCCTCGTAGAGTCGAGCTCGAGTGGCAAACAACTCGACGGCAAGAGCCCGAACAGTGCGATCCAGAGCCTGAGTACACTGAATAAGAACTCGCGGATCGTAGCGACGAGGTTCGTACGGGGCAGAGATAGCTGTGTAGTATCCAGTAGCATCTCCAACAGGGGCATACGGAATGTATCTGTACTCAGAGGCATCAAAGCTAGTGATGTGCTCTCCTCGGAGACGTGCGACAGCAGAGTAGGTGGCATCATGGACTGCCATCTCAATCGTCACGCCGATACCGTGGAAAAGGTATAGGTCAGTGTCTGAGTCATCCTGCTGATCATAGATGCGAACATCAGCATAGTACTGCTCCTGGTTGAACTCGCGGTAAACCTCGTAGACCATGTACTCAGGATACCAGCGGGTAACCCAGTCTGGTCAAGAGAGCGATCAGAACAGCTGGAAACCCAGGGGCATCGCGAGCCCACGTGCGAAGCACAAGCTGGGTCATGGGGCGCGGTGGAAACAGACGATCCATCTGAAATAAAGGAAATTCAGAATTGTCATACGACGACGAGAAGTATAACAGATCTCGAAGAGAAAGGTTAAACAAAACAATGGAAAGGAAAATGATTATCAGACTAATCAGATCAATGTCAGGGAAATCGCACAGAATCCAGCTCTCCGGATGGATGGAATTTACGAGATCCTAAGTGTCGGCGTTAGTGAATTTATTAAACCCGAATAGAAGAGTGATCAGAGCCCAGAGTAAAGACGAGGAATAAAAGATCCTAATACCACCTAGTTGGCGACGTGGGCCCGTAAGCCACACAGCCAAGTTAGTAAAATTGTTTTGGACCAGTAGACTCAACTTCGGCCAAGGAGTTGGATAGGGGGATTCCTAGAGGCAGTCGGCTCTGATACCAACCTGTGACGACCCCGGCTTAATCGTGCACTAATCATACACGCAAATGCACACAATCAAGCCTAGGACTCACTTGAAGATATCACAACACAACTCTAAAACATAAATAAAGTCATACAAGCTTTATATTACAAGCCAGGGCCTCGAGGGCTCGAATACATAGCTCGATGGAATACAAGTGTCAGCGAAAGCATCAGATATCTGGGTACAGATATATTACAGAAATAGAGATAAGCCTTTAGGAAGGCGGGGCAAAATAAAACACTATGATCGAAAGGCGTAGGCCTCCTGCCTAGGACCCTCTGAATCCTACTCCTGGTCGTCGGTCGGCTCCACGTAGTAGTACTCGCCGGGAGGGTAGAAGTAGTAGCCATAGTTGTCGACAGGGGCAGCTAACTCAGGGGCTCCGTCATCTGGATGCGACAAGTGGATATGGGGAGAAAAGGAAAATAAAGCAAACGTGAGTATTCATCCGAAGTACTCAGCAAGCAAGGATCTACACTACATATGCAACATTTTCAAAGGAAGCTGTATGTGTGGACTGGGCTGCAGAAATGCCAGAATAGAGGGGAGAGCCTAGTCCTATCGAAGACTAGCATCTTCAAGCATCTTCATCAGTCTTGCAGCATTAGAAGAGTGCAGAGTAACATAATGTAAAGTGGTAGTAGTATCATCAACCTCGGCCAGAGATTCTTCCTCGACTCCCTGCGAGAAAGCAATCCCAGAGCCATACTATCCATTTCATCTCAAGTCACCAGTTCTAGTTGTACCGATCGGGATACAACTCCGAGTGTCCGTTACCGTAGGACAGGCTATCGATAGATTAGTTCTTCCCTGCAGGGGTGCACCAACTTACCCACCACGCTCGATTAACTCCGGCCGGACACACTTTTCTGGGTCATGCCCGGCCTCGGCCAAACGATACACCGCAACCCGACCAAATACTTAATAGAGAGGTCAGCACGCCAGACTAAACCTATGCCCCCAGGGGTCTTGGGCCATCGCCCCGGGAACTCCTGCATGTTGCGTCAGGCAGCCGAGAGCAGACCTAGCAACCCCTTAATACAAGCGCAATTGCGTAACCAGTCCAACTCGGCACGCGCCGCTCAGTCGCTGACGTGCATGAAGCTTCAGCTGAAGTATACGACGCAGAATGCCTATACTATGCCCACGTGATAATTATTGCTATCAGGCCAGAGGCCCCTCGGATCAAATATCCAAACCGTCAGTGTGTTGGTAGTGTGGTAACGAGCAGAGACTCACGAAAGATGTGACCCTGTCGCCCCGTCTCGAGGACTTGTGGCAAGGGCTAGGAATGCCCGGCCACGCCTCGTGTTCAACTCTCGGGCACCATCCAGGTCCACCCGATTCCACATCACTCGCTATTAAGCTCGTGCGGGTACCCCTCAGGGCCGACCCGTCTTTATCCAGTATGAACAGTAACATCAGTAATGTAAGTCATCCGTGTGGCTACCACATCTGGAAGGAATCCGAGGCATCACCCTCGTTGGATCCCCACCTGACATAACCGTCAAGGTGAACGTAAGAGGAATCACCCTCGAGGTCCACTATTGAGGAGTTGCACGACAGTGTCGGTTTCGGGGGTGGTGTAGGAGGAATCACCCTCACTAACCACGTCCGATTAACTAACCTACAAGGTTATCATCAGAAGTGCTAACGAGGTATCACCCCCGGCACTTGATAGTAACCCAATAGAGTCGACCGATTAAGGGGAAGTGTCGTGCGGTGTTGGGGCCTGGTCTTCGTTCCCGTTGCTCGGGTCTTCTGATCATCCAGCGGGGCAGTCGGGATAAGTGGGGTCTCTGATGGTCTCTACCCAACCTATTCTAAACAGTTTAGGATAACAGGTAAGTATCAACAGCAGGTTACAAGTAAACAGGCTATGCAGCAGATATAGGATACAGTAACAGCAGCAGATTCTAATGCAAGCATAAGAGAGAAGAGAATGGGCGATATCGGAATGCTCAAAAGGGTGTGCTTGCCTGGTAGCTCGACGGCAAGGGTCTGATGGTCAGGAGCGTAGTCGACCTCCGGAGCTGCGTCAGTCTTGGGAGCTACGTCGACGTCGGGGTCTATCGAGAGAGAGGAGGGGGAAGAAACATATAAATGCACAGCAAACGATGCAACACAGGGTATGCTATGCTAGGATGAAGTGCAGGGTTGCCTACAGATGCACCTAAGTCATTTTAGTTATTTTAGGATTAACGCGGGATTTATTATCCGGTGTATAAGCACTATTCATCTACCGGATATGGCCTCGAAGTTGCGGTTTCACCTACATAGGGGGTTCCGGCATCGAAACAGATGACACGATCAGGCATCGAAACAGACGACACGATCAGATTCGTCTCGTCGTTCTGATCAACTTTCATGTTTTAAGTTTTTCGATCTGATCTACGGTTTAAAAGTTATTAATTTTTAAAGATTTAAACATTTTCTAGAATTATTTTTAATTAGATCGAAATGAATTAATGCGTCAGCACTACGTCAGGATGATGTCAGCAGTCAACAGAGACGCTGACTGGTCAAACTGACTAGTGGGTCCTACATGTCATACTCAGAGGCCTATTTAGAGTTTGTTTAAAATAAACAGAGGGTTAATTAGTGGGTGGACCCCATCTGTCAGTGACTGAGCTAATTATCAGATTAAGCAATTAAGTGTGATTAGTGATTAACTCAACAGGGGCCCACATGTCAGCTACAGGGGTGAACAGTGCCCGCGTTGACCACGGCCCACACGGTCAACTGAGGCACTGGGGCCCACTGGCAGCCTCACGGGGGTGGGCCCCAGGTGCGCCACATCAGCGGCGGCCGGCAGCAGGTCGCCGGTGACCAAAACAACGGCGGCGCGGCTCGGACCTCACCGGAAAACATGCACAGGGCACGGGAAGGGGCGCGGCTAGGCGAGTTCGAACGGGCTGTCGATGCCGCGTCGAGTGGTGGTGGCGTCATGGCCTGGAACGGCGTGTGGCGGCGACGGCAAGCGACGCGGCGGACGCCGGCGTTCGGGCGAAGTTGGAAATGGCGAAGCAGTGCGCAGTAGCTCGAGCTAGTGGGTTGGTCGTGCCCTACGCGTGCGAGCGAAGCTGTGGGACGCAGGTGCGTGACCAAAAGGTCACCGGAACCTTGCCGGCGACGAGGTCCGCGGCGACGGGTTCGGACTCGCGTAGATTAGCAACTACGGGCGCGCTGGAGCATGAAGAAGAGCGTGGGGAGGAGCTGCGGCTCACCTTGCGGCACACACGTAAGGCCGTTGGGGGATTAGTAGCTGCAGAGGCTCGCCGGAGACGGAGGAGATCGACGGCGTCCCGCGGAAGAGGACGACGCGTTCGGTCGACGCCAGGCTCCTCAGCTCCTTCCAACGGCTCCAGGGAACATGGTCGACCAGGGTGCTCCTCCCTGGCACACTCAGGCGACGCGGGGAGGCCGCTGGCCACGGTGGTGGCGATGCGCGGCGACGGCGGGGCTTGGGCATTGCGGATCTAGGGGAGAAGTGGGAGAGGCGAGCGAGGGAGAGTGGGAAGAATGACGGGGGAGGTCCATGGGGAGTGGACGAGCCTCACCCTTATCCCTTCGCGGTGTCGGTGGCGTCGGCGTGTCGACGCCGCGCCGGCGCACGCGTGCTCGGCCAAGGCGCGGCCGACACGCAGGGGAGAGAAGGAGGGGATGGGCCAGCTGGGCCGGATCGGGGCACTGTGCACTTAGGCCCAGTGCACAGTGCCTTGTTTTATTTTTTTATTTCTGTTTTCTATTTTCTTTTATTTCCTTACTGTTTTGAAATAGTTAGGTCACTTTTGCATTTTTGTAAAATATGAGAGTTGTCCCAAATATTACTGTGCAATGTTAGCTTTCACCAAAAATTGGTTTGGGCAAAGTTAGATTTTATTTGAATTTGATATGATTATAAATGGATTAAATATTTCTGTTTTGGTGCTGTTTCATGTGGTTTGAGTCTTCTAACTAATTCCATTATCATTGTTCATATTTTTATAAATGCTTCTGGATTATTTTCTATTTAGTGAACATTTTTCCCATAGTGTTTGAGCAAAAAAATTTTGCACTTTTGAATTTGAGTTGATTTTCAGAATAGATTTTGAATTGAATTCTTAACCAAAGTGATTAGGCACTGCAAATTGAGATGACTTGGCATACTTAGCAGAGTGTCACAGTGACTATTACACAGGGGTGTTACAAGCAGTACCTATGAGGGCACTTTGAAAACACTGCTGTGACTGCATTGAGTAGATGCTGCATGGAAATGGTTGGCATTATAAGCACTTGTAGCAATTTTAGTTGATTTTAAGCAATTTTAGATGATTTTAAGCTATTTTAAATGATTTTAAGCAATTTTAAATATTTTAATATGATTTATTCAATTAATTAATAGCATTTTAGATTAAATATTTTAATATGATTTAATTCATTAATTAATAGCATTTTATATGATTAAAAGCTATTTAAAATATTTTAATATTTATTCAATTAATTAATACTATTTAAGATGATTTTAATCAATTTTAAATATTTTAATACTAATTCAATTAATTAATAGTATTTTACATGATTTTAACCAAAGTGTCGACAAGACGCGTTACGACTCGACACATACCAACTAGGGTTAATGGGTTCAAATTTAGCTTGCCTAGGCTATATGCACCCAATAGGGTCACCCTAGGCCATTTTAACCAAAGTGTCGACAAGATGCGTTACGACTCGACACATACCAACTAGGGTTAATTGGTTCAAACTTAGCTTGCCTAGGCTATATGCACCCAATAGGGTCACCCTAGGCTATTTTATCCAAAGTGTCGACAAGATGTGTTACGACGCGACACATACCAACTAGGGTTAATGGGTTCAAGTTGAGCTTGCCTAGGCTATATGCACCCAATAGGGTCACCCCAGGCTAAATGAAAAACAAGTAAATGAACTAAATGAACAACAAGTAATTGAACTAAATGAAGAACAAGTAAATGAACTAAATGAACAACAAGTAATTGAACTAAATGAAGAACAGGTAAATGAAGAACAAGTAATTGAAGTAAATGAAACACAAGTAAATGAACAACAAGTAAATGAACTAAATGAACAACAAGTAAATGAACTCCTAGCAAAGCAACAAGTCAATGAACAACAAGTAAATGAACTCACCTTCTGTCTATCATACATGAATGTGTACTTTTCAAATTTCCCCTCTTCAGTTCCTCCTAGGGCATACTTGAGTTGAGTCAAGAACCAGGACCAATTTGGTGTATCTTCAACTCCAACCACTCCAAATGCAGTGGGGTATATATTGTTTGCATCTCTTCCAGTAGCTGCTAGTATTTGTGCACCACTAGTCAATTTGATGAAGCAGCCATCTAGACCTATGAATGGCCTGCATCCATTCAAAAGCCCTGACAAGATGCATTCAAACAGAAAAATAGACCATGGAACCTTGGTCCTGCTGTTGGATTTTCTCTTGTTTTGCCACTAACAGTAGTGACAATGCATCTAGATCCAGGATTTGTAACTTTCACAGTCTCCAAATAATCTCTCAGCCTCTTGTATTGCATCTTGTGATCTCCAAGCACAATATCGTTTGCTTTCTTCTTTGCTCTCCATGCCATCATCCTGGGAACCTCAAGACCAAACTGCCTCTTTGCCTTGTCAACTATAGCAGGTACAGTAGTGTTGGGATCTGATCTGATAGTTTCAAGCATCTTGTTGCCAAGCCACTTTGAGCTAATCCTAGTCTTCTTAGATTGGGTGGCACATGTGTGCTCCAACATCATATTCTTAATGCAGAAAGTGGGCTCATTAATTATCTTTGCTGCTACCATGTAAAACTGACAGCCCTCTCTTTCACAGCACACTATTATCATTTCACTGTAGTTTCTGTGATATTTGTATCTTCTAAGTTGTTTGAAATGCAAATTCACAAGAGCCTCTCTGAATTGGTAAACATCTCTGAAATAGAGCCTTAGCTGGAATTGCTGCTCTGGATGCATCCTCTCCTCATCATACCAGACCCTAGGTGGTTTTTTCTTAGCTCTACTCCTTCTCCCAGAGTGGATAACAAAGGACATTGGTTCATTGCCATCATCATCTGCTTCAAAGCATGTATCTTCCTCTTCTGAAGATGGATACCAATCCTGATTAATGCTTGCACCAGCACTAGAGTGGGACCGACTTGTAGGCCCTGACCTTTTTGCCTTCTTCTCAAGAGGCTCAGGAACTGGAATCTCTTGTGCCTCCTCATCATCTTCTTCCTGGTCTATGTCATATATATCTTCAGGCTCTGTGTCCCCCTCACAGTGTGTACTACTCATGTATTCAGCTCTCTTCCTCTTAATATCAGAAATCGTTTCCTTCAGATCACTTTCCTCTTTCCTCCTCTGTACTTGTGCTCTGGTTGCACTCTCTTCTTCTTCATACTCCATAGAATCTAATTCTTCTTCTTCTACATCTAAGAGGTCCACATCAGCTACAAAATCTTCATCAGATACTGAATCATCATCATCATCATCTGTGTCCATGTCTTCAGCAAAATGTTCCTCATTTGCTGCATGGTCCTCCTCATCTGTATCAAACTGGAAATCAGCATAATTAACACTAACTTGAGTGTTAACCTGATGCAGTGCATGCCCTTCCTGATCTGCATCAGTTGTCTCATGTTCCTGCTCTGCATCTGCCATCTCTGGCTCAATTGGGTCATCCACTAAATTGTGCACACTTTCCTGTGTCCCAAGAAGTAACTGACATGCTGGAGGCACTACTTTTATTGGCAAAAAGTTGGCACTTTCCTGTGTACCAACAACATATGATGATCCAACATAATCACCAGTTGTTTTGGGCACAACACCTGAATCATTGATAGCAAACACAATAGGTGGCTCTACTTCCTCTACTTGTTCAACTTCTTCATCTTCTATTATTTCAGGTGGGTCCACTTCTTCATCTTCACCATTTTTGTTAATTGAGGATTCCTTAATAATTATCTTTCCCTCTTTAACTGTGAGACACAATGTCTGAGTGCTTTTAAATTTTCTCATCATATCAGCTACTTCAGTGTTGTCTTTGATGACAGAAACCCCTTCTAGACCAATGCCTTCCATTTTCATATAGCAAAGACTGCCATTCATACCATATCCATTTCTGACCATTACATTAAGCAAACTACCATAATGGATGTCTCTCTCATACATCTTTACAAGAGCAAACTTTTTCCCAGGAAACTGGAAATATATTGACCATTGATATAAAGCCCTAAAGCACAAAACAAAGTAACAGCAATTTGAATGCAGTATCACAATAAAAAAATATACTAACAGTACAAAATACAACACTGCATTTTAGTAAAGTTGCCCAATTAGAAAATATAAATAATTTAACACCAGTGAAATACTAAATTCAGGGCATCACAACTTCAGAGGAAACTAAATTCAGACCTGAATTAACAATCACTAAGAGATTTATGCCAGATTCAGTACTTGCTCGAACTAACCCTTAATACTAATTTCAGAAATAAATTAGCATCTTCGTTCAATGGATAATAAGTTGATGTAAACCTAATACCAAATTTAGCACTAAGGAGACAATCAAATAACTAAACTACAAAGTTATTGCTAGAACTAACCCTAGATTTTGCCAGACTCAGATTTACCTCGGTGGCGATGGAGCGTAGGGGAGTACTTCCTTCCCCAACGACTTCATCGGCGCCTCCGCAGCACTCTGCGCCGCAGCCTCCGCATCAGCCTTCGCCGCCTCCTCCGCACACGGTGATGGCGGCGGCGGGAGCGCTTTCTCCTCCGACGACGACTCTGAATCAAGGTCGCAGCAGCCATCGGGGTTGGGGACAATGCTGAAGCATTGCGGGTGCTGCCGCTTGTGGCCGGAAGAACTCACACCGCCACCGTCGAGTCCGTGGCCGCCGGAGCTGGTGGCCATGGGGAGCGCGGGAGTGAAACAGTATCGGCGGGAATGGGTGGAACGGGTCAAAACGGTGGGCGGCTAGACCTAATAACGGGCTCGGGAATGGCCGTGTGTCGCCGTCTAACGGCACCCGTCAACCCCTGCCACGTCATCCTGACAGGCGGGCCCCACCTGTTGGTTTCGCTGTTTTCATGGCCAAATTCGAGCGTCAGTGCTCCACGTTACGCATTAGGCACAAAACTGGTGGTTTTTTGTGCCCTGGTTCAAATGTGGTACCAAGTTGTTATCCTAGCCCCAAGTGTGGTGGTTTTGGGTAAATAACTATGAACAAGTTCATGAGTCAGTCTGCTTCCACATCTTTAAAGCTATCTAACATTTTGGCAAGTTTTCCGAGTAGTCTATCCTCCCGCATCTCCAAACTAAAAGTTTCAAGTACCACACCATGACAGTACTTACATAGAACAAAGCACACTGGCAGGTAAAACTAAGACACCCATATAAAGGTCTTAATCACACTCTAGCAGAACCTTATCAAAGGAAATGGCAAGCAAAGCATGAGATACGAATGCAACAATACACTATTAAACTTAAACAGTAGCCAACTGAGCTCAAACAGGTACTAAAACCCTAACCCTTGATAATCCGTGGCTCGATGACCATGAAACAGAGCATGGTATGGCTGTGGCTCAGTGGCCACGAACTGAGTATGAGAGAGGGAGCCAGAGATAAGAGATAAGAGCGGAGAAGAACTCACCGAAGAGGTTGTAGCCACGTACACAACCGTCGCCGATGATGTGGTGCAGTCAACCACCGCCGTCACGTGATAGAGGAGGTAGCCTCAAGAAGCACTGCCGCACAGGAGACGCTGCCAGGCAAGCAGGACACCATAAGAACCTGGCAGACACTTCCGCAGATCTAGTGCAACCTGCATTACAAAAGGTAAACAGCAAGTTAGGGATTAAACAAAGGAAGATAAAAGGAGAGCCAACAAGGCATGGATGAACCAATGAAAGAAATATATAAGTGCTCCAGCACATCAACAAGTTGGGCCTACAAATTGACAAATCACTTAACTACCACTGAAACAAATTTCTTAAAAATGAATCATATGTGAGAAAACAGAATGGGCAGTAAGAAATGTTGATGATGTGAGCAACCAAGTAAGCATGACATTGGATTATAGGTGAGAAAATTATGAGAATAACTTTTCATTTATTGACTTCTTTACTTGCACAATCAGCCAAAAGGTATAACTGATTGTTCTTACATGTATCTAGCACTAAAATAGTATTAGATACATCCGTTTGAGCGACAAGTAATTCAGGACGAAGGGAGTATCATTTAGTCTAGTGGACAGTAGCAACCAAGTAAGTTCCAACACTTTGCTGAAGTACGTATTATCCAAAGGCCAAACAATATCTTAAACAGTGAATGAAATATCATTTGGAGTTTTTCTGCAACAAAATATTTAGCAACACTCCACCCAAACAAACATGAAGTACTAATATGCAACTTCCAGGAATGCAGTCTGCTAACTAAAACAGTGAAAATAACAACATACTTGGATGACTATAATCCATAAAGAAAGTGCTACTGCAACACAGCTTTTAACGAAATGTGATTGTTCCTTGATTGATAATTCACAAGGTTCTCATTACTGCCTAACAGGGGCTAGAGATAGTATGGTCATACAACCAGCACCACAGGCACATTGACCACATAACCATGCCCTCAAACAATGGCTCGATGGCCTACACCAGTCAGCCACGGCTCGATGGTCAGACAATCTCAGGGCACAAGGGAGAGACGGCGGAGACCACGAACTCACCAGAACCGATGACAAGACGGCCACCACCTCATTGCGCTATAGGGGAAGTCGGGGTAGTGGCCGAGAAGCCGTAGTAGCCGAACACGGAGGTTACAACACAGCCAGAGCCATCCCATTGGTGACAGGGCCCAAAACAAAGGGGCACAGCAGTGATTGTTCGGTCACCAAGCCACACTACCATCGGGCACCTGGCTGTAGGGCAGGCCGACAGTCTCGCTGGTGATGTTGGGCGCGGTCTCCCCCGCGCACATGATATCTTCTGCACCCGCGTGAGGAAACTACATCAGGGAAAAAGAGCAAACTGCACCTCGGTTATTAGTATACACACAAACTGAAACTTTGCAAGTCTCAAGTGTTTTTTATCAAACAAACTCCACAGTTCTGCAGTGCCATTGTTTATCAAGGACTAACTATAGCCACTGCAGTAATGACGGAACTACAGACTGCACAAAGGTCACCATACTGTATAGAGTGAGCAATCTCACTTAAATACTGGGCCTAACATCAAAACAACACAAGTACTTCTGATATTGAGCCGGGATACTAAACCAGCTATACGATAAATGAACTAAAATAAAATCTGGGACAACATACATATAAAAAAATTGACCCATACCCGTTCACGAATCTGTGCACTCGCGCATGTTGCAAATCATATATAGGGGCAGAGTAAGATACACACATTCTGAATGAATTTAAGATCTATGCATGCTGATTTGACCTTTTCAAACATGAGGCATACTTAGAACTCTTAAACCGAACATGATATGTCTCACTGAACCTACGCATCAAACATCCAAATAAATGCTATGTGCAAGTGTAGCAGAATCCTTCTTACTATAGAAAGGAGAGCAAACATGCAGAATAATTTACTATGAATGACAGATGACGCTGGATCAGTATAAGACAACCATATGGCTCCCGCCGGTTGCCGTACTCATCGATATGTAAGTTGTGAAAGATTACAAAACATGATCACCTCATACATCACATATATCACATCATATCTTGGCCATACCACATCACATGCCCTGCAAAAACAAGTTAGACGTCCTCTATTTTCACTAGTAGAAAACAGGGCTTTCGTCCCAGTCGGATCGGAGCATTAATCCCAGTTGCAATACGAACCGGGACTAATGTGAGCATTAGTCCCGGTTCGAGCGGCGCAGGCATCAGTCCCGGTTCGAACGGGACCTTTAGTCCCGGTTGGAGACACCAACCGGGACTAAAGGGTTTGCGACCGGCTTCGAATGGTGCCAACCCCTTTAGTCCCGGTTGGTATCTCCAACCGGGACTAAAGGTCTATCTTTAGTCCCGGTTGGAGGTACCAACCGGGACTGGAAAAAAAATTCTATTTTTTTTCAAATTTCAATTTTTTTCTCCCAGCCTTTTAGTCCCGGTTGGTGTCTTTAACCGGGACTAATGGTCAATCTTTAGTCCCGGTTGGAGACACCAACCGGGACTAACGCCTTTTACCACATTAAACTTGGAAAAATCATAACTAAGTCATCCTAATTCAGAAAAATACAAATAATATATCAAAATTTGCAGAACAAAAAGATTTATCCGAAGAAACAAAAAGTTTTCCGTCTCGACAATTTTTTAAAATCACAAAATTCCAAAGGGAAAATAGAGTTTTTGGACGTTTTAGACGATTTTAGGGTTTAGGGCTAGGGTTTAGATTTCAGAGTTTAGGGTTAGGTTTTATGGTTTGAACCTTTAGTGTTTACTATTTACAATAGAGTTTTGGACGTTTTAAGTCCCGGGTTTAGGGTTTAGGACAATTTTTTAAAATCACAAAATTCCAAAAGGGAAAATAGAGTTTTTGGACGTTTTAGGGTCTAGGGCTAGGGTTTAGATTTCCAAGTTTAGGTTTAGGTTTTAGGGTTTGAACCTTTAGTGTTTACTATTTACAATAGAGTTTTGGACGTTTTAAGTCCCGGGTTTAGGGTTTAGGACAATTTTTTTAAATCACAAAATTCCAAATGGAAAATAGAGTTTTTGGACGTTTTAGGGTTTGGGGCTAGGGTTTAGATTTCCAAGTTTAGGGTTAGGTTTTCGGGTTTGAAAATTTAGTGTTTACTGTTTACAATAGAGTTTTGGACGTTTTAAGTCCCGGGTTTAGGGTTTTCAGAGTTCATTTGTAGTGCTTTTCAATTTCTGGCTAATTTAGCTCAAAGAATCATTAAATGCATGAAAAAATAGCAAATGAAGTAAAAAAATGGTTGAAATTTAAGGATGTGGCTTTGAATGGTTCATGTTGAACACACAAAAATTCTGGAGTTGAAATAAGATTAAAAAAATGAAATGTCTTTGTAACAGCTGAGTTTTCGTCCGAAACCCTTTTATTTCGAAAGAGATGGTCCAGTTTGTACACGAAGTGCATCCAGTTTTTGCCATTACCCTCTCAACTTTTTAGCACAAGCTATTTGGGTGAAATGATGATACGATGCCAAGTTTCAGGGTTTTCAGAGTTCATTTGTAGTGCTTTTCAATTTCAGGCTAATTTAGCTCAAAAAATCATTAAATGCATGAAAAAATAGCAAATGAAGTCAAAAAGGGTTGAAATTTAAGGATGTGACTTTGAGTGGTTCATATTGAACACACAAAAATTCTTCAGTTCATATAAGTTTAAAAAAAAGAAATGTAGTCAAACTCTGGTCAAACAGTGGTCAAACTACTTATTCAATAAATATTAGTATTACTAAATAATTATTATTTTTTAGAATAATAGTTTCAAACTCAAACGGTGAAGCGTGTGACATCATGGTCACACTTTTCTAAATAATTACTTATTTTATTTTCATTGAAATTCAATATTATTATTACTTATTTTATTTTGAACTTTTTGTATTATTTTGGATTTTTGGATTTTTTTTGTTTTTTGAGAATTTTTTTTTGTAATTTTTTCCTTTTTTTGAAGTATTTTTGAGTTTTTAAATTAATCATTGTTGTTTATTTTAATAATTGTTTGAATTCAAAAAATTAAATCATGTCACATAAAGACCTAAGGGTTAACAGGATTGATAGCTTACTATTGTCAGGAAAACAACAAGTGCAGACTTGGAAACTAGGGGAGATAGAACCTGAAAGTTAAGCTTGCTCGGGCTGGAGTAGTGAGAGGATGGGTGACCGGCCGGGAAGTTAGACGATTTGGAATGAGTGCTGATTAGAGATTAAATTCTGAAGCAGTGAGGAGGGGTGATTAGAGAGATTTGAAAATCAGAAGAAAATTATAAACAAATCAAAAAAATTTAAAAAAATTCGAAAAAAAATTTAAAAAAAATTTTGAAAAAAAATTCCATTTAGTCCTGGTTGGTAAAATTTGAAAAAAAAATTCCTTTAGTCCCAGTTGGTAACAGGTTCTCCAGCCCACGCAGAGAGAGCGGCCACGTGGAGGGCCTTTAGTCCCGGTTCGTAATACAACCGGGACTAAGGGGGGGGGCCTTTAGTCCCGACCCTTTTGTCCCGGTTCCAGAACCGGGACTAAAGGCCCGTTTTCTACTAGTGTTTGTTCTCGCAAATTTTTATGTGGCTTCTAAGGGCAACGTATAAGAACCGTTCTTACCTACGTAAAGCCACAATGGTGATATACAAGTTGCTTTTTAACCTTTTCAGGACCGACGTTAACAAATCAGAATTTAACTATAGTGGGAGAGACAGACACCCGCCAGCCGATTTTTGAAATACAAGTTACATGTCAATCACGGAACCGGTCTCTTGTGCGTGGACAAGTAAAGTTGGTTCGGGTTGCTTCATCCCACTATGCCGCCAAATCCGAAATAATAAAGGAGGGTAGCAACATGAACATCAATGCCCACAATAAAATTTTGTTCTACTCGTGCAAAATATCTACGCATAGACTGGGCTCTGATGCCACTGTAGGGAATCGTTGCATGGAAAACAAAAAAAATTCCTACGAGAGAATGAACTCACCCAAGATCTAATCTACTAGATGCTAGCAATGAGTGGGAGTAAGTCTACATACCCTTGTAGGCCGAGAGCGAAAACGTTCTAACGAACGTGGTTGATGTAGTCATACTTTCTTCGCGTACAATCCGATCAAGCACCGCACGAACGGCAACTCCGAGATATGCACACGTACGGCTCGGTGACATCTCCTTCTTCTTGATCTAGCAAGCAAGAGGGAGAGGTAGATGGGATCTAGTTTGGCAGCACGACGGCGTGGTGGTGGAGGTGGTGGAAGTTCTGCAGGGCTTCGCCAAGCGTCCGCGGAGGAGGAGGTGGAGAGAGGGAGGGAAGGCAGCAGCTAGGGCTTGGGATGGCTCCGCCAAGCCCCTCCCCTCTCTTTATATAGGGGCTGAGGGGGTGCGGCCAACTAGACCCCCTCCAAGCCTTGGGGGCGGCGGCCAAGGGGGGGACTTGGCCTCCAAGTCTGCCACCCCTTCCTTATTTTTGGGTAGGGTTTCCCCTAGCTGCATGGGCCTTTGGGGTTAGCTGCGCCTGGCCCATGTAGGGCTGGTGCGCCGGCCCTTGGGTCCATGTGGACCCTCCGAGGCAGGTGGGCCCCACTGTGGGACCCACAGAACATTTCTACGAAACTCCGATACGATACCGGAAAATTCTCAAACTTTTCCGGAACCCTGAAAATCCCTTTCCCTATATGAAACTTTATCTACGGGCTATTCTGAAGCTCCTCATGATGTCCCGGATCCCATCTAACACTCCGAACTATCTTCGATCTCACCATTATGAATATCCCATTACTACCCTAGCATTACCGAATGTTAAGTGTGTGACCCTACGGGTTCGAGAACATGCGGACATGATCGAGACAACTCTCCGATCAATAATCAGTAGTGGGACCTGGATGCCCATAATTACTCCCACATATTCAACGAAGATCTTTATCGGTTTGAACCACGATGTCAAGGATTCAGATAATCTCGTATACAATTCCCTTGGTCTCGCGATATTTTACTTGCCCGAGATTCGATCGTCGGTATCACCATAGCTAGTTCAATCTCATTACCGACAAGTTCTCTTTACTCGTTCCGTAATACAATATCCCCATGACTAAACACATTACTCATATGCTTGCAAGCTACTTAGGATGTTGTATTACCGAGAGGGCTCAGAGATATCTCTCTGTCACATGAAGTGACAAATCCCAGTCTTGATCCATGCAACCGAACTAGTACCTTCCGAGATACCTAAAGAGCACATTATGATCACCCAGTTATGAAGTGACGTTTGATACCCACAAAGCATTCTTCCGGTATTAGGGAGTGGCACGATCTCATGGTCTAAGGAACAGACACTTGACATTAAGAATGTTGTAGCAAATTAAACTAAGTGACATGATCAGATGCTAAGCTTATGATTGGGTCTGTCCATCGCATTATTCTCCTAATGATGCAATCTCCTTATTAAATGATAACTCATGTCTATGGTTAGGAAACCTTAACCATCTTTAATCACCGAACTAGTCTAGTAGAGGCTCACTAGGGACACAGTGTTTGTTTATGTATCCACACATGTATTTGAGTTTCCGATTAATACAATTATAGCATGGAGAATAAACACTTATCAAGAGCAACGAAATATGATTATAACAACTTTATTATTGCCTCTAGGGCATATTTCCAACAGTCCACAATGGCAATGGTGGCGCCGGTGCTCCCGTTGTCCCACCGGGCCGCCCAAAAGTTCGTCGGCGGCCTGTAGGAGGCGTAACTGGCGTTGTTCTCGTCCACGATCGCCTGCAGCTGCGCCTCCGCGGCGGTCACTTCCTGGCGAGCGACGGCTTGAGCGCGGGCGGTCTCGTAGATTGCATGCTGCTCTGCCACGAAGTTGGGGTTCGTCACTGCCATGGCCGCCACGGCCTCCTCGCTCACGTGCTCGCCGTCGATTTGGCCCTCCGTCAGCCAGTGCTGCTCTAGGAGGAACAGGTTGTACGGAGGAACAGGTTGTACCGCTGTTCCTCCTGCGCCTGCTGGAACACCGACATAGGTGCTGGCGCAGGCTGCTCCTCCGCTATGGCGGCGTTGTAGTGCGCCTGCGTGTAACATCCCCCATGTAGTAGCTACAGTGATCACCCTTTTGATGATGCCAAGTCACCATGATTAACAAGTCTTGATCACGTTTGAATCATATCTTATTTTAAATTCCATTTGAGAAGTCAAATTCAAGTTTCAAGTGAATTTTTAAAAGCTACAAACTTGCTTCAAAAATAGTTCACCATTTTGGAAATAATCCATAGGTAATTGTGGTGGAGTAAAACAATGTCAATTGTTTGCTTAATTAAAAGTTGTCACCCAAAACAGCAGCAAAAAGAGCCTATTTAATCCCATTTCATTTAATCAAAAATCAAATGAAATCATTTGGCCTCCAAACCTTTTTTTGGCAGTGGTAAATATTGCCTATTATTTAATTGGACAAGACTCATATTTTAAAAAAGTGAATTAGTGCTACAAGAATTACAAAACATAAACAAAAACAAAAAACAAAAAAAAGAAAAAGAAAAAGAGAAGCGGCTTACTGCGCTGCTGGGCTGTGAGTGCATAGCGCATAGCCCAGCCCAGCCAGCGCCTTCTCCCACCTCTGTCCCGCTATCGCCCGCAGCACGCGCGCCCGCGCCCAAGCCTGGCCCCTCCTCTCTCCCTGCTCGACACCGCGCCCTGCCGCTCGCCGTGGAGGATAAGGGCAGAGCCCCCGCACCCCTGGCTCCTCCCTCGCCTCACCCTCTCCCTCTCTCCCTTTCTGCCACCTCGCCCGACGCCGCCCGGCCTCACCGCCGTAACCACGCGGCCACCGTGCCTCCCCCGCCGCTCCGACGTATCTAGGAGGACCGCTGTCCTCGTCTATGTCGTCTACGCTACGCGCTCGACGCCGGGGAGCATCAACGCCGCCGCCAACTTCCTCTTCTTCCTCAGATCGCCGCCGCCGTTCGCCGTCGATTCCGGCCACTCCGAGCCCTCCCCGAGCACGCTAAGCTCAACTACAGGCTCCCGGTGAGCCGCTGCTTCTTTTCCCTCCTCGCTTGCCGCCGTTTGCTGCCCGTAGACGCCGTACCCATTGTGGCCGAGCCCGCCACCGCGCGAGCTCGTCGCCGGTGACCATCCGGTGACCAAATGGTCCCACGTCCGTGCCCGTTGAACTCGCACACGCGCGTAGATGCCTCCTAGCCCGTCCGTTTGACTTAAACGCGCCCGCGTCGTCGATTTCGCCGAGCACCCGATCCGGCCGCCGCCCGACGTCGTCGCCGGTGCCAACTCTGGCCGCTTCAGCCTCAGCAACCACCACTATTGGACGCGCGGCGAAGTGGCCATTTGAACGAGCCCAACCACGGCCCCGGATTAGTGATTTTCATCTGCGAAAAGCAAACAAATCGGTTCTGGCAGCAATGGAACATTTCCGGGTTTTTTCTCTGAAAAATCCCAGAAGTTCCCAGAACAATTCTGGCACCCTCCAAGAATTTCCAAGCGTGTGCCGCAACCAATTTGACTTAATGGTATACCCTGAAACAACTTTTCGGTTTTACCGAAACTTTTTCGGTGTTCTCTCCGGAACTTTTCCGTTATCTCTGAAACTTTTCCAGTGACTTTCTCTCGGACTCCTTGTCTAGTATTCAGCAGATAGATGACCCTTAAGCGTTTGACCCTATAGGTTCAGTGAAGTATAGACATGACCCTATAGGCGGTGCACCAACTATGCAAGTGTTCTAAAAAGGTTAGCAACTTCATCCTTTCATCTCTCACTGCTACTTTAGCTCATTTCAAATGCTCTAGAAGTAGTGTAGTTTGTGGGTTTTGGTGAAGGAGTGTATTTGTGAGTTTATTTGATTTAGATGCACAATTTGAGCTCAAATTAACTTCTTAGTTTGCACATGTGTAGGTGCCGTCCCGTCCCCGTCCCCGTCCTCACCGCCGTCGATCGCCCACGCCGATCTCGTCGCCGGCACCACCGTGGTGAGCCTCTTGTTCTTATCTTTTTTTTGAAAGAAAAAAATCTTACTTGTATAATTTATATAGCTACTTGTATAATTTTCTTACTTGTATTATTGTTTGTTAATATACAGTGCCAGGGTTTTGGTATCCGCCCCCGTCGGCTCTCGTCCGGTCTATGATTCGAACGTGGTATATTATCTTTTATAACTATTTATTTCATTTAGTGTTTATGACAATTATGCCAACCAAATTGACATAGATGTCTTTATCTAGGAGGTATGTGAACCGGAAATTCCAACCGACCCTCTTGTCGAGAGGTTAAATTTAGTTGAAAAAGAAAACAATTATTTGAAAGAAAAATTGAAAAGAGTTGAAGAAGAGAAGATGAAATTGGAGTTGCATGTTGCCGATGTCGTCGATCTACACAAGATCCAGATGGATGCAATGCACTTGAAGATTAGAAAGATTAGAAAATATGCCATTGATAATGAGGCTTGGTATCATTATGCTGTTGGATCAATTGTTACCTTAGTTGCGATTTTGATCGCATTTGTTGTTGCATTTAAATGTTTTACATAGTTGTATGTTAGTTTCAATGTATGTTTTAATTAGATGCTCTAAAGAGCTGTATGTTGTTCTATGAGAACTATGTATGAACTTTATGTATTTATTTTTTCAGTAGTAACATTTTATCACTACTGTACTTTGGTTTTAATGTGATGATGAACTTGTATTAATTTGGTCATTTCTCTATTCATGATGTTCTGTAATAGTTTTTGATATACTTAATTATATAATGCACGCAGATGAACCGGCAATGGATGTACAGTGACCGGCGCACCTCTGACTACATTACGGGCCTGCATAATTTTCTCGATGTGGCTGAGGCAAACAAGCAGAATGGTTTTATGTATTGTCCATGTACTGTCTGTGAGAATATGAAGGATTACTCTGACTCGAAAACCCTTCACTTCCACCTACTTGAGAAGGGTTTCATGCCACACTATAATGTTTGGACCATGCAAGGAGAAAGAGGGGTTATGATGGAAGACAACGAAGAAGAAGAGGATGATGACAACTATCCTATGTTCCCTGAATACGGTGATACTGCAACGGGGGAAGTTGAAGATCAAGAGGCACCAGATGTGCCTGATGATGATCTTCGCCGGGTCATTGTTGATGCACAGAGAGGATGCGAAAGTGAAAGGGATAAGTAGAAGTTCGATCGCATGTTAGAGGATCACAATAAAGGGTTGTACCCAAATTGCGAAGATGGCAACACAAAGCTCAGTACCACACTGGAATTGCTGCAGTGGAAGGCAGAGAATGGTGTATCTGACAAGGGATTTGGGAAGTTACTGAAAATAATGGAGAAGAAGCTTCCAAAGGATAACGAATTGCCTGACAGTACGTACGAAGCAAAGAAGGTTCTCTGCCCTCTAGGATTAGAGGTGCAGAAGATACATGCATGCCCTAAGGACTGCATCCTCTACCGCGGTGAGGAGTATGAGAATTTGAATGCATGCCCGGTATGCGGTGCATTGCGGTATAAAATCAGACGAGATGACCCTGGTGATGCTGAGGGCGAGCGCCCTAGGAAGAGGGTTCCTGCCAAGGTGATGTGGTATGCTCCTATAATACCACGGTTGAAACGTCTGTTCAGAAACAAGGAGCATGCCAAGTTGTTATGATGGCACAAAGAAGACCGTAAGAAAGATGGGAAGTTGAGAGTACCCACTGATGGGTCGCAGTGGAGAAAAAATGAGAGAAATTGGCCGGACTTTGCAAGTGACACAAGGAACTTATGGTTTGGTTTAAGTGCAGATGGCATCCTTTTGGGGAGCAGAGCAGCAATCATAGCACCTGGCCCGTGACTCTATGTATCTATAACCTTCCTCCTTGGTTGTGCATGAAGCGGAAGTTCATTATGATGCCAGTGCTCATCCAAGGCCCTAAGCAACCCGGCAATAACATTGATGTGTACCTAAGGCCATTAGTTGAAGAACTTTTACAGCTGTGGGATAAAAAAGGTGTACGTGTGTGGGATGAGCACAAACAGCAGGAATTTGACCTATGAGCGTTGCTGTTTGTAACCATCAATGATTGGCCTGCTCTTAGTAACCTTTTAGGACAGACAAACAAGGGATACAACACATGCACGCACTATTTACATGAGACTGAAAGTATATATTTGGACAAATGCAAGAAGAATGTGTACCTGGGACATCGTCGATTTCTTCTGACCAAGCCTGCCTTAAGAAAGAAAGGCAAGCATTTCAAAGGTGAGGCAGATCACCGAAAGAAGCCTGTCCTCCGTACTGGTGATGATATACTTGATATAGTCAAGGATTTACAAGTAATCTTTGGAAAGGGTCCTGGCAGACAATCTGTACCGAATGACGCTGACGGACACGCACCCATGTGGAAGAAGAAATCTATATTTTGGGACCTACCCTATTGGAAAGAACTAGAAGTCCGCTCGACAATCGACATGATGCATGTGAGGAAGAATTTTGCATGAACCTGCTAGGCTTCTTGGGCATGTATGGGAAGACAAATGATACACCTGAGGCACGGGAGGACCAGCAACGTATGAACAAAAAAGACGGCATGCATCCAAAGCAGTATCAAGGTCCTGCCAGCTACGCTCTTCCCAAAGCAGAGAAGGAAATCTTTTTTGAATGCCTGCTCAGTATCAAGATCCTGTCTGGCTTCTCGTCAAATATAAAAGGAATAATAAATATGGCAGAGAAAAAATTCCAGAACCTAAAGTCTCATGACTGCCACGTGATTATGATGCAACTGCTTCCGGTTGCATTGAGGGGGCTTCTACCAGAAAATGTTCGATTAGCCATTGTGAAGCTATGTGCATTCCTCAATGCAATTTCTTAGAAAGTAATCGATCCAGAAATCCTACCAAGATTACAGAATGATTTGGTCCAATGTCTTGTCAGTTTTGAGTTGGTGTTCCCACCATCCTTCTTCAATATTATGATGCGCGTCCTAGTTCACCTAGTCAACGAGATTGCAATTCTGGGTCCTGTATTTCTACACAATATGTTCCCCTTTGAGAGGTTCATGGGAGTCTTAAAGAAATATGTTCGTAGCCGTGCTAGGCCAGAAGGAAGCATCTCCACGGGCCATCAAATAGAGGAGGTCATTGAGTTTTGTGTTGACTTTATTCCTGACCTTAAGCCGATTGGTGTTCCTGAATCACCGCATGAGGGGAGACTGGGTGTGTTGGGGATATTATTACTGGGTGCAAACCGGCCAGGAGAGGCCGGGTTATCCCCATAATAAGTTATTTATATTTGAAGCCCATGAAGACAAGGAGTATGGCGCTTTATGAAGGCCCAGGGCCCAAAGGCGGATTAAGGGCTTGTAGGTGTAAACTGCCATATTATATGTAACTTGTAAGATAAGAAAAGAGTAGAGACCGAGCCGGACACGTTTATGAGCTGGCCTCGGGATTCTGTAAACCGCCGGGCGTCAACCTGTGTATATAAAGGGACGACCCGGTGGCGGTTTGAGGGGAGAACAACTCGAGAGCCAGGGATAGCGGATTCGTTCCCTGGTCATCAAAACCCTAGTAATTCCACAACAACTGGATTAGGCCTTTACCTTCACTGCAAGGGGCCGAACCAGTATAAACTCTCTGCGTCCCTTGCCTGCTTTAACCCCTTTAAGCTAACCCGTCGCGATGGCTCCACGACTAAGTCCTTCCTCTAGGACATTTGCCGTGACAAGTCCACGACAGTTGGCGCCCACCCTAGGGCTATCACACGATGGTTTCGTGTTCTTAGAGGGCAGCTTCGAAGGACTCAAGGGATACGCTGTTGGCTGGATGACCAAAAGTCATCGCGGCAAGCTCTACATCGACGACGCAGGCTGGGGCCCTGAAGCCGGTTCAATTGAGTACGGGTACCGGGTCCCCTTCGGCGGCATTCACGTGTTCATTGGCAAGATTGGCGAACCGGGCCCTGAGCCAGACATCTGCACCGACATCGTCGAAATGGCTCAGCGTGCGAGATCTGCCCGGGTTAAGCCTGTCATGAAGCGTGCCTTCGTGGGAGTCATCCACGGAGTGGAATCTGAAGATAGATCGGAATATGACGGCGAAACCGTTGTTCATTCCGGTGATGAGTCATCTACTGGAGAGACCGAGTCATTGTACCAGCTGCAGGATGGCCGGTTTGGTGGTTGTTCCGATGGCGACAGTATTCCGGACTCTCTTGACCCGCCAAGCCGGGTTGCGATCTTCATGGCCGGTACACAGTCAGCACCACAATCATCGACCGCTGCGGCAATGATCTCCGGTTCAGCAGCGGCGGCGGCAGCTGGGGCAGGAGGCCCTGCGCCACCGCCGGCTCAGGCTCTTTCCGATTTATTCGACACCTTGGCAGCACTGTTAGTGGCCGAGGTCGGCCCGGCGGATCAGGAGCGGCACAACGCAGAAGTGGCGAAGGTGAAGGACCAGATAGCCCAAGCCAAGGTAAATTTGGCAGCTGAAAACACCAGGATGGCTACAGAACGGGCCGAGTTAGATGCACAGGCCTATAGGCTCATGTTGGATCAAAACGCATCAAATGAGGTAATGAGGAGAAGGTACCGATCTCACCTGCCTCCGGTTTACGAAGCCAGGAATCTCTTCAATACGCCAGGGGCCGGAGCCAGCAACCAGCCAGTGGTAAACCGGGTAGAAGCGCCTGGGACAGGGACGCTGGTTCAGCCACGCGCAATGGATCCGCCTCTTCAGAATAACCCATCCCAGCATGTGCCCACGCCTCCGGGTCGTTACTCCAACCCCTTGGACAATATAGTCGTGGTCGCTTCAAGATTTGCAGCCCTTCCAGTCGATGGTGAGTCCCCTATAGCGGTGGAAACGCGACGGGCTAGGGAGCTCCTTCAGACAGCTCTGACTCAGCAACAGGCTTATTCGTACAGTCGCGAGAGGATTCATTCCACCCCCCCCCCCCCCGCCCAAGCCGGAGTTACAGCAGGCATGTTGATGAACCGGCTGTGTCTAGCAGTGCCCGCAACCGTAATCCGCCGCGAGGCCATAACCCGGCGGGTGGCGGTGCTGATGCTCAGGATGTGATGGACCGTGCTGGGGCACGTCGAGAGGCTGAGTTAGCAGCACAGAACGCGGCCCATCAGCTTACTCCGGTTCGTCCTTCAACTTCAGTGGAACCAGGGGTTACCTCCAGTTCTTTGGGGGTGCTGTGTCTCGTCCCAGCATTACGCAATGTACGGCTGCCCAAGGACTTCAAGGGCCCACGTAAAGTGCCGAATTACACTGCGGATTTATCCCCCGAGTCATGGGTGGAGAGTTATGAGATGGCGATGGAGATGCTGGACGTAGATGATGCGGCATGTGCTAAGTACTTCACCATGATGTTGGAAGGGACAGCTCGCACTTGGTTGAAAAACCTACCAGCTAACTCCATTGGGTCATGGGCCGAGCTAAGAGCCCGGTTTATTCAGAATTTCAAAGACACGTGCAAACAGCCCATGTCAATTATGGATTTAGCTGCCTGTGTCCAGGAGGAAGGAGAATCAACAACCCATTGGGTGCACCGGGTTTTAGAGATTTTGCATTCATCGGACCGCATCAACGCTGATACGGCCGTTTTGACGTTGGAAGGCAATTGCCGGTTTATGCCTCTTAAGTTGAAACTGGGATGGCTCAAACGCCATTGCAATGACATGGGGACACTTATGGCAGCTCTGGTGAAATATGTCGACTCTGATAGTACCAAGGACCCTGAATCTGATGATGACAAGACAGGAAAGGGAAAGAAGGGAGGCAACACCAAAGGGCAGCAGCATAACTCGGCGGGGCATGGAAACAGCGGTAAGCATAAAGCGGATAACAGTTCAGATTTTGTAGCTAATACCAACGCGCAGGGTAATGGTCAGCATCGGAAGGGTAAACCACCCCCGCGTGGAGGAGAACCAAATCCCAATCCGGAGCGCCTGAATTACCTGTTGAACCAGCCCTGTCCAAAGCACGGATCGCGGGACAAGCCGGCCACGCACCTCTGGAAGGATTGTTATATTATGCGAGAGTTCAAAAATTCAAAAAAATTCCGGAATGATAATGGACCCGCTGGTGGTTCAGGCCCCGGGTCTCATGGGCCGAGTTATGGTGGAGGCAGTTCCGGTTCAGGATTCCATGGTAATCAAAGCGGACATGGCAATCAAGGCAACCAAGGTGGTTATAATCATCAGGGGAACCAATAGCAGCAGCAGCAGTCGGGTTACCAGAGCAACCCGAAGCAGTTAAACAGTGGACAGTACCATGTCTTCACCACCAGCCTGTGTAAGCACGATCAGGAGCTTCATAAAAGGGCAGTGAACTCCGTTGAACCGGCGGTGCCCCGTTACTTACGCTGGTCTGAACAGCCCATTGTGTGGAGTCGAGAGGATCATCCACCTCGGGTTGATAATCCGGGTCATCTTGTGTTGGTGGTGGCACCTCAGGTGGGAGGTTACAAGTTCACTAAAGTACTCATGGATGGGGGGAGTAGTATCAATATCCTTTATTATGAAACCTTCCGTCGCATGGGGTTAACAGATAAAAATCTTAAACCGTCCAGCACGGTCTTCCATGGTGTGGTGCCTGGTAAATCGGCGTATCCGGTCGGTAAGATAGCTCTGGAGGTTGTTTTTGGTGATGAGCATGATTCAAGATCAGAAACATTGACCTTTGAAGTGGTGAAAATCAAGAGCCCGTATCATGCCCTGTTTGGGCGGCCGGCTTATGCTAAATTCATGGCGAGCCCCTGTTATGTCTATCTGCAGCTCAAGATGCCGGGTCATAAGGGAACCATCACGGTACATGGAAGCCGTAAGATTGCTTTGGAATGTGAAGAAGGTGATGCGGCTTATGCTGAGTCGGTTTGTGCAGCAGAGGAGTTAAAGTTTTACAAAGACAATGTTGATCCGGCAGATATGACTCCCTTGAGGAAGCCAACTACAGAGCATGATCCGGCCTTGATGTTTAAATCGGCTGATGAGACTAAGCTGGTTGATTTCGTTCCTGGCGATTCATCCCAGCAGTTCAGCATCTGCGCTACCTTGGATCCGAAATAGGAAAGCGCGCTCATCGAGTTCATCCGTGAGAACCGGGACAT
This sequence comes from Thinopyrum elongatum, assembly GCA_011799875.1. Lineage (NCBI taxonomy): Eukaryota > Viridiplantae > Streptophyta > Magnoliopsida > Poales > Poaceae > Thinopyrum > Thinopyrum elongatum. Next base: position 12,945,287 of record CM022299.1, read on the forward strand.
CTTTGCGTGGAAGCCTTCTGACATGCCAGGTGTACCGAGGGAACTCGCTGAGCACACTCTTAACGTTGATCCCAAGTTTAAACCGGTCAAGCAGTTTCTCCGCCGGTTCAATGAAGAAAGACGCAAGGCTATTGGTGAGGAAGTGGCCAGGCTCTTGGCAGCTGGCTTTATTGTTGAGGTATTTCATCCTGAGTGGTTGGCTAATCCGGTGCTAGTACTTAAGAAGAATGGCACTTGGCATATGTGTGTGGACTACACAGATTTGAACAAGGCTTGTCCAGCGGATCCTTTTGCCCTCCATATAGAGAGAACTCGATGCTAGCTAGTAAGCAAATGAAGGAACCATTAATTACACAAGATTGAACATATATATACAGAGAGAAGTGACCTCTCTTTCTCCGTGCTTGGTCGAACAACAAGTTTTCATATATCTATCCGACGCTACTACATATATACAATATAACAGCATCTCTTACGATCCCTGACATCATATACCGAAAATCAGCTTCAATTTCCATATGGCATTCTCCCTTTTCAGGTATGACGTGGTCAAGAAAGAATCCCGCCAATTCCTCTTGAATTGCTCGTATGCGATCATGTGGTAGGAGTTCATCCCGCATCTGCCACATCTAATTTAAAGAAGGGGGTCAATACATATATATGAATGAAACTCAACAAAATTGATGGTAATAAAATAATATTGTTTACGTACTTCATATTGTTTGTCAGAGTAGCCCCGCTTAGAGGTCGAGTTGCGCATGAACTCACAAACGTAGTATCCACATAAATGATTCCCGCCTTCTGTGGCGACCCGCCTGAGTACCACTGTAGCCAGACGGTCGCCACGCATACCAGCCCAGGAAATCACTCTGGCATGCGCGTTTACAACAAGTATCATGAACACCGACATTTCTATTAATGGACATATAAGACTGACATGATATGTTACAAAGGGGTGGCAGCGGAAAAGCTCTATCTAAGGCAACATGGTCTTGGTGCAGCTCCAATCGACAGGGATCTGACTGGGTTACCCTCCTAGCCCACGAACGCTCCGGCTCCTCGACGACGGATCCTTACGTGAACCTGGCCACATTGAAGGCCGTTGAGTACTTTTGAATGTACTCGCAAGCAAACCAAACTAACATATACACCAAGCAATGCAATCCATGGCATTCAAGCATGTATTTGATATTAGAGCAATATTAATTATCATAGCATAATATACCTATCTAGCAATATTAATCATCATGTTGTAACAGGATTTTCCAGCATAATTACACATCTAGCAGTATTGATCAAATCATTGATGCTACGGCAGGTTGCGAGCATTTGAGTTTTTTGGATGCTTATTCTGGCTACCATCAGATCAAAATGGCAGTTAAGGACCAGGAGAAGACAGCTTTCATAACTCCCTTTGGAGCCTTCTGCTATGTGTCTATGCCCTTTGGGCTAAAGAGTGCCCAGGCGACTTATCAGCGCTGTGTGCAGAACTGTCTTCATGATCAGATCGGCCGCAATGTTCATGCTTATGTGGATGATATTGTGGTGAAATCCAGAGAAAAGGAGACATTGATAGATGACTTGAAAGAGACCTTTGATAACCTCTGGGTTTATAAGATGATGCTTAATCCGGCTAAATGTGTCTTTGGTGTACCGGCAGGCAAGCTCTTGGGCTTTCTGGTGTCTAACAGGGGCATTGAAGCTAATCCAGAGAAAATCAAGGCCATAACTTCTTTGGCTAAACCGAAGTGCATCAATGATGTTCAACGCTTAGCAGGCCGGATTGCAGCCTTGAGCCGGTTTATCAGTCGCCTCGGGGAGAAGGCTATCCCTTTATATCAGATGCTGAAGAAGACGGATAATTTCGTCTGGAGCGACGCCGCCAATAAAGCGTTTGAGGATTTAAAGCGGCAGCTAGCCGAGCCGCCTGTCCTTGCTGCTCCTGTTGATAAAGAACCTTTGCTGTTATATGTGGCTGCTAATGCACGGGCAGTTAGCGTGGCTATTGTGGTGGAGCGCAAGGAGACCGGAAAGGAGTATCCGGTTCAACGGCCGGTTTATTACATCAGTGAGGTACTCATTGAGTCTAAGCAAAGGTACCCGCATTGGCAGAAGCTGGTGTATGGAGTTTTTATGGCGAGCCGGAAGCTTAAGCAATATTTCCAGGGTCATCCCATCACTGTGGTCAGCTCTGCTCCTTTGGGGGAAATAATCCGAAATAGGGAAGCGACTGGCCGGATTGCCAAGTGGGCCATTGAGCTTGGACCTCACGGGTTAAATTATGTGCCTCGGACGGCAATCAAATCACAAGCATTGGTGGATTTTATCAATGATTGGACAGAATTACAGGCGCCAGAAGAGAAGCCGGATCATACTTATTGGACTATTCATTTTGATGGGTCCAGGCAATTGGAGGGCTCGGGGGCTGGAGTCGTATTAACTTCCCCACGAGGTGATAAGTTTTGTTATGTTCTCTGTTTAATGTTCCCTTGCACTAACAATGCAGCTGAATATGAGGCCTTACTCCACGGTCTTCGGATGGCTAAGGAGATGAATTTGAGCCGGGTTAAGTGTTTCGGTGACTCGGACCTGGTGGCTCAACAAGTGTCTGGTACTTGGGATTCTAAGGATCCGCTCATGGCTGCATACCGTCGAGAGGTGGATATTGTTGCAGGTCACTTCAAAGGCTATCAGGTTGATCATGTGGACCGGCGGAAGAATGAAGCGGCGGACGCTTTAAGCCGTTTGGGTTCCCAGCATAAGGCGGTTCCACCCAACGTCTTTTTGGATGTGCTGCATAATCCGTCGGTTAAACTTCCCACATAAGAGGATCTGGCTGTTCCTGATCCGGAGGCTCAATTGGTGGCAGCACTTCATGTTATTCCGGATTGGACCGTCCCATATCTGGCGTACATGAACCGGGGCGAGTTACCAGAGGATGAGACTTTGGCCAGACAGATAATCCGGTGATCCAAGTCAATGATTATTATCAATGGCGAATTACATCACTGCAGTGTAACAGGGGCATTTCAACGTTGTGTATCTCCTGAAGAGGGCCGTGAGATCCTGTGTGAGATCCACGAAGGGGATTGTGGTCACCATGCCGGTTCAAAGTCCCTGGTGGCTAAAGCTTTTCATCACGGTTTTTATTGGCTAACGGCTCATGCTGATGCGGACGATTTGGTGAAAAAGTGCGATGGTTGTCAGAAGTTTTCACGCCAAGCTCATGTTCCGGCCCAGGAATTGAGGATGATTCCAATCGCTTGGCCGTTTGCAACTTGGGGGCTGGATATGGTTGGGCCTTTTAAGAGATCCAAGGACAAGAAGACCCACCTTTTGGTGGCGGTTGATAAGTTTACTAAGTGGTTGGAAGCAGAGCCAGTCAGTAAGTGTGATGCAGCTACGGTGGTTCAATTCATCAAGAAGGTGATTTTCCGGTTTGGCTTTCCGCACAGCATTATAACTGATAATGGTACTAATTTGTCCAAAGGTGCTATGAAAGAATTATGTCAGCGTGAGCACATCCGACTTGACGTATCTTCAGTGGCTCACCCCCAATCTAATGGTCAAGCAGAGAGAGCCAATCAGGAGATCTTGAGAGGCATCAAACCCCGGCTTATGGTTCCTTTGCAACGGACGCCGGGCTGTTGGGTGGAGGAGTTACCTTCTGTGTTATGGAGCATTAATACCACGCCCAACAGGTCTACGGGTTACACACCTTTCTTCATGGTCTATGGAGCAGAGGCGGTTCTCCCGAGTGACATCCGTCATGACTCGCCTCGTGTGGCGGCTTATGTTGAAGCTGATAATGAAAAGGCACGGCAGGAAGCACTTGACCTGTTAGATGAGGAGCGTGACATGGCAGCAACCCGTTCGGCGATTTATCAGCAAGATCTGCGTCATTATCACAGCTGCCGGGTTAGAACCAGAACTTTTCAAGAAGGTGATCTGGTGCTCCGACTCATCCAGGATCAGACTGATATGCACAAGTTATCCCCGCCTTGGGAAGGACCCTTTGTGGTCAGTAAGAACCTGCACAACGGGTCATACTACCTAATCGATGTTCGAGAGCACAAAGACTCACGTAAATCGGAGGAGGAGACCCACCGGCCGTGGAATATCGCTCATCTACGGCCTTACTATACCTGAGCCCTAGGCTCTGCTTATGTACATAGTTATGACAATGTATATATTATGATCAATACAATAAACCGGAGCCTCAGCTAAAGCGGGGTATCTGTTGTTTTTTCTTACATCACGTGTGGTTACATGGAGGTTCCTGCTTATACAGCGGCGTCCGGTTTACCCCTTCATTCGGCTTATCAAGCCATATATATAAATCACTTGGGGGCTTGGTCGTATTCGAACCTTAGCTACACCTCTTGATAGGCGCAAGGCCACCAGAAAAATCACTTGGGGGCTTGGTCGTATTCGAACCTTAGCTACACCTCTTGATAGGCGCAAGGCCACCAGAAAAATCACTTGGGAGCTTGGTTATATTCGAACCATAGCTACACCTCTTGATTGGCTCAGAGCCAAAAAGAAAAATTATTTAGGGGCCAAAGAGAGCATTCCAAAAGAGCAACTCAAACATAGGCACCCACTGAGCACAACTCAAAATATTGCTTGGGGATTCTTTGCTATCGCAATGAACAAAGAATCTACACTTGTAATAGGCTATCAAGCCACGGCTTGGAAGCCTGGTGTATACACCTAAAACCCCGGGTTAGCCTGCCTTTTTAAGTAAGTCACTCCGTCCAGGTAAACCTGGTATGACCCGTCGAACTTCGACAAGTCAATCTCATAAGACCCTGAACTTGTCAAAGTTAAAACGATGATTGGTTAAAGATTGAGGTCCATCTTAAAAGGCTTTGTAAAATGGTTTAACTCAGCGGCCTGGCAGCCCATGAAAAGCCTCGAATTTCGGGCCTGGCAGCCCGTGAAAAGCCTTGACTACAAGTTTTCATATGCTTTTATTTGCCAAATTTTTTCTCCTTTGATAAGATTTATGATGATTTTTTTAAACCGGCGTTAATCAACCCGGTCTGGTTTTGACTATAAGTCGCCCGTGTTATATGAATAAACCGGCACAACATGGAAGGAGTTATCAATACCCATGATTAGGGGTATCACCCTTACTACAAAAGTTGGTTAACCTACGATGTGATTCAATGTCACAGGACAAGTTCAACTTTTGGTATGCAGGAACAGCCTGAATAAATCGCTCTGGATTATGAACATCATATATCTTAAGCATGGTGAATTAACGGTATCAAGCAAAGTAAATATGCACGATGGCATAGCAGACGAAGTGTTTAAACTAGCCTATTACAAGGCGTTCCAGTGCCCAAAAGAGTAATTGTTTTTTGGCAAGTATTGCAGCACGTGGAAGGTTAAATCGGCCTCCGGATCATGACTCGTCACCAGGCTGCCCTGACGGTTGTGGATCGCCTTGCGCTGGTTCATCATCTTTCTCTCTACCCAACGGCTGGAAGTCAATGGTGGCCCAATTGATCCCAGTTAAGGCTTGGAACACAGCTTCATCGCTTATAAATGTGGACGGTTCAACGTCAGGGGCATAGGTGTGCTTACGGATTGGCGGGATAAGGTTTTGAGCCTCAGGGGTTGGTGCAGCAACCCGTTTGTTGTTGACATCATAACTCGCCTGGTAATATGAAAGATCAATTTCTTCAGCCAGTTGGCAAGCCAGTGGACGTACTTCGCGGTTTATTGCTCGGAGGTCCTCATTGCCAAATTCTGATCCGTCTTCTTTTAAGCTTGCATAGCCTTTAGCCACATCCACCGGATCAAGATCAGGCACCCATGCTTTTGTCCGGGTTAGTGCGGTCAGAGCACCAGCCCTGGCAGCAGATCTCTTTAGCTCTTCTACCCGGACAGGCAGCATTGACAACCTTTCTAAGGTCTCCTTGATTAAAGTTGGGGGCGGCTTGTTGTGAGAAGCAGTGCAGATGATCCGTTGCGCACCGGTATATAACTGCTTTATAAGAGTATAGGCGGCCTTCAGCTTCTTCTGTACGTCAGAGCCCAGATGACTAATGCGAGTTCCTGCGCCATTACAAACATCAGTAAACCGGCAAGGTATGGGATGATATGTGAAAAATTTAAAGCCAGGATATTTACCAAACACAGCAGCAGTCATGGCATGTATTTGCCACTTTACACCAGTTAGCTCATCTACCACCGGTTTAAGAGTTGCTTCTGCGTCCTCGGCTCTTTTTTGCAATGCGGATTTTTCTGTGTCCCAATCCGCCCGGTCCTTGTTAAAACTCTCCTTCAGCTTTTCCATAGCGGCTAAGGCACTGGTCAGGTCATCTTTGGCTTTGGAGGTTTCTGCCTACTGGGACTTGATGTTTTCTTGCAGATCAGCGGTTTGAGTTTCCTTTTTGCTCAGCTCAGCCTATAAGAGACAAACATATCATGCATTGGCAGTGCATATTTGAAGTACCAAGCACATAACAAGTTATGCACCTGATACTTGGGGGCTAATGCATATTTGCTCGTAATCAGAAATTTTTACAAGTCCCAAGTGCAATACAAGTATTACTCTTGGCACTTGGGGGCTAATGTATGCTTTCTCAAAGTGACGTTATGAGTATTCTTCTAAAAGTCCCGGTTCATCTTCATCAGTTAAACCGGCCCTTGGGGACTATACCGGCGAAAGTTGTAATATTGCAATTCTAAGGTACTGGTTCATCTTAGAAAGATAACCCGGCCCTTGGAGGCTAAGCATGCAAAGTTGAGATACTACAAAGTCCCAGTTTAGATGACTATCATAAACCGGCACTTGGGGGCTACTGGAGTTAATATTTGGAATTGAACACAAGAGAGAAGCAGTTATGTAGTTACCTCATATCGCTCCTTCATTAGATTCACTAAACCGGCTCCAAAGTCGCGGCTTGTGTACAGGCGGTTTAAATAACCAGAATGGATATCTTGGGCGTTGAGGTGAGCATAGGTTGACAAATCTGTGTTCCATTTGCCTTTGCCCATAGCAGAAACCTCGTCCTTGGCACTATGCTTCGATAAAGCAACAGGATTGCCAGGAGCGGTGTGGCCAACACTAGTAATCATAATATCATCTTCTTTATCATCAGCAGCCTTCACGGGAGTTGACGGTTTATCAGCAGCCTTAGCTGGGCTGGCCGGCTTATCATCCGTGCGAGCCGGGCTAGTCAGTTTATCAGTGTGGCCTGTAGTGTCAACTTCTGCTTGTTCAACTACGAAGTTATAATCTTGAGGCGGTGGATCATCATGTGTAACATCAGTATTTGTTCTTTCCAGATCTGGAGCCTTCTCCGGTTCAACATTCACATTGTCATCAGACGGTTTATTTAACCGGGCCTTCTTACTGGGTCTGGGCTTGGCACTGAGAAGAACAAACATACAGATCAGTACAGTATGCAAACATAACATATTAAGGATAAGATTAAAGCATAACTTACCCAGGGACCGTCTTGAGGGTTGGAAGTTGTGTGGCCGTTGACTCGCCAGAGGATGAATTAGGTGTTCCCTGATAATTCGAATCAGACGGATTAAGAGGCTGCCGAAAATAACCCGCCTTAGGGCAAGAAATATCAGGGGTATAAGAGACCTCTGATCGACGTTTTCGGACCGGAGTGTTCGGTAAACCGGCAGAGGTGACTACCTGGCCGCTGTGCCGGGTTATGCGGTGGGCTTCATGTTGCTGCTTCTTCAAAAGAAAGTTTGGGTCCAAGTGAGCCAAGGGGTGAGAAAATTTTATTTTCCGGTTTGCTTGACGGATTTTCTGTGTTGGCAGAGGGTCTGAACCGGAAGAAAGGATAATTACCTCTGCATCGTCAGCCTGGCTGCCTTCAGCGTCGTCCTGATGACAGTCATTGTCAATAAGGTGTATGAAAAAAGAACCAAGAGAGTCAAGTTCTACCTTTGAGTCCGGATTAGCCAGATCCGCATCAACATTTGGTTCAGAAGATTCAGTGGTCCTCTTCTTGGCAGGTTTCTTGGTGACCTTGGTCTTCGGGTGAAGTGGTTTTGCCAGTTTATCCTGTGGTTTTTTCTTCCAGAATGGGTCATCGCCCTGTGAAAGATGGACAAAATTTTGAGACTGTCTGAAAAGGGGTAAACTAAAACAAGAAAGTTGTGATTCTTACAGGCGGCGGTTTATTGGAGACGCAGAAAGGGCTTAACCCGGTCTGGCTACAGACGGATTCCGGTTCATTCAGTATTTTCTTGACAGCCTCAGTAACTTCGGCTTCTGTTAGCTGAATATCAATATGTCGTTGAGGATCTTTCAAACTCCCTGTGTACTCACACATTAAACCGGGGCACCGGCTTAAGGGCAGAATGCTCCAGGTTATCCAGCAATGAACAAAGTCGATGCCTATTAAACCGTTCGCCATAAAGGCTCTGAGCTTTGAGAGTTGTGGTGCATAGTTGGACCGTTCCTTTGCAGTCAGCCTCTGAGGAAACGGATGTGTATTGCTAAGCCAGTGAGGACGGTAACCCGGCAGAGGATTTTCATCAGTTGGAGATGTGTCTTTGCAGTAAAACCAAGTCTGATTCCAGTCCTTGGGGTGACTATGAAGCTTGGCATGAGGGAAGCTGACATCCTTCCTCTTTTGAATTGCCATTCCACCAAGTTCAGTGTTGGGTCCGTCTGTGAACTCTGTACGACGGTTTAAATAAAAAAAATCCCTGAACAGTTCAACTGTGGGTTCCTCTTGAAGATAGGCCTCACAAAATACTTGGAAATTGCAAACATTGGACACAGAGTTGGGTCCAATATCTTGAGGGTGGAGTTGGAAGCTGGCCAGCACATCCCAGAAAATTTTTGAACCGGGAGGGCTAAAACCTCGACCCAGATGGTCAGCAAATACAACTACTTCTCCGTCCTTGGGTTCAGGAGGATTTTCCGGACCAGGGGCCCTCCAATGGATGACTTCTTTCTTGGCTAAAGCGCCGGTTGCGACGTAGCCCTCTAATTCCTCTTCCGTAACACGGGAAGGGACCCAGTTACAAGCATAAAATTGTTTGGCCATTCCAAATGAAAAGCTGGAAAAAGATCAATGCCGGTTTAAGATTTATGATGGACAAGCATAAAGTGATGCAAGATCAGAAGCAGAAACAGAGGTATATATACATTATTAAACCGAAGTCTGACATTGTTAAACTGGAGTCTGGCATTGGAGGATTTACAAAGATAAATGAATCGGCGGTTTAAGAGGGGACTAATGGTGCCTGCCGGATTATCATTTTCTAAAAAGTTAAACCGCCTACTTTGGTATGGAAGATACAGATCTAAAATACCTAAGTGAGGGAAAAATAGATTTCACAGACTGGTAAGATAAATTCAGATCTGCGGCGTGGCAGAAAACAGAAATATATTCAGACCTAAAATACAGGTGCTTCAACAGTTCATCGGATTCAGACGAGTTTTTCTATACGAAGAGGATGCTCTAATGAGGAAAAAGGGGATATGACTACGACCGCACAAGAAATATCAGATCCAAGTTAGCCATTTATGGTACTAAGAAGAACAAGGACGAACAGCGCCGGAGCTTTAATGAACTCTGACGAACACCGAAACCCTAATGGTGAATCTGGAGAAATAGAAAAGGGACTTACTGATGCTGATGGAACTGCGGAGGAGCGTCGCGTGTCTCTGATCCGTTCAGGTTGATGCAGCGGCCGGAGTTGAGGTCGAGGGCGGAACTTGACGGCGGCGGCTGCGTGTGATGGCCAGGTCGGTGCGAGGAAGGAGAAAGACGAAGAGGCAAGGGGGAAAAATGAAAAGGGCCCCCGGCCTTATTTATAAGGGTGAAGAGATAAGTGACAAAGCTGTCGCCTCGATTCTCGGAGGCTCATTTTTAATAACAGGTGATGTCATGGCGATTTATTATGATCCTGGAGGATGACGTCATGGCGGTCTACAAGACTTAAGGCGAAGGTTTTGAAGAAGAAATTTTCTTAAGTGTTGGAGATCGACATGAACAAGTTCAAATCAATCTGGGGCCTAATGTTGGGGATATTATTACTGGGTGCAAACCGGCCAGGAGAGGCCGGGTTATCCCCATAATAAGTTATTTATATTTGAAGCCCATGAAGACAAGGAGTATGGCGCTTTATGAAGGCCCAGGGCCCAAAGGCGGATTAAGGGCTTGTAGGTGTAAACCGCCATATTATATGTAACTTGTAAGATAAGAAAAGAGTAGAGACCGAGCCGGACACGTTTATGAGCTGGCCTCGGGATTCTGTAAACCACCGGGCGTCAACCTGTGTATATAAAGGGACGACCCGGCGGCGGTTTGAGGGGAGAACAACTCGAGAGCCAGGGATAGCGGATTCGTTCCCTGGTCATCGAAACCCAAGTAATTCCACAACAACTGGATTAGGCCTTTACCTTCACTGCAAGGGGCCGAACCAGTATAAACTCTCTACATCCCTTGTCCGCTTTAACCCCTTTAAGCTAACCCGTCACGATGGATCCACGACTAAGTCCTTCCTCTAGGACATCTACCGTGACAAGTCCACGACAGGGTGGAAAAGGCACGCTAGGACCGAACTCAATAATATGTAGGGACGGACATTCTTGGGCGCAAGCACACTACACAGTTCTACAGAATTCTACCTCGATGGCCCCGTATATCAATGAACACAAGAATATTCTACGCTCCAAACACCCGGAGCAGTCTGATGACTGGATTACACATGAACAAATGGGGACTTTCGGCGGTTGGTTGCAAACACATCTCATGGGTAACACCACTATTGGAGATGACCTGTACTTCTTGGCCAGGACACCATCTTTGATTGTATTGACTTTCCAAGGGTATGAGATAAATGGGAATACATTTTACATGATCGCCCAAGATAAAAAGAGCACCGACCAAAACAGTGGTGTCCACTTTGATGCAGCAAACACCAATAGGGCAAAGGACACATATTATGGTTACATAGAGGACATATGGGAACTTGACTATGGACGTGATTTTAAGGTCCCTTTGTTTCGGTGCAAATGGGTCAATCTGTCAGTCGGCGGGGTACAGGTAAACCCATAGTACGGAATGACAACAGTGGATCTCAACAATCTTGGGTACACAGACGAACCATTCGTCCTAGCCAATGATGTGGCGCAGGTTTTCTATGTGAAGGACATATCTACCAAACCAGGAAAAAGAAAAGATAAAGAAGCGAATACATCATACGATGAGTGTGACGACCCCGGCTTAATCGTGCACTAATCATACACGCAAATGCGCACGATCAAGCCTAAGGACTCACTTGAAGATATCACAACACAACTCTAAAACATAAAATAAAGTCATACAAGCTTAATATTACAAGCCAGGGCCTCGAGGGCTCGAATACAAGCTCGATGGCATACAAGCGTCAGCGGAAGCATTAGATATCTGAGTACAGATATATTACAGAGAGAGAGATAAGCCTTCACAGAGGCGGGGTAAAAATAAAAACTACGATCGAAAGGCGTAGGCCTCCTGCCCTGGACCCTCCGATCCTACTCCTGGTCGTCGAACGGCTCCTCGTAGTAGTAGTACTCGCCAGGCGGATAGTAGTACTGGTCGTCGGCTGGGGCTTCTGGCTCAGGGGCTCCGTCGTCTGGTGGCATCAAATGGAAAATGGGAAAAAAAAAATAAGCAAACGTGAGTACTCATCCGAAGACTCAGCAAGCAAGGACTACACTACATATGCATCATTGTCAAGGAATGCTGTTAATGTGGACTGGGCTGCAGAAATGCCAGAGTAGAGGGGGAAAGCCTAGTCCTATCGAAGACTAGCATCTTCAACAATCTTCGACAGTCTTGCAGCATCAGAGAGAGCAATGAACATAATGTAAAGTAGTAGTAGTAATATCATCAACCTCGACCTGAGATCCTTTCTCGACTCCCTGCGAGAAAGCATCCCAAGCCGTACTATCCAATTCTCACCACATGTTCTATTTTGTAACGATCGGGATACAACTCCGAGTGTCCGTTACCGTAGGACAGGCTATCGATAGAAGTTTCTTCCCTGCGGGGTGCACCAACTTACCCACCATGCCACTTAACTCTGGCCGGACATACTTTTCGGGGTCATGCCCGGCCTCGGCTAAGCAACACACCGCCGCAACCCGACCTAGGCTTATAAGAAGGTCGCACCCGGACTAAACCTATGCCCCCAGGGGTCTTGGGCCATCGCCCCGGAACTCCTGCATGTTACGGGCAATGGCCCAAGACCCCTGGGGGCATAGGTTTAGTCCGGCGTGCTGACCTCTCTTATAAGCCTAGGTCGGGTTGCGGCGTGTTGCTTAGCCGAGGCCGGGCATGACCCAGAAAAGTATGTCCGCCAGAGTTAAGTGAGCGTGGTGGGTAAGTTGGTGCACCCCTGCAGGGAAGAAACTTCTATCGATAGCCTGTCCTACGGTAACGGACACTCGGAGTTGTATCCCGATCGTTACAACTAGAACATGTGGTAGAATTGGATAGTACGGCTCTGGGATTGCTTTCTCGCAGGAGTCGAGAAAGGATCTCAGGTCGAGGTTGATGATATTACTACTACTACTTTACATTATGTTCATCTGCTCTTCCTGTGCTGCAGACTGTCGAAGATTGTTGAAAGAGCTAGTCTTCGATAGGACTAGGCTTTCCCCCTCACTCTGGCATTTCTGCAGCCCAGTCCACATATACAGCCATTCCTTTGACAATGATGCATATGTAGTGTAGATCCTTGCTTGCTGAGTACTTCGGATGAGTACTCACGTTTGCTTTATTTTCTTTTTCCCCACTTTTCCATTTGATGCCACCAGACGACGGAGCCCCTGAGCCAGAAGCCCCACCGAACGAGTACACTATCCGCCTGGCGATTACTCTACTACGAGGAGCCGTTCGACGACCAGGAGTAGGATCGGAGGGTCCAGGGCAGGAGGCCTACGCCTTTCGATCGTAGTTTTTATTTTTACCCCGCCTCTGTGAAGGCTTATCTCTCTCTCTGTAATATATCTGTACTCAGATATCTAATGCTTCCGCTGACGCTTGTATGCCATCGAGCTTGTATTCGAGCCCTCGAGGCCCTGGCTTGTAATATTAAGCTTGTATGACTTTATTTTATGTTTTAGAGTTGTGTTGTGATATCTTCAAGTGAGTCCTTAGGCTTGATCGTGCGCATTTGCGTGTATGATTAGTGCACGATTAAGCCGGGGTCGTCACAGGTTGGTATCAGAGCCTTCTGCCTCTAGGAATCCCCCTTCCCAATTCCTTGGCCGAAGTTGAGTCTAGTGGTCAAAAATTGTTTTACTAACTTGGCTGTGTGGCTTACGGGCCCACGTCGCCAACTGGGTGGTATTAGGATCTTTTATTCCTCGTCTTTACTCTGGGATTCTAATCTCTCATCTATTCGGGTTTAATAAAATTTACTAACACCGACATTTAGGATCTCGTTAATTCTATCCACCCGGAGAGCTGGATTCAGTGCGATTTCCCTGTCATTGATCTGATTAGTCTGATAATCATTTCCTTTCCATTGTTTGATTTAACCTTTCCTTTTGAGATCGGTTATATTTCTCAATGTCTTATGACAATCCTGAACTTCTTATTTCAGATGGATCGACTGTTTCCCCCTCGTCCTACGACGCAGCTCGTGCTTCGCACCTGTGCTCGAGACGTCCCTGGGTTTCCAGCTGTTCTGATCGCCCTCTTGATCAGGCTGGGATACCGCTGGTGCCCCGAGTACATGGTCTATGAGGTTTATGGTGAGTTCAACCAGAAGCAGTACTATGCTGATGTTCGCATCTACGATCAGCAGGATAACTCTGACACTGAGCTTCACCGTTTTCACGGTATCGGCGTGACGATTGAGATGGCAGTCCATGATGCTGCTTACTCTGCCGTCGCACGACTTCGAGGACAGTTCAGTGCTGACTTGGATGCCTCTGAGTATCGGTACATTCCGTATGCACCTGTTGGAGATGCTACTGGATTTTACACAGCTATCTGTGCCCCGTACGAGCCTCGTCGCTATGATCAGCGAGTTCTGATCCACTATGCTCAGGCTTTGGATCGCACTGTTCGTGCACTTGCTGTTGAGTTGTTTGCCACTCGAGCACGCTACTACGAGGCTATGACACAGTTGCTACCAGCTGTTCGTGCAGGGATGCATCCGGAGTACATTCTTTACCCGAGCAGGACTGAGATGCCATCAGGGATCGTCTGGCCTGCTGTGGGAGGTCACACGCCTGCACGTGGACCTGTTCTTTCTTCTCGAGACCGGGTTCTGCATCAGAGTGCCCATGGAGCGCAGGATCCTTCTGCGACGAACGTCCATCGTCCGCACTTGCAGTTACCCCGTTTCAGTGGTTTTCTCCGACGCTGATGTAGCCCTTGCTATGTCCCGTTGTGTACTTCCTTACCGCGTGCCTGCGCGCCGCCTAGCATGTCTAGCTTTTCAATTTGCGCCGTTATGCTGCCCGAATGTAACCGACTATGTATGGATCTGTACGTCTTAATGACTACTTCTAGCATCTATTGCACTCTTTCAATAATGTCGAGTTACCTCATGTTTATTGTTAAACACTTGCATAAGCTATCGCTGAAATACCCCTGTTGGAATAGCAGGATGGCTGATAACAACCCGCCACCGCCGCCACCACCTGATTACATGGCAGCGATTATGCAACAGTTTGAACTTAACCGCCAGTTTATGACGGGAATTATGCAGCAATTCCCTCGTCCTGATGCTAATCAGCAGCAACCATCCATTACCTTACCAGAATTCATGAGGCTCAGTCCATCGTTTTTCCGCAACACAGTCAACCCACTGGATGCAGATGACTGGCTGCGTGATATCTCTCATGAGATGGAGTCTGCTAGTGTCGCCGAAATTAACTATGTCACTTTTGCGACATATCTTCTTAAGGGTCCCGCAGCCCAATGGTGGGCCACTCACCGACAGACTCTGCCGCCTGGTACTGTCGTCACTTGGGCAGAATTCAAGATTGCATTCCGTGCCCGCTACATTCCTCAAGCTGTCATAGCTCGGAAGAAGGCCGAGTTCCGTAATCTTGTTCAGGGCAACAAGACTGTGGAAGTCTATCAGCGCGAGTTTCTAGACTTATCTCGTTACGCTGAAGAGGACATTCCTACTGATGAACGCAGATAGGAGAAGTTTCGTGAAGGACTGCACCATGACATTCAGTTAGCCCTTCTTGTTCAAGATTATCCTGATTTCGCCACCTTGGTGAATAAGGCCATCATGGTTGAAACTGGACTTAAGAAGCACAAGGAAGCGTCCAGACGCACCCGTGAGTCGGGCTCATCTTCGGGCTCGTCTTCCCAGAAGCGACGCATCTGGTTCCCCAAAGGCATGTTCCGTTCAGCAGCTCCTGCGAACAGACCTTCTTATGCTGCACCACGTCTGCCACCTCCACCACCGAGACAGCCTCTGCCAACTCCAGCACCTCGAGCTCCAGCACCTCGTCCTGACAGCGGACTATGCTTCAAGTGTGGCAAGCCAGGTCACCGTGCTAGAGACTGTTCTCAGAATCAGAATCAACTAGCTCTCCCTTCTGCTGGACGTGGAATTGGCCATGGTATTCCTCAGCAGCGCAACAATAATGCCAGACCTTCTTATGGTCGTGGGCAGTACTACCACGTCAACATGTCTGAAGCTCCAGATCAACCAGATACTGTGATGGGTACACTTCTCGTTAATTCAGTACCAGCATCTGTTTTATTTGATTCAGGAGCATCGCATTCCTTCATGTCAGAACATTTTGCACGCATGCATGACATTAAATGCGAATACATGAACACACCCTTATTGGTACACACCCCCGCGGGTGGTTGCCGAACCTTTGCAGTTAGCTATAATGTTCCCGTTGAAATCGAAGAGTTGGAGTTCAGTGCGTCTCCCATTATTCTGAGATCGTCCAAGATTGACCTTATTCTGGGAATGGATTGGTTGAAGGCCCACTATGCCTCAATCAATTGTGCCACCAAAGTTGTTCACCTCTTGCACCCCTCGAATGAGATGGTGAATTACCATGCTCATATCACTCAGAACGCCGAGGCTCAAATTTATGCCTTGAATGCGTTGAATGCTTCTCCGCTTGATGGGATTGAGACTATCCCAGTTGTCTGTGACTTCCCGGATGTTTTTCCAGAAGAACTTCCAGGAATACCCCCTGCTAGAGCTGTCGAGTTCGTCATCGACTTGAAGCCTGGCACCACTCCTATTGCGCAGCGTCCTTACAAGATGCCTCCACACCACCTCATCGAGCTTAAGGAGGAAATTGATAAATCTTTAAGGAAGGGTTTCATCCGCCCTAGTTCCTCTGCTTGGGGAGCACCTTCTCTCTTTGTTAAGAAGAAGGATGGAACTAACCGTCTGGTTCAAGATTATCGTCCTATCAACCAGGCAACCATTCAGAATAAATATCCACTTCCCCGGATCAACGATTTATATGACCAACTCGCTGGATCTTCGGTGTTTTCTAAACTCGACTTGAGGTTGGGTTATCACCAGATCCGTGTTCGCGAAGAGGATATTCCGAAGACTGCATTCGTTACTCGTTATGGCTCATACGAGTACACCGTCATGTCATTTGGTCTGACGAATGCTCCCGCTACCTTCTCCCGCTTAATGAATTATATATTCATGGACTACCTCGACAAATTCGTCGTGGTATATCTGGATGATATTCTGGTTTATTCGAAGAACAAAGAAGAACATGCCGAACATCTTCGTCTTGTTCTGGAGAGACTTCGAGGACACAAGCTGTATGCCAAGTTCTCTAAATGCGAATTCTGGCTTCCTGAAGTGACCTACCTTGGACATGTGATTTCCAAGGACGGTATTGCCGTTAACCCGGAGCGTGTTCAGGCTATCCTTGACTGGACTCCTCCGAAGAATGCCAAGCAGGTCCGAAGCTTTCTCGGTCTAGCCAGCTATTGTCGCCGATTCATCGAGAACTTCTCCAAGATCGCCAAGCCCCTGACTAATCTGCTCCACAAAGGCGTTAAGTTTGAGTGGACAGACAAGTGTCAGGAAAGTTTCCAAACCCTCAAGGACAAGCTCACTTCTGCTCCAGTGCTTGCTCCTCCTGATTCTCGCAAGGACTTTGTCATATATTGCGACGCCTCTCGTCAGGGATTAGGCTGCGTCCTAATGCAAGAGCGGAGAGTAATTGCATATGCTTCACGTCAATTGCGTCCACATGAAGAGAATTATCCAGTGCATGATCTTGAACTTGCAGCAGTGATGTATGCATTGAAGTTATGGCGACACTACCTTCTGGGTAATCGGTGTGAAATTTATACCGATCACCAAAGTCTGAAATACTTATTCACTCAACCGGATTTTAATCTCCGACAACAACGATGGTTAGAAGCTATTGCGGATTATGACTGCAGTATTTCTTATACCCCGGGCAAAGCTAATGTAATGGCCGATGCCCTGAGTCGCAAGTCATATTGCAACAACCTCATGGTTAGGCAAGCTCAACCTCGTCTTCTCGCAGAACTGACTCAGCTGAATCTGCGAATTCTTCCCCAGGGTTCTCTTAATAACCTTGTGGTACAGCCAGACCTTCTGAAGGTTGTTAAAGAAGCGCAAGCCAAAGATGCTGAAATTGACTTGATGAAGAAGGAGCTTCACCTTGCTAAGTATCGGGATTTCTCAGTTGCTGAAGATGGTACATTATATTTCAGAAACCGCATCGTAGTACCTCGCTTCGAGCTGATGACTGACAAAGTCATGAAGGAGGCCCATGATACACCGCTGTCTATCCATCCGGGTAGTACCAAAATGTATCGAGATCTTCGTCAAAGGTACTGGTGGTCTAGAATGAAACAAGATATTGCTCGTTATGTTGCCGAGTGTGACGTTTGTCGTCGCGTGAAGGCAGAACATCAAAAACCTGCTGGAATTCTGCAACCGCTCCCTATTCCTCTATGGAAGTGGGATAAAGTGCAAATGGACTTCATCACTGGTCTTCCCAAGTCTCAGAAGGGTCACGATGCTATTCTTGTCGTCGTTGACCAACTTTCCAAGGTTGCACACTTTCTGCCAGTTAAGGAGACTATTACTGCTAGTCAGTTAGCAGAGCTATATATCTCCAGAATTGTTTCACTCCATGGTATTCCCAAGGAAATCAGTTCAGACCGTGGCAGCATTTTCACTGGCCATTTCTAGGAAAGTTTCCAGAAAGCAATGGGAACTCATATTACCTGGAGTTCAGCTTATCATCCCCAATCTCAAGGCCAAGTTGAGCGCGTTAATCAAGTGCTTGAAGACATGCTACGAGCCTGTGTTATATCCTTCGGTAAGAAATGGGAGGAATCTCTCCCGTATGCCGAGTTCTCTTATAACAACAGTTATCAAGCCAGCTTAAAAATGGCCCCCTTTGAGGTTCTTTATGGACGTAAATGTCGAACCCCTCTGAATTGGTCAGAAACTGGGGAACGACCTCTTGTTGGACCGGACATTATTCAGCATGCCGAAGAACAAGTCCGAATTGTCCGGGAGAATCTCAAAGCAGCTCAAGACCGTCAGAAGAGTAATTATGATCGCAAGCGATGGGGTGTGATCTATCAACCTGGTGATCAAGCTTATCTTCGTGTCACTCCAATGAAGGGCACCCGTCGTTTCGGAATCAAGGGCAAGCTAGCTCCTCGCTATATTGGTCCTTTCCGCATCGTGGCTAGACGTGGACAGGTGGCATATCAATTGGAGTTGCCACCGCAATTCTCCCATATTCATGATGTCTTCCACGTGTCGCAACTCCGTAAGTGCTTCAAGGAATCCCCGCACCGTGCAGTGGATCATGAGATGCTCGAGCTACAAGATGATCTTTCCTATAAGGAGCATCCGATCCGCATCCTCGACGAAGCTGAGCATCGTACTCGTCAGAAGACGACCAAGTTCCTAAAAGTGCAATGGTCGAATCATACTGAAGATGAAGCCACTTGGGAACGCGAGGATCATCTTCGGGAAAAATATCCCGGACTCTTTCCTTCTACCTCCTAAATTCTTGGGACGAGAATTTCTTTTAGTGGAGGAGAACTTGTAACACCCCTATGTAATAGCCACCATGATCAGCTGTTAATAATGCCAAGTCATATCATATGCAGTGATTAAACATAGTGGTTAACCAAAGTAAATCAACTCCATTTTTAAAATCAACTTAAATTCATAAGTGAAATATAAGGTTGATCAAACTCTGCTGGAGAAATGTTATTTAATTAGCAAATAATCCAGTGGTCATGGCAAAATCATAACCAACATTTTTGGAATATGATTGATGAGTCAAACAAGATGAAACAGCACCCAAAACAGCAATATTAATTCATTTAAAATCATTGCAGATTCAAATGAACTCCAAAACTGTCCAAACCACTTTTTGGTGAGAGCTAATATTGCATTGCAATATTTGGGCCAACTCCCACATTTTTCGAAAGTGCACAAGTGCCCTAAACATTTTGAAATAGAAAAGGATAAAAGAAAATGGAGAAGCTAAAACAGAAAATCAAAAGCGGGACACTGTGCACTGGGCCTTAGTGCACAGTGCCCCGAGTCGCGGCCCAGCAGGCCCACCTCGTCTCCCTCCTCCCCGTGTCGTCCCCGCCGTGGCCGCGCGCGCGCGCGGCAGTCGGCCGGCGACACCGCGGCGCCACCGACGCTACAGGGAGGAGGAGGAGATAAGGCCGGAGCCACTCGACCCCCCTGGCTTCCCCTGGCATTCCCCATCTCTCTCCCTCGCTCGCTCTGCCTCCTTCCTCCTCAGATCCGAGGCGTCCGAGCGCCACCGCCGCCGTTCTCGTTCGTCCCCACGGCCACCGAGCCCTGCCTGCCGCTCTGCCATGTCCTGCGCCATCGCCATGGACTGCCACGGCCTTGGGCGCCGTTGATTGGGGCCGAGGAGCTCCACGTTGCGCGGATCGAGCCGCGCCCCTCTTCTGCATCTCCAGCGCGGTTCCGGCGACCTCGACCCCTGCAGCTCCTAATCCTCACACGGGCCACCTTGCGCCGCTCGGTGAGCACTCTCCCTCTCTCTCTGGCCTCTCTGGTAGCCCGTCTGCACGCTGTAGCCGCGGCACCTCGGAGACCCGAAAGTCACCGCCGCCATTGCCGCTGCAGCCAAGCTCCCGAGCTGTTGCTAGCTCGTTTGACTCCTCCGGCGAGCTCCCTGTGAGCCGTAGGCCCCGCACAGCTAGCTAGTTAGGTCGCCCGCGCGCTAGGACGTCGAACCCGACGAGCTCGAGCTTCGGACGTCCGCCTCGCTCAACGCCGGCGACGTTCCGGCCACCTCCGAGCCCGGCTGTTGGCTCAGCTAGATGCGCGAGGACGCCAGCTTTCGAACGCACCCAAGCCCGGCTCGAACCGAGCCCTATAGCTCGATTCCGGCCAACTCCGGCGACGCGCCGCCACGCGATTTGGTCGCCGGCGACCAGCCGCCGGCCCCGCTGACGTGGCACAGGCGGGGCCCACCCCTGGGTCACTGACCCGTGGGTCCCAGGGGCCCGGCCGGCCAGTTGACCAGTCAGCCTTGCTGACTGGACCGGCCCAGCCGCTGACAGGCGGGCCCCACCTTCCTGTTTAATTAGTTAAAACAAATTAGAAATAAAAATAAACTAATTAACCTAATGTCTCACTGACATGTGGGGTCCACCCCCCTAATTAATCCTGGTAATTAAACTAATTCACTGGATAAAGAAACAGAGGCTGACATGTGGGTCCCACTGGACCCACATGTCAGGTTTGACTGGTCAACCGTCCTGTTGACTTGCTGACGTCAGCAGCGCGTCATGCTGACGTCATAATTCATTTTCTGTTAAATAAAATAATTCCAGAAATTCAAATAATCTTTAAAAATTAATAACTTTTAAACTGTAGCTCGGATCGAAAAAGTTAAAACATGAAAGTTGCTCAGAACGACGAGACGAGTCTGATCGTGCCGTCTGTTTCTCCATCGGAACCTCCTACGTAGAAGAACTCGTAACTCCGGACCCGAATCCGGCAGATGAATAGTGCACACACGTCGGATATTAAATCCCAGAATAATTCTAAAAATAACTAAAATGACTTAAATGCATATTCAGGCAACCCTACACTGCATCATAGCATCACACGCACCGTGTTGCATTTGTTTGCATTATGTTTACCTGTTTCTTCCCCCTCTTCTCTCTCGGTAGCCCCCGACGTTGACGTAGCTCCCGAGGCAGACGCCGCACAGGAGTACGACTACGTCCCCGACGATACTACTGAAGACCTTGCCCTTGCCCCTGAGCAAACAGGCAAGCACCCCCATTTTGAGCATTCCGATATCGCCTATTCTCTCCCCTCTTATGCTTGCATTAGAACTGCTACTGCTACTGTTTTCCTATATCTGCTGCATAGCCTGATTATTGTACCCTGCTTTGTTACCTTACTAGTTATCCTAGACTGATTATTATAGGCTGGGTAGAGACACGACAGAGACCTCCACTTGATCCCGACTGCCCTGCTGGATATCAGAAGACCCGATCATCGGGATTGAGGACCAGACCCTGGCACCGCACATCACTACCCCTTAGTTGCCGACACTGCTGGGTTACCGTCGAGTGCCGAGGGTGATACTTCGTTAGCACTTCTGATGTTAACCTTGTAGGTTAGTTACTCGGTCGTGGTAAGCGAGGGTGATTCCTCCTACACCACCCCCGATAATGACATCGTCGTGCAACCTCTCAAGTGTGGACCTCGAGGGTGATTCCTCCTTCGTTCACCTTGATGATAACATCGAGCGGGAATTCCATCAAGGGTGATTCCTCATGGTTCCCTTCGGTGTCAGACACACAGTTACCTTGGATATTATGACTTGCACTAAACTATGATACTAAAGACGGGTCGGCCCTGAGGGGTACCCGCGCGAGCTTATTGCGAAGTGATGTGCAGTCGGGTTGACCTGGATGGTGCCCGCGAGATAACTACGAGGCGTGGCCGGGCATTCTTAGCCCTTGCCGCAAGTCCTCGAGACGGGGCGACGGGGTCACATCGATCGTGAGTCTCTGCTCGTTTCCGCGCGCTCCTAATCCACTACGGTTTTGGATATTTGATCCGAGGGGCCTCTAGCCCGATAGCACTAACCATCACGTGGGCATAGTATGGGCGTTCTGCGTCGTACACATCAGCCGAAGCTTGTTTGACGTCAGTAAGGAGCGGCGCACGCCGAGTTGGACTGGTAACGCAGCCGCGCTTGTATAAGGGGTTGCTAGGTCTGCTCTCGGTGGCCCCGTAACGTGCAGGAGTTCCCGGGGCGATGGCCCAAGACCCCTGGGGGCATAGGTTTAGTCCGGCGTGCTGACCTCTCTTATAAGCCTAGGTCGGGTTGCGGCGTGTTGCTTAGCCGAGGCCGGGCATGACCCAGAAAAGTATGTCCGGCCAGAGTTAAGTGAGCGTGGTGGGTAAGTTGGTGCACCCCTGCAGGGAAGAAACTTCTATCGATAGCCTGTCCTACGGTAACGGACACTCGGAGTTGTATCCCGATCGTTACAACTAGAACATGTGGTGAGAATTGGATAGTACGGCTCTGGGATTGCTTTCTCGCAGGGAGTCGAGAAAGGATCTCAGGTCGAGGTTGATGATATTACTACTACTACTTTACATTATGTTCATCTGCTCTCTCCTGATGCTGCAAGACTGTCGAAGATTGTTGAAGATGCTAGTCTTCGATAGGACTAGGCTTTCCCCCTCTACTCTGGCATTTCTGCAGCCCAGTCCACATATACAGCCATTCCTTTGACAATGATGCATATGTAGTGTAGATCCTTGCTTGCTGAGTACTTCAGATGAGTACTCACGTTTGCTTTATTTTCTTTTTCCCCCATTTTCCATTTGATGCCACCAGACGACGGAGCCCCTGAGCCAGAAGCCCCAGCCGACGACCAGTACTACTATCCGCCTGGCGAGTACTACTACTACGAGGAGCCGTTCGACGACCAGGAGTAGGATCGGAGGGTCCAGGGCAGGAGGCCTACGCCTTTCGATCGTAGTTTTTATTTTTACCCCGCCTCTGTGAAGGCTTATCTCTCTCTCTGTAATATATCTGTACTCAGATATCTAATGCTTCCGCTGACGCTTGTATGCCATCGAGCTTGTATTCGAGCCCTCGAGGCCCTGGCTTGTAATATTAAGCTTGTATGACTTTATTTTATGTTTTAGAGTTGTGTTGTGATATCTTCAAGTGAGTCCTTAGGCTTGATCGTGCGCATTTGCGTGTATGATTAGTGCACGATTAAGACGGGGTCGTCACAATGAGCCAAAGTGCCACATAGTTCTTTCAGGGAAAAGAAACATCGTTGGAGTGGAGGACAAGACAGACATGTCAGAAGATTATGAAAAGTTTCATGAAATTTCTCCCTTCAGAATGAAGACTGACCCAAGCATCTTGTTAAATGATGAAGATTATCCATGGTTACGGTGCAATAAGCAAGGGACACACGCGAAGAAATAGTTTTATACCCCAAGATCCCACTCTGGGATGTGACCGGCTTCACCGCCATCACTTTCTCTCTAGTGTGAGTTTCCGGACTTATAGTTGGAAAGTGCCACTTCGGACAAACTAGAGGGAATCTTTGTAAGAGCTAGCTAGGGCATTTTAGCATTTGAAACATGATTTTAGAATAATTATTTATTAAGTTATGAAATTTCAATTATTCCTATCCTTTCAGTCCCATGTTTTGCAAGGTTGATCATACGCGGTTAGTCCCGGTCGGTGGCTCCATATAAAATAACAAGGTTAATATAGACATGGCTTAAATGTCTTGACATAGATGAATACAGCAGAAGCATCGGAGATGATAAGAGAGAAATGTTGTATGACATAAAGTTGGAGGTACTATGTGGTTTCTCTGATCGGAGATGATAAGAGAGAAACGTTGTATGACATAAAGAAAATATAACATTATTAGGTTAACAGAAAATTCATAGTAAGGGTCTATCTCCTTCACATAGGGAACATTCACTAGTACAAAACAGGGCATTACTCCCGGTTCCAGAGGGCCTTTAGTTCCAGTTCTGGAACCAGGACAAAACAAACGGGACTAATGCCCAAAACCTTTAGTCCCGGTTGGCTTACGAACCGGGACCAAAGGAGGTCCACGTGGCCGCTGTGGGCGCCCAGGGAGGAGGACCTTTGGTCCCGGTTGGTAACACCAACCGGGACTAAAGGGAAGCCACGCGTCAGTAGCTCGCAGGCGCTGGGGTTTCTGTTTTTTTAACGGGGGGTTTATTAGGGGTTTTGGATGGTTTAATTAGGGGTTTCATATTGTGTTAGCTATAGCTACTACATATAGAGAGAAGTGACCTCTCTTTCTCCGTGCTTGGTCGACGGTAGCTACTACATATAGAGAGAACTCGATGCTAGCTAGTAAGCAAATGAAGGAACCATTAATTACACAAGATTGAACATATATATACAGAGAGAAGTGACCTCTCTTTCTCCGTGCTTGGTCGAACAACAAGTTTTCGTATATCTATCCGACGCTACTACATATATACAATATAACAGCATCTCTTACGATCCCTGACATCATATACCGAAAATCAGCTTCAATTTCCATATGGCATTCTCCCTTTTCAGGTATGACGTGGTCAAGAAAGAATCCCGCCAATTCCTCTTGAATTGCTCGTATGCGATCATGTGGTAGGAGTTCATCCCGCATCTGCCACATCTAATTTAAAGAAGGGGGTCAATACATATATATGAATGAAACTCAACAAAATTGATGGTAATAAAATAATATTGTTTACGTACTTCATATTGTTTGTCAGAGTAGCCCCGCTTAGAGGTCGAGTTGCGCATGAACTCACAAACGTAGTATCCACATAAATGATTCCCGCCTTCTGTGGCGACCCGCCTGAGTACCACTGTAGCCAGACGGTCGCCACGCATACCAGCCCAGGAAATCACTCTGGCATGCGCGTTTACAACAAGTATCATGAACACCGACATTTCTATTAATGGACATATAAGACTGACATGATATGTTACAAAGGGGTGGCAGCGGAAAAGCTCTATCTAAGGCAACATGGTCTTGGTGCAGCTCCAATCGACAGGGATCTGACTGGGTTACCCTCCTAGCCCACGAACGCTCCGGCTCCTCGACGACGGATCCTTACGTGAACCTGGCCACATTGAAGGCCGTTGAGTACTTTTGAATGTACTCGCAAGCAAACCAAACTAACATATACACCAAGCAATGCAATCCATGGCATTCAAGCATGTATTTGATATTAGAGCAATATTAATTATCATAGCATAATATACCTATCTAGCAATATTAATCATCATGTTGTAACAGGATTTTCCAGCATAATTACACATCTAGCAGCATTGATCATCATGACATAACAGGGTTATCTAGCAAGATAACTACTGAAGTAAAGTACAGTAAAGTAAAGCATATTAAGTATATAATCCATACTCCGAACATTCTTATGATCCAATCTGAAACTGTTTCAAGTCCAATCCAAATCATGTGGTCATCCGACCATCTCTTCCATAGCCATCCCAAGGCTAACATACCATATTCCTGACAACATCTGATGTCTATGCAGGACAAGTTCTTCCACCATGATTATCATCATTACGGTTGACCACCTAGTGAGGTCTGGATGGGCTGTCCAATACCGTGGACGCGGCTATTTGAATAGATTTTACACTCTGCAGAGGTTGCGCACTTTACCCACACCATGGAGCACCTGACCTCGGAATCCCATTCGGGTGGATCAGCGTTGCTCCAACGAAACCCGCCTGACCCGTGACTCCTCCACCGTACCACCGGTAATCATTCTCCCCCGGAGTCAAGCCCTGGGTGGCCCCTGTGTCACCTCGTGACACCTGCCACCGTTGTGGCCCAACTAAACTGTCCCAAACGGGGACCGCGCGCAAACAAACAACTGGGCTCACAAGGTTATCGCCGCCTACCGGGCCAGGGTAGCGCGCACGCATAACCTTCCCTGTTTGGTGGTACCGATGAAAAAGCACAGAGCTAGACCAAGTCAAGGCCGTCCCATACCGGCAAATGTGGTTGCATGGATAAGCCCGGACAGGTGACTCAAGATCAACCGACTAACTTCATTTAGCAAGCTTAGTGGTTCATCACAATAACTTAACATAGTGGTAACTATGTGTGAGATAACGACTGTGGAAACATAACAACCTATCTCCATATAACATCACAATGAGTCATTAGTGAAACAATATTAAATGGCAAGTTATCAGTTTACAAGTTCTAGCTGTAAGTGACAACCATCGGAACCCTTGCACAAAACCGGCAAAGAAACCAGTAGCCACCAGAACGGTCTTTACAACTCAGATCTGGGACATTACCGGAATAACTCAACCCCGGCTCAAGACGGCTAAAAAGCAGCTCAGAGCATGAGACGGTGTTGATAAGAAGAATGTAGCAGCTCCCTAAGACGGCCGAGAAACAGCTCAGAGCATAGGGTCACTGCTACGGAAAGAAATTCAACAGCTGCCCGAGACGGCCGAAAAGCAGCTCAGAACACGGACAGTTGCTGAAAAGAGATACAAAAGTTGGCATCCACCCCGGACGGCCGAAAACAGCTCAGAACACAGTCGTGGTGCCATCACCGAAGAAAGTGCAAGCAAGGGTTCATCAGAGTCATATACAGCTCACTACTATACAGACAAGCACAAGCATATTAATTTAAACATGCAAGAAATATCACAGAGCAATGCTTTAGGGCATATATCAGATGGTCGGCTTGCGTGGGGTAGAAGAATACTCTGGGATGAAGTGCGGTGAAGCCGCGGAAGAATTCGCCGGAAAAGTTCTCTCTCGGAGGGGCTGAATCGGAGTTACGGTTGAAAAGATAAGGACGTTTAAAGTTCAGGGACAAGTTTGTAGCAAAAATATTTACCAGCAGGTCCCTGACTATTTAAACCGAACGTGTCTTCCTGAGCAATAAGCTTTCTATCAGGGAAAACGTATTTGGGACCGAAGAAGGGCAGAATACACTTTCTTCAACAGAAAACGTATTTACATAATACGCTTCCAGTACTGGAAAGCGTATCCCACTGAACGCATCTCCACTTAAGACGTGCGCGGGCCCGGGTCAATGGCTCCCTCTGGCTGACGGGTGGGGTCGAGGGGATGGCGGGGCCCGCCCGGCCAGGACAGCGTCTCCTTCCTCCCTCGCCCGTGCTTGACCGGAGCAGAGGTGAACCCCGGCGAGGTTTGCCGGCGGCTCCGGCCGTCTCCCATAGTGCTCGGCCTACCGGCGTGCTCGGGAGGACAAGCCGCATCCATTCCCGGGGTGCACGGACCTCAAGGAGGGCGGGAGCGAGCGTGCCATTGGCCGTGGTGGCGGCGGTTACGGGCGGCGATGAGTTCGGCGCTGCGGTGGCTCCGGGGATGAAGCGAGGCAGTGGGAAGGCTCACTGTGGCTGGGGAAGTGGTAAGGTGGGGTTTGGAGGGAGGGAGAGGACTCGGGCAGCTCGAATTCGAGCCGAGACCAAGGATGACCGCGGCAGCCATGGGAGGATTCGGAGCTCCTCGAGCTCGGTTGAGAAGGCAGAGAGGAAGTTGGGAGGTAGGGGAGGAGGTCGTGGGTGTGGGTGCTGCTCGGGGAGGGCTCGAGATGGGCTATATATAGCCGGGACGGGCGTGCGGATGAGGACGGCAGGCGTGGCGAGCTCATCCCCGCACTGGTGCACCGGTGACACGCGGTAGGAGAGGTAGATGTCGGCAAGGTTTCTGGGAGGGCGGAGGAGCTCGTGGGAGCTTCGAGTGAGCTCGGGCTCGTCCGTATCCGGTGGCGACTGTAGGTGAACAGAGGCGGTACGGCGGCGTTCGTCATGGCGCGGCGAGGAAGCGGACAGAGAGGGAAGTGACCGGTGAGGGGGGCATGGACGACGGGGAGTCAGGTCGGCATGCCCGGACACGCCAAGGCTGCTCGAGCTGTCTTGCCCGACGTGACGACCGCCTGGTGCACTGATTTAGCCTGTCGCTCACGCGGTCACCACGCGGATCAGCTGCTCTGGTGCATGCCTGCCTTCCACACCTTGTCCAGCACGTTACTCGCTGCTCAAGTAGATGATAGATGCGGCTGGGATCATCTAGATAGCTCTGAAGTGAGAGAAGCTTGCTGAAAAAGATTTTAACAGCAAACTTGGCAGACATTTGGTGGAGAAATGGGTAGAGATATGGAGGTGAAACTTTGTCACAGTGTTTTGTGGTAGGAAGGACTATATGCTGGAAGAATTTTAAGGCATTTGGACAAGATTTGCACATACTTCCTTTGTAATCCCAAATCTGGTCCAGAAAATATAATTTGAAGCTGTGCTCAAATAGCTAGATGAAATGAGCTGAATTTTGGTGGAGGACAATGATTTGTATATATGGAGATAGTGGAAAAGTTTCAGCTCATTGTGATCATCTATGAAGGTACTTCCTTCACAGAAAAGCAATCTGAACAGAAATTTAGAAAAATTGCTGGGGAAAAATGGATAGATGGATTGAGCTGATTTTTGGTTTCCAAGGGTTATTTGTCAATGTTAACCACGATGAAAAATTTCAGCTCAAAAGGATCAAGGGTTCAAGCACTTCCTTTGCAAACTGAAAATCTGGACAGAATTTGCAAATGGATGCTGTGCTCAAACCTTGAACTATGGGACTTTGATTTTGATGGAAATGGTGAAGATATGGATATAAGAAGCTCCACAATTTATTTGGGATTTTTCATGGCTACCAAAACGGTAGTTCCTTTAGAAACAGCCCAAAATGCAATATTGGCATTAAATAGGAAAATGCAATTTCCCCTATTTAATTATGGCCAATATTTTTATGGGAGCTCAATATGATCACAAAGAATATCCCCACAAGTTTTCATGTACTTTGGAGATGGATAGATATTTTCCTGGATTTAATTCCTTTAACTGGCAGAAAAAGGAATTAATTATAAATGAAAATATTGCAAATGACTTGGCAATATTCTTGCATATCCAGGGTTTGCAAAGATAGTATGATCACTGGGAAAAGTTTGGGAGGCAACAGATCAAAGGAAATTGGGGTTCCTTTGTAACTGAAAGAATCAGGGTTTCCCTTCCGGCAACTCGAAAGGTAGGGTTTCGACGGCAAAACCTTGAGAAAGATCTTGGGTGGCAAGGTTGATCTGGAGAGAATCTCTGGTTGGATAGGAAAGGCAAGGCTAGATGACCATCTTCACATACCCAAGAGCTAGAGAAATCCGATAACACCGAGGAAAAAGATGGGAGTCAAATCCCGCGAAGGAAAAAAAACAGGGAGCGAAAACCAGGGTGTTACAAACCTACCCCCCTTAAGAAAATCTCGTCCTCGAGATTTTCGGGCTTACCTCCCGGGGAAGGGGGCTTACCTGCGTGCGACTTGGATCCATCAGCGATCTCGTCTTTGTTGGTTCACTTCCCTTTTAACTGCCTCTTCTAATGGACCATGGGTTGTCTTTGCACACAACTTTCCTTGAATCCTTCTTTTTCCTATCAGGTGTACCTTTCGTCCTGGCAGTGGTGTTGCGGGGTGGGGTAGTGGGTAATACCAGCAAACCGATCGGTTTCCATGGCCTGTAAGTGACTGCTCCGGGTTTTGTTGTGATGCTCCATACCCTGACTGTTACGGGCAAGACATCCTTTCCTTGTACCAGGCTCACTTGCTCGTATGGCCTTGAGTGAGTGGGAGTGGCTTTCTTTTTGCCGAGTCAGAATGCTCAGTCTGGCTGCGGGTTCCGTACTGACATTTCCTTTTGCTTTCGGCATTCTGACTTCGTCCTTAGGTGATCCACAATTCAGGGAACAACATGACCGCGCTATTGCTGCTATATCCCCGACTGAAATGTCAGGCATGATCACAAAATAATTATAGACAGTAATCTCTTATTCTAATGATGTCACGATGTCTATGAGCTGTTGATGCTGATGTGCTTTGAGCCATTCTATCTGAATGTCTTGTTTCAAACTCTGTCGCTCGTGGAGATGACTCTGTCATATATAGCCTCTGTAGTCCTTGCTGTGACCACCGAGTTAAACATAGTGTCACTATCATCCAGTGTATCTTTTGGAGTATAGCCTCTTGTCTTGATTGACGGCCCACATTAATGATGGGTGAGGCAAGCTCACTTGTAACTGCAGGTAGTGCATTGTTGTGGCCGCATATGCAAGAGTCTGACAAGGATTGGTAATACCACTCTGTCTGTGACGCTGTATCTTGTTTTCTGTCACGGAGGTTGTTTGTCCACAACTTCTTGATTCTTGAGGATTCCTTTCATAACCTGTCATGACCTGCGAGCACGGCTCCTTGATTGTTTTCCTGGCTTGTCGGGCTTGTTCTCATAACTTGCTCTTGCATATCTCGTAGGGGTTACTGTGCTCGTATTCTTCCTTTTTGAACTATGGGGCCAATGCTTCTCTGAACACAGTCATTCCCGATGAGTGGCTCGCATGAACTGATCCATTGGACTGCATGCTCACAACATATGCAGGGGTAGGATAAATCCTTTCATATCCATTGAGTTCTGAGGCAGACTGGTGTCTGGGCTAGTTCGTGCTTCTGACAGGATTGTCGTGGGCACGGGGTGTGTTGAAGAAGGCTGAATTCCTTATGCTTGAAGCTTCTGCCAAAGTAGCGTGCTGCAGAAAGCTGGGTATCGTACCTCAGAAATTTACCTTCATGTGGCTTGCGGCAGAAGGTCAGGTGCCTTATGCCGGAAGTTTCCCGCGGTAGCACGTTGAAAAAGATTGGAGTGTTGTACCCCCGAAGATTTTCTCACCAAGTGGCGTATCGAGGAAGATTGGCAGTCTGGTATCTTGCGGAGGAAGGCTGGGTTCCGTAGACCAGAAGCTTTTCACTGTGAACGTAGTCGGATCTATGGCCGATTCTGGCTTCCTTCCGAAGTATCCGGAATTTACTCATAGTGGAGCCAAACTTGGTATAGGCCATACCTTGACCGAAGATATTCCGATGGTCATGCCCATCGCTTGTCCTTCTGCTGTTCTGATCCTTTTTGCTGTAAAGGCTGCACAACTGACGCATGCCTAATTAATCTGGAATTCCATATGTCGCCGGTAATAAGCAGTGGACGGATAATTCCATTTGGTTCAGCTGAGTTTCCAATCATGTTAGGTGCCTTGATTCTGGATGCTTGGAAGCTCAGTGATTCTGGGCAACCATGAGCTCATCCATATTCCTTGCAAACCTTGTCATAGTGCCCAGAAAATTTTGCATTTGCATCGGTGAATTCCAGAATATGCTTTGACCTTTGTACCAACATACCGGAGTTTTGTTGTTGTTCTTGGCACATTCACATTCTTAATATGTCTTCGGTGGGGAATAAATGATTCTTGGGTCCATTGAGAAAAGTCTCGGTTCACCTTACTGACTAAAATAATCCTTGTATCATAGACAGAGTAATTTTTCCTTACTGGTGTTCATTCTTGATAGCTCATCTGGCTGCTTCTTAGATACGATCGGTCCTGAGGCAAACTTTCTCAGGTATATTCTGGCCTTGTCAGTTGCACATATGTTTTGCTTCTGACCCATTCTTCGTCCTTGACAGATCCGGTGTTGCTATTCTGAATACCAGGCAGTTGGCTTGGCTTAACTCTTATTGAATTTGGATTATTGGGTATTATCCAAGTTGTATGCTGGTCTTCTTGACGACACTAGCGGATGGATCCAGTCGGAGCGAAGAAACGGAACTGACAAAAGAAACAAAAACCACGAAAAAACAAAAGGCAAATAAAACTCAAATATTTGCGGACCTTACACATGTGGCCGAGGATCCACTTGTATAACTAGTATAGCGCACTCGATGCACCTCTAAGGATTTAGGAGCGAAACCACACAATGCTCTTGGTAGCAATTGGTGTCAAGCTCCTACTACTTCCTTAGGGAACATCAAACTCGATGCATGACCGTAGCCAAAATGGCTTAGTCAACGATCCTAAGGTTGTCGGGGAGAGATAGAATTATAGGCGTTTCCCAAAGGAAACTAGAGTTAAGGAGAGAAATCTCATGGCTAGCAAGCAGGGTAAGGATATCTGGTTTACCTAGGGGTTCAGGGCTCACGGGTCGTTGCCGCGTGCGGGCATTTCACACCGGAGGCAAAGGCCACGAGAGTTGGGGTCTAATGGAGCCAAAACCTATGGGGTTGCTTATGATCAATAGTAGCCGTGCCTGTTTGGCAGAGATGGCTGAAATCCATCTGGGCTTTCTACTGAGCACAAGACAATGAAGTCTGGCTAGGGTAACCTATAGTCAGCCTGGCTGCTCTGATACCATCCGTTGTGGCGCCCCGCCTGAGTACCACTATAGCCAGACGGTCGCCACGCATACCAGCCCAGGAAATCACTCTGGCATGCGTATTTACAACAAGTATCACGAACACCGGCATTTCTATTAATGGACATATAAGTCTGACATGATATGTTACAAAGGGATGGCAGCGGAAAAGCTCTATCTAAGGCAGCATGGTCTTGGTGCGGCTCCAATCCACAGGGATCTGACTGGGTTACCCTCCTAGCCCACGAACGCTCCGGCTCCTCGACGACGGATCCTTATGTGAACCTGGACACATTGAAGGCCGCTGAGTACTTTTGAATGTACTCGCAAGCAAACCAAACTAACATATACACCAAGCAATGCAATCCATGGCATTCAAGCATGTATTTGATATTAGAGCAATATTAATTATCATAGCATAATATACCTATCTAGCAATATTAATCATCATGTTGTAACAGGATTTTCCAGCATAATTACACATCTAGCAGCATTGATCATCATGACATAACAGGGTTATCTAGCAAGAAAACTACTGAAGTAAAGTACAGTAAAGTAAAGCATATTAAGTATATAATCCATACTCCGAACATTCTTATGATCCAATCTGACACTGATTCAAGTCCAATCCAAATCATGTGGTCATCCGACCATCTCTTCCATAGCCATCCCATGGCTAACATACCATATTCCTGACAACTTCTGATGTCTATGCAGGACAAGTTCTTCCACCAAGATTATCATCATTACGGTTGACCACCTAGTGAGGTCTGGACGGGCTGTCCAATACCGTGGACGCGGCTATTCGAATAGATTTTATACTCTGCAGAGGTTGCGCACTTTACCCACACACACCATGGAGCACCTGACCTCGGAATCCCATTCGGGTGGATCAGCGTTGCTCCAACGAAACCCGCCTGACCCGTGACTCCTCCACCGTACCACCGGCAATCATTCTCCCCCGGAGTCAAGCCCTGGGTGGCCCCTGTGTCACCTCGTGACACCTGCCACCGTCGTGGCCCAACTAAACTGTCCCAAACGGGGACCGCGCGCAAACAAACAACTGGGCACACAAGGTTATCGCCGCCTACCGGGCCAGGGTAGCGCGCAAGCATAACCTTCCCTGTCTGGTGGTACCGGTGAAAGAGCATAGTGCCAGACCAAGTCAAGGCCGTCCCATACCGGCAAATGCGGTTGCACGGATAAGCCCGGACAGGTGACTCAAGATCAACCGACTAAGTTCATTTAGCAAGCTTAGTGGTTCATCACAATAACTTAACATAGTGGTAACTATGTGTGAGATAACGAATGTGGAAACATAACAACCTATCTCCATATAACATCACAATGAGTCATTAGTGAAACAATATTAAATGGCAAGTTATCAATTTACAAATTCTAGCTATAAGTGACAACCATCGGAACCCTTGCACAAAACCGGCAAAGAAACCAGTAGCCACCAGAACGGTCTTTACAACTCAGATCTGGGACATTACCGGAATAACTCAACCCCGGCTCAAGACGGCTGGAAAGCAGCTCAGAGCATGAGACGATGTTGACAAGAAGAATGTAGCAGCTCCCTAAGACGGCCGAGAAACAGCTCAGAGCATAGGGTCACTGCTACGGAAAGAAATTCAACAGCTGCCCGAGACGGCCGAAAAGCAGCTCAGAACACGGACAATTGCTGAAAAGAGATACAAAAGTTGGCATCCACCCCGGACGGCCGGAAACAGATCAGAACACAGGCGTGGTGCCATCACCGAAGAAAGTGCAAGCAAGGGTTCGTCGGAGTCATATACAGCTCACTACTATACAGACAAGCACAAGCATATTAATTTAAACATGCAAGAAATATTACAGAGCAATGCTTTAGGGCATATATCAGATGGTCGGCTTGCCTGGGGTCGAAGAATAGTCCGGGATGAAGTGTGGTGAAGCCGCGGAATAATTCGCCGGAAAAGTTCTCTCTCGGTGGGGCTGAATCGGAGTTACGGTTGAAAAGATAAGGACGTTTAAAGTTCAAGGACCAGTTTGTAGCAAAAATATTTACCAGCAGGTCCCTGACTGTTTAAACCGAACGTGTCTTCCCGAGCAATACGCTTTCTATCAGGGAAAATGTATTTGGGACCGAAGAAGGGCAGAATACACTTTCTTCAACTGAAAACGTATTTACATCATACGCTTCCGGTACTGGAAAGCGTATCCCACTGAACGCGTCTCCACTTAAGACGTGCGCGGGCCAGGGTCAACGGCTCCCTCTGGCTGATGGGTGGGGTCGTGGGGATGGCGGGGCCCGCCTGGCCAGGTCAGCGTCTCCTTTCTCCCTCGCCCGTGCTTGACCGGAGCAGAGGTGAACCCTGGCGAGGTTTGTCGGCGGCTCCGGCCATCTCCCGCAGCGCTCGGCCTACCGTCGTGCTCGGGAGGACAAGCCGCATCCATCCCCGGGGTGCACGGGCCTCGAGGAGGGCGGGAGCAAGCGTGCCATTGGCCGTGGCGGCGGCGGTTACGGGCGGCGATGGGTTCGGCGCTGCGGTGGCTCTAGGGACGAAGCGAGGCAGTGGGAAAGCTCACCGTGGCTGGGGAAGTGGTAAGGTGGGGTTTGGAGGGAGGGAGAGGACTCGGGCAACTCGAATTCGAGCCGAGACCGAGGATGACCGCAGCGGCCATGGGAGGATTCGGAGCTCCTCGAGCTCGGTTGAGAAGGCAGAGAGGAAGTTGGGAGGTAGGGGAGGAGGTCGTGGGTGTGGGTGCTGCTCGGGGAGGGCTTGAGCTGGGCTATATATAGCCGGGACGGGCGTGCGGATGAGGACGGCAGGCGTGGCGAGCTCATCCCCGCACTGTTGCACCGGCGACACGCGGTAGGAGAGGGAGATGTCATCAAGGTTTCTGGGAGGGCGGAGGAGCTCGTGGGAGCTTCGAGTGAGCTCGGGATCGTTCGTATCCGGCGGCGATTGTAGGTGAACAGAGGCGGAATGGCGGCGTTCGTCGTGGCATGGCGAGGAAGCGGACAAAGGGGGAAGTGACCGGTGAGGGGGGCGTGGACGACGGGGAGTCAGGTCGGCATGCCCGGACACGCCAAGGCTGCTCGAGCTGTCCTGCCCGACGCGACGACCGCGTGGTGCACTGATTTAGCCTGTCGCTCACGCGGTCACCACGCGGATCAGCTGCTTTGGTGCATGCCTGCCTTCCACACCTTGTCCAGCACATTACTCTCTGCTCAAGTAGATGATAGATGTGGCTGGGATCATCTAGATAGCTCTGCAGTGAGAGAAGCTTGCTGAAAAAGATTTTAACAGCAAACTTGGCTGACATTTGGTGGAGAAATGTGTAGAGATATGGAACTAAAACTTTGTCACAGTGTTATGTGGTAGGAAGGACTATATGCTGGAAGAATTTCAAGGCATTTGGACAAGATTTGCACATACTTCCTTTGTAATCCCAAATCTGGTCCAGAAAATAGAATTTGAAGCTGTGCTCAAATGGCTAGATGAAATGAGCTGAATTTTAGTGGAGGACAATGATTTGGATATATGGAGATACTGGAGATGTTTCAGCTCATTGTGATCATCTATGAAGGTACTTCCTTCACAGACAAGCAATCTGAACAGAAACTTAGAAAAATTGCTGGGGAATGATGAATAGATGGATTGAGCTGAGTTTTGGTTTCCGTGGGTTATTTATGAATGTTAACCACCATGAAAAATTTCAGCTCAAAAAAATCAAGATTTCTAGCACTTCCTTTGCAAACTAAAAATCTGGACAGAATTTGCAAATGGATGCTGTGCTCAAACCTTGAACTATGGGACTTTGATTTTGATGGAAATGGTGAAGATATGGATATAATAAGCTCCACAATTTATTTGGGATTTTTCGTGGCTACCAAAATGGTAGTTCCTTTAGAAACTGCCCAAAATGCAATATTGGCATTAAATAGGAAAATGCAATTTCCCCTATTTAATTATGGCCAATATTTTTATGGGAGCTCAATATGATCACAAAGAATATCCCCACAAGTTTTCATGAACTTTGGAGATGGATAGATATTTTCCTGGATTTAATTCCTTTAACTGGCAGAAAAAGGAATTAATTATAAATGAAAATATTGCAAATGACTTGGCAATATTCTTGCATATCCAGGGTTTGCAAAGATAGTATGATCACTGGGAAAAGTTTGGGAGGCAATAGATCAAAGGAAATTGGGGTTCCTTTGTAACTGAAAGAATCAGGGTTTCCCTTCCGGCAACTCGGAAGGTAGGGTTTTGACGGCAAAACCTTGAGAAAGATCTTGGGTGGCAAGGTTGATCTGGAGAGAATCTCTGGTTGGATAGGAAAGGCAAGGCTAGATGACCATCTTCACATACCCAAGAGCTAGAGAAATCCGATAACACCGAGGAAAAAAACGGGAGTCAAATCCCGCGAAGGAAAAAAAACAGGGAGCGAAAACCAGGGTGTTACACCTTCCTGCCAGTAGCACTTTACGAGAATAGAGTTCAATCAAACTGATAATCAAGCATGATAAATGGTATTGATGAAACTAGAATCAATGAGAGATGCGCGGAACTAGCTAGTACTACTTACTTTGGGGTTTGTAAATCGCAGCTCCTTCGGCAGACCCGGAACCATTCCGGTGAACTTTTTCCAAACCCTGCCAGAGAAAGAAAATGATTACTTGATATTAGGAAATGAACGAAAGTTGCAGATATGGTGCGATAATGATTGAACTTACTTCTGGAGCATTGCAGTCATGTCCGCATAATCCTGGGGATCTTTCCGTCTCGAGTCTAAGACAGTTACTACTCCCCCGTCAAGCTTAATGGATAGCAGAATAAAGTGGAAGCTGTGCACGCATAACTCATCAATTACATTACTTAACCTCGAGTAAGCGAAACCGAATATGCACAAGACAGTAACACTCACTTGAAGTTGTAAGGAAAGAGTATTTTTTTTCCTTTGTTTTGATGTCGAAGGAACGATTGTAGCAAGTTTTCCTCAGTTTCTTCGACTCTCTTTTTTACCGTCCATTCATTTACGGTATTTGGGCTAATGAACCCAATGTCATAGATTTGTCTTTCCTTGCATTCAATAATCTTCAATCTGCATAATATAGTGAGGATAATTATATATACATGCAATGAACGAGCTGAGCTAGAGACTTAATTACAGAAGTAATACTTACAGACAGTAGCAAGTCATGAGTTGTTTGTCGAGGGCCTCTTGATTGAATAACTGAAATAACTCCACAAATTCAACAGGGATCACCTCAACTCCAATGAGGTCTTGCTCCTCTTTAATTGTCAGCAACATACTGTCGGCCCTACTCTTCCTGCAGGTATCCATGTACCATTTATGCAATCTTCGCATCATCGTTGTTAGAGGAGGATGATCAGGTTTGACGAGAGGCTTC
The DNA here is from genome assembly GCA_011799875.1 of Thinopyrum elongatum. NCBI lineage: Eukaryota > Viridiplantae > Streptophyta > Magnoliopsida > Poales > Poaceae > Thinopyrum > Thinopyrum elongatum. Next base: position 12,982,997 of record CM022299.1, read on the forward strand.
CCGTGCTCATATCTGAAGATCTCTACTGTCTCTAACGTTTCAAACTGTACATCATCGCCCAGGTAATCACCAAGATTGGTACCAGGCAGTAGCCCCAGATGATTAGCAGCGATATCGCTAGACACCTTGAGCGGGGGGCACGATTGCTTTGCCTGTTCGCCGAGCTGGGGAATTGTTTTCCCACTTCTTCGTTTTGCTTCTCTTGCAGCACTGCAAGTACTTCCCGACCACTGCACTTCCTTATATGTCCTTTCAATAATGCGCTCATAGTTGGATTGCGGTGGAGACGGTGGTGGTCGCTTAAGGGCACGCAGAGTGCGCTTCACTTTCACTAGATCTATTGTTTCCTTCGGAGGTGGAGGTTTCCGTGCAAAATGGGCCTCCACTTCGGCAGCACTAATTTCCGCATTTTCCTCGTCGGTCCTCTCATATGGTAACTTTTCCAGAGGCTTGAGGCTTCGACCGTATTTGAATTTCTTCCCGCCTCTTGTACTGCTAGCCACCGGAGCGGCGCTGTCTCTCTTCCGCCGTTGCGGAGTGCCCTGACATGCCGGAGGAGGCGAAGGAGGAGGCGGAGTGCCCTGACGCGCCGGAGGAGGCAGAGGAGGAGGCGGAGTGCCCTGACGCGCCGGAGGAGGCGGAGTGCCCTGACTCACCGGAGGAGGAGGAGGCGGAGTGCCCTGACTCGCCGGAGGAGGAGGAGGAGGAGGAGGCGGAGTGCCCTCACGCGCCGGAGGAGGAGGAGGAGGCGTCCAGTTTGGAAGCTTGATGTACTCCTTTCTCCATAGATAGGTACTCCTTAAAGCATTTTCCAGATGAATCTCCCCTTCACCTGTAGGGTAGTCAAGCTCCAGCTCCTCAAATCCCTCCATTATTTCATCCATCGTCACAACAGCATAGCCATGTGGAATCGGACGGCAATGGAAAGTTCCCTCAGCTTGAGGAGGTGCAACAGAGCTGACCGCCGCCTTCAAGGTCAGGTTCTGGCATTTCGTCATTAGCTCGCAATGTTCAGCCTCCGTGATACTATCCACGGGGTAGTGAGGAGCCGTGAAATCAGGCTGAATGAGCTCCGTGGAAGCCACGCTGCTTCTCCGCTGAGATGGTGGGGTAGCTTCTGGGGCAGCGTCGAAGCAAGGATCTTCGTGCCGCTGAGATGGTTGGCCGGTAGCTCGCTGGTTCTCAAGTTCCTCTAGCTTTGCTAATCTTGCACTGAGCCTCTGCATTTCGGTTGCTTCCTCTTTCCTCTTTCTCTCTCGGCTTCTATAACCACCGCTGTCAGGAAACCCATGCACCCACGGAACGGAGCCTGGTGTGCCTCGTGTTCGTCCATGGTGCTCAGGATTCCCGAGGGCCTCTATCAGCTCGTCCTTCTCTCTGTCAGGAATGAACATCCCTTCCTGCGCTGCCTTGATATATTTCTGAAGCTTCTTGATGGGTATTGCAAGTTGCTTGTCCGTCCAAACACACTCCCTTGTTTCTGGGTCCAAAGTTCCCCCAACCCCGAAGAACCAAGTCCTTGAACGATCTGGCCAGTGCAATGTCGCTGGTTGGACCCCTTTAGCAAGCAGGTCTTGCTCAGCTTTGTCCTACAATGGCCGGGCTTTGTAGTAGCCACCTGACCCCGTGTGATAGTGATACTTCTTCTTTGCAGCATTTTGCTTGTTTGTCAATGACCTTTTCTTACCCTTCTCCGATTTCTTGTAGGCCACAAATGCGGGCCAGTGATCTGTTATCTTCTCATATCGACCGATGAATTCTGGAGTCTTCTCTTTGTCGACAAACTTTGTGTTCAACTCTTTCTTCCAGTTCTTGAATAGTTCTGACATCTTCTTAAGAGCAAACGCCTTGACCTTTCGCTCTATAACTGGGTTATTCGGCTCCTCCTCTGGCGGTAGGCCGAAATTTGTCATCAGCGAGGTCCAAAGATCATCTTTCTGTCTATCCTGGATATAAGAAACTTCAGGGTCGTCCTTATTATTATTTCATTACACGATGCTGATCGGGATGTTGTCGCTAACAAAAACTCCGCACTGATGTACAAATGCATCCTTGGTCCGCTTGGGAGCAATCGGTTGGCCATCTTTCGCCACTTCTGTGATCATGAACCTTTCATCCTGGCGCAACCTTTTCTTCGGGCCTTGTCTCCTTACGGAAGTTTGGCTCGATCCGAAGGGCTAAAAGAAGAAAGAAGAGTTAATATATATATATATGTACATACCAAAACAATTAATGCATCAAGTCAGCACAAGCTTATTTAATATATATATATATATACCTCGCCGGACTTTGCAACAGCTCCCTCCTCCATTCGGTCACCGGAGCCGTCATCATGATCTCCTTCCTCCGCCATTCGGTCACCGAAGCCGTCATGATCTCCTTCCTCCTCCATTGTTGGATCACCGGAGCCGTCATCCTCTCCTTCCTGACCATCGGTGTCGTTGAGAAACGACAAGGGATCACCTCCGGTGAGGATTATATCCCCCAACAATTGTTCTTGTTCTAAGTCTCTTTCCATAGTTTCTGCAAATATTACAACATGGCAATATACAAACATGAGAGATGGATTAGTGGCAAACATAGACCAAGCTAATCACAACAAGGAATCATATCCATATATGAGCAATGGATTAGTTGCGGACCGCCTCTCTCATGCATGTCCGACGTCCCCCCTCATGTCAAAGTTATCGGAGTTATACTTTCAGGTGAGGACACTTTGCAAAAAATAATCGCTATGCAGGAGCGGGTAGATCGACAACGCTCTTTCTTTTAGGGGTTTGGGTGGACTCAAGAGTATTGGTCGAGCGAGAGGGGGTTGATCGACGTCCCCCCTCATGTCGAAGTTATCGGAGTTATACTTTCAGGAGAGGACACTTTGCAAAAAATAATCGCTATGCAGGAGGGGGGTAGATCGACAACGCTCTTTCTTCTAGGGGTTTGGGTGGACTCGAGAGTATTGGTCGGGCGAGAGGGGGTTGATCGACGTCCCCCCTCATGTCGAAGTTATCGGAGTTTTCTATGAACAAAAAAAAATTCCACATGACAACATCTCATCTCATCTCCACAAAACATCTCATACATCTCATCTCATCTCATCTCCACATGAACATTATCTAAAAAAATAGAGCACCATATTTATCTATCTATCTCATCTCCACATGAACATACATCTCATCTCCACATGATCAACATACATCTCATAAAAAAACAGAGCACAAAATTTATCTATCTATCTATCTCATCTCCACATGAACATATACATCTCATAAAAAAAACAAAGCACCACAGTGAACATATACATCTCATCAAAAAAACAGAACATTATCTAAAAAAACATAGCAACGGGGGCTGCCCGCGACCATGGAGCAGTGGCAGAGTAAGGTGCTCGGGGGCACGCGGCGACGGGGAGCAGGGAACCATGGGAAGGGGGGCTCACTGTGGGGGGGCGCGGTGATGATTTGAGGCCGGCAACGAGGCCGGCGACGAGGACGGCGGGCTCGGGGGGGCATGCGCGCGGCGACGGGGAGGAGAGCGCGTCGGTGAGGGCTCAGGGAGGAGCGACAGCGCGCGGGCTCGGGGGCGGCGACGACGACGGCGGGACAGGGGCACGGCAACGGCATCGGGGCAGCCTGGCGGCGTCATCGGAGGAGAGATCAAAGAAACTGAGACGAAAACTGCTAAGTGCCGCTTATATAGACAGAGCATTGGTCCCGGTTAGTGGCTCGAACCGGGACAAAAGGCCCCCTTTCGTCCCGGTTCATGACACCAACCGGGACCAAAGGTCAGTTTTGGCCAGGCGAAAGGGCGGGAAGCACAGCCCATTGGTCCCGGTTGGTGGCCCGAACCGGGACGAAAGGGCGGCATTGGTCTCGGTTGGTGCCACCCTTTTGTCCCGGTTGGTGGCACCAACCGGGACAAAAGGGCTGCGGCTGGCACGGCGTCGGGCGGGTGGATGTTTAGTCCCACCTCGCTAGCTGAGAGGCGTCGGGAGTGGTTTATAAGCGCGGCTGCGCCAACCCTCTCGAGCTCCCCTCTAATGCAGGCCTACGGACCTAAACACACTCTCTCTGCCTGTGGGCCTACTAGGCCTGCTGCGGGCCTGCATCCTGGCCCAACTAGCGGGTTGGGTTTCTAGTCATATGCAGGCCGTGGTGGCCCTGTAGGCCGCATTTTTTAATTTTTGCTATTAATGTTTTGAACAAAAAATACTTTGATAATTTTAGTTGCATAAATTTTGTATAATTTTAGTTTCAAAAATACTGGAGGTTTATAAAAGCTTTTTAGTTGATTCTTTTTGCTGTTGAAGAATATTATAGTTTTGTTTTAGTTGATCATAAAAAAAATTAATTGATTCTTTTTAGTTCATTCTTTTTGCTATTAGAGTTTTGTAAAAGCTTTTTAGTTCATTCTTTTTGCTATTAGTTCATTTTTTGAGCTAAATGGCCCTGAAATTGAAAAGCACTACAAATGAACTCTGAACAGGTTGAAACTTGGAATGGTATCATCATTTCACCCACATAGCATGTGCTAGAAAGTTAAGAGCGTTACGGCAAAAACTGGATGCACTTTGTGTACAAACTAGACAATCTCTTTTGAAGTATCAGGGTTTCGGACGAAAACTCATGTGTTACGAAGGCATTTCATATTTTTTAAACTTATTTGAACTCCAGACTTTTTGTGCATTCAATATGCACCATTCAAAGCCACATCATCAATTTTCTACCCATTATGACTTCATTTGCTATTTTTCATGCATTTAATCTTTTCTTTGAGCTAAATGAACCTGAAATTGAAAAGCAGTACAAATAAACTCTGAAAAGGTTGAAAGTTGGCATGGTATCATCATTTCACCCACATAGCATGTGATAAAAAGTTGAGCGGGTTACGACAAAAACTGGATGCACTTCGTGTACAAACTGGACAATCTCTTTCGAAGTATCAGGGTTTCAGACGAAAACTCATGTGTTACGAAGGCATTTCATATTTTTTAAACTTATTTGAACTCCAGACTTTTGTGTGTTCAATATGCACCATTCAAAGCCACATCATCAATTTTCCACCCTTTATGATTTCATTTGCCATTTTTCATGCATTTAATCTTTTCTTTGAGCTAAATGAACCTGAAATTGAAAAGCAGTACAAATGAACTCTGAAAAGGTTGAAAGTTGGCATGGTATCATCATTTCACCCACATAGCATGTGCTAAAAAGTTGAGAGGGTTACAACAAAATTGGATGCACTTCATGTACAAAATAGACAATCACTTTCGAAGTATCAGGGTTTCGGACGAAAACTCATATGTTACAACGGCATTTCATTTCTTCACATGTAACTGTAGTGATATTATAGATCAAAGGCATCATCAGAATAGTTGTGGAGAGAAAGTCTTCACTTTTTCTTCGTGTGTGTCCCTTGCTTATTGCGCCGTAACCATGGATAATCTTCATCGTTTAACAGGGTGCTTGGGTCAGCCTTGACTTTGAAGGGAGGAATTTCATGAAACTTTTCATAATCTTCAGACATGTCTATCTTGCCCTCCACTCCCACGATGTCTCTTTTCCCTGAAAGAACTATGTGGCGCTTTGGCTCATTGTATGATGTATTCGCTTCCTTATCTTTTCTTTTTCTCGGTTTTGTAGACATGTCCTTCACATAGAAAACCTGCGCCACATCATTGGCTAGGACGAATGGTTCGTCTGTGTACCCAAGATTGTTGAGATCCACTGTTGTCATTCCGTACTACGGGTCTACTTGTACCCCGCCTCCTGACAGATTGACCCATTTGCACCGAAACAGAGGGACCTTAAAATCATGTCCATAGTCAAGTTCCCATATGTCCACTATGTATCCATAATATGTGTCATTTCCCCTCTTGGTTGCTGCATCAAAGCGGACACCACTGTTTTGGTTGGTGCTCTTTTGATCTTGGGCGATCGTGTAAAATGTATTCCCATTTATCTCGTACCCTTTGTAAGTCAATACAGTCGAAGATGGTCCCTTGGCCAACGAGTACAGCTCATCTGCAACAGTGTTGACACCCATGAGATGTGTTTGCAACCAACTGCCGAAAGTCCTGATGTGTTCACATGTAATCCAGTCGTCACACTGCTCCGGGTGTTTGGAGCGCAGAATATTCTTGTGTTCATTGACATACGGGGTCACCAAGGTAGAATTTTGTAGAACTGTGTAGTGTGCTTGAGACCAAGAATGCCCGTCCCTACATATTATTGAGTCCGCTCCTAGCGTGCCTTTTCCAGTCAGTCTCCCCTCATACCGCGATTGAGGGAGACCAATCTTCTTAAGGTCAGGAATGAAGTCAACACAAAACCCAATGACCTCCTCTGTTTGATGGCCCGTGGAGATGCTTCCTTCTGGCCTAGCACGGTTACGAACATATTTCTTTAAGACTCCCATGAACCTCTCAAAGGGGAACATATTGTGTAGAAATACAGGGCCCAGAATGGCAATCTCGTTGACTAGATGAACTAGGACGTGCATCATGATATTGAAGAAGGATGGTGGGAACACCAGCTCGAAACTGACAAGACATTGCACCAAATCACTCCTTAACCTTGGTATGATTTCTGGATCGATTACCTTCTGAGAGATTGCATTGAGGAGTGCACATAGCTTCACAATGGCTAATCGAACATTTTTCGGTAGAAGCCCCCTCAATGCAACCGGAAGCAGTTGCGTCATAATCACGTTGTAACACCCTGGATTTTGCCCATTTTCTTTTTCTTTCGATTTTGGTCTGGATTTGCTTTTCTGTGGTTTCGTGGTCTTGAAACCTGGAGAGATCACCCTCGATTCTTCTCCCCAGTGGCTCGTCAATCTCAAAACCATCTCAAGACCATATCATTTTCATCTTGGATAAATCCCAATATTCTTTTTCTTGGGAATATTCCTTTTTCTATTAAAGGAATAACCCTGTCTGCTCTGGGTTGTGAAGCAACCCACATTTATGTCATCCCAAAGATTCCCAAATACTTCTCATAAATAATTTGGGATATATCTTCCTCAGATATGTCAAAATACTTCTTGGCCATGTTCAAAAACATTTCACCAATATTTCTTTTCTGATTCTGCCCTAGCTGGCCTTTGTGAAGCAAGCGTCCATTATCTTTGCTTGCTTGCTCTCAAACTTTTTGTGCACCCTTTCCTATCCATATTATTGCCACATGCCAAATTTCAACTTCATTTGCCTAGTAAATATTCCTGAGCAATTTTTCAAAGTTTCTGTTCAAACAGAGGCCTTGTGAAGGAAGTGCAAGCTAGGCATATCCAAATTATTGGAAATTTTTCAAGCATCTTCATATGCTCAAATTAACACTCTCCACAAGGTTTCAGCATCATCCCATCATCTTTGTGAGCACACCTTCAATTCTTTGCTTCTGGTCATATTTTTCTGTTGTGAAGCAACTATATTTTATATTGCTTCATAATTGCTGAAAATTTACCAGAGCATTCTCCTACCCATATAACATCTCTCCAACAAATTTGGGCTCATTATATTTAGCCATTATTCCTCAGCATTTTTCCTAAGATTCTGGTCCGAGAGGACCTTTATGAAGGAAGTACCATTTTGGTTTATCCAAATGGTATGAAATTTATACAGGGTTCTCATATGACCAAATAATCATCATGTGCCCATTTTCAGCCTAAGGTAACTCATGAGGTGAGTGCCATTTCAAGATTGGCATTTCTGGCCAGTAAGCTCATTTGAACAGCAAGTGTTATCTACACTTATCTATCTGGGCTGAAACTTGGCCAAAAGACTCATCTTAGCATGTGATCACACTATGCCAAAGATCAGAGCCAATCACTAGACGAGTCCTCCTCACCAATTAACAAAGACCTTGCTGTTCTGGATAGAACCTGCTTGCTGTGGTCACCTCAAGTCTCTCTGTGCCTGTCTCTTTCCTCCTTGACCTCTTCCTACGAGTGACTGATCGATTTGACATGATGGAGTTGACCAGGACGCGTGGCAACGCCGAGTCCACGCGGTGACCACCGCTCTGGCACGCTGTGGACATGAGCTGCGCGTCGTTTGCTCGGGCCCCTCCTCTCCTCATCGGTTCCGTGCGTTTAGTCATGTCTAACAGCTCCGTCGTGGCCTCACCTTCACTCTGGAACTCTCGCCCCCTCCGGATTGTTCCTCTTCACGTCACGGCGATCGCCGCCGAGACCTTGTTCGCCCGTGACCGAGCTGTCACCTCCCCCGTTGGCTCCTTCCTCCCTGAGCCATCGCGTCGCAGTGAATGCTCGTTAGGTCGGCCGCTTGCCGACGCCGGGAACCCTCTAGCCATGTCGCCACGAGCTCCAGTGACCGGCTAAGATCGCCACGGCGGCCGTGCCTATCCACCCTCGTCGCCGCGGCTATATAAGGACCCCCGAGCCCTCTCGTTCTCACCATCCTCCCCTCCTCGCTCCACTGATCCTCCCCGACCCACCCGTACCTCACAGAGCCCCTCCTCATCCCCAATCACCGCCATGGCCGCCGCCTCGGTCCTCCTAAATTGGAGCAAACCGAGCCCTCTTTCTCCATTCTACTACCACCAGAGCATTCCCCAGGCCTCCACAAACCTCCCCATTCCCTCGCCTCGTCGCCGGAGCCACCGAGACCGCGCCCCCCAAGATTCGGCCGCCGCCGCCCGAACCCTCTGTTTTCGTGAGCCGCGGCCGCCCTGGGCTTCTCCGGCACTGGGAGATGGGCCAGCTGAGTGCGGCACCTCGCGGCGAGCTCGCCGGTGGCCTCGCCTCGGCCGGAGATGGCCGGAGCCGACCAGGCCAGCGCCGGCGGCGCCCTGCACTGCCCCTCCTCTGACCCATGTGGGAGCGGGTGAAGAAGACGACCGGGGCCAGTCGGGCCCCACATCGCCTCCAGACCCCACCTGTCAACGACCAAGCGTTGACCCCGCCTAGGCCACGTCACTTAAGTGGAGGCGTATTCTTCGGAATACGTCTTCCCCTCTCGAAAACGCATTTCTGCTGCTGTTCAGGCAAAAGTGCTCTTTCCATTCTGTAAAGCGTATTTCCAGAAATACGTCTTCTGTTTTAACAGTCAGGGGCTAGTTTGTGAAAATTCTTTTTACAGAATAGTCCCTGAACTTCGTCGGGCTATAACTTTTTGCCCGTAACTCCGATCGAGGTGATTCCAAAGCCCACTTCTTCATCTCGTCGAGCCCGTTTTGTTGGTACCATTTTCATCATGTGTCTCCATAGTGAAAATGACCATTTTGCCCTTGCTGGTAAACAGACCCCTCCGAGAGAGAACTGTTTTTGGCAATCATCTCCGCGGACTTCCCACACTTCTTTCCGATGGTTCCTTCATCCCCAGGCAAGCCACGACAGCCACTTGCATGATGGAATTGCAGTAGCTATGGTTTCCAACTTGAATAATTATTTATTATGTGCATGTTAATATCTATATGCTTATGTGACCTGCTAGTTATCAAGTATTCATTGATATCATTATGCTCATGATTAATACTTGTAGTAGTTCAATTAGGATGATGACATGTCTGCATGCTTTGTTGTCATCGGTTATGAATATACTGATGCTGTTCATGCTCACCATGCTCGTCTGCATTTAGCTGGTTAAATGCTAGCATGCTGTTGATGCTATGATCCAGATATTATGCTGTCCATCCCTGCTTAGGATGTATCATGTTCATATGCGTTATGATTACATCATGTTATCATGGCTCAGCACGGCATCCTTCAAATTTAACCGGATGTTAATCAAACTTGAACACCTGTTGGCTGAGTCATAGTGCGGACTGAACCGAGCTCACCAGTGTGACCACACTTGCTGGGATGGGGCAGCCCTAATTCGGTCTATTGTTATGCCTCTCGCCGGTGCCTCCAACTAGGGAAGGTTATGAGCGCGTGCTACCCTGATCAGGTAGGCGGCTATAACCTTGTGAACCCAGTTGAGTTATTGTGCACAAGTCCCCATTTGGGACAGTTTTGTTTGGCCATGACGATGGCAGGTGTCGGAAGGACACAGGGGTCACCCATGACATAGCCCAAAGGGGAGTTTGTCGGAGTGGCCGGGAGAGTGCCATGCAATAGATTGGGTTTTATCGGAATGTCGTTGGTCCACCCGAATGGGAGCACGAGGCCATGAGTTCCGTGGTGTGGGTACAGTGTACTAACCTCTGCAGAGTGTATATAATCTATCGATAGCCGCGTCCTCGGATATGGGCACAGTTCGTAGTAGGACACACTATGGGTCAACAGTATAATAATCTTGCTTATAACAACCCTGTTCGATGAGAAAGAAGTTGGTTGATCATTATGTGATCGCGAGAGGATCACCGTGGTATCGAGGATACCGACGTTGGTTGATCGTGATCATGTGAGGATCACTGTGGTATCGTGGATACCAAATTTGTTTGATAGTGTTATGTGGTGATCTCGGGTAAAGACCAAGCTCCCTGTGATCATGTTATCACTACGGTATTGTAATACCAAGTTTTGTTGGTCCTGAGGTTATCATGTGGCACACACGATGGTAAGTTCTTACACGTGAGGGTTACGGGGTAACCTCACGACAGAGTAAGTTGCAACCTGTTGCATGTAGTATATGCCATGCCATGTTTATTGTTCTAGCATCATCATGTTTACACCTGCTCAACCTGTAAGTGCCATGCTATTCCTTGTCTTGATTGCTTTGGTTGTTGTGAGCTTGCGAGTACATTCAAAGTACTCACCTGGCGTGTCATGCCAGTTTGCAGGTCATGCCATGATTGCTTTCTTGTCGAGGATTCTGAGTTTGCGAGCTAGGATACGCGTTCCAGCCAGAGTCCCTGCGGAGTGGAGTTCACCACCGCCGTCGTTGTTCCGCTGCCGAGAGTTACTCCGCTTCCTCGGGTGATCCGCTGTTAGCATAGAGCTACCCTGGGCAGGCGTAGCATCGCCGTGCCGATGTAATTCCTTGTACCCTTGTAACCTTATCCATAGTAATAAAGAGCCGATTTGTTCTATGCCAACAGTGTCGTATTCCAGATGACTTGTCTCTGGGCTGGAATATGGGGTGTTCCGGTTTCCTCTGAGCCGGGGTGCCACACACGTGCCAGTCATGAGACTTTAGGTTCTGGAACTTTTTCTCTGCCATATTTATTATTCCCTTTATATTCGACGAGAAGCCAGACGGGACCTTAATACTGAGCAGGCATTCAAAGAAGATTTCCTTCTCTTCTTTGGTAAGAGCGTAGCTGGCAGGACCTTCATACTGCTTTGGATGCATGCCGTCTTTTTCGTGCACACGTTGCTAGTCCTCCTGTGCCTCCGGTGTATCTTTTGTCTTCCCATACACGCCCAAGAAGCCTAGCAGGTTCACGCAAAGATTCTTCGTCACGTGCATCATGTTGATTGCAGAGCGGACCTCTAGGTCTTTCCAATAGGGTAGGTCCCAAAATATAGATTTCTTCTTCCACATGGGTGCGCGTCCCTCAGCGTCATTCGGAACAGATAGTCCGCCAGGACCCTTTCCAAAGATTACTTGTAAATCATTGACAATATCAAGTATGTGATCACCAGTACGGATGGCGGGCTTCTTCCGGTGATCTGCCTCACCTTTGAAATGCTTGCCTTTCTTTCGACATTGATGGTTGGTCAAAAGAAATCGACGATGTCCCCGGTAAACATTCTTCCTGCATTTGTCCAAATATATACTTTCGGTGTCATCTAAACAGTGCGTGCATGCGTGGTATCCCTTGTTTGTCTGTCCTGAAAGGTTACTGAGAGCAGGCCAATCATTGATGGTTACAAACAGCAACGCATGTAGGTCAAATTCCTCCTGGTCGTGCTCATCCCACACACGTACACCTTTTCCATTCCACGGTTGTAAAAGTTCTTCAACTAATGGCCTTAGGTACACATCAATGTCGTTGCCAGGTTGCTTAGGGCCTTGGAAGAGCACTGGCATCATAATGAACTTCCGATTCATGCACAACCAAGGAGGAAGGTTATAGATACATAGAGTCACGGCCCAGGTGCTATGATTGCTGCTCTGCTCCCCAAAAGGATTAATGCCATCCGCGCTTAAACCAAACCATACGTTCCTTGCGTCACCTGCAAAGTCCCCCCACGTTCTCTCGATTTTTCTCCACTACGACCCGTCAGCAAGTGCTCTCAACTTCCCATCTTTCTTACGGTCCTCTTTGTGACATCGCATCAACTTGGCATGCTCTTTGTTTCTGAACAGACGTTTCAACCGTGGTATTATAGGAGCATACCACATCACCTTGGCAGGAACCCTCTTCCTGGGGCGCTCGCCCTCAACATCACCAGGGTCATCTCGTCTGATCTTATACCGCAATGCACCGCATACCGGGCATGCGTTCAAATCCTTGTACGCACCGCGGTAGAGGATGCAGTCATTAGGGCATGCATGTATCTTCTGCACCTCCAATCCTAGAGGGCATAGAACCTTGTTTGCTCCGTACGTACTTTCGGGCAAGTCGCTATCCTTTGGAAGCTTCTTCTTCAATATTTTCAGTAGCTTCTCAAATCCATTGTCAGATACACCATTGTCTGCCTTCCATTGCAGCAATTCCAGTGTGGTACCAAGCTTTGTGTTGCCATCTTCGCAATTTGGGTACAACCCTTTTTTGTGATCTTCTAACATGCGGTCGAACTTCAACTTCTCCCTTTCACTTTGGCATTATCTCTTTGAATCAACAATGACCCGGTGAAGATCATCATCGGGCACATCGTCTGGTTCCTCTTGATCTTCAGCTTCCCCCGTTGCAGCATCACTGTATTCAGGGAGCGGATAGTTGTCACCATCCTCTTCTTCTTCGTTGTCTTCCATCATAACCCCTCTTTCTCCATGCTTGGTCCAAACATTATAGTGTGGCATGAAACCCTTCTCAAGCAAGTGGATGTGAAGGGTTTTTGAGTTAGAGCAGGACTTCGTATTCCCACAGATAGGGCATGGACAACACATAAAACCATTCTGCTTGTTTGCCTCAGCCACTTCGAGAAAATTATGCACGCCCTTAATGTACTCGGAGGTGCGTCTGTCACCGTACATCCATTGCCGGTTCATCTGCGTGCATTATATATAATTAAGTGTGTCAAAAACCATTACAGAACATCATGAATAGAGAAGTGACCAAATTAATAGAAGTTCATCATCACATTAAAACCAAAGTACAGTAGTGATCAAATGTTATTACTGAGGCTCACCACGGTGGTGCCCGCGGCGAGATCGGCGCGGGCGATCGACGGCGGTGAGGACGGGGACGGGACAGGACGGACCGGCAAACCTAGACTAATCTTGAGGAAAATGGAGCTTGGACAAGGAGCTTGGTGAGGAGAAAGCTTAAGTGTGGCTCAGGCATTTCATCGAACACCTCATGTGCATAGGAGGTGAGCTAGAGCAACACACACCTCTCCCACGGCCGGCCAAAAAAATAGAGCAGTGAGCGGGCAGGGGTGTATATAGGCTTCTCTTTAGTCCCGGTTGGTGGCTAGAACCGGGACAGAAGACTGACCTTTGGTCCCGGTTCCAGCCACCAACCGAGACTAAAGGAGCTAGGCCAGGAGCGAGGCCCATTGGTCCCGGTTCGTGTCTGGAACCGGGACCAAAAGTGTCAGACGAACCGGGACCAATGGCCCCCGAGGCCCGGCCGGCGCCCTGGCCTCACGAACCGGGACTGATGCACCCTTTGGTCCCGGTTCGTGAGTGAACCGGGATTAATGCCCTTATCCTGGCCTCAACCAAAGCCCTGTTTTCTACTAGTGATTGGTGTCGGCTTTTTTTGAATCACTATGTGTCTATGCATCAAAATAAATTAGGTTAACAAAAAGTATCGAAATGTATGGTGAATATGTTGCGGCAATGGTACATATGAAAATAACTTGATAGAGCTAGCTATTTTGTCACTATCTGATGAAAATCTATATCATGAAATAAAGTTATATAAAAATCTAGTTATGATCAACTAAAACAAAACTATAATATTCTTCAATAGCAAAAAGAATCTACTAAAAAGCTTTTATAAAACTCGCCGCGCCCTAACATATGCAAAAAATAACATAAAAAAATAACATATGCAAAAAATTAAAATTGCCATAACATAAAAAATAAAAAGACATAACATGTGCCATATATTTTATAGTGGTTATGAAAGAATATTAAAATTGACATAACATATGCAAAAAATAACATAACAAATAAAAAAAAACATAACAAATGCAAAAAATAACATAAAAAAAATACCCGCCTACTAGCAGACACCACGGCCTGCATACGACTAGAAACCCAACTATATATGGACCAGGATGCATGCCCGCGGGGCTAGTAGACCCAACAGGGCAGAGGTTAGGCAATTAACTGCCTGCTTTAGAGAGGAGCTTGGGAGAGAGATCGCAGCCGCGTATATAAAATGGTGCGATCTCCTCTCGCTTGGCAAGGTGGGACTAAACTTTCACCACCCCACGGCTGTGCCACCCTTTAGTCCCGGTTGGTGGCTCGGACCGGGACTAAAGGAGGGGTTGGTGGCTAGGACCGGGACTAAAGGCCCCCCTTTAGTCCCGGTCCGAGCCACCAACTGGGACTAAAGGCCTGGGTTTCCCGCCCTTTGGGCTACTGAAAACGAGCTTTAGTCCCGGTTGGTGCCTCGCACCGGGACTAAAGGGGGGCCTTTAGTCCTGGTTGGAGCCACCAACTGGGACTAAAGCGCTGTGTATATAAGCACAACTTAGAAAAATTTCCCCCAATTCTTCCTCCCCAATCTTCCTTCTCTCTGCCCGACGCCGCCGAACACCACCACGACGCCGCCAGGCTGCCACGATGCCCTACCCCGACGCCCTCGCCGACACCCTCGCCGCACCCTGCCCCGACGCCCTCGCCCCGCCCTACCCCGACGCGCACCCTCGCCGCGCCCTGCCCCGACGCCGCCGCTCCTCGCTGACGCCCTCGCCGACGCCTTGCCCCGACGCCCCCGCTCCTCGCCTCCTCGTTGTGAGAGCATCGCCCCGATCCCCTCCTCCTCCTCGATGTGAGCTAGCTAGCTAGCCTCTCTTTTTTCCATTTTTTTTTATTTTTTGGTACTGTTAGATTCATGGATGCATATGTTGATGTTGATGTTGATGTTGCTAAAGGATGAGATGTTGATGTCAGATGTTGCTATGTGACACTTAGTTTCTAAAATAGTTATGTGAGATATTGTTGATCTTGCTATGTGACACTTAGTTTCTAAAATAGTTTCTAAAATAGATTCATTAGCTTTTTTTTCAATTTGAGATGTTGTTAAATAGCTATGTGAGATGTGCTCCAAAATTGAGATATGATGAGTGGTTACTAAAACAAATTGAAGAACAAAATTTTTGCATTAGAGTTCATTTTGTCTTTTTTGTATGTTTTAATGCAAGCAACTTTTGGGCAATCTTTGAACACGAAGTAGGAGCATTTTGATGTCATCTTGCTGGTAGATTTTAGTTCATGCCATGTTAGGACCTGTAGTGAGTGCTACAAGCTTGTAAACTTGCTATCTATTCATTTCTGCCACTCTATGCAAATATCACTAAGTCTGAAAATCTGTTAATACTTGTCAACTTGATCATGATGATTGCCATTGATCTAGGGGTCATTTGAATTAGTTCAGTAAGCATGTTTTGCCATGTGTTACATGCACATTCATGTCATGCCATTTGTTGCTATGTAGAAATTCTGTAGCATGTTCAAATCTTGCTTTCAAATTGGTATCTAGCTACAATGCCATGCTATTTTTCTCTAAGTCTGAAACTTGCTTTCAAATTGGTATACCTAGCTACAAGTTTGCCATGATCTTTAGGTCCATTTCAACTAAAATCTCCGTGGAATTACAGGTTGTGGTGTTGCATCTCCGTGGAGTTGGTCCCTGATCATCCCTCCGCTGTTTGACAAAAGGTGTCCATTTGTTGTATGTTGAGTTTTGTTCATAGGATGATGGTTGGTCCATTTGTTGAGTTGTGTATTCATCTTGTGTATAAATCTTGTATTCATTTTGTATTCAACTTGTGTATAAATCTTGTATTCATCTTGTACAAATATCGTCATAACTTCGACATGAGGGGGGGTCGTTAAAACATAACCCCGATAACTTTGATTTTGAGGCATATGAAAACCTGATTTGCACGTCGGACAGGCATGAGAGAGGCGGTCCACAAAGTATCCTCTCCCGAAAGATAGGACGACTCATCAGATATGATTCTAGATAATGTCCAATGCCTCATATCACGAACATAGTTATATTGGATAATTGATCTTCATATAAATGAAGCATAAAAGTTTAGCAATCACTTACAAATTTTCATGTTGTTCATTGACTTCGACATGAGGGGGGGTCGTTAAAACATAACCCCGATAATTTCGGTATAACTTCGACATGAGGGGGGAGGGGCTCGTTAAAACATAACCCAACTAATTTCGGCATAACTTCGACATGAGGGGGGAGGGGGTCGTTAAAACATAACCCCGATAATCCACTAATCCATTGCTCATATGCATATGATTCCTTATTGTGATTAGGTCTATGTTTGCCACTAATCCATCTCTCATGGCTGTATATTGCCATGTTGTAATATTTGCAGAAACTATGGAGCACGACAGAGACTTAGAACAAGAAGAGGTGTTGGAGGAAATAATCCGCGACAGAGATGATGATATCACCTCACAATATCTCAATGACTCCGATGGCGAGGGAAGAGAAGATGACGGCTCCGCCGGTGTTGGAGCCTTAACTGTTGCAAAGTCCGGCGAGGTATATATATTAATTAAGCCTCGACTAGATGCATTAATTGTTTTGTATGTACATATATTAACGCTTCTTTCCTCTTTTAGCCCTCTGGATCGAGCCAAACTTCTATAAGGAGACGAGGCCCGAAGAAAAGTTTGGGCGAGAATGAAAGGTTCACGATCGAAGAAGTCGATCTAGATGGCAAACCGACTGTTCCCAAGCGGACCCAAGACCGATTTATACATCAGTGCGGAGTTGTTGTTAGGGACACCGTCCCGATCAGCATCCAAGAATGGAATAAGAAGGACGATGGAGTTTCTTAGGTCGATGATAGATGCAAAGATGAGCTTTGGAACTCGCCCATGATAAATTTTAGCCTACAGCCAGAGGAGGATCCAAATAACCCAGTTATACAGCGAAAAGTCAAAAAATGGGCTCTTAAGAAGATGGCAGAACAATTCAAGAACTGGAAGAAAAGATTGAACGAACAGTTTGTCGAGAAAGATGAGACTCCAGAATTCACCAGTCAATATGCGAAGATAAAAGATCACTGGCCCGCGTTTGTGGCGTACAAGAAATCGGAGAAAGCTAAGAACAGGTCACAGACAAATAAGCTAAATGCTGCAAAGAAGTTGTATCACCATGTTACGGGGTCAGGTGGCTACAAGGTTGCCCGGCCTACGTGGGACAAAGCTGAGAACGACCTGCTTGCTAAAGGGATCCAACCAGCGACATTGAACTGGCCCGAACGGGCAAGGACTTGGTTCTTTGGGCATGGGGGAACTTTGGACCCAGAAACAGGGAAGTGTGTTTACACGAAAGAACAACTTGAAACACCCGTCATAAAGATTCAGGAAGCAATCAAGGACGTGCAAGAAGGGAGGTTCCATCCCGACAGAGAGAAGGACGAGCTGTCATGCGCCCTCGGGAATCCTGAACACCCTGGATGAACACGAGGCACATCAGGCTCCGTTCCGTGGGTGCATGGGTTTCCCGACAGCACTGGTTATAGAAGCCGACGGAGAAAGAAGAAAGAGGATGCAGACCAGATGCACAAGGTAGAAGAAAGATTAGCGTTGCAGGAGAAGAAACTAGAGGCACTTACCAGTCAGCGAGCTACCGGCCCACCATCTCAGCAGCACGAAGATCTTTCATTCGATACTGCCCACGAAGCTACCCCACCATCTCAGCGGAAAAGCAGCGTGGCTTCCACGGAGCTCTTTCGGCCTGATATCATGGCTCCTCGCTACCCCGTGGATGATATCACGGAGAGGGAACATTGTGAGCTAATGGCGAAATGCATTAACCTAACCTTCAAGGTGGCGGTCGGCTATGTCTTACCTCCTTGACCTGATGGAACTTTCCATTGCAATCCGATTCCAGATGGCTATGCTATTGTCGGGGTGGATGAAGTTACCAACGGATTCAAGGGGCTGGACCTTGAGTACCCTATAGGTGAAGGGGAGACTCATCTGGTAGATGTCGTAAGGACTACCATTCTATGGAGAAAGGAAAACATCGTGCTTCCACAATGGACGCCGTGTCAGCAGACTCAGCCGGAGAAGGCCCCTCAGCAGACTCCTCACAGTCCAGCTCTATCTCCACTGCCTCAGTCATCTCCGCCGCGTCAGCACACTCCGCCGCCTCAGCTGTCTCCGCCGCCACAGCAGACTCCGCCGGAGGAGGCCCCTCAGCAGAGTCCTCTGCCGCCTCAGCTGTGTCCGCCGCCTCAGGGGACTCCGCCTCCTCCGCCGCCTCAGCAACGGCGGAAGAGACCCGCCACCGCTCCGGGGGCTGGCAGTACAACAACGAAGAAATCCAGAGCAGGTCCAAGCGTCAAGAAGGCTCCTGCCAAGTCACCATACGACATGAATGAGGAGGAAAACAACAAGATCATGGTTGCCGATGTGAAACGCCAACTTGCACCAAAACGTCCAGATCCAAAGGAGAAAATAGTTTCGGTAAAAGCAAAGTGCTGTCTGGATGCCCTTAAGCAACCACCACCGACTCCGCCGCTATCACACTATGACCGCTGTATTGTAAAGACATTTGATGAAGTGAAAAGGTCGGGAAGTAGCGGTGCTGCAAGAAGTGGGAAAACAATTCCCCAGCTCGGCGAACAGGAAAAACAATCGTACCCCCTGCTCAAGGTGTTTCCCGATATCGCTAATGATCCGGGGGTAGCGGCCGCTCATCCTGGTTACAGTCTTGATGATTACTTAGGCGATGAGGTACGGTTCGAAATGTCTGAGGTAGCCTTTAGATACGAGCACGGGAAGCCTCTCGTCAGGCCTGAGTAGCTCCCGCATCTATCAACGATGAAGCGAAGATTGCATGACTGGTACTTGAAAGCCTGCAAGGAAGGGACTGACAGTATCTACGTGGGAATTAAAGATGAGCACTTCTTCAATGGAGTCGAGGCATTGTACATTCAATTTGAAGAATTATTTCTGTTATACAATCAAGATGCCCTCGACAAAACTATCGTCAGTTGCTATTGTCTGTAAGTATTTTTTCTGCAATTAAGTCTCTAGCTCAGCTCGTTTATTGCATGTATAATTATCCTCACACTATATTATGCAGATTGAAGATCCTCGAATGCAGAGAAAAAATCTATGACATTGGGTTCATTAACCCAAATACCGTAAATGAATATACGGTACAAAAAAATCCCGATGATACAGAGGAAAACTTGCTAAAGGCGTTACTTGGACAACAAAACAAAAGGGAAATACTATTTCCTTACAACTTCCAGTGAGTGTTACTGTCTTGTGCACATTTTGTTTCGCTTACTTGAGGTTAAGTGTAATTGATGAGTTATGCATGCGCAGGTTCCACTTTATTCTGCTAGCCATTCAGCTTGACGCAGGACTAGTAATTGTCTTGGACTCGAGACGTAAAGAGTCTAAGGAGTGGGCGGACATGAGTCAAATGCTCCAGAAGTAAGTTCAATCATTATCGCACCATATCGGCAACTTTCGTTCATTTCCTGATATCAAGTAATCATTTTCTTTACCGGGCAGGGTTTGAAAAAAGTTGACCAACCAGGTTAGGGGTGAATGGAAAAAGGAGCTGCGATTTTCACACCCCAAAGTAAGTACTACTAGCTAGTTCCGTGCATCTCTCATTGATTCTAGTTTCAATACCATTATCATGCTTGATTATCATTTTGATTGAACTCTATTCTCGTAAAGTGCTTGTGGCAGGCACCCGGGAATAATTTATGTGGATACTACGTTTGCGAGTTCATTCGCCACTCGATCTCTGAGCGGGCCAGATCTTCAGAACAATTTGAAGTATGTAAACAATATTCACATTTTTATTTTATTACCATCAATTGTGTTGAGTTTCATTCATATATATATATATATATATATATATATATATATATATATATATATATATTGACCTCCTTCTTTAAATTAGATCTGGCGGAAGCGGGACGAACTCCTACCAACTGATCGCATACTAGCAATTCAAGAGGAATTGGCGGGATTCTTTGTTGAGCATGTCATACCTACAAACGGAGAATACCATCGGGATTTGCAATGCAATTTTGGTAATTAGATATTAGGGATCGTAAGAGATGTTATATTGTATATATGCATGAACGTGTACTATATGTAGTAGCGTCGAATAGATATACGAAAACTTGTTGTTTGACCAAGCACGGAGAAAGAGAGGTCACTTCTCTCTATATATTGATCATGACGATGTTGTGTAATGGTTCCTTCATTGCTATATGTAGTAGCTAGCGTCGAGTTGAATGAAAAGCAAAAAATGAAAATGAAAACCCTAAATGTAAAAGAATTGAATGGTAAACACAAAAAGAAAAGGGGAAACACAATATGAAACCCCTAAACCCTCCAAAACCACTAAACCCCTCCTTTCAAAAAAAAACCCCAGCGCCTGGCAGGTGCTGACGTGTGGCTACCTTCTAGTTCCGGTTGATGTTACCAACCGGGACTAGAGGTCCTCCTGCCTGGGCGCCCACAGCGGCCACGTGGATCTCCTTTAGTCCCGGTTCGTAACCCAACCGGGACTAAAAGTGGGGGCCTTTAGTCCCAATTGGGTTGCAGAACCGGGACTAAAGGCCCTCTGGAACCAGGACTGATGCCCTGTTTTCTACTAGTGAGTGCATCAAGTGTGGATCCACCGAGGGTGATTCCTCGGATCTCACCTTGACGGTATGGCCCTAAGTTATGACTCCCCCTTGACAAGTCGGGTCGGCCCAAGGGTACCCGCGAGATAATGATACAAGACGAGTCGGCCCCAAGGGTACTCGCAAGAGATTATTGTGGCGGAGCGACAAGGCAGGCGAAGACCACCTAGGAGAGAGGTGGGCCTGGTCCATGGTCGGGTCCGCGTGTTACCAAGTCGGAGCGACAGGAACCCTGTTCGTCTCTGCGAGCTACTAAAACACGCCTAACTGATTTGGGTATTTGATCTAAGTTGGCTACGTGCCTATACGCACTACCACCACGCGGGATAATGGTTTAATGGGGCCCTCTAGGTTGTATGTATCAGCCGAAAGCTCTTCAGATGTCATAGTTCAGAGATGCGGGCAGATTGTTGGGGTGAGCTGGTTACGTCTGTTGGAGTTTCCACAGTCGCGCTTGGGCCCCGACCAGTCTCGCAATGTGCAGGAGTGCAAAGGGCGATGGGCCCAAGACCCCTTCACACTTAGGATTTAGACCGGCGTGCTGACCTCTCTGCTGAGCCTAGGTAGTAATACGCCGTGTCGATTACCCGAGGCCGGGTATTACCCAGCAAGTGTGTCCGGCCAGATGTAATCGAGCGTGTTGGGTAACAGTAGTGCACCCCTACAGGGAAGGAATCTATTCGAAAAGCCGTGTCCATGGTAACAGGACGCTCGGAGTTGTATCCCGATCTACTACAACTACAAACGGATACCAAATTATTATTAAACTATTACTATTGCTCCGGGATCGCTTTCTCGCAGGGCAGTCGAGGAAGGATCTCTGGGCATTGCTAATATATGATTGCTATTATACATTTTACTATGTTCTACTCTCTCCTAATGCTGCAAGATTGCTTCAAGATGCTAGTCTTCGATAGGCTAGGCCTTTCCCCCTCTGTTCTGGCATTTCTGCAGTTTAGTCCAAAGATATAGCCCCATTCTTTTGATACCGATGCATACTTAGTATAGTTCTGATGTAAGTCTTGCGAATACTTTGGATGAGTACTCACGGTTGCTTTGCTTCCCCTTTTTCCCCTACCTGGTTGCCGCGATCAGACGACGGAGTCCAGAAGTAGGAGATCCCCGGAGGCACCTACTACTACGTTGAGCCCGTCGACCAGGAGTAGTTCGGAGGCCCTAGGCAGGAGGTCTACGCCATTTCGATCGCTGCCGCTGTTATGCTAGCCTTCTTAAGGCAAACTTGACTAACTATGTCTGTACCCAGATAATATTTGTTTGTATGACTTATGTATTCGGATCCTCATGACCCCTGGCTTGTAATATGATGGTTTATGTTTGAATTTGTGTTTAGAGTTGTGTTGTGATATCTTCCCATGAGTCTCTGATCTCGATCGTGCACGTTTGCGTGTATGATTAGTGCACGGTCGAGCAGGGGCGCCACACTGCGCCTGCTCCATGGTGAAGCCGGCATGCACAGACGCGGGCTCCGGCGTGGTGTCGTCGGAGCCCATCTCCATCGTAGGGTCGTCCTCGTCATCGGAGACCTCAGGCGAGCTGGCCGACATGCCGGCCTCGATCCGCCTGGCATGGTGGCTCTGCCAGGCGGCCGCAAGGGCTGCCACCTCGTGCTTCATCTCCGTTGAAAGGCTCTCCCACAGAGGATTGCCGCCTGCAGTCATATGACGGATGTGGTGTAAGGGAGGAGGATGTGGAGCGGCTTGTGTTGTGGCGTGGAGTTAGCCGGGTGTGGCCGCCTTTAAATAGCGGATTCCGGTGAGGCCAGGCGTCCGGGTGCGTCAATGTGCGCGGCGCTGAAGTGGGTTTCTCGACCGGCGAGCCTGCTTAATGGCGGCATACGGACGGACAGGGCATTGAACGGGCGTGGTAGATATCTGTCACATCCCGTCCAGTAACGCGTCTCCGGCATTGAACAGGCGCGGACACCGGGGGTGAGTCGCGGCTGGTGCCCTTAGCCGGCGCGCCGCTTCAATGCCAGAGCCAGTGAGAGGTCCCGTCCGCTCTAGGCCGGCTTCAATGTGGAGCGGCCGATCTACAACGGCATGAATGCGGACAGCTGGCGCCAGACGGGAACGCGCGCGGGCGAGGAGGATGGATCTGGTTGGGCCAGGATGGTCAGAAGCGGACGTGGCTGCTGTCCGGATGCACGCAAAACCCCCCTAGTTTGTCTCCGGTCTGCGGGAGAAAGTGCGTCCGAACCGCCGTGCGGACCGATGTAGGACCGCGTTGGAGCACAACACGCCTGGACCGTACAGTTCGGACGGTTGTAGGCGGTTTGAGGGTCAACGTGGGAGATGCCCTTAGTACTTGTGTTTGCAGCATGTGCCAATGTTAGTTCACCTATGTATGTCAATTTGCATTATTGCTACAACTATGCGTATTCATGTTCGAAATAAGGTAAGTACAATTCACGAAATGTGCAGTGAACTGTTTGCACTCACCAGTGTCTGCAAGCGCAGAGCGCACAATTAATCCGAAGGCGAACTGCAGATGAACCGGGGGCCTCGCTATGTACAAGGCACGCCTGGTCCAGATCCTTACAGGGCATGCCTCGCTATGTACAGTCAACAGGGACCGCGGGTTAATAAATATTATTATTTTTCAAAGCGGAGTGGGTTAATATTCAGGACTAAAAGGGTTTCACTGATAAAATTGCACGAGTGTAGTGCGGGTTACTTTGAGAAATAGACGGGGTAAGGGCATCTCCAAGGCGGACCCGTAAACCGCCTGCATCCGGTCCGGACCGTGCTGTCTGGACAGCGGAAGCCATCCAACGCGGACCTGTACCGCTCCGCAAGGTGGTCCGGACGCGTTTTCTCCCGTAAACTGAAGACAAACGTGAGGAGCTTTGCGGGAGTCCGGACACAAGACACGTAGGACTCCGACACCCCCGGCCCACCCAAAACCCTTTCTGGACCCCGCGCCTCCATCCTCTCCATTTTCTCTCCTTTTTTTTTCTCTTGCCTTCACCGCCGCTCCACCACCCCGGCCGCCACGCCACACCCCTGCCGGAAATCTACATCTCCGTCACCTCCAGCGTTCTAGCCGTGCTCCACCCCGCTTCTCCTCCGTCGCCGTTCAACCCCTGTACTCCGACAGCCCCGTCAGGTACCATCCGCTACTACTATACTACCATGCCCGGCAACTGTTCAATGAATTGCCGTAACTAAAAAATAGTTTTCCCTTCTTCTTTCTAGCAATGGATTTCGACTTGGAGTACATATACGAGCACTATGTTGAGTCGTCCAACGGCTCGTCCCACGAGGAGTAGTACTGAACAACAATGATGCAGGCGGTCCTTGAAGACGTGGAGCATGCGGAGGATCATGTTCTCAATTTCAAGGGATCGATCAAGGGTCATCGAGTGCTCAACCGCAACAGAGCGTGCGGCCATTTAACACTGATGAACGACAACTTCGTCCCGGATGCACTCTTCGCTGACCATTTTTGCCGCCGTTTTCGGATGCGCAAGACAGTCTTCGATCGTTTGTACCATGGCGTCCAGTCCTATGATGACTACTTCATCTTGAAGAAGGACGTCGTGGGAACGATTGGGTTCTCTGGTTACCAGAAGTGCACGGCCGCACTCCGGATGCTTGCATATGGCATGGCCGCTGATTCGTGGGACGAGTACCTACGGATGTCTGAGAGCACATGCGGAGATGCCATGGCCAGGTTTGCAACTGCCGTGGTCGAGGTGTTTGGACCTCAGTACCTGAGAGAACCAACTGTGGTAGACACCGAGAGGGTCTTGGCAATCTCAGAAGCAAGAGGGTGGCCAGGTTTGCTTGGATCCCTTGACTGCATGCATTGGAAAAGAAAGAACTGCATGAAGGCTTTACAAGGGCAATATCATGGCCATGTTAAGAAGCCCACCATCATTCTTAAAGCAGTTGCATCACATGATCTTTGGATTTGGCACGCTTTCTTTGGCATGGCCGGGTCTTACAATGACATCAATGTGCTGCATCGATCACCGTTGTTTGTGAGGCTGACTCGAGGAAAAGCTCCTCCTTGCCACTATACTATCAATGGACATGAGTACAACATGAGCTACTATCTGGTTGACGGTATCTATCCTTCGTGGGCTACATTTGTAAGCACCATCTCTAACCCAGTTGGCCAGAAAAAGTCTCACTTTGCCAAAAGACAAGAAGCGGCTAGAAAGGATGTCGAGAAGGCATTTGGAGTTCTGCAAGCCCGTTTTGCAGTTGTTCGTGAACCTGCTAAACAATGGGATCAGGAGACCTTGTGCGAGGTGATGACATGTTCTGTGATCATGCACAACATGATCGTCGAGGATGAGGGTGAGGATGCGCAGCTCTAAAATTTGAGAACATGAGAAATCCTATCCAACTTCCAGAGCAGAATCCGACCACATTTGAAGAGTTTATTCAAATGCATCAACAAATTCGGCATTGATCAACTCACGAGCAGCTGAAGGAAGCTCTGATTGAGCATCAGTGGATGGTCAAGGGGGACAACAATGTTGGAAAGTAATATTTGAACTTGTTTAAATTTGAACTACTGCTACATGCGGCTATTTGAACGTCTGTACTCGGCTATTTGAAAGTCTAAATTCTAAGTATATGGCTATTTGAACGTGTAGTTTTGAAAAAAAAAACATAGGGAGGCCGGATGTATGCGACTACGGTTGAATGGCGCCCTCCTACATCCGTATCCGCAAACTTGTCCTCCTTGTCTGTGGATAGATGCGAAGGAAATTTACGGGTTGCCGTTGAAGATGCCCCGAGCGTAAACAGCTAGGGCAATCAACAAGATTGTAACCATGTTTACAGCGTCATCAGCTCGGCAAACAGCAACGACGTGGCTGTCAGTCGGCGCGCTGTGATTAGCCAATGACCACCTCGTCACATGCATGTCAAATTTGAGACCCAAGGGCAGTCATTTTAAAGTTCTACCATCAAAGCGCAGAATCGGTTCCAAAGTTTTTTAAAGATGTTATTTGAAGAATCATAGACACCTCTTTTTTGTGTGTGTGTGTGTGTGTGTGTGGACCTGTGGGGCCGTGAATCCAAGTTTCGTGTCGGCACGCCTCGTGTGCCTGAGGTGCAGAGACGAAATATCGGCGACGAAATATCTTTCTGCTACCCACTCCCGGATCTGGATGACGCTGCGTCGGCACGGAGACAGCTACTCAAAATGCTACCCACTCCCGGATCTGGATGACGCTGCGTCGGCACGGAGACGGCTACCCAAAAGATCTGCAAGCACGCGCCACCGCCCTCCACGCTTGAGCCAACGAGACTCTGCCACCTTCGTCCGGAGCAGCACACCGCAACAGCCAGCACCTCACGTCCGCAACAGCCAAGCAGCTGCTAGCCATGGCTCAAGCACAGGCGACGCGAGGCGACCCGATGAAGGCCCAGCAGGAGCAGCCGGAGCCCATCCAGTACGACCACGTCTTCGCCGTCCAGGCCATCGCGCCACGGGACGCGGAGGCCATGCGCTCCGCCGAGGAAAGCGTGCAGGGCGTACCGGTCCCGCAGGCCAGCGGCGGCGGCTTCAGCGCGGCGGTGGCCATGGAGACGGCCGTCGGCGCCGTCCGCCCGGGCCAGGTCAGCGACGCGGCCACCAAGCAGGGCATCACCGTCACCCAGACCGCCGTGCCCAGCGGCCGCATCGTCACCGAGTTCGTGGCGGGTCAGGTGGTGCGGCAGTACTCCGTGGCCGACCAGGCGATTATGCAGCAGCAGCAGCAGGTGGAGAAGGACACGAGCAAGGTGACGATCGGCGAGGCCATGGAGGCAGCGGCCCTGTCCGCAGGCGATCGGCCCCTCGAAGAGGCCGACGCGGCGGCCATCCGCGCCGCGGAGAACCAGGCGCAGGGAGAGGACGAGGTCATACCCGGCGGCCTCGCCGACCAGGCGTCGGCCGCCGCAAGCGCCAACTTCTGGGCCGAGCGTGACGAGGACAAGATCACGGTCAGCGATGTCCTCTCGGTACGTTCGTTGCGCGACAGGCATATGCTTCCTTTTTTTTGTGTTATTAGATGAACTGCTCGTTTGAGCTCGTTGCGCGTGCTCCATCCCGTGTGCAGGACGCGACGACGAAGCTGGCGAATGACAAGCCGGCGGCGAGGGAGGACGCGGCCAGGGTGGTGCAGGCGGAGACGTACAGCGACGACGCCGGGGCGCGCACCAAGGCCGGCGGGGTGGGCGCCGCGGTCACCACGGCGGCAAGGCTTAACCAAGAGGACGACGACGACGACGCTTGAATCGTAGCGTCGCGTGCTACGTCTCGTGTGTGTGCTGTACACTCGGATCAGACGGAACAAGCGGAACAAGGTCGTGTGTGTAACCTTGTAGGAGAGCCTGCCCTGTGTGTGAAACAAATAATAATGTTGGTCCGTCTGTAAGTCTATACATGTTTTTCTCTCTCCGTAGTAGTATGATGTTGTATGCTTTTAACTCTTTTATTACTCCATGTTTCGCTCAAGTTAAAGTCCATTTCAGCTATTTGTCGAGATGTGTAAATTTGCGAGTAAATGGCAGTGGCGGTCAGAGAACTTGCTATGCAGGTGCACATTAGTCACGCTACTTGCAAACCGGAAAAACCCGTCATAAAACTTGCGTTGCGGGTGCAGATTGGTCAAATAGTCCATCTGAACCGGTTAGCCGCCCGGTTTTCTCTGTTTTCCGGTCATGCGCGGTGCACGTGATGCCGGCTTGGCGCGAAAATTGTCACGCGCCGCGCACGTGAGGCCCTGGCCGGCCTTTTTTTTTTGCACAAAGGCCCCTGGTTTCATAGGTAATGTTGTATTAACCTCCCTTCTCTTCTCTCTGACTTTTCATGTTCGTCGCCGATGGGAGAGGAGACTGGTGGTGCCGCCGCGTCGAGCTCCTCAGCGGCAATTGAACCATCAGCGGTGATGGTGCAGCCTACGCTGGAGTTGCCTACGCAGTGATAAACAGAAGATATACTTTACTGTTTAATTGAATTTAAGTTTCTGTTTAACTGAATTTTACTGTTTAACTGATTTTTTTTACTGTTTAACTGAATTTAAGTTTTTGTATAAGAGAGACAAGAGAAGCATCTCGGTAGTAGCTAGCTGGAAAGTAAATTATCATCTAGATGGTGAATTGGCCTCACTTACTTTGTGTGTAGCAACAATATTGTTTGAAAGACGATTTCATTTATTGAAATTCCAAGAGGTTCCTACGGATGATTGATCATTTATTGAAATACATCACTGAACTGTCAGAAGCTAAGTCAGTTCTGGAATGGTAATTGGTCAGGTTGTTTCTGTAGTAAAATTGACAATGGCCATTGCCCCGATGTCATTGCCCATTAGTGCCTGATGGTAGCACTCGGATTGAAGTTTTGAATGTGCATCCTTGTGTCAACCAAGTGAGTTCTTGCACACACCGCGGAGACTGCATATGATGTCCATTTGCAACAGTGGTTTTAACTGATGGAATAGAGAGCAATGACAAGGTTGCACGATAGGCGGAATTCTCAACGACAAAACTGTGACTACTAGTGGAGTCGACCAGTGTGATCATGATCTGACCCCCACCTAATGTTTGCAGTTTGATTGTTTCACGACATTTAGCACCAGACACTGGATGTAAGGATTAGTGGATAACTGAAAATAGTCTGCTGCAGCCGGTTCAGTTAATGTTTCAAGAGCATGCACTACATCTTCAGTTAACACTTCACCATATTTGCACACCTGAATTGTGAGTAATTGCATCAGCTTCCTACACTGATGCTCCTTGCTATACTTATCTCCGCAATGTAAACACAGCAAATTGCTACGACAAAATCTCTTAACTGTCGATCAAGACCAAAATCATCCGACTGAATTGCAGCCTGTTGTGGTGGTGGGTTTGCTCCTGAACTTGTTCCCGCTTGGGTCCTGGTCACGGTCCCCTGGCTCCACCGGTGAGTTGGGTTCCGTGACGCACGCTTGCGCCGCCGGGGACTCCTCCGGTGTCTTCAGCAAGGGAGGAAACTTCTTGGCGAGTCGCAGATCTTGACAAGTAGATGTGTTGTTCTTGTCTCTGTGCCACCACCGGTGACTGTGGAACCAGCCGGTGCCTGTGGCGGATGTCATCCTCCTGCGTCGACTCAATCTGCTTGCTCAAATTGGAGATGCGAAGATCCGTTGATGTCAAACTTCAAGAGAAGCGCCGCCATCGAGGCATGTAGCAGCTCAGAGCTCTCCCCATGGCGGTGATGTCCAACTTGGTCTGAGCGGACGGAAAGGGTGCAATTTTACAGCCGGACCAGGAGGATTTGAGCGCACATGGAGGCCAATTTGCAATACGATCCTTGTACTAAAACAGTAAGGTCTTTTCTACAAATTATCAGCCCCCACCGACGTCACATGCGCCACGCGTGACCGCAGAACATAGAAAACCGGGCGAGTGGCAGGTTCAAATGGTATGTGTGACCTAACTGCACCCGCAACACAAGTTCTGTGACAGGTTTTTCCGGTTTGCAAGTACCGTGACTAAGGTGCACCCGCACCACAAGTTCTCTGACCGCCAGTGCCATTTACTCTAAATTTGCTGATTTCGTACTTCGACATTCCCGGTGCCGCTATGAAAAGGGACCCATTGCGATTGCGGCTTGCGCCGATGTTCTGCTGATTTCGTATTTCGACATTCCCGGTGCCGCTATGAAAAGGGACGCATTGCGATTGCGGCTTGCGCCGATGTTCAGGCGCCGGGAGCCCGAGCCATCGTGACTGTGGTAGCCTAACATGGCCAGCAAGGCAGCAACGTCAGGGGCGGTTCGCGGAGTCCCTGCTAATACATTCATCAACTCGGCATTGGTAGCAAATATGCAGGGCAAGCAGCTCATGGATTCTCTGATGCGGACATGAATCTCCAGGGGCAGCGCCAGACTGTTCAAGAACATTTGCCTATGGGAAGAGACTGTTCAAGAACATTTACCTATGGAAAAATTCCATCATCTCCCTTGGATTGCCAAGCCCTTTTCATCAGTTCAGACTTTTGTTTGCGTTAGCTAGTGCATGAAGCTTAACATGGTATCAAAGCTAGGCAAAAAAAATTACACTCGCAACTCGTGCTGTTTTTCAATCTTGGGCCGCCGCCGTTCATCCTCTGATTTCTACCGGCGCCAGCGTGCTTCACCAGATCGTGTCGTGCCTCTTCTCAATATCGAGATCACACGCTGCGTATTCTTCTGGCCAAGCCCTCCAGCTTCCGCTTTTGCCCCGTCGTCTTTCCCTGGCCGCCGCCGTCGCCTGTCCTTGGCCGCCGCTGCCGCCTGTCCCTGGTCGTTGCCGCCGCTTGTCCTTGGCCGCCGTCGTCGTCTGTCTCCGGGCGCCGCCGCCGTGGCCGTCCATCCTTCCGTTGTTGCAGGTCGTCCTCTGGGCTGACCCTACTGCGGTTCCCCGGACGCCCCGGACCTCCGCGGCCGCTGCATCGTGTGCGTGGTGGCGTGTGCTCTATTTGTTTTTGCTTGGGATTCGTTTCCTTCCGTGAAAAAAGAAGAGAAAACCAAGGCGTTATCTCTCCTTCCAGGCCGCACGTACACCAAACAAGCTGGCTGCTGCTCTCGTGTGAGCTTGTTGCTGCTGTCTAGTTGATCCATAACTAGTAGAATACTAGGCCCGTAAGGGTTCGATTTACCTGGTTTTTTTGGAAAAGATTTCACGGTAGCTGTAAAAATTACGCGTGTGACGGAAGTGCTTCGTTCCCTTGGTTTGCCACGTTTCTATCCCATCGTGTGGACTTGACGTGTGTGACGCATGGCAGAACCTTCGAGCATATCTTTTTTTTCATCTCGGGCCTGTAGCCTTTTTCACGTGTGTTTTCTTAAGCGGTTTGCATTTTGATCGGGCCTTGTGGGATGTACGTGTCCTGCGCTGCGATTTTGTAGATATTTTTCTTGTCTCTCTCGAAGCCTCGAGTCCAATCCCGTGACACCGCTACGCCGCCCTTTCCCGATATAAATGGGCATCAGACTGCCCCCTCCCGCCGCATTGCATCCCCATCTCCTTCTCTTCTTTGCGGATGCGCCCGCCCAGGCCGCCGGTGACCCTTGCCCACGTCGTCGTCGGAGGGAGTTGTCGCTTTGGCTAGGCTAGGGTCATTGCCGAGGCGTGGAGGCGCCCCAGTTCCCCATCTCCCCGCCTCAGTGATGGAGAGGTGCGAGATGGATGTGGGGAGGAGCGGGCATGGTGCAGTGGACGAAGGAGGCGTTGGCATGGAGGCGGCGTCGGGAGCGGTTGGAGGCGACCACGGGCATCCAGTCGTCACGGCAGGGGGCGATGTGGCTGCTCGAGGTCCGGTTCATCTTGGATGTCACGGAGGTAACCCATATCCGAGCAGTACTTCACTCCAATCGCATGACACGCTGCTCCCACCAGTGAGGCTAAATCCCCATATTATCCATCCAAATCTGTCGTGTTCTCTGAAGGATGTGCTGTGAGCTTCATGGTTGGGTGCATACTCCTGCTTAAAGTTTTCGATCTACATAGCTTCCAGGATGGATGAGTGGTGTGACTAATTTGTTTCTGAAAATTCCAAGGTTTCCATGTGGTTTCAGTAAAATTTGTTGATTGGGATAAGTTTGATTGATCTGATGATTTTGTTGTTTTTTACTGTCAAGAAAAGGTTGATCTCATGTTGTTTATTTTTTAGCATATGGGATTTATTTTGCAGGACAGAATTTTGCAGTGGGCAGAGTGGTAAGAACTGACAATTAATCGACTTAATTAAGCATTATATATCAGTTCAGTTTTTATGCAAAATATATTTGCACCTGCGTTCATCTGCTCCTCTGACCACTCCATGCCATGCGTACGTGCAGTCCTTGCCTCATTGGATATGTTCACTCTCATGGCGAGCCTCAGTGGCCTGTAGCCGCCAGCGTGCCCTCTCGGTGCCTGCCGGTGCGAGCAGTCGTTGACGGGGCAGATGGCGGCCCTGTACACTGGTTTGTGCCTGCTCTGCCTGAATTTCGTGAGTTCTTCAAGTTCAGTAGATTTCGTGTATGGACTTCTTTTCCTAGCATTAACTTTTACTTGTGTTTATTTGGTTTGTACGCAAGAATTCTAGAGCCATGGACGCAAGAAAATAAATTTTGGTCGGTATTCCAATGAGTCGTTTTGAGAAGTGAAAATGAAGACTCTTAATTGCAAACCAGTAACGGAACAAGAAATGAAATTTTATTGATCCCAAATGACAATGGATCTACTCTCTGTTTCTATAAGTTCATTTCATTCTGCAAGCTTCTCCAATAATTGCCTATAATTTTTCAGATATAGGATTGCCAATCGTCTGAACTATCGCTTGTGAACATTGCAGGCAGCGCCAATACTCGTGCACTTGAAAAACCTCGGACAGTGAAGAACATGGGAGTGCAAGGGCACATTCTGTGTTCTTGATATAATGGTAGGAAGTATGTAAATGATGTTCTTTGTAGTGACACTGACAAAGCTTATGCATGAGATAGACCTTCATTGTACATTACTTATGCATGAGATAAAGCTTTTGATGGAAGCTCCTGTATCTTCCTGGCAAGGCTGATGGACTCTGGTGCTTGGTGAATGTTGCCCAGCCCTAGACCTCTCTTAAGTTTTGCATAAATACATCTGGGCTAATCAATTTATATGAAAACAAATCAGTAGTGATTTCGTCAAATATATGGGTTATTTTAATGACAGTTTGCTTCTCTCCCTAGCTGATCAAATCAACTATTTTAATCTCATTGAACAGCTAGATGAATTGAGGTGCTAATTAAATTAATATGCCCCCACCAGTTTATCAGGTACTAATTGAATTAATATGCTCTCACAGGTTTATTAGGTGATAACTAAAACAAACATTCTTTGGCTGACATTTGAAGTAAGATTAAAAACAACCTACAGAACAAACTGGAGAGGGTACACATCAGATGGCTCCCTCCCATGGAGAATGAACTGAAGATTAATATTGATGGCGCTTTCCACCCTGAACCAAACACTGGTGGTTGTGGTGCACTCATCAGGAATCATAAAAGAGAGGTAAAAGTATGTGGAGCAGGGAGATTGGAGAATGTTATTAATCCCTTGCATGCCGAGATCAGGCTGTTATACGGGGTGCCTAGCTAGGAATTGATAAAGGAGTGAGAGCCATTGGCCTTGAAACAGATTCAGAGCTGCTGAAGCAAGGGGTAAACAATGATGAATGTGGCCTCTCTGCTATCTACCTAGGCTTAGAGGAGCTCAAGGAATATCTGAAGCAAAACTTTGAAGTGTGTCGTTTTACTTCTGCTAGGAGGAACTGTAATAAAGTAGGCCATTGTTTTGCTAGCTATGGTAGTACCTTAAGCATGTATGATCATCTTCAAACAGATCATGTAATTCCACTTGTATCGGACCTGGTGGCGACTCTTCTCTAATTTCTGCATACATCTCCCCTAGATATGGACCACCCTGCTTCTGCATTATCCGTTTTCGAACAACAAGAAACTTAGTTCTATAAATTCATCATAGAACTAATATGCCAGTTAGAATGGGCGAGTATATGTACCCTTTGCTTTTAAATAAAAAGTTGTGTAAAAGAAACTGATGTGTAAAGCTTGATCATTCTAATTTGTGTTAATTAAGTACATATGTACATTATTGAGGGGATGATCTACGGTAATGAAGTGTAAGGGGATTAAGTTTTATTTAGTAGTTGTGATCTGTCATAGATGGTGAAAATGACAATTGCTCATGCATTGTTTTTTTGAAAACAAGATTCGCATTATGTCATCATTTTGACATTCTGCTTCAGTATATGTCGATGCACCTGGCTGATGGAATTGCTTGGCTAGCGGGTATTCTGAGTTATTGTATTAAGATCAGATAGTTACCTCTTCAGTTCTATATGCACATGCACGTAGGTGTGTGCCAGTATTGGATCAACATTTCATTGAACATTCTGTTTGCAAGATATATGCTCGTGTGATAATTGTTTGAAACTACTAACGCAGTGGTTGTCAATCTAATTATATGTTGTTGTCTAATCTCATCCTCCAACGAGCGCAACATAAGAAAATGAGCAGGCCTTTAGTCGTTAATGGGCTATTTCTGTCGATGGGCTCTGGCCCAAGTTATCTCAGCCCGGTATAAATGATTTATTTTTCTGGTTTTAGCTACTGCACTGGGCTCTCTAATGGGTTGCCGTGGGTATTTTGGACTAAAATATTTCTGGCATGTACCTAATACTAAAACGTGACTTGATACATCCATATTTAGATAAATCTAAGACAAGAATTTTGGGACGGAGGGAGTATATATAATGCTATGTCGTCTGGTGTTGTTCCTCTTCCTATCTGTCCAGACACTTTGGACGATGGTCATCCCACCGATGTCGTCTCGTACGTGCACCTTGATACGTCTCCGACGTATCTATAATTTTTGACTATTTCATGCCATTATCCTACTATTTTCAAATACTTTTGACAATAATTTATATTATTTTTTGACTAACATATTAATCTAGTGCTCAGAGTCAGTTCCTGTTTTTTGCATGTTTTGTATTTCGCAGAAAATCCATATCAAACGAAGTCCAAACGCGATAAAATTTTACGAAGATTTTTTATGGAATATATGTGAATTTTTGGCGCAAAAATCAATGGCGGGGGGGGGGGGGCATGGGCTTCACAAGCTCAAGGGGCGCCCCCCCTTAGGGCGTGGCAGGTGAGCTTGTGGCTCCCTCAGAGGTCGGTTGGAGCTGTGCTTTGGGCGCAAGGAAGCTAATATCCGGAGAAAGATCGTGTTAAAATTTCAGTTTGATTAGAGTTACGGATCTTCGGATATTTAAGAAACGGTGTTCGGCCAGAAAACAAGGATGCGAAACAGAGAGAGAGATCCAATCTAGAGGGGATCCCGCCCTCGGGGGCCGGAGAGACCAAGGACCAGAGGGGAAGGCCAAGGAAGAAGAAGAAGGAGGGGGGCTCTCTCCCTCCCTCTCCCGGTGGCGCCGGAGTGCCGCCGGGGGAACCAACGTGACGGTGATCTACATCAACAACTTCGTCGTCGTCAACAACAACTCTCTCTCCCTCTGTGCAGCGGTGTAACCTCTCTATTCCCAATGTAATCTCTACTTGAACATGGTGCTTTATATTATATATTATTATCCAATGATGTGTTGCACCTCTATGATGTTTGAGTAGATCCCTTTTGTCCTACGGATTAATTGTGGTATGGTGTGATTGATATGAGTTGTATGTTAATATGGTGCTGTCCTATGGTGCCCTCCGTGTCGCGCAAGCGTGTGGGATTACCGCTGTAGGATGTTGCAATGCGTTCATGATTCTCTTATGGTGGATTGCGAGAGTGACCAAAGGTTAAATCCGAGTAAGAGAGTTGTTGCGTGGGATTAAAGATGACTTTACATTTAATGCTATGGTTGGGTTTTATTTTAATGAATTTTTAGTAGTTGTGGCTGTTTGCTAGAGTTTCAATTATAAGTACATGTGATCCAAGTACGGAAAGTATGTTAGCTTAGCCCTCTCCCTCATGCATATGATGAGTATCACACGTCATATTTAATTGCCTATGAACAATCCTTCACATTGTTCTCCAAAAAGCTCTCTACTACAACAATTATCTTACAAAGTACTTCTAGTTTTATTCTCGCAAACTAGTTTTATTTCTTATTTTAAGGTAAAGCAAACGTTGGTGTGCGTAGAGTTGTATCGATGGTCGATAGAACTTGAGAGTATTAATTCTACCTTTAGCTCCTCGTTGGGTTTGACACTCTTACTTATTAGAAAAGGCTACAAACGACCCCTTATACTTGTGGGTTATCAAGATTTTTTTCTGGCATCGTCGCCGGGGAGCAATTGCGTGGGGTTGGTATTCTCGCGTGCGCTTGTTGGCTTTATCTTTAAGTAGATTTTATTTTCTGTTCTTGTTTTCTATCTTTAGTTATGGGTAGGAAACGTAAAATACAAAAAAAAAGTTGTACTTGCTAACCCAATGGTTGAGGAACCACCCAAAATCCCAAGTCCTATTGAAGCTTTCTACCTGGATCATCTTTATCTGTTTGTGCCCGTGCTGAAAACCCAACTAATTTAGTTAAGGGAAAATCATTAGATGTGCATGTTTATTTTGTGCTTCGCCGCTTGTCTTAAAAAGGAAAACACTTATGGGATCAAATATCTAGATTGGAACGCTATGCTTGGAATTTGTTCTCTATACATGATTTTACTTGTTGTTCTGAGAAACCTAAACACCTTCTCTACCAATGTGAATTCAATGATAATGAAACATTCACTACTGGAATCAGTATCTTTGCCGTCTGCTAGCTGATGGCAAAGACCATCTTTGCCATCAGCTTACAGAAAACTGACGGCAAAGAAGGAGCGGACGACAAAGATCATGTTTGCCGTCGGCCGTCCCTTTGCCGTCTGCTAGCGGACGGCATAGAAGCTTTGCCGTCAGCTAGCGGACGGCAAAGAGGGTGGGTGGCCCACCAACGAGTACCACCTAACGGCCCACTAACGAGAAGAACTTAACGGCCACTTTTCTTTGCCGTCTGCTAGCAGACGGCAAACTTTTTTTGCCGTCCGCTAGCGGACGGCAAAGAAAGTGGCCCACCTAACGGCCGTTGCCCCCCCCGGCCCCACCCCACTATCTAGGCTCAGACGGCAAAGAGATTTGACCTAACAAAAAAGGTCAGCGCTCGTGCCATCCTCTTTCTCTTCCCTCTGTCTCTTTCCCCTCACCGCGCCGTCCCCGTGCCCGAGCCGCCCCCGCCGCCGCCGACCCCCACCGCCGCTCCCGACCCCCCACCGCCCTCGCCGCCCCTGACCCCCCTGCCGCCCCGCCGCGCCCGGTCCACCACCCGCCACCCCGCGGTCCGCTGCGCCCCCGCGGCCCCTGCAACCACCACCCCGACGCCCTCGCCGCCCGGCCGCCCCGACGCCCTCGCCGCCCTCGCCACCTCGCGGTCTCTCACTCCACCGCCCCCACGCCCTTGCCGCCCCGCTGCCCCCGCCGGCCCGGCGCCCCGCCGTCCCGACGCCCTAGCCG
This sequence comes from Thinopyrum elongatum, assembly GCA_011799875.1. Classification (NCBI taxonomy): domain Eukaryota; kingdom Viridiplantae; phylum Streptophyta; class Magnoliopsida; order Poales; family Poaceae; genus Thinopyrum; species Thinopyrum elongatum. Next base: position 13,019,919 of record CM022299.1, read on the forward strand.
CCTCGACACCCCGCCGCCCCGGTGCCCCGCCGACCCACTCCGGTGAGCTCCCCCCATGTTTTTTTCTTTTTTTTCTACTGCTATTAATTAGGTTAGTTAGTACTGTTAGTTTCTTTTTTCTACTGCTAGTAATTAGGTTAGTTAGTACTGTTAGTTAGGTTAGTTTGATTTTCTAGGTTAATTAGTTTGATTTTCTAGGTTAGTTTGATTTTCTAGGTTAGTTAGGTTAGTTATCTTCAGACTAGGTTAGTTAGGTTAGTTAGGTTAGTTTGTAGGTTAGTTAGGTTAGTTCTTCCCAGATCGACCATCATGCCAGATCGACCAACAGGATCAGCATGGCCACAACTTGTAAAATGGTGCATGATGTTTCTGCAATGTTGAACAATACATAAATTCATCTGTGCTAGACAAGAAGTAGGACAAGGAACAGTCACTAGTACTACAATTTCCTTTGAGTCAATGCATATCACCCACTTACTCTGTTCTTCCTTCTTAAAAAATATAATCATGATCAAATGCAGAAGCTAAGTTCCTCTTGATAGCTGGCCCATTCTTCTTGCTTAAGGCTTTTGTGGCTGCCTCTTTGTTCTTAAATCCAACACTCACACCACCAAGTCTTCTACTTCTTCTAACATCTTGAATGTCAGGTGGGACTTGAGCTTTCTTTCGCTTGCCAATTGGAGCTACATCAGTATGTAATGGGATAGTAGGAACTGCTTCTAGAGGTTGAATGAGATTGGACTGAGTTACATAAGCAGATTCCATAACATCAGGTTGGTCAGAAAGTTCAGTGATGGTGCAGTTGCTGAAGAATGGAGCAGGTGTTTCTTCAGTACAGACTATGAATAAACATTTTTTTATATTGCCAAATTCATCATTAACTTCCATCATCTGGCATCTAGCAGCAATCACTGTTTGTCCTTCAAGTTTCTTCAGAGCATCAAGTGCAGAAACCATCAGTTTGCACCTTTTGGTGGCATTTGGGAAGATGCTGATTTCCAAGAGAACAACCATCAGTTCTTTTGATGCCAATGGTGTACCAATGATTCCCACTCCTCCTATCAGCCCTGATCACAATCATGGTGCTGCTCCAGCAGCTAGCAGTCAGGCACCCCCCGACCCCGACACAGCACCCCGACAAGACACCACCGAACCCCCGACCCCCGACACGACACCCCGAGACCGCCTCCGACACCCCGACATGACACCACCGACACCCCGACCCCCGACACGACACCCCGACCCCGCCTCGACAACCGCACAGACACAACCGACCCCGTCTCGACACCCCGACACCGCGACCCCGACACAGCACCCCGACCCCGACACAGCACCGCCCGACCCCGACACAGCACCCCGACACGACACCACCGACATCCCGACCCCCGACACATGTATTATTATTATGTACATATATATATTATTAATTAGTTCATGTTATTAGGTATTCAATTTTTTATTATGTTCATGATGATGGTCCACACTTAAATATTTTATTATGTTTATGTTGTACTAATTTCGTTTACTCTTTGTCATTGCAGGTGTTGACAGATGGTGGGCGTGTGTCGAGAGCACTTCGAGTCTCCTTCCTCAGCGCGTGCTAGGCGGGGTGCTGTTATTCCACCCCAGCACCTTCGGAGAGCGCTGGTAGACAGCATGCAGACACCGGCGGGCGCTTCTTCTTTGGCCGGGAGAGGTCGGGGGAAGACGAAGAGGGGTGCAGGTAGAGGTGGACGTGGCGGCGGGAGAGGTAGGAAGGCTGTTGCGCCTTCCTCGCCGCCACCCCCAGCTGATTCTCCGGACCACCGGAGTGCTCCGTCTCAGGTGGACCCGTCAGACTTGGACCCGTCTCAGACTCCGGTCCACGAGCCTCGGGCCGACGAGCCTCGGGTCGCCGAGCCTTCGTCCCTCGAGACTCGGGCCCCAGAGTCTTCGTCCCACGAGACTCCGGTCCCAGAGTCTTCGTCCCGCGTGACTCCGGAGACTAGTGGCCATGTTGATGGTGAGGACACCTGGTCTGACGATAGTTATAGCGAGGGCGAGCTGGTTGAGGGGGGCAAGAAGGTGTACCAGCGTGGTGGTACGAAGCTCCCGGCCGTGCCGGCGACCCGCGATCACAGGTGGTTGATTGAGCCTAACGGGGAGAAGTAAGTGCATTTATTCTTTTTTAACCTTTGTCCTTCATGTTTCTTCAAATTAATATCTAATGCGTTGTCCTTGTCATACTGCAGGGGTTGGATACACGCCGATGGTGTCCGCAGGCCCAACTAGGTCCTTGGTGTGCTTTGCCGGCACCACTTCCCGGGGTGGGTCACGTTGCCTGGTGAGGGTCAGGTTCCACAGCTACACTGAGCTGGGAGCTGTATGTGGCTGCCCCGGCCCCGCCGGAGGAGAGGGTCGACGGTGTCTTGTGCGAGACGGTGGCCGACATTGTGAGGCGGCGGTTTTGGGTAATTTCTCCTTTACAGAATTAAAAATCAACATTACCTAGTGATTGTACTAATCAGTGTTGTCTTGTTCGATTGCAGACCTTCTACAGGTGTTCTGAGGAACACGAGGCGGAGGCGGCTAGGGTTCTCGAAGCCGAGTGCAAGCGCCTACTTCAGAACTTACGGCACGAGGCTAGGGTGCAGGCTGTTCGAGACTACTACGCCTCGACTAACATTAGGAGGGCCAAGAAGAAGTGACGTGGCAAGTATCTGAGTAAGGAGAAGTACATGAAGGTAATTACCTATTCTTAAGGCCTTGTACTTAGTTTCCTTGATTTCATTCGTAGGCGTAGCATTGAAATTTCTCTTTGCGTAACTTAGGTGCCCCCGAGATGGTGTGCGGATAGGATGGACTGTTGGGAGGCGATGGTGGATGAGTGGTGCTCTCCCCAATGGCTAGCCGTCCACAACAAGGCCAGGGATAAGCGTGCCCAAATGAAAGATGTGCCACACCATCAAAGGAGCTCCAACCTGTTTGAGTACGGGGATCACTGGGTATGTGGTTTGAGCCCTTAACGATTAATGCAATTTCATTCTTCATGCTAGCTTGAGCCCTTAACTAATATGTTGTTCCTCTCTTTTAGGCAAAACACAACAAGAAGGACATGCCACCGCCGTACGACCTCTATGCCATGGCCCATACTGCCCCGTACAAGAAGGCCAAGGCATTCTCTGAGGATGACCTCGATCATCCAGAGAGCTTCACCAACATCTCCTCCCACAACAAGCTCGTGAGGTATAGAGACGTTGGGAAGAAGAAGAAAGAGGAGGACTTCAACCTGAGCCAGAGTCCTTTTGATCCAGAGATCGTGATGCTATCTGGTGAGGGGAGGTACCATGGCTCACTAGCCATTGGGGATGGACTCATACGTTGTCCTAGAACTCTTCGGGAGATCAAGAAGCGCCAGACGAGCTCCGATCCTGAGATACCGCCTCGTCCACGGCCAATGGAGCTTGCCATCGAGGCTAGGGCCCAGGAGCTTCTGGCAGAGGCAAAGAAGTAGGTGGAGCAGAGGGAGAGGGAGTTGGAGGAGAGGACGGCTAGTATGTTGGAGGCGGAGAGGAACCGGAACGACGCGTCTCACCGGGCCCTATACGAGCTCCTCGTGGTAAGTTTCTCCTGCATATTAGCCAAATCATGCACGTAATGTTCGTTTCATTACTAACTAATATGACTGACTCGTGAAAACAAAAAGTGCAGTCCGTGTGCGAGAAAACCGGTCAGACCCCTCCGCAGATGCCTCAGATTGGTATAGCGGACACGGTGAGTTTCATTTGAATGGTCATTAGTTACTAGTATTCACATTTCAGTTGCATCATGCTAACGAGACATTGCAAATGATCTTTGGTGCAGCATGCCTCCCGACAAGCATCGACCGATCCTTCTCCGTCTGGCAACGGCGCAAACCCGACCGGTCCTTCACCTCCGTGATGACGGTAAGTTTTCTCTAGTGTTTTGCTTACGAAATGCATAAAGACCTAGACTTAGCTTTATTTCCTCCAAAATGCTTACCATAATGACCTAGACTTAGCTAATCTTCTTCCAAAATGACATAATTAGCTTACTTAGCTCCAAAATGATCTATACTTAGCTTTGTTTCCTCCGAAACGACCTAAGTTAGCTCTAATATGCTAAGTTATCTCTAATATGCTTAGTTACCTAGGTTTGCTCAATAATGACATACACTTAGCTTACATATGTAAAAAATGGCATAATTAGCTTACTTAGGTTTGAAATAGCATAACAATCTTGGTAACATCATATATATCATATAGTTAGCTTATTTTCCTCGAAAATGACATAATAAGCCTAATTAGCTCCAAAATGATCAATTTTACCTAAGTTAGCTACAAAATGACCTAAGTTAGCTGTAAAATGCTAAATTAGCTCTAATATGCTTAGTTACCTGGGTTAGCTCAATAAAGACCTATAAGTAGCTTACTTATGTCAAAAATGGCATAATATGCTTAGTTAACTCAAAAATGGCATAATTAGCTAGGTTAGCTCCAAAATGACCAAGTTTACCTAGGTTAGCTCCAATATGATCCATTTTACCTAGGTTAGCTCCAAAATGACCTATTTTACCTAGCCTAGCTCTAAAATGACCTACACACTTAGCATTTTTACCTAGCTTAGCTAAAAAATGGCATTTTTTCCTACCTTAGTTAGAAGAAGAAGAAGATAAAGAAGAGGAGAGGAGAAAAAGAAAGAGAAGATAAATCCTTCTTCTTCTTCTTCTTTTTCTTCTTCTTTTTCTTCTTTTTCTTCTAGCTAGTCTTCTTCTTCTTCTAACTTTCATCTTTCCTAATTTGCAGATTTGCTTTAGATGAGGAGCTTGCGTTCATGGAGCCTACTCTTCTCCTTGTGCTTCTTTTATGTTTTTGGAAACTTGTTGCAAACTTGTTGTTGGATATGTATGTATGGATGAAACCATTTTATTTTGGATATGTTGTTGGATAACTTGTTGTTGGAAACTTGTTATATATATCTGTGAAATTCTATGAAATTGATTGAATTTAAGAAAAAACAGGGGCTATACAGGCACTTTGCCGTCTACTAGCAGACGGCAAAGAGCTTTGCCATCAGCCAGCAGACGGCAAAGTTGACACGTGGCAGCTACCTGTGCAATCTGGGGGCATCTTTGCCGTCCGCCAGCAGACGGCATAGCATGTCACATGGCAGGAACCTGGGCTGGCCGGCCTATATGGGCACTTTGTCGTCCGCTGGCAGACGGCAAAGCACGCCGTTAACCCCCTAACGGACCTAACCTGCCACGTGTGCCGTCCAGGCTCTTTGCCGTCTGCTGGCGGACGACAAAGACCATTTCATCTTTGCCGTCCGCCAGCAGACGGCAAAGAGCCCTTTGCCATAGCCTATTCAGCCGGACCTGTTGCTGTCTGCTGGCAGACGGCAAAGTGCCTGATTCCTGTAGTGATTGGCTTTTTATGCTAATGGTGTTTATAGTTATTGTGATGTTGAACAAATTGAAGAATTTGTTACTTTTAAGGGTGCCTATGAAATTGTTTCTTTGCTTGAAAAGTTTGATGCTACTCTTTATAAATCTAATTTTTTTGCCATATTTAACTATTGCTATGAAAACTATGATTCTAATTATTATATTAAAGATTGTATTAATAAAGTCTCCGCTGTCCAAAAAGAGACTAATATTTCGCAGGAATCTATGAAAGAAGAAATTGATGAAACTGTTAGCTCATTGATGAAAAAGATGAGAGGAGTGCGAAGAACAAAAAGAGAAAGAGCGGATTAGATACCTGTGCCCACCTTCTAATGAGAATAACTCTTTAACTCATACATTGTTTAATTTTCCTTTGTGCTTACCGAAGGATGAATGCTATGATCCCTTGGCTTCGTTTGAAATATCCATTTTTGATGAACTTGATGCTTGTTATGCTTATGGCCATGATGTTGAATGATGCTTATGGAGATGAACTTGTTATAGTTCCTTATGTTAAGAATGAAACTGTTGCTATAGTTCCTTATGGAGATGAACTTGTTGTAGTTTCTTATCTTTTTGAATTCTTCCAACCACACTATGTCAGAGAAGTTTGCTCTTATTAAGGATTATATTGATGGGTTGTGTTTTACCATTACACGTGATGATTTTAATGGACATAATATACATGTGTTTGCTGCTCCTACTTGCAATTATTATGAGAGACGGACCACATCTCCACCTCTCCATGTTTCCAGCGCGATAAAATTGCAAGAAACTGCTTATACTATGTATCGGTCTTTATTATGTGTACATGAATTGTTCTTTTATGACATGCCGATGCATAGGAAGAGAGTTAGACTTTGATGTTGTATGATATATGTTAATTTGTGCTCACTATTAAATTATAAGCCATTTTTAATTAAAATTGGCTTTAACATACCTTAGGATCCTGGTGGATCAATTACTTGAGCACTTTATACCTAACTTAATGGTTTTAAAGAAAGCGCTACCCGGGAGATACCCAGAAGTTTTAGAGAATCATTTTATTCTGTTGTGTGCTTTTAAAAAGTTTAAAAATAAAAATATATAGATGGGAACGTAAAACTTTTCAAAAAGAAAGTGAAAGTGAGAAGAACGAGCATCGTTGAAGTGGGGGACGTCCTTGAACTTTTGTTCCTGACCATGAAAACTTTGTGAACCTTAATCACAGAAAATTTTCAACAAAAATAATTATCTCCTTGCACAAATCCATTGTATTACAAAAATAATGTGCCAAAATTTACCTTTAGGGTGTTTAAATTGCTTGTTTGGTATGTGTTGTGCAGAAACAGAAACTTTGGATGTAGTATTTGAATTATCACATTTTATTGTAACTTCAAAATGTTCTGAATTTTTTATACAGTCCTGCTATGCAAATTTTTTATTACGTCCTAATTTTTCAAAAAAATTAGAATTACAGAAGTATATGTTCCATCTGCATCTTTACAGGTTGTCCTGTTTTCACAGATTGTTGTTATAGTTTTTTTTATCTACTTGTGTTTGCAGTTTTACCAAGCCCCATTGATGTGGAAGTATTAGAATGGTGATAGCATACAGTAGGCCATGCTGGATTATAATTATACAATATTGTTACAGGAAGACATGATGAGATTTGATGTTATATGTACTAACCCCTCTAATAAAAGTTTGGTTAAGTTTTGTGTGGATGAAATGTTCAAAGACCGAGGGGCCATCTATATAAGAAGAATAAGGAAAGGCAAGAGTTTAAGCCATTGAAGAAGATAATGCACCACTTTTCGTTACAACGAGCATGAGCATACTACTATGAGGTGGCAGCAAGCAAAGACCAAAATAAGACCATATATTAACGGAAACATGACTGGAAACGAAATTATCAATGGTTTCAGGTATTAGAACAATACCAACAATATTGGCACGTCAGGAGCATGTAGATACAGACCAACCAAGAAAATGTTGCCAAACAGAGAGGCGAGAGAGGTCAGCTTTGCCACAAACGGACTTCCTGGTGGTGATGTTGAGCACCTTGGTGGGCATACTCACAGGGCCCTTCACCCGCAGCTGCTTGTCTTTGGCTCCCTTTTAGATGACTACTGGTCGCTGAGGTGATCTGCCTGACGATCGTCCAGGGAGCTGACAAGGTCTTTTTTTTTGCGCCTCCTTAGGGGATACAAGCAGTAGTATCTGTTCACACTCTCAAAACACACACCACACGCACACACCCCTATCTGAGAGTCTAAACTAGACCTACAACCTATATCCAGAGCGTCCGGTACAGGATTTCTATATCCTCATGTGGCTCACAGACACGGAGGGATGCTTCTTATTAGCGAGCACTGTTCCTAATGAACAGTGCCGCCGAGCACTGTTCCTAATGAACAGTACCCCAGGTGAGACGCCCAGCATTTCGTCCCCAACGGGGATCGAACTCGGGCGGGTGGAGTGCCCACCGGCAACTCCTACCACTGCACCACGCGCAGCCCTCGATTTCCCTCATGTGCGCCCGCATCTTGAACCGGTCCCAGTTGTTAGTAACTGATTAAAAAGCAAAACAACATTGTTAGACTTAGGGGTGGGCATAAAAACCGATGAACCGAAATCGAATAAACCAAATTTTCAAAAAAAATTCATGTGTACAGAAAAATTCGGTTTCCTACGCTACTAACCGAATCAAATTCGGTCGGTTCAGTATTTTTGATCGGTTAACCGAAAGGCCGGATTAGTCCCAGCCCTCCCAGATCCCGGTCGACTCGCTACAAACCCTTTCCGCATCCCGGCCTAGTTAGAGTCAGAGAGGCCCAGCCCCACGCGGCCACACAACCCAGACTACTAGACCTAGCCAGCAATCGGACTATCAAACTGGTTCATCCATTAACCAATTACTTCTTCCGTTTCATCTTCTTAGCTAGGGTTTCGTCTTCTCCCGGGGCGATTGTTCCGCCGCCGTCGAGTCTTTCTTCCCTCTCCCGATCGTGTCGCTGGATCGTCTCGGGCTGATCTCGGGGTGTTCCCTGGGGACACCGCCCGGCCTGGACGCCCCTTTGCCACGAGAAGGAAGTTTTTAGAGCTCCTTGCAAAACTCGATCGATCTACCTCGGGTTAGGGTTCCAGTGATGGCAGCGGATGGCTCGTCGGCGGCGAGGACTCCTGGCGCAGATCCCGCTGCAGAGCTACAGAAGATGATGGAGGAGCTAGGGCTCCGTGAGGAAGATTTGGATGATGTCGTCTATGACGAGAAAGAGGCACCGCCGGATGCAGCGAGATGGATGGCCGTCGTTCGGGTGCACATAGACAAGTCGTATAGCCAATATTGGTTCTTCAAGAACATGCGTGCGGCGTGGGATCTTGCGCATGACTGCAAATTCCGTCCCCTAGAAGACAATCTTTACACAGTGCAATTTTTTTGTCTTGGGGATTGGGAGAGGGTTATGCAGGATGGCCCATGGAACTTTCGAGGAAACGCTGTTATCCTCAAGCCTTAGGATGGTATTACCCAGCCTTCAATGGTAGCACTGGACACACTGGATATATGGGCGCAAATCCATGATGTTCCTGATAAGTATGCTCACCTCGTGGAAGCCATGGCAGGAAAGATTGGAGAGGTCTTGTTCGTAGAAAATATATCACAGGATTTTGCCGGTAATTTCTACCGAGTCTGGGTGAGAATCAATGTTTTCAAACCACTAAAGAATGCAGTAAGTATGATCAGAGACGGAAAGCGCCAGATCTACAGGGTGAGGTACGAGAAACTCCCAGATTGGTGTGCTGTATGTGGGCATCTTGGCCATATTTTCAAGGAGCACGGTGACGGTATTCATGCACCAGCGGCTCTTGTTTTCAAGGACCTCCGCGCTTCATGGGCCATGCGTACGGGTGCGGGGCCTGGAGGAGGCCGCGGTCGCAGAGGAAGAAGAGGAGGCCGTGGCGGCCGTTCCAATGCTAGAGATGACAGGCAACGTGGCTCTGCTATGAATACTGAATCTGCGGATGAGGATGACCTAACTGCTAATACAGTCACAGATATTAAGATGCAGGAGTCAAACTGGAAAAGGCTAGACAGAGATGATGGACGGGCGCCTGAGTCAGTGCTACTAGCGGGAGCTGTAGAACCAGCAGTTGATGGGAGGGCCGGCGGGGGTGGGGTACTGGCACTGCCTCCACCACAGACGCCATTGAGCCCGCCCCCAAAACAGGATCTGAAGCGGCCCAAGATATCCCTCGCAGGAGAGAAGAGTACCCAAGACAAGGTAAACAGCAAGAAAGGAGGCAAACACCCAGATGCATCATCGGCGGGCTCCCCGGCGGAGCACCGCCGGGCACAATGAGTCTCTTAAGCTGGAATTGTCGTGGTGCGGGCAAAGCCGCGACAATCCGAGAACTTCGCGAATTAGCGAGGAAGTTTGCCCCTACTCTACTTTGTATTGTTGAAACTCAGCTGGATAGAGCGAGAGTAGAAAGTTTAGCTAGTACTATTGGTTATGATAACGCTTATGCCGTCAGTAGTCAAGGTCGCAGTGGCGGCCTAGGAATTTTCTGGAACAATTCAATAAAGCTTGAGATTCTAGGGTACTCAGTGTATCACATAGACTGTGATATTGCTGAATCTGGTCATGACGCTTGGAGGGCCACTGTTTTCTATGGCGAATCGCAAACCAATCGTCGACACCAAACATGGGATACCATGAAAGGAATAGCAGGTTTGACTCAGCTCCCTTGGGTATGCATGGGAGACTTCAACGAAGTGCTACGTCCGGAAGAACAAGAAGGAATTGGGGAACGCAGTAATGCACAGATTCAGGGCTTTCGAGATGTGGTTGATGTTTGCAGGCTTGATGATTTAGGCTACCAGGGAAATTTTTGGACTTTTGCAAAAAATGTCCGAGGTGGAAGTTACACAAGGGTAAGGCTTGATCGTGCGCTGGCTTCAGTGGAATGGAAGGCGAGGTTCCCTTCAGCTTTTTTAAAACACATCACAGCAGCCACGTCGGACCACTCGCCGATACTCCTGATGCTACAGGACGAACAGCTGAGGCCGGCCGCAAAACCACCTTTCAAGTACGAGGTTATGTGTACACATGACGAGTGGAAGGACGCAATCTTGCAATGTTGGGGGCAGGAACAACCGGCTGTCAATCTGGAAGGCTTGAGAGCAAAACTACAGGCACTCTCAAAGGACCTCAGCAAGTGGAATAGAGAAACTTTTGGTAGCGTACGAAAGGAAATAAAAAACCTTACAGTGGAGCTGGAGAGATTGAGGGGAGAACCTTTGAGGGTAGGCCCATCTCATGTTGAACTCAAAATTAATGAGAAGCTAGTCGAGCTGTACCATCGAGAAGAGCTAATGTGGCGCCAACGGTCGAGGCTGGAGTGGCTTACAGCGGGGGACAAAAACACCAGATTCTTTCACATGCGAGCGAGCATGAGAAGGAAGAAAAACATGATTAAAGCTCTAGCTAATTCGCTTGGGGTCTCAGTTAGTGATCCGGCCGAGCTGAGAACAATGGTCAATGAATTTTATAAGAGCCTGTATACGTCCGAGGGAGTTAGTAACATGGACGAGGTGCTCCAGCATGTGCCCAGCAAAGTTACTCAAAATATGAACGCGATGCTTCTGGCTCCATACACAAAAGAGGAAGTGAAAACTGCACTATTCCAGATGTTCCCAACGAAGGCCCCGGGGCCTGATGGTTTTCCGGCTCATTTTTATCAAAGCCACTGGGACATTTGTGGAGACGAGATCACAGCCGCGGTGCTCAGAATCATTAGAGGGGAAGAAAGTGCAGAGTGTGTCAATGACACGGTCCTAGTGCTCATTCCTAAGGTGACAAACCCTACTCTCCTTACTCAATTTCGTCCTATCAGCTTATGTAATGTCATATACAAGATTGCTTCGAAGGTTGTTGCAAACAGGCTGAAAGTAATCTTGCCAGAAATTATTTCGGAAGAGCAGTCAGCGTTTGTCCCAGGCAGGCTAATAACTGATAATATCATCTGCGCGTATGAATGCCTACACTTCATGAAAAAAAGCAAGGCTAAGACGAATAGCTACTGTGCCTTGAAGCTGGATATGATGAAAGCTTATGACAGATTGGAGTGGAACTACCTTCGGGCAATAATGACCAAGTTGGGTTTTGCACAACAATGGGTAAACATTATAATGGGTATGATCAACTCCGTCTCTTTCTTGGTTCTGTTTAATGGAGAGAAGCTTGAGAACTTCAAACCATCCAGGGGTATCCGACAGGGAGATCCGATCTCCCCCTATCTTTTCTTGATTGCAACAGAGGGCCTTTCGTGCCTACTAAAAACCAGTTCTCAATCATCTGTGCTTGGTGGGATCAAGGTGGCACCCACAGCTCCGGCTGTAAACCACCTCCTATTTGCGGATGATAGCCTGTTGTTATTCAAGTCTAGTAATGAGGGGGCAGTGGCAGTTTCAAACCTGTTGGAGGCATATTGTAAGGCATCTGGGCAGCTAGTGAATCATGATAAATCTTCGGTTTTCTTCAGTAAGGGGTCTCCACAACACCTGAGGGACAGCATTAAGAATATTTTGAATGTGCAAAATGAGTCTTTGAGCGATCGCTACTTGGGGATGCCTATGGACGTTGGACAAAATAAGATGGGCACATTCAGATATCTCAGAGACCGAGTTTGGGAGAAGGTCAGAGGCTGGATGGAGAAGCTTCTGTCTACGGCAGGGAAGGAAGTTCTAATTAAAGCAGTCGCACAGGCCCTACCAGTTTACTCCATGGCATGCTTTAGGCTACCGAGAGGACTTTGTGAGAATATCACCTCCATTATTCAGCAGTTCTGGTGGGGTAGCAAAGCTGGAAAACGGAAACCTAGCTGGGTGGCGTGGGACATCATGACTCGGCCGAAACATCTTGGAGGACTCGGTTTCAGAGATATGGAAATCTTTAACCTAGCGCTACTAGCTAGACAGACGTGGAGGATTTTGTGTGACCCTTCCTCTCTCAGTGCACGCATATTGAAAGCGGCGTACTTCCCAAACTCAACCCTGCTCGATGCGGAACTCGGAGGTCGGCCCTCTCAGGTATGGAGGGCGGTCATTGATGGCAGAGACATGCTTAGGCAAGGTATCATACGGAGAATCGGAAACGGAAACACTACAGACATCTGGAATCATAACTGGCTACCTAGGCTTGGTATGATGAGGCCCATCTCCTCGCTGATCACCAACCCACCGAGGTATGTATCTGAATTAATCAACTCGGCAACAGCATCTTGGAACGAGCAGTTGGTGCGCTCGGTCTTTGTTCCCATTGACGCTGAAGCCATCCTGTCAATACCACTTTGCACAAGGAATATGGGTGATTTCTGGGCATGGAGCGGAGAGAAACGTGGAAATTTTTCAGTCAAGTCTGCGTATAGAATGATAATGCAAACCAAGATCACAAGGGAAAACTGGATTGAGGAAAATGAGGGACCTTCTGGGGCTGATCAGGAGAGCAAGGAGTGGACTGCACTTTGGAGAACGGAGGTCCCGTCAAAGGTGAAAATGTTTTTGTGGCGCTTAGCCCGGAGGTCTATCCCAACGGCAGACCTGCTCGAGCATAGAAACATGGCAACATCAGGGACTTGTAGGTTGTGTGGGGCTAGGGATTCATGGAGGCATGCTCTTATCAACTGTTCCATGGCCAGAAGCACTTGGGCTCTTTCTGACGAAGGCCTTGTCGATCAGATGATCCAGTTTGACTGCGATAATGCGAAGGAATGGGTATTTAAGATGAAAGAGAGACTGCCAGAAGATCTTTTTGTACGCATGGTGTTTACCCTCTGGGCGGTCTGGAGCGCGCGGAGAAAGGCGGTCTACGAGGACATTTTCCAGAGCCCCATGTCAACGCATATGTTCATCCAATCGCAGATAAATGATCTCCAGATCCTGAAGAAACCGGTGCAGGAGAACATGCGTGCAAGAGCAGAGAGGCCTACATGCTGGCTTCCACCATCGGGAGATTGTGCAAAGATAAATGTTGATGCCGCTACAAGAGGCACGTCAAGAGCAGGCTCAGCCGCTGCAATATGCAGGGACAAGAATGGCATATTCCTAGGGGCTTCTGCTCTGGTTATTAAGGGTATCCATGATCCTACTACCTTAGAGGCATTGGCGGTCAGAGAGTCGATGGCGCTAGCAGAGGATCTGAACTTAAACTCCATCCATGTGGCGTCAGGCTGCAAGGTAGTGATCGATGACATCAAACAGAAGAGTGGAGCAAGTTATGGTGCAATCATACATGAAATCATAGATTACTCTAGTAGTTTTAGTACTTGTAATTTCTTTCATGAGTTTAGGAGCTCGAATTTCGAGGCTCACAGTCTTGCGAAGCATGCTTTGAAGCTAGGGCTTGGCCGTCATGTTTGGTTAGGCCATCCTAGTGAACTTTCTTTCGTCCCTGTAAACATTGTGACGGTTGAATAAAAGCTTCATGGGATTGTCTGGAAAAAAAAACTAGACCTAGCCAGCACCCCACGCCCGCCCGCACGCACACAAGACCTAACCGCCCCTACCGCTCCCACCACTACTCAGCCGCCGTCGCCGCCGCTCATCTTAGCGATTGAGCCGCCACCCGATTTTCCCACACCAGGCCATCCATGACATCGAATCCCAGCGGCTGGCATCTGCTGCATCTCCAGCCCGCTTTCTCACCGGCCACCGTCCGTCGCTGGACTCGCTGCACTAAGGAAGGAGAGGACCAGAGGAGACAGGACAAGGACCGGCCGTAACCTATCCGTGTGCCCACCCACCTTCGAGCTTTGGTCCACCCCGGCAACTACGCCGCCGCAGCCACTCGTGCTAATCTGCCCCACCGGCCGTGACATGCCCTTCTCTCTAGGATCCAGCCCCGTATCACACCACCACACCAGAACATCGAGGATGAGCGCTGAACCACATGTGTTACGTTTATTTCTTTTTCTTCTTTCTGTTCCATTGTTTTCTTGTCTAAATCCCTCTTCAAAGTGACAGAATCTGAAACTTAAATCTGCACATTCATGTTCTGTCTAAATTTCGGTTTTAAACCGGAAACCGAACTGAATTTCAAGTTAACTGAATTTTCGGTTAGTTGATTTTGTATGTCTACCGAACGCCCAGGCCTAGTTAGACCAACTTTTTTTTTCAATACATGATAAAAAAAAACTTCAGCGGAAGCACAAAAACAGATGACTGATTTCTACTTGGTTGAACATCAATTTTAAAAAGCTCGATTTTGAAACATATATCAAAAGAATCCTATGGAATCATCATTTGCTCGGCACATCACCCAAGTACAACAACTTTATTTTTAGGTTAATCAGATGTTAAATGACTAACAATAATGAATACTATTCATAGCTTAGAGTAAAAATCATAGGGCAGTGGTAAATACAAATGTGCAAGTATATTATAAACATTCAGAGGCTATAGTGGAACAATCACTTGCGTTGACTAATAGTGTTTGGAAAAAACAAAAATTAGACACACTAACCATCAGTTTTAAAAGCCCGATTTTGTAACCCTCAAAGAAAATCTCTGGAATAACTTTAGCATCATCCGGATAGCCCATCATAAAACAACATCCAAAAACTAACATCACACGTGTAAGTGAGATGAATAATGAATTCTCCAAAAGAACTATGTAGGAAACCAACAATTGAGGTACATGAACTTCGAACAAGTCACATTTCCTAAGTGTTCAAACTTAGAAATACACAAATATAGTAACAGAATGCTCACTAAAGTAGGATCACTACTGAGATTCAATGAGCTATTGATTTCAATTGACGGGCCGATAGTAACTATGTATGACTAACCAACAACAGTAAAGCGTCCATACAACTAATTTACTAGCATTAGATAAACCGAGCAACCGTTTTAAGAAGCTTGGTTACATACTTGAATAATGTAACAAACTAGCATCTCCTCGTAACATCATGTGCTCAGCTGCAAACGATCCCCCATGTAAACTCCACCCTAATTAACATTATAACACACAAACTGAACTAGTATTATACCACCAGAAAATTCCAAAATGGCATCTAATGTGTGAGAGCTCAATGCAGCAGGGGGGACACAATTTTTTGTTGTTGTTGTTGTTGCTGTAGACCAACAAAAATGGACCTAGCCCTATGAATCAAACAAGCACGAGAAGGGCATCACATTCAGCATGAGATTCATGTATATCACAAGAGCCAAAAACCATAGAACTTGCAATGGTGCGTTGCCCAGCATGAGATTCACCACGGCTGGGCACACAAGCGTGTGCATGAGAGAGCAGAGCGGAGAGGGACGGAGGGGCTTACCTACGCAGGAGTGGAAGAAGATTCTCAGGGGTCAGTGGAGGCGATGCGAACATGGCGGAGGAAGCACCCTTGTAATCTATAGATAGAAGCATTACCCTTGTAATCTACAGATAGAAGCAGCTACTCCTGCATGACAAAACAGTATGTCATTGGTCATTCTCTAATTAGTGCATTGAACTAATATATCCATGCTGGTCAGCCAACTTGGTGTCATGTATGGTAGCTCTATAATTTATAGATCTGGCAACTTTAACATTCACCAGAACTGTTCTAACCAAAGAAGTTTGAGGCACATATTTTCATTGTTATGGCAGTCTAAACTAGTTGGCAAGAAACAAAATCATTTTTTTCTTTATGTTTACATATTGGATAGTATGGTGGAGAAGAACCGGCGATGGCACACCCACCGCTGGATCTGGAGAGGAGGCCGGTGACGCGACGGGCAGAGGACACAATGAGGAGAGGGTCGCGAGAGCGTAAGTAATGCGGGGGTAAAAACGTGCGCAGTGACTGCAAGTGGCAGGAAATGAAACGGACACAGGGCAGCTTTTTACCATGTGGTGGAGAGAACAAACTGCCGAGAACAAGAGGCAGTGTGATCGAACGGCCAAGAGTGTCTGGGCTCTATGAGCCAGACTATAACACACCTATTGTGGAGAGATACTACTATGGTTTGCCATTTTCTAATGTACAATTCAAAACTCGTTTGAACCTTTTCGGTCATTTTAACGTTTACTATCTAAAGCTTCTATGCATGATCTGAAATTCCGATGGCAACTGCAAAATTTAAGGGAGCATAACTGCTCAACACGAATGTATCAGATTTACCCTCACAATATGGCTTGTGGCAAAGCGAAACAAAAGGTTGATGCATTGTTGATTCATTACATCCACATACAGCAAACGATGGAAAACTATGACTGCGTGAGAATGTTTGACAAGCTACAAATATTTGTAAGGTATTCCGGCTGAAAAGTTTATCACAGATTCATCGAAAGATGAGTAGCAGCTGTTTGATCCAAACAGTGAATGGGAGTACCAATCTAGGGAACATGATTGATGAAGGCAACGGTGGAGCTATGTGTATCCTTGGGGGGGGGAAGGGGCTGTGGCCCCCTGGTCTTGATATAATCACTGAAGAAAAAGTTATTTTAGGATCTTAAATACAAGAAAGTGTAGTAATTAGCCCCCCCCCCCCCCCCCCCCCCTATATCTTTGTCTAGCTCCGCCAGTGGATAAAGGACATGAAAAGAACAGACTACCACGCGTTAGAGAGAACAGCCACCACGGGCACAAATGTCAGGCCTCGAAATTTCAATAGTAGATAATGTGAGATTTTGGTAAATTCTTTGTAGTGGGTTAATGGATTGGCCAACCCCTAGATTTTCTTATTTTTGTGTGCTGTGGGTGACCTTATTGCCAAAGTATCAAAAATTAATTCAAACCAATGACTTGCAGTCGTTTGACTAATTGACTATTCACTATTGGAGTAATGATTACCCAAGTTATCCGTCGCATCTTGCTGTTGGCGACATCACGCAAGAACCAAAGTGCGTTGCCGTCGTCGTCCAACTCGCCCTTGAGGTCGAGCAGCTCGAAGATGAGGCTCCCGTCATGGGCGGGGTCAGAGTTGAACTTCCTGCATACAAAACGCCCACTTGAACAAAACGCCCACTTGAACATATTCGTTCTTTGGATCAGGTCTTATTTCTGTCCCTGGGGCCTGCCAGTGGATAACTTCTTTGGCTGACAAAATGCCCACTTGAACATATTCGTTCAGAGCTTGTTCCGTAACAGTGGAAGCGACCCAATCACATGAGGTGACTGTCTTAGTCATTTTTATCAAAAGGCCTAAAAGGGGAATAAACGGCGGGTCAAATTTGAGATAATAAGCCGCTCGATGGTTACAAGAAGGTGAATATACTATGCAGGTTTGGTTCATATACGGACAGATTATTATGAGAAAAGAAAATAATACGGACAAATCAACAAAAGCACAGTTGGGTGATATTAACATCAGACGGATGCAGCTGATTTGAGTATTTCATGAATAAGCTGGCTGGTGTTTGGCGGGTCATAAAGTAATATTTTTGAGCCGCCCACACGGTGGTGTTTATGCTGGATTTACGGATCTGAGTTTGAGGAAAATTTCACTAAGTGTTGGACAAACAGGTTTCACAAGTGGTGGATTATATTTACGGATCTACGGCAGTTCAGAAAAGGAGAGTAATTGCTAAACCTAAATATGACAGTGGAGGAACACACAAGCTGGGTTTGAATCTCAGGAAGATAGGATGCATCTACGATTGGAAACGGATGCTAAAACTACTACCGCGCAACTTCCCTACTGTTTTTTCGATCAAAGTGAGCGTTGGCGAAGAGAACTATGATGAACGCTGATGAACGCTGACGAACAGAGGAAACCCTAATGCAGATGGGAAGTAGAGAGAGGGGAGTACCTAGCGAGGCAGATGATCAGCGGAGGAGCGCCACTGTTCTCTGGATACGATCAGGTTGATGCAGCAGCCTGGGGCGGAGTTGTTGAAGAAGGTCGATGGTGGCGGTGGACCTCCGGAAGCGTCGGACGTTGCGAGGAAGAAGAAGAGGCAGAGGCAGGGGTAAAAAGTGAAAAAGGGGGCCCCTGTCCCTATTTATAAGGAGATGATGAAATGGCAAGCGCGGAAATCGAGGAGGTAAAAATGATTAAGTGGCTATATGGACGCCTCGATTCTCGGGAAGCCTATTAAAGATAAAGATCCGTTGAGATGTCATGAGCCTCGTGCGGAATTAATGTGCATGACATCATGGCGGGTTATAATGATTCTACTCATGTGACGTTATGGCGGGTTATAGCGGACGGATGAAGATTCAGCACGGATACATTCTGCTAAGTTAAACAGTGGAGATTGATATGAACAAGTTCAAATCAATCTGGGACCTAATGTTGGGGATATAACCCTGAGGTGTGACCCGCCCAGGAGGGGCCGGGTTACACCGTTGGTGACTTATTGTGAAGAAGGCCCAAGAGGTCCAAGACATAAGGATGGCGGTTCATAAGGCAAGCTTATTGGAGGCCCAAGACCCGAAGGTGACTCAAGGCCCAAGGGTGTGAGCCGCCATGTGTTAACTTGCTCTGTACGGCAGGTTTAGTTAGAAACCGAGCCGGTCACGTTTGTGTGAGTCGGCCGGGACTCTGTAAGCCGCCGGGCATCAACCTGTATATAAAGGTGTGACCCGGCGGCGGGTTAACTCAAGAAACAAGCAACCGAGAATTAGGTCAAGCGTATTCGCTCCTTGTAATCAAAACTCAAGCAATACAACTAGAAGCAGGACGTAGGCTTTACCTCATTGAGGGGCCGAACCTGGGTAAATCCTTTCATGTCTTTTGTCCCGTTCAACCCCTTCAAGCTAACCTAGTTGCGATGGCTCCACACCTAAGTCCTTTCACTAGGGCATCTACCGTGTTAAATCCACGACAGTGAGCATCACTTGATGCATGCAGAGGATAAGGGTGCTCCCCTCTTCTCGGAAAAAAATGCGCATGCAAGAAATGGTGTTGAGTTATTCCAAAGTTGTAGATATGTAGCACAAATGTTGCAATTTTTTAGTGTGAATTAATGATATTCCAGTGATTCAGTTCTACTACCTCCGTCCCGGTGTATAAGTCATTTGCGTAGTTCTAGGTCAGACAATTTAATTATCTAAATATGTATTATATGTGACAAAAAATATATATTTAAAAACTACATCCGTGTAGAAATCTAGTGATATACTTTTCATGACATATAACACATATTTAATTCCTTAAATCGATGACTTAGAACTACGCGAATGATTTATACACTGAGGCGGAGGTAGTAGGTAAAACCTTGACAAGTTTGGTTTGACGGGGCTTCGCTGGTAAGCTTGCGTTGCATCTCACCGCCTTCCCGTAACCGCAATCGGATGGCTTGCCTGGTGTTCTGCCACACCTGGTATAGGATGCCCTCGCAGAAGAACAGGCGCTTGAAACATATTTCCTCGGCCAAGGTGTCATAAGGCGGGGCGAAGGGGGTGTCGAAGCGGGTACCGAGCACACGCTCACCCAGCAAGGGATCGACGTTGTGTTCCTGGTGCATCGGGCCGCCTTGGGGGACGGGAATGTGGAGGACTTGCACGTCACCATGTTCATCGAGGCAGTATACATCGTTGTGTTTGTAGACCAGATCGACCAGCTTCAATCCATCCGCTGTGATGTCGGCTATCGTCCACTCCGTGTCCCCGCTCGTCATGTAGGCGACCTTGCTGACGTTGTCATGGCCGCAGATGGCCACGGCGGTCTAGTCATCGGGCCTTGGGTTCGACCTGAGCACGATTCTGTGTGGGTACCGGATGTTGGGGAGAGGAAGGAGCTCGATCTCCTCACCCGTGACAGGATTTAACAGCCCAAGACGACGACCATCGGCAACGGTGAGGTAGCCGTTGCCGGAGCAGGTGATGTCGCTGCTGTGGCATGCGAGCATGGGGAGGCGGAAGGTGCGCTGCATCGGGAGGGATAGGGCGTAGGCATGGGT
Source organism: Thinopyrum elongatum (assembly GCA_011799875.1). NCBI lineage: Eukaryota > Viridiplantae > Streptophyta > Magnoliopsida > Poales > Poaceae > Thinopyrum > Thinopyrum elongatum. Next base: position 13,040,238 of record CM022299.1, read on the forward strand.
GTTGAAGCGAGGGAGGCCGTTGTCGTAGGGTTGGAAGACGAGGAGGGACGGGGACTGAGGGACGGAAGGCAGCGCGGACCGCCATGCGGTGCAGACGGCGCGGACGGAGACGTAGTCCCTTGGCGATGGGAGGAGGTTCACGATGGGGAGGAAGAGATCGGCGTGGAGATCCGCCCAAGGCCTCAAGTGCGGCGCCATGGGGGTCAGGGTACGAGGCTAACCTCCGTTAGTTGGAGACGGGATTACGTACGTGTCTGTTTTATATACTCCAAACACCACGGGATATTTTGGGTTTGTGTCGATCTTTTTTATTGCTATACTAGTACAGTAGAGTATATGTAAATGGCTTACCAGGCATTACCGTGGAGCAAATGGGCCCAATTAGGTCTACTAAAGAATCCAGTTTTATGAACCTTCTAGAAGTTTATTTTTTTAGGAGTGCTACTCATCGGCCAGTGGATCTTTTTACAAACAAAAATCTGCCGCCTCGGCAGCAGTTAGATTTATGGTCATCCAATGTCCTAACCCGTCATCATCATTGCAACAAAGACAATGTTACAGAATTCTTTGCAACAAAGCTTATGTTGCAAAAATATTTCCAACAGAGGTTGTGTTGCAGAAAAAAAATGCCACATTCACTTTTTTTCAACATAGATAATGTTTCAAGAATCTTTTTGCAACAAGGATGATGTTGCAAAAAAAATTGCAATGAAAGATGATGTCACAACAACACTGGTCGTCGTTGCCGTCGCCATTTGCAACTTCGTCATTGTTGCAGAAACTCATCGGGGCGTGGCCGCACGGCCTGGCGAGTACATGCTGATTCCGCTGCACGCGCGAGGCCCAGGCGGTTCAGGCGGAGGTCAGCGCGGGGTCGCGGCACTCCAGTACGCTGGACGGAGGCGACGCACGCGGTGGTGGCGAGCTCCTGGTGGCGGCGCGGAGGAGGTCGGTGACCGGCAGTGGAATCCGGTGGTGGAGGTCGGCCATGGCAGCGGTTTTTTCTGGATCCGTAGCTAGTTGAGTCGAGGCGGCCACCACCATCGGAGACTTAGTTGTCGTCACCACCGCAGGGGGTCTGCGCCCGCTCGTCCCGGTAGGCTTACGACGACACCGCTGCGGGATCCAAGTCGCTCTCCCCAATCCCAACAGCCGCAGGATCCAACTCCCCATCCGTTTTGCAACAAAGGCCTAGTTGCGGTCTTGCCTTCTGAAACATGGGTGGAGTTGCAAGAATATGAAGTAGGTGGAGGTTGACTCCTGATCGTTCGATGAAGAATCAAACCGATGGATACGGACGCTCGCCTAAAATCGGCCGGTTTAAGGTAAACGTTTCCCTTTTTTTCTCTTTTTTTTACTGGTTTTCTTTTCTATGATCTTCTCAAACAGCATGTTCATTACATAGGCCGGCCTAATCCGGGGACTCCCTGTGCGAATGGCCAATATTGTGTCGCATAATGCTAGCGACACAATTTGAATGGAGTAACCTGGAGCGACAAAAACTGTGAAGACAAGAAGAAACCTGACCAAGAATCTCTCTCATGCTTCACCAAAAATGACAAGTCATTGTTCACAAAGTACATGTCTTGCTCTATGTCATATCATGGTTATGGTTATTCAGTGATACCTCGAAATCAATGTTAACGGTAATTTAATACAATTAATGGTTTCTTGTGTTTCAGTGTTAAATAGCAAACTGAAAGATGATGAGGTGAAAAACAATGGGGTCACAGTGCTAACACTCACCGGAGCAGTCATGCAACTGGCCATGAGCATGATGGTCCTCAAGAGGTTAAATTCGGTGAAGAAATCGTATTCACCTACAATTGTATAGTGACTGATAAGGAAACATTTTCTTATATGTTCCACATCATTTAGAGAAAGAACTAAAACAGGTTATACAATGGATTATATCTTAGTGTTCTCTCTAGCATTTAATGTTGCGAAATCCAAAAACTGTAGGCAAATAAAATTAGAATTAGAAATCATGTGAATAAGATAAGACATCTCATACAATGGAGGCAAGTGTCTTAGTTTTCTTTCTTTCTTTTTAAGAGATAATATGTTAGCTAAGAAAAGGCAAGCCTCATTTTCCCTTTCTCTTGCTTCCACCCCACCAATTAACCAACGTGCCATCAGTAACATAGCACAATTATACACACCCTAGTTTTCATGTAAGTAGCATCTCTTTAGCTTGACCAAATCAGACTATTGTTTAATTGTAGATATTGAGTTTTAATCCATACAACAGATCCTTCATGTTGATTACATTTTTCATGTCATTTTCCTTAAGCATAATAGTGCCAACCAAATATTGTAGTATAGACAGTCCACCATCCACCATATGTGTGATTAGTCCACCTACTTAACAATCTTCCTTAGCACGTGATATGAGTAAAGTCGGCATATGTTTGTGACAACATTAAAAAATATTGAAGACAAAGGGTCTCTTGGCGCGACCCTTTACAAACCAAAGGAAAGGGTCAAGGTTGGCACGGGGCGGAGAACCTAGAAATAAAAAATACATGCATGCTAAGGTGTGTATCAAGAGTTGTTCTCAAATAAATACATGCATTCTAACACTTTATCCCAAGTCACAACCAAAACCAATGACACGCCATTCTGGAAGAGGTTCATGAGGGTTAAAGAGAATTTCCTAACCAAGGGCGGTTGTCGTGAGTAATTGTACTACTAACAATTACTTCTAGGAAGACACGTGCCTTGGTGATAATCCATCATACCACCAATATTACGTAACATCTTATATTTTTGAATGGATGGAGTAAGATTTTCATGTGGTACGTGTTGGCTAACAAAGTACAACCTCGGTCGCCACAATTGGCAGGAAAGAAAGAAGTGTTCTCTTTGTGCTCATAACGAGACAATTAAACACCTCTTCTTTTACGGTAGTGTTCTCTATGCGTCATCCAAATAGCGTCAAATTTTAATACGTCAAGAAGTATTGCCAATACATATGGTCACTGGCTTGGCGGCATACCTAACAAGTTTTCAAAGCTAATGAGGGTGGTGCGTCTGCCTTTTTTATGGCCGTTTTAGCTATGTAGAAATGATAATCTTTTGACCCCAAACTCACATGCTCTTGATGAAAAAAAAAAGTAAAACAAATAAAAATTATGTTTTTTTGTAATCAACACTAATGAATGTTTCAACTGTGTATGAATTTTTGTGATGAAATAACATTCGTGGAGGTCTTGGCAAATCAATGCTCCAAAAAGCTTCCAACAATAATCTTTTCGGGTCATCAATGTTTATAAAAAAGAATCTGAATTTTTTGAATATTTTTACTATTTTTTATTTTATTGGTAATCAGAGAGCATATGAACCAAAACTCCAGGTCCCCATATATGCACTCATTGCACGTTGTATTCTCTTGATGCTATGTTATGAGTCCACTGAAATGTCAAAAAATCTCCATGGTTTTTCCTTAATAAAAGTGGTCAGTCTGACTTGTAGCTAGGCTTGGTATCCAAGGCAAACACATATATAATCTACCCGCAAAATAAAAGACATATATAATACGGAAAATTAAGAAACCATGTATAGTCAAACGTTGAACTTGTCGTGTACCTGCGTGCTGATATATAATGCCGTGGAGGTCGACAGCTCGATCAGATGGCGTGGAGATAACTTTCTTTAACTATTTTTCTCCAGATAACGGAGCCCTGTCACATGGACGAAGAAGATTCATCCCTAAGCAAGCTCTGACTCTGCTCGTCACACATACATACCAGCTGATATATACCATAGTTTTAAATAGTCGGCTATAACCCCGCTATAGTTGTTTGAGCATGTTGCCGCTAAATAATTTCATGTACAACTTGCCACTATAGTCACTGATATATACTCCACCGCGCCGTGCACCTCAAGCCCAGCCCCAAGCTCCAAGCCCCGAACATTACTAGCAGCTGAGTGTGCACGGCTCAGAGTCATCCGAGATCGATGGCCGGCGGCGGAGGAGACGAGAAGGTGACGCTGCTGGGCCACTGGGGGAGCGCGTACGTGACACGGGTGAGGCTGGCGCTGCACCTCAAGGGCGTGCGGTACGAGTACGTGGAGGAGGACCTGCGCAACAAGAGCGACCTTCTCCTGCGCTGCAACCCCATCCACCGCGCCGTGCCCGTCCTCATCCACAACGGCCGCCCCATCTGCGAGTCGCAGGTCATCCTCCAGTACATCGACGAGGCCTTCGGGCCCCCGGCCCTGCTCCCCGCAGACCCGCACGAGCGCGCCGTGGCCCGGTTCTGGGCGGCCTACGCCGACGACGTGCTGGGGGCGCCGTGGGAGAAGGCGTACAGGGCCGGCACCGAGGAGGAGCGGGCCAGGTGGATGAGGCAGGCGGTGGCGGCCACGGACGCGCTGGAGCGGGGGCTGAGCGAGTGCACCGACGGGGGCAGCAAGGGCTGCTTCTTCGGCGGCGAGCGGGTCGGGTTCGTCGACGTCGTGCTCGGCGGCGTGGTCCCGCTGGTGCACGCCACCGTGGAGATCTCCGGGGACATGCTCTTCGGCGACGCGGGCAGGACCCCGCTGCTGGCCGCCTGGCTGCAGTGCTTCGGCGAGCTCGACGCCGCCAAGGCGCTCCTGCCGGACGTCCACAGGGTCGTGGACTACGTCAAGATGATACACGCCAAGAACGGCGTCAAGGCACCTGCCAATTAACAACGCCATCATACAAGCCGGCATAAAGACGTGGCGATGCAATTATAGCTGTGAGTGCTTAGGCTTAGTGCTTAGCATAACTTTTATGTGTGGTTTGTCATGTTTTATTTTATATGATCTCATTTTCATTGTGTGATTTGTAATGAGCTTTATAACAAGTCGTAGGCGTGCATATCTTCGTGGAAAAGTTAGTGGCAGAGGCTGATAGATAAAGTTTATTACTAGTAATATTTGTCCAAAACTCGCCAACAAGGCCTCTTCCCATGCAACAAAAGTGCTCAAATGAGGTATTCCCTCTATATAAGATTTGTCTGAAGTCAAACTTTGTAAAGTCTGACCAACTTTAAAGAAAAAAATTGACCAACTTTTTACTCAGCATATAAGAGTTCTAGGAGAGAGGTGGGAGTATTCCGATGGGTCGGGCATGACGAGCGACATAAGGCTGTGTGGACCTGTTCCTTGACAATAAATCGACAACAAAAACAAACGGAGGAAACATCACCAAAAACTTTCATTGCTCGGTACCCATTACAGAACTTTGTGTCTTGGGTTGCCACAATGAGCGGAAGAAGACGCCAAAAGGAAGAGAACACGAGGACAAAGAATGGAGCGAAGGGGCTACCCACGCGAAGTAGAAAACGCAGGGCCTTGAAATAGGTAGAAGCTAATAACAAACCTGAGGCTCCGAGCACCTGCAGACAACAACAAAAAGAAAGCACGATGAGCAAGAACGACAAATCAACATAAGTAAAAGGCAAACCAAACACGCGAGAACAGCGAGGAAGATGAACAACTAGAACCGACGAACAAAACAACCAACCTGAGCGGTTGCACACAAGAAGAGGGGAGAAGAGGGACGGTAAGCGAACACAACATATCGGTAACAAGCAAGCAGGAAAATACTCAAACCTCAACCAATGCGAGGAGCAAACGGATGCTGCCTGACAGAGCAAGGAAATGGAAGCAGCCAAAGACCCAAGCCACTTCCATCCGCCCCTCTAGAACACAATGGAGGAGGAAAGAAGAAGAACGACCAGAACTGAAGAACAAAGACCCGCATCCTCCCGTGTCGCGCCCGCTGGTCCTTGGCCCCCGTTCCCATCCCCTGTCCTCGCCGCCGCCCGGACGCGCCGCCGGGCAAAGCCAGGCCGGCGTCGGCGGCGGCGGGGCTTCCTCACCTCCCGCTCGTAGTCGTCTTGTGCGGGGAGACAGCAGTGGGCGGCGGCGGTGCGTTTGGCGTGGGGCGCGGCGGCGTGCTGGCAGGCGTTGGGCGACGGTGATGCGGACGTCACGCTCGGGCGCGGTGGGCTACGCAGTGGCGGTCTCCCGTGGCACGGCACCTAGACCGGCCAAATCGGGACGCTGGTGGTTGCGGGGGACTTCGGCGCCGCCGGTGGGGCTCCCTCGTCGTCCCCTGGAGGTCTTAACTGGGAAGCCGGCTGAGGGAGTCATGGACTAAGGGGTCCTCGGAGCGACAGCCCATTGTACATGGGCCGGACTGGTGGAGCCCGTTAGATCCTCTAGGATCGGGTAGGCTAGATCAATCCGGTAGACCTACCTTCTGTCTGGCCTGACGAGCTCGAGCCGGAGGTCATGGTGGTGCTGTGACGCACGGTGATGGCGGAGAGTGGGCGAGGTGGTGGCGGTGCTTCCCGTCACTACTGCGAAAACCCTAGATCGGAAGGGATTGTTGGTGGGGTGTGCGGCTTGCGACGAACCTCGTGTTGCGAGCCGCCGGCCCCCACCTCTTTATATGGCGCAGTGTGACAGGGGCTCGCCAGCCATAGTGGGCTGGGCGCCCCCGATCAGGGCGCGGATCTAAGGGCCCGGTGGGCCGTTGGGCTCACACGGAGGAGATCAACCTAACATTCTCCCCCTTGATTTCAACTTTACTTTTAACCTTATACTTTCTAGTTTATTTGTTTCATCGCATATTGGTACATAGAGCATGTTTCATCGTCACAACTTAATTGCCAATAGAATCATACAGCTACAACATATGTTTTGTTCAGAAACAAATTCTGTTCCTTTTGGGCCTCTCATGATCCAGGAATCATAGGATTTCCCTTAAACCCATGCCGGCTAAGTGTTCCTTGAACACATTGGGTGGTAAGCCTTTCGTTAGCGGATCTGTAAGCATATCCTTTGTCCTTATATGCTCGAGACTTATAGTGTGATCCTGGATTTTATCTTTCACAACATAATACCTTATCTCTATTGTTTTGGCAGCATTACTCGACTTGTTGTTGTGAGCATAGAATACTGCGGGCTGGTTGTCACAGTACATCTTTAGTGGTTTGTGAATACAATCTACCACTTTCAAGTCGGTATAAATTTCTTTAGCCATATCGCCTGCCCCGTGGCCTCGAAGCATGCTATGAATTCTGCATACATCGTGGATGATGCAACTATCGACTGTTTGGAGCTTTTCCATGAAATAGCTCCCCCAGCGAGAGTGAATACGTATCCTGACGTGGATTTTCTATCATCTCTGTCCCCCGCAAAATCTTCGTCTGAATACCCTTTTATCTCTAAGGAATCACTTCTCCTGTATGTTAGCATGTAGTCCTTCGTGCCTTGCGCATAACGCAATGCTTTCTTCACCATCTTCCAGTGCTCTATGCCTGGATTATCTTAATATATCTACCGAGTACCCCGGTGATAAAGGCTAAGTCAGGGCGAGTGCACACTTGTGCATACTGTAAGTTTCCAACAGCCGAAGCATATGGTACTGCTTTCATTTGATCGATCTCGTACTGGTTCTTTGGACATTGAAATTTTCCAAAACTATCGCCCTTGACTATAGGAGCACGTGTGGCTTTACTCGCATGCATATTATACTTTTGAAGAACCTTTTCTAAATATGCTTTCTGCAATAGTCCTAAGACTCCATTGTTCCTATCTCGGTGAATTTCTATGCCCAAAACATATGATGCTTCACCAAGATCTGTTATGTCAAAATTTGAGGATAAGAACTTCTTTGTTTCTTGTAGTAGACTAACATCACTACTAGCAAGCAGGATATCATCCACATACAAGATTAGGAAAATATATTTCCCATCTTTAAACCTTGCATAAATGCAATTATCCTCAATATTTTCTTTAAATCCAAAACTTTTAATTGTTTCATTAAACTTTAGATACCACTGTCTAGAGGCTTGTCTTAATCCATAAATGGATTTCTTCAGGCGGCATCCCATATTTTCCTTGCCTTCCATGATAAAACCCTTCGGTTGTTTCATGTAGACCTTTTCTTTTAAATCACCATTCAGAAATACCGTCTTAACATCCATTTGATGTAACTCTAAATCAAAATGAGCAACTAATGCCATTATGATTCTGAAGGAATCCTTACATGAGACTGGAGAAAATGTCTCATTGTAATCTATCCCTTCTCTTTGTGTAAACTCTTTTGCCACAAGTCTTGCTTTATACTTTTCTACGTTCCCTTTAGAGTCATACTTAGTTTTGTAGACCCATTTACAGCCTACTGTTTGGCTCCTTTAGGAATATTCTCTAAGTCCCAAACATCTTTGGAACTCATCGATTTCATCTCGTCTTCCATTGCCTTCATCCACTTCGATGAACGAGGGCTTATCATGGCTTCTTCATATGAGGTGGGATATTTTTCCATATGAACCATTTCTGTGTTATAAACTTTATAATCAGTAGAAATAGCTGATCTTCTTGTTTTATTAGACCTTCTAAGGGCCTCAGTTTCTGGCACATTCTGTGCCTCAACTTCCGGCACCTCATCTAAAATTGGCTGCTGCACCTCCCTTTCATGCTCAACAACAGGTTCAGTCGGCTCCTGACGGACAGGTTCCGGGTCTACCCCCATAGTTGTCATGGGTGGAGTTGCAACTGGTAGTGAGAAAAATGGCTCCTGAATCATCGGATTAGGTGCATGCACCCTTTTCTCCTCAAGATCAATTTTCCGAGCTACCATGCTCCCCCTCATCATTTCGTCCTCTAAGAAGACTGCATGTCTTGTTTCTACAAACTTTGTATATCTGTCTGGACAGTAGAAACGAAAACACTTTGATCTGTCTGGATAGCCAATGAAGTGGCAACTCACTGTTTTGGGATCTAACTTTGCAATGTTTGGATTAAACATTTTGGCCTCAGCAGGGCACCCCCACACCCTGAAGTGTTGTAGGGAGGGCACTCTTCCTGTCCACAGCTCGTACGGTGTTTTGGGCACCCACTTGCTTGGTACTCTATTGAGAATGTGAATGGCGGTTTTAAGCGCTTCCATCCATAATCCCAATGGCAAGGTGGAGTAACTCATCATGCTACGCACCATATCCATAAGTGTACGGTTACGCCTTTCAGCTACTCCATTTTGCTGAGGCTCGCCCGGCATTGAATACTGGGCTACTATGCCAGTCTCCTGCAAGAACTTTGCAAAAGGTCCAGGGACTTGGCCATATGGAGTGTGCCGACCGTAGTACTCTCCCCCACGGTCGGATCTTACTATCTTTATTCTTTTATCATGCTGATTTTCAACTTCAGCTTTGAATATCTTAAATTTATCCAACGCTTCAGATCTTTCTTTGATTGGATAAATATAACCATAGCGAGAGTAATCATCTGTGAATGTTATGAACGAGTCATATCCATCCACACTTTTCACCGGAAATGGTCCACAAATGTCAATGTGAATGATTTCCAGTGTGCCTGTGCTATGGATTGCACCCTTTTTGATTTGTTTTACATACTTTTTTTAATGCAATATATGCATTGTTCTAAGTCAGAGAACTCTAACGGAGGAAGAATTTCACTTTTGACTAATCTCTCTATTCTCCCCTTGGAAATATAGCCCGAGCGACAGTGCCATAATTTTGATGAGTCGTGAGTTCTCTTTCTTTTCTTTTGTTCTTTATTCGACGCGGCATGATCATTCACATTACACACAGAATGCACTTTTTCACGTAGTGATAACAAATAAAGCTCATCGTGTAGTAAAGCATCACCCACATATGCATTATTTAACCATATGGCACACTTGCCATGTCCAAAATAACATTCATAATTATCTTTGTCCAAACAAGAAACACTAATTAAGTTTCTATGACATGATGGAACAAATAAAACATCTCTAAGTAGAAGGTTGAATCCATCAGCTAACTCCAAGGAGATGTCACCGACAGCTTCAACTTCTGCTTCAACCCCGTTTGCCAGTTCAATGCGTCTTTCTCTTCTTTGCGTAGTCCGCGTCGAATGGAATCCCTGTAACGAATTTGCAACATGAACAGTTGCTCCTGAGTCAATCCACCAAGTAGATTTCGAAAACTGTGTATACAAGGATTCATTTACAAAGGAAACAATGTTGTTACCTTTCTTTGCCATAATGGACTTCAGCCAATCAGGGAAATCTTTCTTATAGTGCCCAGTCTTCTTACAGTGCAGACAAGTGTCTTTGTCCACTGGAAAAGACTTGTGCTGATGCTGATAGGGAGCTTTTCCATGTGGCTTTGAAGGGGAACTTTTGTTATTTTGATTGTAATTCCTTTTCTTATCCTTCACATAGTTGATTGAACCACCATGTGAGGCTTTTAGTCTTTCCTCTTCCTGGACACACATGGCTATTGTCTTTTCAATGTCCCATGTTCCAGGTGACATATTGTAGTTTACAACAAAGGTTTCAAACTCCTTAGGCAGTGAAGCCATGACCAGGTGGACCAGGAGTGCTGGTTTGATTTCCAGATCCGCATCCATGGGCTTGAGCTTTGCTGCCATATTGCTCATCCTGAGGATGTGCTCTCTTATTCCATGACCACCACCAGTGTAGTTCTCTGTCACTAGTTGCTTTATCAACTGGGTGGTGTATGTCTTTGAAGAACCAGTGAACTGGCTCTTTATCTTTGTAAGCAACTCCCCTGCGGAAGTGCACTCTGCAATCGAGCCCACGATGGCGTTCTCAATTCTATTCTTTATAAATGCCATGCACTTTTTGTTTGCATTGACCCACTTTTGGTTTTCGATGAAATACAACATCTCCAATGGAGCATGCATGACCCCCTTTCTTTTTATCCCACGCAGCATCATCATCAGTGGCCTCTCTGACTGGCTCTGTAGGTCTGACCGGCTGTGGTTCGTCCACAACCCAGTCCACCTCAGCACAGACAAATGCCAGGTCTACTTTCTTCCTCCACTCAGTGTAGTTGTCACCTCTGAGTGTCGGAACATCTTTTAGGCAACTCATCAAGTGGAAGCCGCCTAAAATCACAATTTAAGTGAGATCAGTATAACAATCATATGCATTGATCTAACGTTGGTCAAATTAAACATACAATTGTCTATGCAATTAAATCTATATTACCGTTGGGCAAAATGTTAGAAATAAATGCACCTTTAATTTCAATAATAAAACATGATCATGTTATTAACAACGTTGGTCATAAAAAATAACATAATCATATTCATTTTAATAATCACTTTAACATGCTCTTAAAACTTAATTCTATGTAAACTTTTATTTTCTTTGTAAAATTACACTAATAATTATTTACGCAGCGGAAAAACATGAATAAAAATTCATGCACTTTTTACTCTTTACAGAAACTTTTTCTTTTACTAAAGAAAAAAATCATGAACTTTATTATTTTCTTCGTAAAATTCATGAACATTTCTTTTTCTGAAAATTTTCTATTTTCATTTCAGAAACTTTTTTGTTTACTTTTTATATTTTCTAAAAAAAATTTCCTTGGAAAAAATTTGCATAGAAAAACTATTTATGAAATCTGCCAAAAAATCTGGACAAAAAAACAAAAAACTGAAAGAACTGCAGCTGGCCCGTGGCCTGCTCGCACGCGCTCTGTGCGTCTGGCAGGCGTTGGGCGACGGTGATGCGGTCGTCATGCTCGGGCGCGGTGGGCTACGCAGTGGTGGTCTCCCGTGGCGCGGCACCTAGACCGGCCAGATCGGGACGCTGGTGGTTACGGGGGACGTCGACGCCGCCGGTGGGGCTCCCTCGTCGTCCCCTGGAGGTCTTAACTGGGAAGCTGGCTGAGGTAGTCATGGACTAAGGGGTCCTCGGGGCGACAGCCCATTGTACATGGGCCGGACTGGTGGAGCCGTGTGGTGACCAGAGACCTGTGAAGCCGTGGTGTGCCCTCCAAGTCAAGGATGGGCGAGATCCCTTTCCCTCTTGTTGTAATCTATCTTCGGTAACCCTAACCCTATCGGTGTCTATATAAACCGAGGGTTGTAGTCATTAGGGCTAGAGCTACATTCATCACCTCATAGCCTTAGGGTTTAGCTCATGCTGATCTCGAGGTAGATCTACTCTGTAAACCACATCATACATCCAATATAATCAAGCAGGACATAGGGTATTACCTCTTCGAGAGGGCCCGAACCTGGGTAAACACTGTGTTCATCGTCCCTTGTTACCATCGATCCCAGATCCACAGTTCGGGACCCCCTACCCCGAGGTCTGCCGGTTTTGACACCGGCATTGGTGCTTTCATTGAGAGTTCCGCTGTTGGATCACTGGAAGGATCGATGGCTCGCTTAGTCCTTGGAGAGGACATCAGCTCCATGGATCTCTTCGTCCCTGGACAACTCTTCGCTTTTGGCAGCATTGTATTGCACGCTGATTCGACCGGCCATCTTGACCAGGTCGACAACTTCGCTCCAGAACACCGGATTCGATTCGGCAATCTGGAGTACATTACTGGTGCGTGGGGGAATTTGGTTTTCACCGGACTCACCACCCCCGCAGGCCTTGCCGCGCCTGCTCCGACGTACGCCTCCGATCCGATCTGTGAATCGGCCTCAGTCGCCAAACGGCTTTGAAACAGGAAGGACTTCCTGAGAGAGGGGACCTTGCCCCACTGTCAACCGAACTCACATCGGCGGAGGATTTATCCCCGGACCTCGAGGCAGAACCAGAGGTCAGAAGCCAAGATTCAATCTCGGCCGAGCTCCTCCCCCACAACACCTTGCTGGCCTCAAGCCCGCACCCTGAGTCGGCGAATAGCGGCCAGGGGTCACCCCCGGCCCAAAACGACCCGACCTCAAACATTGGCGTGGAAGGTGCACAGGAGGGTCAAAGCACACCCTCAGTTTCCGAGGACAATCCGGTGCCCCTCGAGGTTTCAGTCCCGAATCCTGAAGATAGGTCCGTCTGGAACCAAGGATTGGCTGAGTCATAGACCGACCTCCACTTCGTCGCCACAAAGTCTGGCCTAGAGCTTTCAAGTCCGGCAACCCTCGATATCTTGAACGAGGCGCTAGACCGAATTCAGAAAATGACCATCCAGGAGAACCTACCCTCCGCCTTCAATCACCGACCCTTCGAGGTGTTTGACAGGGAATTTTGCGCTCCACCCACCACCCATTTGGTAGCAACTATCGATGATTTAACCGATATGTTAGACTATAATTCGGAGAATGCCGAATACATGGACGAGGAGGACATAACTGCGGCTAATGCTGAGGTCGGTCCCCCCATCACGGGCCACTAGTCGGCCACATCCACCTACGATATTTACATGGTGGACACCACAAAAGACGGCAACGGCACTCTGAGCAGGACCGAGGCAAGCCCAGCGACGAGCCTCCCAAACGCCGAAAACAGTGTCGTCGATCAAAACCATGTCGAAGCCACGCGAGCAATGTAGACTCGGTGGAGAACGGCACCGTAAATAATACGGATGACCTCGCCGGAGATGCAGCCAACGAGCATCATCAGGATGACCCCGCGGGGCAGGAGGACCCATTCAACCCAGAAAACCCCGACGACTCCGAAGATAGCAATTACCTCCCACTGTCCGAAGAGGAGGCCAGTCTCGGGGAGGACGATTTCATCGTCCCCGAAGACCCACTGGAGCAGGAAAGGTTCAAGCAGAGGCTTTTAGCCACCGCCCGCAGCCTGAAGAAACAAAAGTGCAAAATTAAGGCCGAACAGGATACCCTCAATGAGCGATGGACTAAAGTCCTAGCCGCCGAAGAGGGGTACGGCCACGAACAGCAAGTCAAGAGCTATCCTAAGAGAAAATTGCTACCACAGTTCGACGATGAGGCCTTAGAGCCAACACATCCAACATGCACATGCGCCGAATAGCCGGACCGCCCCCCTAGAGGACGGGATAGAGAAGCTGATGAGGCCGAACACCCAGCCGCCCCACCTCACCGTTACGGCAAGGATCAAGTGCGGCCCACTTACGAGCACGACCTCCGCCATGACCTAGACGCCCGGGGAGGTCGCACTAGGTCCATCTACGGACCCAGAGAAGACTCGCCCACTTACCGGGAAGCATACTATGATCGGGTAAACCGAAATGGCAGAATCCGGGAGCAGCAGTAGATTCGGAGGGCCGAAGACCTCCGATGCGACGTAGCCCGAATCTGGGGCGCCGCACACCCCTTGTGCTTCACCGAGAGGGTAATGCAACATCAATTCCCGGAAGGCTTCAAGCCTGTGAACATTGAATCATACGATGGAACCACGGATCCAGCCGTATGGATAGAGGATTTCCTGCTCCACATTCACATGGCGCGAGGAGATGACCTCCACGCCATTAAATATTTGCCGCTAAAGCTCAAAGGCCCAGCTCGGCACTGGTTGAACAGCCTCCCCGCAGACTCTATAGGTTGCTGGGAAGAGCTTGAGAACGCTTTTCGAGCAAACTTTCAGGGCAGCTATGTCCGGCCTCCGGATGCTGACGACCTAAATCGCATTACGCAGCAACCCGGAGAATCTGCCCGACAATTCTGGAACCGATTCCTTACCAAGAAAAACCAAATCGCTGACTGTCCGGACGCCGAAGCCTTGGCCGCCTTTAAGCATAGTGTCAGGGATGAATGGCTCATAAGGCAGCTCGGCCAGGACAAACCACAAACTATGGCAGCCCTTACTTCTCTCATGACCCGCTTTTGCGCAGGCGAGGACAGTTGGCTTGCTCGTAAAACCACCAATCCCGATACCCCTGGCACTTTCGAAGCCCGGGATGGAAATGGAAAGCCGTGATGCAGCAAGAACAAGCGTCGCCACAATGATGGCGAAGGTGAGGATACGGCAGTAAACGCCGAATTCCAAAACCCGAAGTCCGAACAGCGCAAAAAGGCCCCTAAAGGCAACAGCGACGGCCCGTCCAGGCTAGACTCAATTTTGGACAGGCCCTGCCAGATCCATGGCACGTCCGAAAAGCCTGCCAACCACTCCAACCATAACTGTTAGGTGATAAAGCAAGCCGGCAAGCTCAACGCCGAAGACTCGGGCAAAAGCCCAAGAAGCGAGGACGATGACGAGCCCCGCAGGCCGAATAGTGGAGGCCAGAAACCATTCCCTTCCGAGGTAAAGACAGTAAACATGATCTACGCAACCTACATACCAAAGAAGGAGAGGAAGCGAGCGCTCCGGGACGTATACTCCATCGAGCCAGTAGCGTCGAAGTTCAATCCATGGTCAGCCTGCCCGATCACGTTCGATCGTGGGGACCATCCCACAAGTATACGCCATGGAGGGTCCACAGCCCTAGTGCTGGACCCCATCATCGATGGATTCCACCTCACTAGAATTCTAATGGACGGAGGAAGCAGCCTCAATCTGATATACGAGGATACAGTGAAGAAAATGGGGATCGATCCATCAAGGATTAAACCCAGTAACACCACCTTCAAGGGAGTTATTCCGGGAGTAGAGGCCCGCTGCACGGGCACCGTGACACTCAAGGTGGTGTTCGGATCACCGGATAATTTCCGAAGCGAGGACTTGATCTTCGATATTGCACCTTTTCGTAGTGGCTATCACGCCCTCCTCAGCCGAACAGCGTTCGCTAAATTCAATGCCGTTCCACACTATGCGTACCTCATGCTGAAAATGCCTGGTCCTTCGGGCGTCATAACTGTCAACCGCAACACAGAACGCTCACTTCGAACCGAATAGCACACTGCGGCCCTAGCGGCCGAAGACCACACCGGCCCATATAGGCCCGGATGCCGACCCACTGTAAGGGCTGGCGACAACAGTAAACGGGTTCAAACCCGTTCCCCATCATGGGAACCCGCATGCGTGGCGACAACAGTAAACGGGTTCAAACCCGTTCCCCATCATGGGAACCCGCATGCGTTCGCCGCAAATAGGGATACGCGCCCCACGGCACGCCCACATTCTTCACGCTCCACTTGCCTCGTCAGCACAACTTCGTACTCAAAATACAATGGGCAGCCGTGAGGCATACATTAATCCGAAGTACATTTTCGGTTAAACCGAACTTCGGAATTACCTCATCTTCGGACGACCCGGGGACCAATTCCGGATACCCCCAAGTTTAAAGCTCCAGGGGCAGGGCCCTCGCCCATCAAGGTCTCATTGAAGGTCCCAACCCCCATCAGATGCAAAGGCGCAGACATGCAGCAGGGCACAGGTGAAGGCTTCAACTCACGCATCAAGGCCCTGCGTCAACCTTTACTCTGTAAATTTTCTTTTTTTTCTTTTACAATCACTGCCTTCGTAGTTCGAATTGTACAGCTAGACGTCTTGAGCTTACGAGAAATAATAAAAATACCCTTTATGGTGTTCGGATATCTGCATCTTGCAATTTTTCTGTCCCTTTTCGATTCTCTTCTCGCTCTTCGAACAGCCCGGCACGAAAATATATTAATCAGTCACGAGTTCGATTTATACATCAGCTCAATATCTTTAAGTCTGGCACTGCTTTCCGCTTGGTGTCCGGCATCTCGGATATTGCACTATATGCATCTGTTCCGAACTATGTCTTGGATCAATAGTTGGGTTGCCCGGCTCCTGTGTTTGCCCCTTATGTTCTGCTCGTTCGGCAAAGAGGGCAAAGGGAGAACCCCTGCGATTGTACTACTGGTTCGCCCGGTCACGTACCTCAGGAGGAAAAAGCCGAAAACTGATCGTCATAGTAAGCGTGAGCGCGTCTGCGATCCGATGACGAGGTTGGACTCTAAAAATCGTTGGCGATTTCGCCGTGTCACACGAAGGGTTCGTCTTAAAACAAACCATGTGATCGGAAAGGGCAGGCTTCGACCCCCAAATACATCACAAATACACCGGGGGCTAGTCCCTAGTCCCCACCGTCAAGCTCCTAAGGCTAAGTGAAAGCAGTAAAACCGAATAGTCTGATTGCCTGGTTTCGTTCCCGCACTACCGCCTCCGGGCACCAAGACGTTGGCTAAGGGTAACAGTGCGGAAACAAAACACCCTTTGTGATATTCACTTGGGGGCTGAAGCCGACGACTGGTAGCTTTCAGAACTAAACATACGGCCACACAGGAGTCAAAATTTAATCACTACAATATCAAACAAGTTCACCAGGCGCATAATAAAGCATAAATTCCACTTGGTACAAACTTGCTACATCTACTCAAGCATTACTTTTTCGAACACTGGCCCTCTATCGCTCGCGCTCCGGTCATCACCTGCGCGAAGTACTGCTCGGGGCGGCGATGCTCCTTCCCCTTGGGCGGAGGACCAGTGGCCATCTCCATTGGATTCATCTTCGGCCAATAAACCAGAGTCTTCGCAAATGCGAGCCTCGCCCCCTTAAGGCATGATGACCGCTTTACGGCGTCAATCCGGAGCAGCGCCTCCCGCAGCCTCTGCACAAGGCCGAAGTAGGTGTCTGGAATGGGCTCTGCCGGCCACAAGCTGACACAGAGGTCCTTCAAGGCCAGCTCGGACATCCGATGCATCTCCATCAGCTACTTCATTTGATCGCTGAGGAGGGGTGGACGCCCGGAGTCCGGAAACTGCGACCAGAAGAGCCGTTGTGTGGAGTCCTCCTCGAGGGTGGCATAGTGCTTCGCCGCGGCCGCCGCATTCTTTGGAAGTTCGGCGAAGACGCCTGCGGAGCGCCAGACCTTCGTCAGCAGGGCGAATCTGTTGCCTCCGAACACACTCTGTAGTAAATATTTCTTACCATTGGTGATTTGCGCGGCTTGCCGAAGCTCCTCCCGGACACCACGGGCGTCACTCCTCGCCTCTTGAAGATTTTTCTCCACCTTGGACAGACGGGAGGATTGCTCCTCCCGCCCCTTCTCAAGGGCCTCAAGCTTCTCAGCGGCATCCTAGAGCTCCCCTTGGACCTCGGTTACCCAAGATTCATGCTGTTTAGTAGCAGGCTTGGCCTGCTCAAGCTCGGACACCGCCCTCTCAGCGGATGTCCTCTTCTCGGCCGCCTCGGCCTCAGCTTTCTTAAGGGCCTCTTTAAAGCCCTCGACCTCGGCGGCAGCAGCTGCAAGATCATCAAGATAAAGGATCAATAAATGGTCCGGCCAGTCCCTATCTGGCAAATACGCATCTTTTTACATAGCTTACCTTGCGCCTCGTCAAGCCGTTTGTTAACAAGGTCCAGCTCCTGATCGGAAAGCTTGAGCTTCCGATCCATCTCCTCTAACGCCACGGCATTAGCAGCCACAGCCATGGAAGATGCCTACGTTAGCATTAGAAATGTCGACATTGTTAACCGACCTACCGAATTTGATCCTGTGTAGGTCTCTTCGAAGATCCTGGCAGAGTCTCGGGGGCTGCTATGTATGCGGCCTACTTAAACTAAGAACTACAACCGCATTATGAGGAAAGATCATTACTTGACTTACCTCAAAGCCTGTTTAGAAGGCCTTGGACAGCGTCGTTCAATCCGGATTGGACGGACCGAACACTCTGCATAACCGCACCCATAAGGGTGCGGTGCCCTTCAACGATGGCGGAGTTGCTCACCAACTCCTCCAGCATGTCCGTCCAGCCCACCATCCCCCGTGCGGAGGTGTTCGGCGCTGGTGTTGGCTCCCCGGCCCCCTCCCCGCTGGGAGGAACCTGTGCCATTGAAGGCCTCGGAGGCTCAGGAGCAGTCGACGGAGGGGGTCCGGATGGTCCGGACTCTTTTCCCTCGTCGGCCAGGAGGGACGCTCCCTCCTGGTCTTCGATGACCGAGGTGTTGACCTCGGCCATTACGGCATCTACCTCCCCCTCCGTGTTCAGAGGAGGAGTTCTTTGGGACCGCACCTCCTCATCCTCTTCGGGGACCAAGGGAGGCCCGGAGTGCGCCATAGACCCACTGTCCGCCAGCTCGGCGGGTGGAGACGTCCCTTCCGAGATTTGCTCAGTGGGGCGCTCATGTGGGGGGCTGCAATTCGGAGGGGTTAACCTTTAATTAAAACAAACTACTGAAAGCATAATAGCTGAAAATACAGACACCTTACCTGCTGGCAGGGGGCTTGACCCTGGATCCCTTCCCTGGGAGCTCCTCGGATGCCTTGTACTTCTCATCATCCGAGCTGTCAGGAATAACCAGCTTAGGCCGGTGTCGTCTCTTTAGGGCCGGGGAAGGTTGGACCTCCTCGGCGTCCTCGGACGCCGGCCTCTTTCTGGAGTGCGAAGAGGCGCTCTCCTCTTCGTCCTCCTCCTCCTCGCCCCCATCCTGTACGGATGAGGCCGCAGCATCTCCGGACCGGTAGCCCGGACAGATTCTGCGGCGGAGGCCCTCCCTGGCCTCCAGTGCCTCTTGCTTCCTGCCCTTCTTAGCATGCGCCTTGTAGGGCACCACGACCAGCATCTTCTCCAGCTGCTCTGATCGGGGCCCCTCCGGCAGCGGCGCCGGGCCATTGATCTTCTTGGCCTTGGCGAGCCAGCCCTGTAGAATCCACATAACCAGGTTAGACCGAATCTCACGTAATGTGAATATCCGAATACTCTTCGAAGAGACACGCCACTCACCTCCCTTGGGGGATTCGTGGCGTCAAGACCGATGTCCTTCCCCTCGGCCGGCCACTCCTTCTGGGGCTGGAATAGTTGACCCCATATCTTGTCAGGAGTCGTGCCGAAGAGGCAGCACAGTGGCCCGATCCTCGGGCTCATGCTCCCACATAGGCTTGGCCCTCTCCTGGCAAGGGAGGAGCCCGCGGTGGAGCATGATCTGGAACACGTCGACCAGCTTCGCGTCGGTCTCTATTACGTTGTCGACGTGCTTCTGCAGCGCTTTGGTGTCGGCAACACATCCCCAGTCCAGACTCTTGGTGATCCAGGAGGCCAATCTGGTGGGGGGCCGGATCGGAATGCGGGGGCCGCCCCCCATGCGACCTCCCTTGGCTCGGTGATATAGAACCACTCCTTCTGCCACATCCGGACGGTGTCGACGAAGTGGCCGTTCGGCTACTGGACCCGTGTCAGCTTGCTGATCATGGCCCCTCCGCAGTCCGCGTGCTCGCCGCCGACCACCTTGGGCTTCACGTTGAACACCTTCAGCCATAAGCCAAAGTGCGGCTGGACCTGGAGGAGCGCTTCACAGACGATGATGAAGGTCAAAATATGGAGGAGGGAGTTGGGGGCTAGATCGTGGAAATCCAGCCCATAATAAAACATTAGCCCCTGCACAAAGGGGTGCAGGGGAAATCCAAGCCCCCTAAGGAAATGGGGGAGAAAAACTACCCTTTCGCCCGGCTCGGGCGTAGGAATGATCTGGCCTTCTTCGGGGGCTCGATGGGCGACGTTGGCCCGCAAGTAACCGGCCTCCTTTAGCTTTAGTATATCCTCATTGGTGATGGAGGAGGCCTCCCTCTTCCCATTAGCGCCGGATCTGGCCATGGTCGAAGGATTTGAAGTGGGATTGGCTTTGGAAGCAGGGAGAAAGGGCGCTGGAGCTCTGAAGGATTACAAGTGCGGAAGGTAGGAGAAGGCGTGGGATGCAGACTGTTGCGACCCCCCTTTTTATAGATTGTGGGCAGGCCAGAGATCCCTTTTCTCGCGTCGTTGGCCTCTCCACTTCCCGATATCTCCGCAACGTTATGAGCGGGGAGGGGAATCGAAATCATTAACCATATCCCCTGAAAAGCGGGACACGGTCTCCACCTTGAGGGGATGTGTCGAGCGTGGCGTCGGCCTCGAGCCGTGTTTCGAGAAATAGTAACTGCTTGGCATTATGGCCGGAAGCAACTCTTCGTTGAAGAAGAAAAAGTTGTCAGATAAAGGCATTATTTGTGCTTGAGCGATATCTTCGGTGTTAAGTAAAATGTCCATTTCAGACTTCGAACATCACTTGGTACCAAACAGGGGGGAGACTTGCTGAGGAACTCGCCCCGCAAACCGAATACTGGTCGGATGAATGGATACCGGATACAAGTCTCGGCATTGGAGGCAAGTTCGGGGGCTACTGAGGGAGTCATGGACTAAGGGGTCCTCGGGGCGACAGCCCATTGTACATGGGCCGGACTGGTGGAGCCGTGTGGTGACCGGAGACCTGTGAAGCCGTGGTGTGCCCTCCAAGTCAAGGATGGGCGAGATCTCTTTCCCTCTTGTTGTAATCTATCTTCGGTAACCCTAACCCTATCGGTGTCTATATAAACGAGGGTTGTAGTCATTAGGGCTAGAGCTACATTCATCACCTCATAGCCTTAGGGTTTAGCTCATGCTGATCTCGAGGTAGATCTACTCTGTAAACCACATCAGACATCCAATATAATCAAGCAGGACGTAGGGTATTACCTCTTCGAGAGGGCCCGAACCTGAGGAAACACTGTGTTCATCGTCCCTTGTCACCATCGATCCCAGATCCACAGCTCGGGACCCCCTACCCCGAGGTCTGTCGGTTTTGACACCGACACCGGCCTTCCTGCAGCATGGGTTGGCGGAGGTCGGGCACTGCCCAGATCTGGTCCATCAGGATTCAGGGGAGCTCCGCGGTGGTCGGCCCTGCTGTTCTTCAAGCTCCAAATCTTCGATCTGCTTCATGCCGGTCTCCTCGATCTGGACACCAACGGGTTCCGGTCTTTCCTCTCGGAGATCTCAGTTTTTGACGCACGGCGCCACTGGATATCTAGATAGGAATTGATCCGGTCGGACGCGCCCTCATCTTCGGCTAGAGAGGCTTCATGAGGGCGTGCTGCGAAGCTTCGCTGTCGTGTCAGTGCCATGGGACATATCTAAATATAGATTTCCACGGCGTTGGCAGTGGTGAAGAAAGTCATGGTGGCTGCGATCGGAGACTTGCGATGGCGAAGAGGAGTTTTGGTTGTGTCGAAGCATGGCGTCACAGGTTTTTTCCTGTGTGTCGAGTTTTGAGGACTTGCAACGGCGGATGGCAGGAGCGGGCGGCAACACGGGTGGTCAACATTTTTGGGGGTGCTACTCTAGTACCGAGCCGCGATCTTCAGGGTGAAAGCCCAAGGTCTGCCTTCATTGGTTGTACCTGGCAATGGTCTTGCGAAGACATTGTTTTTGGGATCTCGGACTCTCTTCAGGGTGAAAACTCAAGATCCTTGATCGGGCGACGACAATGCTTGAGCATTGTTTCCTTGTTGGAGGCGTCACTTTTGGAGAACCTCTTATATTGTCCGGGTGTTGTCTTTGGTGGTGGTTAGAGTGTCGCCGTTGCGAGTGTTTCATCAGTGTGACAGGGTCTTTGTTTTTATATTTCTCTCTTTTTTATTTTTATTTTTGGTTGTGTACATCCTCGATGTCTTTCGATATCGGTGCAGAGGCTGGATGTAATTGGTATCTTCGCGATATTAATATATTCCCTTTATCGAAAAAGAACCGAAGAACAGAGCAACCAACTCTGAACGCCTGCAAACACGAAAAGGGGAGGAGAGAGACGGTGAGCGAACATAGCACATCTGTCATCGGCAAGCGAGAAAATATCCAAACTTCAGCCTATGGGAGAGCAAATGGTACGCCAACCGACAACGAACAATACCACTAGCGACGAAGCTAGGCAAACCATTGCAAAGCGAAGTAAGAGCCAAGGCAATGTGCGCAACATCCGCGTACCCGACGTGCGGCATAAAACATCAAACATAAAGGGGAGGGGGGAGATGGAGGTATGGACGTCTGCTACGGGTGAAGATGGGTTGCAAGCCTATTACCATGTTGACTACGACCACCACCACCACAACAACAACAACGACAAGTGTTCAGAGGGAAATGTGGAGAAGAAAAGAACAACAAAAGCGAGGACACACATGATTATTTATTTATTTGATTTTCGTCGATCGGCAAAATTGTTGCACAATGGTTGGACTAGTCTATCGACTAATTAAAAGTCGCAGCACGAGTTGATAAAACTTGATCGGATTTATGTAGTCTCTCCGCGCCAATTTTGCATTCCCTGTCTTGTTCCTTATCCTTGACCATGTGCAACGGCGTCACTGTTCACCCATTTCAGGCAGCATGAGAGGATAGAAGGTTAGACAATGGTCAGGCTAAACATCAAGAAAAAAAGCAACCCGCGGATCGAGCGTTCTCAAAGCAAATAGAGAAACAAGAGCATGTGCAAACCTTGCGGGCGCCTACTGCGGAGGAGGGTTGCGCCAGACGTGTTGAGGATGCGCATAAGGGTTCGTGACGAAACTGTTCATGCATCATGATTGGATAGGTAACACAATTATTAGTGGAGAAAGCGAAGTGTAGGATACCAAGAGGCATGCAAGAGAAGAAGGTCGCCCGGCCTCGGCGGCGTGGTGGCCTCCGCCGGCGGCCATGCTGGTGCGTGGAACGTTGCGTTCCGCCGAGGTAGTCCGTATGGGCTGGCCGCCTCTCCCTGACCTCGTCCGCCTCCCAACAGTCCCCAAGCCCGATCTAACCACCCCACTTTTGGCCTGCTAGTATCTCCGTTCCTTATGAAGGTTGACCTCTGTGGACCTTTGAGCCTGGCCATGGCTTCAGCTAAGTAGTCTCCCCCGCCTGCGCCTGCGCCTCGTCCCATACCTTTGAGCCTGGCCATGGCTTCAGCGTGGTACCGTCCCCCACCTCCACCACCGTTCTCTGCCCCGCCTGCGGCTCCTCCCCTACCTCCACCACCGTTCCCACCTGGCACTGGCAATGGCATCCTAGTAGTAGGCGTGGCTAGCTAAGGTCTAGAGCTAGCTAACCGTGGCTGCCGCTGCCAGCGACGATGGTGTTTGCGCAAAGTGGGTGTGGTTGCACTTGGCAGGATTGTTGAACGAGGAGTGAGGAGGGAACGCCGCCGGTGGCCGGGTTTCTATAGGCCCGCCCGTCGCTTGACCAGACGGAGCAGGCCGGTCCGTTCGTCATGTTGTATATCGTCCACGAAGACACGGCCCATTTTGCTTGCCTTCCCAGTTGCCTGCCATTGATCGATTGATTAGACTACTTCCCAGTTTTTCAAAAAAAAAAAAGATTAGACTACTTCCCACAAGCCGATCGAAAAAGAATTAATCAATTGCACAACACTTGGCTGATTGGCCGGAGGCCGGAGCGGAGAACGTTGTGCGAACTTGCGGTTGCGGTCACCGCCGATGTCTTCTTCTTGCTTGCATGCTGCGGCAGCCACCCACAACGCGGTAGTAGCTAGCTACGCACGTAGCTCAGCGAGTCAACAACTCCCTCTGTACTCTAGTCGTTGGCCTATCGGGAGCCCCATGCCACCAGGCAGCTTCCTTCCTCATCGATCCTTTTCTGGAGTATTTTATGAGAGTGTTCTTCTGCCACCGTTTGTTCGGGCAGCTT